>CM014097.1:26244090-26860019 GCA_004119915.2 Collichthys lucidus
AGAGGCATGTTGAGGATGTAGTTGAAGTTCGGCCCCGATGAGGATCCAGAGTCCAGCGAGCTGTCGCTGTCGTTTGCGTCTCGGTAATCTTCCTCCTGAGCCTGTAAGAGACACGGAAACATCTCAACGTTACAACAGAAACTAACTGACGTGCTGTGGTGCAAGAGCGGCTCCACCTTGTGTTTGTTCTTAGTTACAGCAATGTTGCTGCTGCCTGAATGTGTGTGTGTGTGTGTAGATGTCCAGTACCTTTTCCTGAGCCTTGGTCCAGGCAGCCACTGGATCTGACTCGTAGCCTTTCTGGACCAGCATGCGGATCAGTTCACGCTTGGATTTGTTTTCTGTTAGCGAAAAAAAAATTCGAGTTAGAAAAAAAAAACAAGTCAACCACACACTAGCCGTGTTTCAATCCACATGTATTGCACATTTTAACTAAATTTTCAGCAATATTTCTGTCGATCTTTTCTAAAGCAAAGCTTCAGAATGTGAATATCTGAATAGTAAGGGGGAGTTGTAGCAGTCGTACCGATTGAAATCTTTCCTTCGATCTTCTCCAGTACAAAGCGAGCCTGGTTGGACAATTTGGCGGCTTCGGCTCCGAGGCTGCCCACTGCCCAGTCCTTCCTCAGTTTGTAGTAGTGCAGGCGGAGCTCAAAGAACTCTCTGAGGATGTCTTGGACTGAATCGTACCTCTTCAGACAACCCATGTGATCGAACAGCACCTGAGGATGGAGTGGTTTAAAAATCGGTTAATGGCGGCTTCAACAAAACGTAGATGAAATATGTGACAAACCAGATGAAGATATTTCACGTCGGTTTATTACCATGGAGTTGCAGGTGAGGCTGGACTGCAGCTTGAAGACTTTGTGAAGACCAGCTGCCTCAGCTTGGGCCAGTTTGTCTTCAGACATGCGAACCACAAACTTCACCGTGGTATCTGTGTGGTATTCCTTATAGTCATTGATAAGAGCTGGTGTTTTGTCGCTGCCCTGCAGCATGGGCTCCAGCACAGACTCCTTATAGGCCTGCACATGAGAAGGACCAAACAATTATTCAAGATGCATACGCACCGAGATTTAACTGTTCTTCATATGGAGACCGGTTAACTACAGTCCAAGGTGAGAAGAGTTTGAAGCGTACCTGTGTCCATGTCCGAACAGGAAGCTCTGTGATCTCGATGGTGTTTCTGTCGATGACCAGCACCTCTCCGCTGACAAGGTACTGGTTCTGACCCAGTTCATGGATCACCCCTTTGAAGTTTTTGTAGCTGGGAAGCTGTTTGGAAACAAAAAGTTACACAGTGACGGGGGGAAACTGAGAAAAAGGTCATCGAAAAAAAACTTTTAACGAAAAGACTGAAGTCTGCTGAGTGCGTCTGTAAATAAAACTGCACAAGGGAGGGAATATTTTTAGCAGAATTAAACACCTGACAAATAAATCTGTATATTCTATACAGAAATCACTTCCCGGGCCCAAAATGGATCGTGGACCTGTTTTTTATTGGGTCAGCAGTTGGCAGTGTAATGCGTAACATGATATGTGATATAATTAAAAAGAATAGAGAGACTGTTCTTTTTCTACTTTAACGAGGATACTGTTTTTTTGCTAAACTGGTGTGTTCAGAGTGTTCTCTTCTGACCTGAAAACATGTTTGCACTCTCCGATAATCTCTCCGAGATAAAGTTAAATGTGTGTGTGAAAATCAATGAACTGGACAGACAGACAGACAGCTCATCTCCAAACAAAACATTCCCAGAAAGTCCCTGGGAAAGAAGAGACTTGCTGTGTTTTAACAGTTTTGTGTGACTCGCATGTTGCCAGCTTCTTTATTAGTAGCTAATAAATGTGCTTTTTATATCGACTCATGGTTTATCTTTGTGAGTTTGGGTCTCTGTGTTTGGGAACATCTGCCTTAGTGACATACAACACTTCTGCTCATGAGATAAAAAGGGACAAAAGCTACTTCAGTGCTCAGATATCATCATATTGCACAACAAACAAGTTCCTCGAGGCGTGAACAACAGGAGTCAAACAGATGAATGCTTCCTTTCTCCTCAGACTGTTTACCATCGGCAGCGGGTCCTGGTGGTTGAGCATGCGGTTGATGTTGTTGACGATCTCTCGGGCGTCGTAGTTGGGGATCTTGCACGCCCAGCCCGTCCCGATGCCCTCGGCGCCGTTCACCAGCACCAGTGGAATGATGGGGATGTACCACTCGGGCTCCACCTTCTGGTTGTCGTCGTACAGGAACTTGAGCAGGTTTGAATCCAACGCTGGGAACAACAGCTTGGCGAGAGGACTGTGGGAAACGAGAGCGCGATTATTTGACTTTGTATAAATGTATTAAAAGAAGACAACAGTGTGCAAGAATCCAAACCGTTATGTTGCGTTACCTGAGCATGGTGAAGATGTAACGAGGGCTGGCAGCATCTTTGCCTCCGTTGATGCGAGTACCGAACTGACCCAGCGGCTGCAGTATGTTCACGTTGTTGCTGCCCACAAAGTTCTGGGCCAAGTTCACGATGGTCATCATGAGAGCTTGCTGCAGGGACAAAGGGAGGGGACGGGTGTTCAGCAGTTGGGAGTATCACAGAGAATCAGTACAATAACTGTCACGTGTCGACTGTACCTCTCCGTGATGGTAGGCAGACATCTCTGCCACTGAACCGGCCAGCTGTGCGACCTTCACTTCCCTCTTGTCGTTCCTCTTCATGCAGGTGAACAGCACCTTCCTCTGGCCTGGCTTCAAACCTGGAAACAACACACAGCACCACCCATTGTCAACTAATCGCCGTTCTTTCAGAGTCAGAACAGATAGCTCCAGTTTTAAACCACAGCAGTCGGTAGTATTGAGTCATACACACACACACACCAAACAGTTCAGAGATGGAGAGATTTTACGAACCGTCAACCAAGGATGGGATGGATCTCTCGTTGTCAGAGTTAGAGAACAGAATCAGCTCTTTGTTGATGAAGTCATTGTAGGAGAGGTGCCTGGCCTGAGTTCCATACAAATATTTCTGTAAAACAAAAACCCAATTAAATGTCAAGTTTGTAGATAATCACAGTTTGTGAAGCACAGGCACAAAAACAAAACATCTTCACACACACATCTGGACTTTTTCCCGCATCCCTGCCTCACATATCTTCGAGCAGACGGATACAAACCTCCGGCAGGCCGTGCATCCTCCTCTGACGTCTGTCCTCCATGAAGTTAGTCAGCCACTCCTTCCTGTCATCTGTCTTCTTCTTGCTGAAGGCCTGCAAGCAAACGACGACAACACTGCAGTTCAGCCTCCATCTGCTACATACTTTGTTTAAAGCAATGAGTATCCAAATACCGACTTTAGTCACTATTAGGGATGTAACGATACACTCAACTCACGACTCGATTCGAGTCACGATTTTTTGTTCACGATACGATTTTTTCACGATTTTTTTAAAATCAAAATGAGCTACAGACAAATTCTGACCAAATAAAATTATCTTTTTATTTGTAGGAAAAAAATCTCTCTTTACAGAATCTCTCAAACAGTTTGTGTTCTTATTGGACTGCCAGCAAGCAGCTGGTCTGACCATTACCTTTCAGCTTGAAGTATGAGCTAACTTAAAATAAAAACAATTAAGATGATAGCTCGTTAACCCTTTGATGAGAGTCCACGGCCCCGGGAAACGGCGAGGTTCGGGCGCTGTAAACCCAGAGCCGGTCGCGGCGCACCTCCGCCAGCGCCGGGGAGAGGTCCCACGAGGGGATCCTCCCGCACCGTGCGGCCGTCCCTGACCCGTGCTTAGTCCCCCGTGCAGACTGCGCGGAAGTTGCGGTGATTGGTTAAAATTGCAACACCGCCCTGAATTCACGGGGATTCACTGAAGTTGCAAATCGCAACATCGTGAATTCCTGGAGGGTCTGTGTTATGGTATCATTTACGGTACAGTCAGGCCTGACGCCGACTACCACTACTGCGCATGTGTGTAGGGGTGTGTGTGTGTGTGTGTGTGTGTGTGAGACACAGAAAGGCAGACGCGGCAGTGGAAGCTGCAGCCACAACGTGACCTATTTTTAATTTAAAAAAACTTACTCTCGCATTCGCCAAGAATCGCGATTCATTTTTTCTGTGAACCGGTGCGAGTCGTCACGCATTTGTACCGATTTTAATCGTGTCACGATGTATCGTTACATCCCTAGTCACTATGCAATAACCCTGCTACAGATGTCGCCTGTCAGAGCGGAACTGCGTTGGTGGCGTTCGTTTTCTGTGTTACACAGCAGTATGTAACTATAGCATTAAACTCACCAGAGTGATGGCAGCGTCGTCCTCTGCGCCGCTGTATCTGAATGTGATGCGATGCTTCTCCATGTCGGCAAAGTATTCCTTTGCCTCTTTGCTTGTACTTGTACCCAAACCTGGAAGGTAAATTTAACATTTTGTAAATCAACAACAGGACAAGCAGAGTTTATATCGATATATTTATGTGTATATTTAAAGACGTGAGTAGCAAACCTTTGTAGTACTTTATATGCCAGGTTTTAAAGTTCTCCGTCTGTTTCTTCCACTCGTCAAACTCTGGAATGCTGTAAAAGGACAGCTCCTGCTTGTTCTTGGTCACCTGCAGACAACAAAGTAACACGAGCGAGGTTAATGAACCTGTGATGTAAACAACCTCCGACGATTTATTTCCTTTCCTTACATCACTTTCAGACTCATGATGGACAACACGTGTGTGTGTGACTGCGTGTGCCTCTCTCTCTTACTTTGACAATGGGCGTGATGAACTCCTCCAGGAATGTGTGTTTCAGCAGGGACGGCCAGTTGTGGTGGAAGAAGTTGATAAGAAGACCTTTGATGTGGGAGCCGTCTTGATCCTGGGATAAGACGAGAAACGTTAGCTAACTGGTTGAACTGGTGATAATTACACCAAAGCTGTGTTGGAGTGTGTCCACGCGGCGGGTCACCTGGTCCGTCATGATCATGATCTTGCCATAGCGGAGGGTCCTCAGCGATTCTGGGTCGTCGTAGCTCTTTTTGTATTGAAGGCCGACGATTTTGATGATGTTGTTGATCTCGGCGTTTTCCATGATCTGTAGACAGAGAAGGCGAAGTCAGTTGTTGTTAAAAACTACAATCTAAGCAGGTTTTGGCTGCTTTCAGCTCATTGATTTGGCAAAATGGAAACAATACTGGCTCATATAAACTGTGGAGCTGCTACAGACTCTCTGTACATCACCTCCTCAGCTGGAAATGGCAGAGGAATGTTAAACGAAAGCACACAACATTTAAGCAAGTGAAAAAGAGCCAGACGTCAAAACACCAAACCACATACAGGAGGTTTTATATGCACCTACAGATAAATAACAGATTCAAAGACGCTGAGCGGAATCTAACAGGACTTAATCAAAGGAGCAGGGCCGGGCTTCTCCTTCACAAAACCTTCAGCCCATCTTTTATCTTCTTCCCTGTGCCGTCTCGTGTCACGTCCTGCTCTTCAACAACACAAAACTTTGAAAGACTAAAAGATCGAAATTCTGCTTTGTACTCTTAGACTTTCAATAAATATTTAACGACGTGTTGATCTATTGAATGGGAGAGTCACGGAGCTTTCATAACCTTAAAGTTTTTTAAAGTTATTTAGCAAAGCATGTTGGGGCATTATAGAGTACAACCCAGAAGTGAGTATGCTTTGTGTTGTAGTCAGACGTTTTATTTCAGTAACCACTCATCAGACTACATCACCTTTTTTTTTTTCTACATTTTATTCACTTTTTATCTGCTTGTGTCTCACTGAGCCCAGCAAAGAGATGTGAGTACGAACTCAAACTGTTTTGCTGTGTGTAAAACTCTCTCAACAGGATAAAAGCGAACATGACTCACCTTTGCAGTTGCGTCTATTATTAGTAGTATTATTTTAACATCACAGATTACAGTCACTACCTCTCCTAACACGGCCTCGTACCTGCTTGTGTGTCGCCTCTCGCACATTTAGGATCTTTCCTCTCAGCGGGAACACTCCGTAGCGATCGCGCCCGATGACTCCGAGTCCAGAGACAGCCAGAGACTTGGCTGAGTCTCCCTCAGTGAGGATCAGCGTGCATTCAGAGGAGTGTTTGCCACCTAGAAAGAAAGAAAAGTTAATCTTCGCTAATTCCAGTTGCTACTCTGCCACTGCATGTTCAATGATTATAAACAATTCCTGTAAATTTCACATTAAAATCCTACAAAGACACAGAAACTCAGAGTAGGAGAGCAGCGAGCACGACATGACATGTCGGTGGTAGGGCTGTAAAAAGATATTATCTGTGAAAAATAAATAATAAAATATACTTAGGCTCTGATCTGAGAATTAATGGTATATTCGATATTCTATACTCAGTGTTAATTAAGTCTAGATCGCATCACATTTAATGTAATACCCATAATGTGCAGTTAAAGCTGCCCTTTGACTTCATAACCAATAATAAATCGGTCTGTGTGATTTAATTTAAGCGGCAACAACTGCAGCTCTGCCATCAGTGCTGGACACATGAATAAATAATCACTCTTTGAACACACCAGCATCGTTGGCGTCGTCTAGCTTGGGGATGCCTTTGATCTTGCTGTACTTCACGGATGAGCACTTCTTATTCAGCTGCGTCTGAGCTTTGAACTTCACCCAGTTGAGGATGCTCTCGACGATGCCACAGTTGGTAGCCTGTGGGTGACAAAGAGACACAAAAACAAATCACGTTATAGCTGATGCTCCGCTACTTTCCACAAGAAAACCAAAAACAAGAGTGAGCAGTTGAACTCACAGCTCTGATGAACTTGTCTGACAGAGGGCACTTGGACCCAAAGCTCTTGGTCTGGAGTGTCATGTTCTCCTTGGTCTGGGAGTCGAAGGAGGGGTTCTCGATCAGAGCGTTCACAAACACCCAGATGTGGTTCTTCACCTGAGGTGCAAACGACAGGTCAGTTTTCAAACACACGTCGGAAAATAACACCACCGCAGCGAGCTTGAGCTAGAAACCTCACCTGGAAAGGTTTGACCGACACTCCTGCCTTGTTCTTTTTCTTCACCACTTCAATAAGTTTGGACACTATCTGGTCCACCACATAGTCGATGTGCCTGCCACCCTGAAACAGTGTTAAAAGTGGAGTAAGAAATCATAGCCGCAAAAAAAAAAAAGTCAGGTGTGTTTTCGGGTTTTCTTTTACCGGTGAGTTTTAGATACCTTTGTGGTGGCGATGCTGTTCACAAAGCTGATCTGTTGAAACCCTTTCTCGCTCATGGTGAGGCAAACCTCCCACCGATCGTTCACACTCTCGTTCACCACCTTCAGTGCGACGCCCGTCTCGTCTAGTTTGTCCTTCACGTACAGATCCACGTAGCTGCGGAACCCGGTAACCTTTAGGGACAGACGGGACGGAGACGGGTTTGGTTCAGCAACTAATATTTGAAAAAATAAATCACAACTGCCCCGAGGCCTGGAGTCATGGACCACAGCTGCAGAAAATCTGTTATAGATAACATTTATGAAAGCCATACATTAAGGCCATAAATTATATGTGCCCATGTTAAATATGATGTAGGATTACTCCCAGAGTGTAGCTGGTAGATTCATATTTTTAAAGAAGGAGAGACTGAAACACTGGCCAGGGATTAAGACAAAATATCTCAGTGATCTTTCATCATTTGTACAACTGATACGCAAGTATGAAGATATTTATTTTTCTTATCTACTTCTGTGTGCTGAGCTAACAAGCCGGTATCTCTACAGCTGATAACTCTAAAACTTGGCAACGAACACCAAAACAATATGAATGTATAAAAAGCCAGTATAGGTAAGAGGAGAAATAGGTTTGTTTGTGTAAAAAAAAAAAAAAGAAACTCAGAGTGACAGAGTAGTGAATATTACCTGATTCTGTAATTACTGCTGTTGAGACAAAATCCGGTTAATATTTCTAGGCTGATACCTCAAAGACATATTAACTTATGCAAACTGTAATGACATTTAAACCTCGTACTGGCATTTAGACTGACCTTTAAGCATTGTACAAAAAAAGTGTAATGAGACGAAGAACTTACAGGTAGTTTTTTGCCATTCAGCATCACTTTGACTCCCCTGCAGGAGCCAGCTATATCGTATGCCCTGCGGGTCAGAAGCGCTACAATATCTTTGTCCAGTTTCTCCATCTTGAACTTGGACAGATCGGGCTGGAACGTCACGCACGTGAAGTCGTCCCCGTCGAAGAACTTGATCTTGGGGTCGGAAGTCTTGCCCATGTTGTTCTGCCACGTCTGAGGATACAAAACACACGGTAACATACACACACATCTGCCGTTGCCTGAAAACATCTGTTCAGAAATTAGTTTATTTTATTATATAAATTTAGGGTTATAAATAAACCGTATCTACACACAGTCCTCTGAAACTCACATCACCCGTACTGTATTGAGTGTGTTTAGTTTTAGTCTCCCAACTGTGACATGAAACACCCGGTGACTTAACAACTGACCCTTATTAAGCCCCACCTCTTTTTGCTGTGGTCCAATAACAGTTGAGCAAAATACTAGCTAATGAATGATGTGTGTAGTACTTTGGGAACTTAGAAAGGGTCAATCGTGCCCAAACAGCCCTGGAGGGTGATAATATACACAACCTTACCTCAGATATGACCACATGTCAAAACCCTATAAAACAGCAATTACTTCAGTGAGGCACTGGTAAAGTTTTTGTTGCTACAATCAGATCAAATCAAGTCATGACTCTGGTGACTAGAGATGCACTGAGGTTGTAGAAGCGTGCACAGCAGCCTGTAAACACTGTGTGTGTCCTACTGACAGGAAAGGTGCTGCGTCTTTCTTTGCGGTACAAAACAACAAATACACACTGTAAAAACAAGGCTGAAGAAGAAAGAAAACTGCTAAACATCCTTTTAATTGTTACTACATCAGAGCACCTTTAACAGAAGAGACCTCCTCACCTGTTTGAAACTGTGTCTGTATTCCTTGCAGGCAGTTTCCACTGTGAACTTGGTACTGAAGATGTTGCAGAGTTTAGCACCGTACCCGTTCCTTCCACCTGGAGCCAAACAAACAGACACACAGTTAGAAACATTCACCCCCTTGAAGCAACTTTAATAACCACTGATATAGACGTTAAGATGGCTGCTCTCACCTGTCACCTTCTTCTCTTCGTCGTCGTAGTTGCTAGAGGTGAGCAGGTGACCAAAAATGAGAGCTGGGACGTACATCTTCTCATCTTTGTGCTCCACCACAGGTATTCCTTTACCGTTGTTCCAGATAGAAATGGTGTTGGACTCACTGATGGAGAGAATAAAAAAAAGAGGGGAGGAGGGGTTACAGAGGCTATATGAACAGAGCGTGGACACACAATCTGAAATACACTCATGTGTGCGACCGTTCTAGGAATTCTGGATGCTGGGAAGATGTTTTATTTTGCCATAAACACGGAAGAATGCATCCGGTTTAGACAGGAGGAAGGATCGATGGAGCGACACTGGAGCAGAGATCTGTCAGTGCTACATTGTGGGATTCAAAATAATGACATCCGTGCTTAATAAGCTCACCCACAAACATGCTGAGGGAGCTGTGGACGGGAGGCATTAATGTCTTTATAAAACCGCATTAGCGGTAGAGACCTGAGTGAGGCGAGGCTAATGGTGTCATTTCTACAGCAGAGGACATGAGACAGAGCGGCGGCTCAGCTGAAGGACACGCTGCTGTCTGAGCGGTCGGACGTGGATGCAGCTGGCAGGCTGCATATAAACCAAGAGCTCAGTGCTTTTCAGCAGGTCTGACTTTGACTGACTTTTAGTCATGAACAAACATGCAGAGGTGACCAAACTCAGCAGTCACATTGTGAAACGTTGTGAAACTCACGGGTCGATGGTGATCTTAATAGCTGTCATGTTCTTGTCTCTTTGTTTGTTGTCTGCTGCATTAACTGTCGAGGAAAAGAACATGAAAATAAACACAGGTTATGACAAAATAAACACACGGGTTATCACGAAATAAACAGAGGTTATCACAAAATAAACACAGATGTTATCACGAAATAAACACAGAGGTTGCCACAAAATTAACACACAGGTTTCACACACAAAAGTATCCAACATGTAACATCTTATGTAATACCTAATGATTGTCGGCATCATGAATTAATCTGCCTATTAAATGCCTGTTAGTCTGGCATACAGTGTTCCCAAGTGTTCCCACACAGCACAATCTGAGACATGGATCAAGGTTTATTACCGTTACATTACATTATATTGTATATATAGAGAGAGCAAGCGGGCTTTACAGAAGCAAGGACTTTCAATGACCCATGTCTAATTATGACTATTTGCAAGTTATGATCATTGATCCCAAGGTGACTTCTTCAAAATTTCACCTTCAATTCTTTGTTTAATAAACAAGTTCTAAATGGTTCTACATTTAAACATATTTGCTCTATTTCACCCATGAACTGTTTTATTAAAGACTTTCATTGGTGTACTATAAAACGCATACTGCACAAACACACATGTTCAATAGCTCTGGGTGATCAGAGCTCTAGTCAGGTGTGTGGAGCTACGATACGCTGAGAGTCCATGATGTCAAACTCTCATAATAACTGATGAATGCATTACGTTTGCAGAGGTCAATCAAGCACACACCAATATAATCTCTAAAGGAGGTGTAACCGTGAATGTGTCTGTTTGTCACAGCTTTCTTTCCACAAAACCCTTTCACAGTGAGTTTATATTGACAAAATAAGCTCAACTCAATGTCCATCCACATCTCTCGATCCTTGATTTCGAGCTTGAGATGTGGCTGAGCGCTCCAGAGAAAGCTTGAGATCAAATTATGTCAAACATGTTTTTCCAAAAGGTGAACAATGGATTAACATGTGAAGCGCAAACAACTACAGAGAAAATGTTGGAGACTGTGAGCGCACTGGAGTAGAAAGGATTAGTTGATCAGGTCATTTATCAGGAAAAAAAAGCAGCTTCTCCAGTGTGAGGATTTGCTTATTACGTGCATATTTTGGAGCTTCGGGCTGTTGGTCAACAAAATTCTACAAGTCTACAGGACCTTGTAATATCTAGTATTCAGTATTACATCAGTACATTATGACTATTAAAACTGCCCATGGTTCTATTCAGTGACCAAAACCTGAATTAAAGTAAAATTTCACAGGCATGAGGGACTGGTTTATCTGCTCCTGGCCTGCGCCTCTTGTGTAATTACATTCACACAACAGCGGAAACATCCAGACGATGAAACAGTGTCATTAATCAAACACCTTCATAAACACACCGCCTAGGAGGGCCGAGTGTGCAGCGATCATCAACAACGCTCCTGTGTGGTGAGTCCAGACTAAACCGGATTACACTTTACTAGCAGAACAGTCCTCCCACATTTTACTGAGTCATTAAATCTAACGTGTAAACAGATAGACTGTACGACGATGAACCGGGGGAACACAAACAATCCTGCGTGTTTGACTGTGTGCTGCCACAAGCATGTGAAATGATTTCTCAGTCAACTTTTCATTTGTCACAAACGCCTCCATTCAGTCTGCGAGCCGAGCGCACGGAGACGAGCTCAGAGGAAAACTAATCTCCGCTGAGTCGCAGATCGATGCTGCCGGGCAGCGCCAGCAGCAGGCTGTGATTCAGCGAGTGACGCTGATGTATTTACAGCGATAATAAGCCTTCAATACGGCAGTTACAGAAAGACAATCTCACGTGACAAATGAAGCTTTGTGTCACGTGTGCGGACGAGAGCGCCCGAAAGGATTCACTCACCGAGAATTTCGTCAAAGATTTTGTACAGTCCGGGAACGTAGGTGATTTCTCTCTGGTTCATGCCGACGTCTTCGTCGAACACCCACATTTGCTAAAAAAACAAAAGAATAATTTCAAGTCCAGAGCGGACAGCACATTGGGAGCAGTGACCCTGAAACACTCTGCTGTCAAAACAACGCTAACGGTATGCAAATGAGAAGACAGATTAACATAATCATGAGTCTGCTCGTTAGCAGTGACGGATCAACAAGTTTAAAGATGGATGTTGGCAGGTAGAACAAACAGTGATTCAACTTATTGACAGTTCTTATAAATGAATAAATGAGAGTCTGGAAAAAACAAATATTTAATATTCTAAATTAATAAACTGCCAATGCCTCTTTCAACTCAACACTCATAAGATGTTCAGTCAAATAAATAATCTGTTAAGAGTCTGCCTGCGTGTCTTGTACTTGTCCAGTACATACACAATGATGTTGCATTGTTCTGCATGCCAGCAACGATAAAAGGGATTTAGATATCAAATATCGAGCGATATATCTATATTATCGAGTTCTCTGTGATCTCATCACATCATACGGATGAATGTCAGAATTGTGTCAGAACCATCTGGGCTGGTGCCATGCCACATCAGACCCACATCAGTAACAAAGACTTTTACACATTACAAGTCCAACTGAATTATAGATGTTTGATTTAGTGTGTGTGTGTGTGTGTGTGTGAGTCCTATTTGTGGAGAAACAACGCAGCTTTTCAGCTCTATGTCCACTCCCTCTTGCCTGTCGTTTAGCCTATGACTGGATATAGACTTTCTAAAACAAGATGGATGTCTGTTTGTTATGACACGCCAACAGAAAGCCTCCCGAACGCAGAGGGAATCGCTGAAGTGCAGAAAAACTTAGTGAGACCTCGGTAACATTTACAGAAATGTCCGGAGGCTAAAATAATTTATGAATTACAGCGTCCGCCTCAAAGAGACTCACCTGGGTGAGGGGCTCCACGCTGCCGATGTACGTGTCTGGACGGAGGAGAATGTGCTCTAGTTGGGTCTTCTTCTGGTACACTCGCTCCACGGACAACTTGCCCGCCTTGTCTTTCTTGGCCCCTTCCATCTTGCCAGCATCACCTCTGCCGTTGGCAGCCTCCTGTTTGGCAGAAGGGTTTTCATTATTAATACACTCATAATACACACGGGACCTGCAGGAAGAGGACTCTGCTGTGTGGTGCTGCTGGCAGCAGATTATCAGTGCTCACCACCGTGGGGAGAACGTCCCAGTCTGCTCTGTGATTCTGCTGACAGACAGTCAACGGAAGCAAACTATATGATATATAGTATATTGGCTAGTATGCTGTAATTAGAAGGTAGGTGTGAAGAACTGTTCTTCTTCTATCTTATTATTCCAAAAGATTGCAATATTTTGGAAGGTTAAATACACAGTGACTGCAGATGATCATAAGATTTTTTTTTTGTAATATTCAAAAGGCACAGTTTTAAACATCAAAATTCAAGGACTTTGCATGGCCAATTCCCTAAAATTCAAGGACCTAGCAAGGCATAGCTAGAGGACACAGATCAAGGTTAATGACTGTTACAACACTGAGATTTTTCTTTTTATAATGAGAACTAGCAGAACAAAGTCTATTTATAAAGAACCTCGATTTCAGGACAAAATATACAAAATCCGAACACTTTCAAAGACCCATGTCTATTTGTGTGCAATTTCAAAAACTTTCAAAGGCCTCAATTTCAGTTTCTCCTCACGCTTTGCACTTGCAAAGGACCCGCAGGAACGATGACCGTGAATAACGAAATAAGACTTTTAATATTTCATAGCAGAGGGCAGAAAAAAGCATCTCTGAAGATCTTTGGTTGAAATGCAGCTCAGATTTGTCCTGTTTTTTTTCCATCCGATATCAGATTTAAAATAAAATCACCAATGATCAACTTTATTAAAAACTTTCCAATCATTAGCCGTCCTGTTACACAACATAGAGTTTAAAAGGTACTGTGTAGGGTTGTTGTTGTTGTTTTTAATTCAACATTTAACAAATGCTTTACAAAATAATAATATACTGAAGAATTCAACAGCATAAGATAGAATAAACACTGCAAGATTAATTTCCTATAAACTGTGCCTACACCATAAATAACTGATGATAATGACAATTACAGTTACCATAACTAACCCTCTATAGCGCCCCCTTGAATTTTACTTTGAGGCAGCCCCGCCACACTTTTAGACACAGAGTTATAAAACCGATCAGCCGAATTGTAGAACATGGCAAGACCTACAAAAAAAGTCTCTTGGAGCAATGGGCTACAATGAACAGGAAGCGAGATATTAATAAATGAAAATCGCCATTTTTGCTCTTTGGGCTGGTTGAGAAGGGGTCATGTTTGAATGAACTCCTCCTGGGGATTTTATCCAATTACCTTAAAACTTGGGGTGTGTGTTCATATAGAGTTCATGAGTAAAAGTTATCAAAATGATGAACTTTGAGGAAACGGTGTGGGCGTGGCGATCCATTCATTTTCATAGTACGGTATACTAGAAACTGTGCCTACACCAAGTAATTGATGATTACTTGATTACTTGTTTAACATAACCTGGAGTATTGTAACAAAAATAATTCCCCCTGGGATTATTAAAGTATTTCTGATTCTGCAGTATACAGAATAAAAACATTAATTATTACATTACATGTTCAGTAGAGCCACACTAAACACATGACAGGGCAGTGATTCAGGATCAGCCTTGTGTAGGGGGGTGTGAGGTCATCTGGGTCACCATACTGGTTACTACTACTACTACTACTACTACTACTACTACTACTACTATCTTCCCCCCACGCCAAATTAGCACACAGCTCCCACTGATAGCCACCTTTAACACTTCAACGTAAGCAGTAAATTCACTTTCACTCACCAGTGAACACTGACACTAAATGAAACCAGTGCTCTATCTCAGCCAAGTTAATGATTCATCGTCTTAACACTGTAATAAACAATGCACCCAGTGGCTGCAGCAGCTGCTGCTGCTGTATGCACCATATTTAAATCACCCAGAAAACACACACACGGTTCACTTGCTGCACAAGTTTCTCACGTTAGTTTCCGCCTTTGTTATGGAGGATGTTTTGGTCTGTTGTAGTCCCGGGTAGTAATGTAATTGACACAAGCTTGTAATAGCAGACTATATTAGTTGTTATCTTTATTAAAAATAATAAAATAAAGCAAGTTCCGTGCAGGTACAAGCCCGCAGCGCCGGCTACAAGCCTGTGTAACCCGGTCACAGGGTCTTTAGAGATTTGAATGGTAGCCGACTCACTAACACTTTTATAATCACAAAAACTAAATTGAAAGAGAATAAAAAACTATAAGTTAGTTTATAGTTGAGGGCAAACTTACCATCCAAGCCAGCCCCCCGCTTCCTGCTGCGCCGTTGGACATCTTCTCCCTTTGTGATCCTAAATTTTGTCTTCAAAATGTCTCCTGGTGAAATTAAAAGTCCGTCCGCATAACAAAACGTCTCACTTGCTGAAAGGTACCCACGCGTGTGTATCTCCCATGTTCTTCTTTCTTCTTTTTTTGTGGAGATAATCCAGTGGCCAAACAAACAAGGAGGATAGAGGAGGAGGGGGGAGTGTTAACGTTGTCTCGGCTATTGTTAAAATCGACAAGCGGTGGCACGGAGAGGCCTAAACTTCCAACAAAGATGCTAACCGGGGGCTACTTGCTACAAAATAAATACCGGTACTGTACAAAAACGCGTGAATTAAATAGGTTTACAATCACATGTGAAAACTCATGGGAATAAAATAGGAGTTTAACAGAGACGCTCTGAAAACGATACACTTAAATACTTTTCATTTAGAAATTAAAAAAAACGGATATTAAGCTAACAACAGCGCCCGCTGTCCGGCTCCCCCATCTGCAGGGCTAGACGGCGAATCGTCTCGCTGATAGATCCTACCAATCAGACGGCTGCTTTTCAAAGGCGACCGGCACCTCGGCCAATAGGAAGCGTCTTTACACATTTCAACGGCTCCGTGCTACTTTTCCAACGCAAGATGGCGGCATAAATCCTCTAAACCTTTTTAATAATAATAAAACAGTAGAGTTAAGTAAACATACTGGCATTTAAAGGGTTAAAAACAAAAAAATATAATCAATATTTGATATGTATATTTCAGGCTGAAGTAGTTCTGAAAGACTGACATATTTAAAGTAGAAAAAAATATTAATATATACTATTTTTATAGCAGTTTTTGGGAAGGAGGCATTATTTATCACTAGGAACAAATATGTAAACATATTGGCATTTAAAGGGTTAAAAACAAAAACATATAATCAATATTTGATATGTATATTTCAGGCTAAAGTAGTTTTAAAAGACTGACTCATGAAAGTAGAAAAAATATTAATATATACAGTACAATTTTTATAGCAGTTTTTTGGAAGGAGGCATTATTTATCACTGGGAACTCAGAAGTTATGAAAACATACTGGCATTTAAAGGGTTGAAAACAAAAAAATATCAATATTTGATATGCATATTTTAGGCTAAAAGACTGACGTGTTTAAAGTAGAAATATGAATATATACTATTTTTATAGCAGTTTTTTGGAAGGAGGCATTATTTATCACTAAGAACTAATAAGAATAGGGTTTTTAAAAGTCTGACACTGGGCCAAATAATATTAATTAGCAAATAGTCATTAAAATATATTGTATGGAAATTATTTTTGTTGTTTTAATAAAAAAAACAGCAGTTATGTAAACATACTAGCGTTTAAAGGGTTAAAAAACAAAAAATATATTCAATAATTAATATGTATATTTTAGGCTGAAGTAGTTTTAAAAGACTGATGTGTTTAAAGTAGAAAAAAATATTAATATATACTATTTTTATAGCGTTTTTTGGGGAAAGAGCCACACTTTTGCCTTTGACCTTTTAAGGAGTAAAAAAGTTAAGCCCCTACGAGGGTTATTCACTTGAAGACCAGACAGTGTGTAATGTTGCTCATAACTTGACATAGACTGCGAAAATATCTTTATTTAGACCACCATATATTTCAGCCCTTTCCAGCACATCGAGACGAACAACATTAATTCATTTATAATTATAGACATGGATGCACCATAACCAAAAGTATCAAATGACACACTCACCAATTATAATTACAGTTTAAAAAGTTCCAGTGTGTAACATTTAAGGGGAATTACTGCCATAAATGGAATATGATAACCATAATTATGTTTTCATTTGTGTATATTAACCTGAAAATAAGAATAATTATATTGGGATTACATTAGAATGAGCCTTTTATAACTAAAGAGGGAGCGGGTCCTCTTCTATGGAGTCACTGGAGTTTGTCCATCATGCTTGGAACATAGAGGGTGAGGCGAGTGGTATTCAGTTGGTTGCAATCTGCAACTTCACCACTAGATGCCATTAAATCCTACACACTTTACCTTTAATACAAGCAGGAGAACCGCAGCAACCTGTGTTGACAAGGCAAATCAACCCTAGTTTGCTGTGTGGGAGTGTCTCCATGCATCACATATTACAACATTCACAGTGGAGGCAAATGTTTACAAAAAAAAAAATATATGGCTTCACGTTAAAACTATTTACAGGTGTACCTGTAAATGCATGTCTCGTTTGGCCCTTCATCAAATTCAATGTGTGACAGCATCTGTAAATCATTTTCATTCAATTATCCATTAGGCCATGCATATTTAAATCATCTTAGAAGAGTGACACTAATTTAAATATTGCACTTATTTATCAAATAAATCTATCGCCCAAACGTTTAGCTTTGAACTTGTCAGAGCAGTCAACAATTAAAAGGAACAGACCTTTTTCACAGCAGCCAATATTAATTGAAACAGTAAACACAGGGGCTTAAGGAACCTTAATTATCATTTGAAACACTTTCCTTGATCCTAATATTTCGTGTCAAATTGGCTGATGTGACAAAGGGTCTATTGGGGGTTCGGTTTCTGTTGAGTAAAACAAGTGCTAAGCGTCTTCTAAGTGGATGAGGATTTCAAATGAAGACTCTTCTGTCTGCTTCAAGCTTTGTCTAAAGAGCTGAGAGTGTTGCCATGACGTCTCCCCTTCTCCACCGCTGAGTCCTGCTACAACTATGAACTCAGAGGAGCCGCATAGACTCTGGATGGACTGCGTGTTCCCATCTACAGGTTCAAACACAGGAGAGAAAATTATTAGGAGGGATCATGTTACAGAATCACATTTAGAGTGTGTTATTATGGAGTCTATTATATAATCATACCTCCAGAGAACTCTGTAGTAATCTGGCCTGCCTGCGAGTGCCAGCAGACTTTCCCAGAGTGGAAGGTCTGGCTACTTGCCATGACTGAGACGGACTTTATCTTCAGTCCCGCGGGAGCAAAGTCAAACTTCCAGCTGATTTTTCCCTCAGAGGATCCTTCTGTTCGAGCAATGTACACCTGAAGAGAGAAATACAATCTGCTCATCAAACCTAATGCTTCACATAGCTCCAGGATATATATATATATATATATATATATATAAATATTATCAGCATTTATTCTTATTTCTTTACATCGCTGTAGGCTGTGTTAGGAGATGTTTCCTAAAAACACAAGATGCTTTCTCCTAACAAACACACACTAAGTCAAACAAAATTGATTTCTAAGAGAACAAAGTGTGGACTTTAAGTAAGTAATATGGGGTTGTTCATCAAACATTATTAAGCGTACCATCTGCCAGTCATTCTCCACCTTTCTGAAGACCGACTCCTTCGTCCACACACACTGATCCCAGCTGTGAATGACCTCAGAGTTGTTGGACACTCGACAGTACTGGTCTTTGGCAGCGTTGTAGCGTACATGCAGTAACCGGTCACTCTTCTCTTTCTCAGTCGGGGTGAACACAAAAGCTGTAGCCTGAAAATAAAACAAAACACACATAGTGATTTGAATACTAACTTTAATACATCTATTAGTAATGACACACCAAGCTATTCAAATATTTAGAATACAACACTGTCGAACACTGATGGTGGCAATGAGTGGTGTTGTGATTACTTTTTTATTGGACTAATACTGTAATCATGAAACAAAACCTTCATAAAGCTGGATAGGATTGTTGTTGCCTGTTGGACCTAATAAACTAGAAACTGGAAGTGGCTCTGTGAACTACAGGGCTGCCTCCTGAAGTTGTGCAGTTACTTCTAGAGATATTTCGGTCCACAGAAGTAGCAGAAGAGTGAATGCTCCTCGCTTTCATGCTGCTCTCTGGAGTAGAAATCATTCCACTTCATAAAGTCAGGCTCAAGCACCTGGACTCAGGGCGAGTGTAAGTCGGACAGAAGCAGCTGCTTGGAGGTGGCCTTGCTGGATCTGGGCTCTGAGAGAACGTTTAATTCATAGTAATCATCTGACACAATAATGGGTAACAATTCTTCCGTTCGAATTTGTTTTTAAGTGTCCATTAAAATAGATATAATAAAATCTAGCAGTAGATACATACTGCTGAGTGGGAAAGATCAGTTTTAGTAGCATAATAAGCTGTACCTGTGTGGAGGACCCTTCATCGGCCCCTCTGGTCTCCCCCCGTGCTATCCTCCAGGCCAGAGAGCCAGAGTTACGTCCGCCCAGCTCTCCTGGTTTTGGTTTCTTGGGGGAAATAAATTCCACCAACTCGACAAGCAGCCTCTCTGTCAGCACCTTCTTCTTGTCTGGACTCAAGGACTGCTGCCTCTTCAGTATCAGAGAAGATTGGAGGTGGTTTACGACAAACACAAATTAGTCTACTGGAGGTTAAAAGGGTTTGGACTTACCGAGGCATTGAGCCCGTTAATGGTGTGCAACAGCCAGGCCTCCTGAACTTTGGTCCTCCTCGACAAAACCTCTGGATGTTTGCAGGAATACCGCCAGGTCACATCAACCACCTGCATACACAGGGTAGAAATCGTAGTTGGTTTTGATCTTTTCATGGGATTCGTTGTGGCTATAAAAAGGACATAGAGTGTCCATTCCCCTGACCTGGTCCTTAGAGAAAGCCAGAATGTAGGCCAGTTTCTTTCCCCAGCCGACCTCGTAAAGTAGAGGCTTATCACAAGTGTTCTCACAAGAGTCACAGTGCAGCCAGCGCCGCTGAGCAACAGAATAAATCTCTGTCCACACATGATCTGAAACAACACAGAAAGAAGAGTGATTTTCATTTAGACTTTCATACACCTAATACATCACACAGTTCTGACAGCACACCCTGCCCCGTACTGTCAGTATTAAATATCTTGAATTTGTACTACTCAGTATTTAAGCAGGTACAATTTGTCACACTGAATTCTGTTCTTGAAGTTAGATGTCTTCCATCATAAAACAGGTTTGCACATGTACACTGAAATTGTCAAGAGGCTGGTTTCGCTACAGGCCAACTTCACAGACGGTTATAAATATAAATTTAATTTGCTCATGAAGATGTGACAGCTTCAGAACAAAACCTGCTTGGTAGTCCTTGAGTCGATATGTCGAACACTGACTTTTATGTGGAATTAAACTGCTGCTGCAAGAGACACGTTCATACCTGTGCTGTCCCAGATATATCTGGCCTCAAGGCCCATGGCTCTGCAGCACATTGTGAAACAATTGGCCCACTCCCCACAGCGCCCCCTCCTGGTTTCAAGAAGCTTCTCAGGGTTGTTATACCTACCATTAACAATACAAAAGAAAAAGCATGTTGTAATAACACGTAAAATGTTTTATTCTTAGCACTTTGAAAATTCAACAATGAAATGTACAAGCAGTAAAGAAGTTTGCATATAACTGCCTAAAACTTAATCAAAAAGTTAATATTACTACAAAAACAGATCCTAACTCCCTCATTAAAGTACACAAACAGACCTGGGGAATCTGGTAGACAGCTGGCAGCTCTGACAGTAGTGGTTCTCCACTCGCTGGGCTCCCCAGCGGAGGTCATCTGCAGTGGGACTGAGTGAGCTGCCATTCTGGGTTTTGCCTCCGCAGCGGCTGCAGGGCAGACAGTCCACCCAGGAGAAGAAGTCCTGCTTGAACCACCTGAGCAACTCCAGCACCAGGAAATCTTCAAATCCAAGTTTACATTCTACAAAACAGGGACGCAAGTCAGTTGACACATCTGAACTGGACAGGTTAGTGTCATACAGAGTGAGAGGACTTCACCTGGATCGGCCTTTTTGGCCTCGTTCAGTTTGTGTTCAGCGGCAGAGGTTAGCTGCTGGTGAGGGATGGAGCTCCTGGCTTTCTGCTGTAGCTCGGGGTTTTCATACAGCATCACGTGCTGGAAGTTTGACTGGAGAGTCACAAAAAAGCTCATACTGCTCTCCTGAAAGAAAGACACCCAGGTTACAAACAGTATTGTTCGGTCACTACTGCGGCCTTTTAAACCAGGGATGAGCATGTCCTTACCAATGATGTTGGCTGTGATGGAGCTGGTGGAGGTGTTGTAACTGGCTGGCTGGAGGTGGTGGCAGCAGCAGCAGCAGCAGCAGCAGTGGCAGAAGAGCTCTCTGGTGCTGAGGCCACAGTGGCCTGAGCGGTGGGTTGGGCAGGCTGTCCTCCACGCAGCCTCTGATCCCTCTCTGCTGCTATGGACTCCCTGATGATCTTCAGCTGCTCCACTGATGCAGACCTCGGGAACACCAGGTGGGTCTCAGCCTGGAAACAGGTGCAAGATGTTGCAAGAGTCACCAACTGAACACCGGCTTATTATAACTTTACTATTTCATTAGTTAGTCACCTCCTCAAATCCCATCTCAAAGAGGCACTCGACAGCTCCTTTGATGGGCAGCAGCTTGGTGGAGAAAGTAGGATTGCCGATGCGGATGGATCTGTACTTTTCCTCATTAGGATACCTGTTGGGAGGTGACATCATATGAGGAAGTACAGCTGTTTTAGAGGCTTTATGTGTATGACATAACTAGTGTTACTAAACATTGTACATATAGTTTTAAAGGCAACACTATCCTATATTGATACCTGCTTTACCTGTGCACACAAACAACCATGTTTCATGCGAGTCTACATGTTTACAACTTTAACTTGAGACGCTTTCTTTAACCCACGGAGTATTTTAGAGAAAATGTTAGAAAAGGTGACAGAAGTGAAAACAGGCTCAGATACAGCTATGTTAGCTCGCCGGTGTTTCGGTTTAACGGGCGACCGTGTTAACTGGCGACCCGTCGTGGATAGTTGGGTCGTGGATAGTTGTTTGAAACAAAAAAAAAATGTATGTGCCCTGCTTTGTTTATTTAACATTACAAAAAATGTCAACAACAAACTACCCGACTCGTCCGTTTTGTGTTTCTCGTTTGACAGCTACGTATATTCTCCAACGGCTGTTTCCAACTGCCGTCGTAACTACCGCAACCACCGGCTGACCGGTCGCCAATTAACACGGTCGCTCGTTAAACCGAAACACCCTGCTGCTGTTAACTGCCCCTGACACAACGTTTTAGCTTTTACCTCAAAATGTTGTCCGCGTACGTAAGCAACAACTTGGCGGCGTCTAGAAACACTTCGTTTGGATTCTCACACAATGTCGTGACTGCAGGTGACACAGCCATTGTTGGTGTTTTCTTCTTTCTCTCCTAAAAAAAGAAAACTACAAGTCGTCTCGGGTAAAATAAGCTAATGCTAATAATGCTATTTTCACTGTTTGGACGCTTTGGGTCCTGAATGTAGCTGACTTATCAACGCCTGTCTTATTTTTTTTAGCTTTAAAGGCTAATTTTATATCACCATAATTCTGCTTTATATAGCATTTATGCATGAACTCTTGCTCTATTTGTTTATTTAATGTTTACAAGTTAAATAAATCAGGCGTTCATAAAGGCTACCTTAAAAACATAGCCACATGCTCATTCAAGGATAAACATGTTGTCTCGTTTTACAGCTGATTTCTCAGCTGACAGTTTGTTTTGCTCGGCCAAGTAAGTTACAAGCTTAAGGTGAGTTTCCCGTAAAGATATTTCACCTTTTGTTTTTTGTATGTTTGTATATTTAAAGCTACGAGCTTAAAGAGATTACAGCATGTCTGCTTTATCCCTGTCCTGTTGGACTAAACTCAAGCACATGAGGGCTTTACTCCAAAGGAGCACCTGTGTGTGTCAAGACCGAGACACCAGACGCTATAGCTCTGACAGGCACAAAAGGAGGGTTGTGATTACAGGTGTAGGGTTGGTGTGTCCTCTGGGGACAGGAACAGCACTACCCTGGGACCGCCTGATTAAAGGCCACAGTGGGATCGTTGCACTTGACTCAGAGGAGTACAAGACAGTCCCCTGCAAAGTGGCGGCGCTGGTGCCCAGAGGGAAAGAGCCAGGTCAGTTTGAGGAAGAGACGTTCGCCTCTCGCGGGGAGATCAACAGCATGTCACAGGCCACCGTGATGGCCCTCGGAGCTGCTCGGCTGGCTCTGGATGACTCAGGGTGGTACCCCAAAACCCTGGAGGAGCAGCTCAACACCGGGGTGGCTGTTGGCATGGGCATGGTGTCGCTGGATGAAATCGCCCGCACCTCTAAAGCCTTCCACGAAAGGGGCTACAATAAAGTCAGCCCCTTCTTCGTGCCACGCATCCTCGTCAACATGGCAGCTGGGCACATAAGTATCAAACACAAACTGAAGGGTCCCAACCACGCCGTGTCCACAGCGTGCACCACGGGCGCACACGCCGTAGGTGATGCAGCCAGGTTCATCGCCCACGGGGATGCGGTTGCTATGGTTACAGGGGGGACGGAGTCCTGCGTGGGGCCTCTTTCAATCGCCGGCTTCGCCAGGGCGCGAGCCCTCGCCACGAAATGGAACGACGACCCCGCGCAGGCATCGAGGCCCTTTCACCCAGACAGAGAGGGCTTTGTGATGGGCGAAGGAGCAGCGGTGCTCCTTCTGGAGGAGCTGGACCACGCGGAGAAAAGAGGAGCAAGGATCTACGCGGAGGTCCTGGGCTATGGACTCTCGGGGGATGCCAGCCACATCACTGCACCCACCGCAGATGGAGAAGGAGCGTTCAGGTGATGGTGACAAAAATACTTTGAATTATTCCACAAAATTAAATAAAATCTCCCAAAGCTGCAGGGTCAGGGTTGTTAACCCTGTTTCTCATTCACGTTTTTATGTTTCAACATTATAAATCCAATGTGTATCATATTAGACTTTAAAAAGTCGGGAAAAGAAACAGCAGATAGTTGTATAAAACAAAAAAAGATCTGCCTGGGTGGGCACCTTTTTATATTCTGTTACCACAACCACTCTCTAAGATATAAGAAAATCAAATCTGACTGAGTTTTGCTTTAGGCATTATTACCCATTCATTTTAAGCCACTCTGTATAACTCTGGCCCACGTGGGCTCTTTCAGTTACATAAAATAAGCTCAGCTGCTACAATAAAACGTGTTACTGCTGCCAGCCCAAATTCTGCTTTTGTCAGGCCTGGTGGCGTGACCGATTCATCCATCCTTAGTCATCTGTGACTCATATTACTATCTTTGATTTCACAGAAAGAGGAGCACAAAGGAAATAAGTTATTTTTACTTTATTGTGTTGTGTATAGATAGATAGATAGATAGATAGATAGATAGATAGATAGATAGATAGATAGATAGATAGATAGATAGATAGATAGATAGATAGATAGATATTGATATGGCAAATAAAAAAAAATCTAACATCCAACACATTTGTGAATATTTAACACCTCTTTCCAAAAAAAAGGTACTAAATACAAGAAAACAATATTAAAATGTGTCCACCTTCTTCTTATGTTTCCAATGTTAAGCTAATTTTAAATAGTTTGAGGGGTGTAAAATGATGTAAATGTATAATTTAATAACGGATTAGTTTACTTCTTGCATGCCTTGTAGTCCAGCGTGAATTTAAAATCACATCCTGTTACAGGTTTATTTGATTTTTTTTAAACAGCGATTAAACATTTTTTTTTGCAAAACAGCTGCCGGCTGCAGCGATGTCTGTGAGAGTAGAGTTTGCAGGACTGAAAACCAAAACAATGAGCTAAAAGATGCATAAAAAAGTTCTGTATAACTGCAAAGAAGTAGTAGCAAGCAGAAAGGTTGACAACAAACCACCAGGTTAGTCAAGCCAAAACAGCAAAAGTAAGATCAAAGTTGGTATAATCTGAATTTCTCCATCTGATTACTGTCTTTACAGATGCATGTCTGCGGCCCTCAGAGATGCTGGCATCTCTCCAGCAGATGTGACTTATGTGAATGCTCACGCCACATCCACACCTCTGGGTGACGCGGCTGAAAATGCCGCCATCAAGAGGCTCTTTCACAAAAACCTTGACAGCCTGGCTGTCTCCTCCACTAAGGGAGCCACGGGGCATCTGCTCGGAGCCGCGGGGGCCCTCGAGGCAGCGTTCACAGCTTTGGCATGCTACCACGGAGTCCTGCCCCCGACGCTCAACCTGGACCGCACCGAGCCAGAGTTTGACCTGAATTACGTTCCCTGCACAGCTCAGCCATGGCGGACTCTGGGCCGGAGGATCGCCCTCACAAACTCATTTGGATTTGGTGGCACCAACGCCTCGCTGTGTCTCGCCAGCATGTGATGATCAGCACTGATACGGTTTGTTTGTGGAAAACTCTTATGGACTGATGGCAAAGATTAAAAAAAACAGAAAAGACACTTTTTAAAAATGTTTTTTGTGTGTTTTTAACATTAAAAGAATAGTGTACATCATAAATTGAAGTATGGTCATGTCAGTCAGAGTCTTTTTGACTAAGCAGCTGAAAGGTTTAAAGGAGAACTGTCTCTTTAGTGGGATGTTAACAATTTATAAACAGAGTTTTTTGGAAGAGATTACAAGAAAAAAATGCTGGATTATATTTACAACTAGGTCCAGATTCAAAACTTCTAAAGAAAAGAAAGAAAGATTGACTGCAGAGTTATTCTCTGTGTCTCCAGCAGGTGGCGATGGCTCACAGCAAATCATGCATACTGTTGTCACATACATTTCGGGGAGAGTTTAGGCTTTCCAGCAGACCCCCTTAGTAAAACAAAAAATAAGCGTCATCACATTTTGCAAGCATCCGAAGGTCAACGTGACAAAATATCAAAGTGCTTGAGACAGAAATCGTAAGAACGATGCAGGAGGCTTTTAGATCCATCAGAGTAAATTGGGAGGAAGTAATTCAATAGAAGAGGCTGCTGTAAATGATTGCCTTAAGAAGATAATAACTGTTAACTGCCTGCCGGTAGCTTCCCATATCCAGCCTGTGTTCTTTTTTTTAAACAGGATCTTAAACTCCAAAAGCTTGGGACAATTTATTGCAATTAGGAAATAAGTGGTTCTGTGGGTGTGTGCAGCTGACTTTAATAACATCCTAATGATCTCACAGCGGTGCCTTTTGTGATCGCTTATGAAGGCCGCTTTTCAGACCAAGACCTCCGACTCCGTGTTTATCCACCTTTTGGATTCGGCGTGGTTTGGTCTTTTTAGTGAAAACAACAAAGGGGGGTCAGCAGAATGGAGAGGCATGAGTAAGACCGGTTAACTGGGGACATAGTGTCATTATGTCAGGTTGAAATGAAAGTAATAGGGTAAACACTCCCCCTAAGGGAAAAGGGCAGTTTTCCAAACTGTTACCTGTCTTCAGAGTTTGAACAATTATTCTGCTCCTTTATACAGGAGAACAAAAACACACAGTTTTTGTTTGGCATCCTGGGGGAGATATTGCATAATGACCACATTGAGTGGAGCCTCTTATCTGATGGTTGAGGACATAAGTTAAGCCTCCCCATGACGATGTTGGAGACTTTATCATTAAATGAAAAACAATCCACTGAAAAGATGAGAGAAGCTGATCTTGTGGTGTTAATAAGTGATATTAAACAAGACTAAAGCCTCGCTGACTGCTCCTGCAGACTGCAGTGTCCATTACACCGCACAGGACAAAAGGTAGGTGGAATGAACATACTGTAATTTGACGTATTTGCTTTCTTCCAGAGAGTTCAATAAGAACATCGATCCCGGTCTTGTGTTTGTACTGTATGTAACGGAGCTGAAGCGAGAAGAGAAATAGGCTTAGAAAACCTCCACAGGGCTCCTTAAAGTGCTCTAACAACTTCTTTTTTATTTTTTTTATCTGATTATTACAACAGCAATGACTGCAATGCAGAGGAACGACCCTATTGGAGTACAGTATGTATTATATACGGCACTCATCCCAAAAAAGTTTGCTCACTGCACATGTGCGATAGTGTTTCGCTGAGTATCCCAACCAACTATAGTTCTGAGTTAGTATTCCCAACATCTGATAGAAATCAGGAAACACAGACATCTACAGCAATCTGATGTTTGTTTGGCAGGTCTCATCTACTATGCACACATACAAGAGAAGAAGTGCAAGATTAACTTTGTTGATCCTTCAATTTTCACACATATAGGCCTGCAATACAACCACACACACACACAAGGGGCTTACCCGTCACTCCAGTGATGAGCAGCCACATAGTAGGGACATGGGAGCAGTTAGATCTTTGCTCAAGGGCAACTCGACAGTGCCCAGGAGGTGAAACGGTGCCTCTCCAGCTACAAGTCCATGTTCCATACTGTGGTCCGACTCCTTCATTGATCCCACAGATATAGGTCCGATATACAACCACACACAAAGGACATGCAAATGTGATGCACTGGGAGCAGTTAGGGGTTCGGTACCTTGCTCAAGTTAGTGCTCAGCAGTTCCCACGAAGTGAACTGGCAACTCTCCAGCTACCAGTCTATGATCAATACTGTAGTCCATGTTTCACTTGCCACCATCCGGACCCTACAAACTGAACTACTGCTGCCCCATGGGAGTAGGCAATTACCACATGCTCACAAAGACCTCTGTCAAGCACGAATCAACTGAATGAGAGTTGAAAACATGTTTGTATGGCAAGTCTCCGAACTGAAAGAGCATCTACTTCAAACACAATTTAAACATACAAGAGAAAAAGAAAATTAACTTTACTGATCCTTCAATTTTCTACCGCTGCACCAGAGGAGTAGTCTATTACTGCATGTTCACAAAGGCGTCTATGATGTTCATATGGCAAGTCTGAACTGCATCCACTTAGCATGCTTTAAACGGACAAGAGAAGAAGATTAACTTTATTGATCCCTCAATGGGGAAAATCGTTTTTCACTAATTTTTTCTTTTTACACATATAGGTCTAAAATACGACCGCACACAAATGCAAATGTGGAGAGATGGGTATCCAAGTAGCGGTGCCTTGGGAGCAGTTAGTTCAATGCCTTGCTTGACAGTGCCCAGAAGGTGAACTGGCACCTCTCCAGCTACCAGTCCATGCTCCATACTGTGCTGCATGTTTGACTTGAGCCCTGCGGTTCCCAAGCCAAGGGCCTAAACAAACTGATGTTTGTATGGCAGGTCTCTGAACTGCAAGAGCATCTAAACATACAAGAGAAGAAAATTAACTTTATTGATCCCTCAATTTTTCAACCACACACACACACACAAGGGGCTTATAGACATGCAAATGTGGAGGTAAGGGGAGCCATGTAGTTGTTCGGTACCTTAGGGGTTCGGCACATGAACTGGCACATGTCCCACCACCAAGCCATGCTGCATACTGTGGTCCATGTTTGTCTTGAGCTAGTCACCCTCTGGTCCCCAAGCAAAGTCCCTACAGTCTGAGCTACTGCTACTACTGCATGCTCACAAAGAAGTCTATCAAGCGCAAACCAAGTGAATGACAATCGAAATGGCAGCTACATTGTTGTTATAGCACCACACAAACACTATATGTAGTTCTGTTTACTGATGCTTTTGACATTAGTTGTATTTATGTCACCAAACTTGGGTAGGAGTCTTCTTGCCTGAGTTCCTGTCTTGTAATTTGCACTTTTCTGTGCCAGAGGCTGCTTTTTTCCACGATCCTATGAGTATGACGCAGCATTAGACTTTACAATTGGAAGACATCACTACTAAACTAGCTTCTTTAAGCCTTCGGGGTATTTTGAAAATATAAAAGATTCATGATTTTTGTGCTTCATGATAGAAAGTTGAATGATTGACCTTGGTTCAAGGAGGCCTGTCAAGATGTCTCTGTTCGCACAAAAATGAATTCAATGAAAGTGTTCTGTCACGACTTCTTTGCTTCATTGTGTTGAAGAGATCAGAGATTTATGTGGTATCTGGAACATTGTACATACACAATACAACAGAACAGTCTTCAAGGGTGAAGACTAGGTGGATGGTTTGGCAAAAGTATGTCTGTCTAAATTTCCCAACTAAAATAAAGAGTAGCTCACAGTGATTTCTGTAAGCTTTGCAAAAGTTAATCAATAGATGAAGATTATTTTGTAATTTGAACATTGTTTATTATTTAACTCATAAGAAAATGATGTCACGGTAATTATTCCAGATCATTGCACAGCATGTTGGTGTCTGAGTAAGAAATCCACAAGTCTGAAGCTTTGTCAGAATTGATTTCCAGGAGTGTACTTCAACTTTCAGTCTGAACACAAGATTATAGTGTAGTGTATGTTTGTCCTGAGGATGACCAGAAGAAAACACATGGTATATCCAAAACAGAAATGGTTCAACTTCTGGACCTTGGGCCCTGTTCCTCCTCATCTTTGTCAGTTGGATAGATTATTCCTTGAGTATTACATGACCTTAGGTTTCTCATAAATCAATTTAGGAATATGCACCATATAAGCTCAATATCAGTTGAAATAACTCTATGTATCATGATATTTTGCATCACTTTATTTTCCCATACATACCCGCTTTGCGTATTTTGTAGTCCAACCTTGCTCGTATGACTGTTCTGTAATGAATTTCATAGCATTTGGCAACAATTCGGTTTTGCTCTCTCTTGATCAACATCAACGTTTTGGACTTGATGTGGGGCTCGAGCAAAGGTCAGGATGTCGCCGTCTAGACCAGCATTAGAATTCATCCTCTGGGTACCGTGAATATCCAAAGCCAATGTCATGAAACAGTAGTTCAGCATCTTTTAGGGACCACGAATATCCAAACAAAATATTGTGGTAATCTGCTTGCTTTCAAAGAATAATAGACAGTAAACCACTTGAAAAAAGTTGTTAATCCGTGGTTTTAGCACAGTGCGGTAGTTTAACAGCAGTAGACTATTAAAATGCAGTAGTTGTGAATGCCCAATTGGCTAATAGTGGAAATATATACTAGCGAATATTAATGACAACTAATATATTTAGATATAGTAAGGATATAGTTGCGAGCTGCTGACAGCTGCCGTGTGTGGACACCACAGCACAGCTGATAGCGAGAGGCGTCATACCTCCTGCTTGATACCAGCTGTTAGGTGCCAGAAATCCAAGGCAGTCTCTGTTCTGTAGATATACGTAAGTTGGTCTAAGCTCCTGGCCATGGATGGCCTGATCAACGAACTAACCAGCAGGCCAAACTGCACTGTACTGGTTGGGTTGGACCCTGGGTGTTTGGATAACAACCTTCCCATTGATGACAGCTAAGAAGTTTGGTTTGGATCCAGTGCAAAGTCTCCATTTGGGACATCTTGGGCACCAGTGGTCAAAGAATAAAAGACACCCATCCTAGTTTCCTAACACTAACTATCTGTTGATTTGAGAATTTTAATATTTTATTGATTCTCCTGAGAGGCCTAGTTTAGCAGATCATTTAGTGTCCTATATCCTTACTACGAGATCCATGATGAATCGTTCCCAAGCAGCAACCTTGACGGCCACTTGAGGCTGGCTACAGAGCAAGTTAATCTGTGTATGTGTGTAATCTAAGTGCTTATAATAAAATGTCCAACTTCACTTCAGAAATAAACATGTTTACATGTGCCGCCTCGATTGACAGGTGCCGTTACAGTTGGCTTGTTTGAGCACCCAGAGCATCACTCAGACCGCAAGAGGTCTGCCGATGACCCATGTCTTTGCAGACTGTTAGATTAGATGGACGGAGGAAGAAGCTGGACAACCAACATGACTGTGCCCAGAGCCATAGATTCTGAGTTTTAGAAAGTTTTTTTTAGAAACCTACGAGTGAAGTCTTTGCAGTCAAAGATTCAAGACTCAGGTGGGTCGGCAAGACGGCAAACTCTGTCTTCTCTTTTAGTTCATTTTTAGTCTCTTTGTGTTTTACCATGCTGAGTTTTTAAGGCTTCTAGTTCTTTTGTGTTATTATTATGAATATAATATCCTGAGTTGGACCAATGTGTTGAACAGTTGAACATGGACAGATGAACTGACCAACAAACCAACAAACCAATATCATCATCTTTAGATCCTGAAGCTAGTGGACAAAAATAACATTCAGTAACACTTTTGTTTTATAAATTATGATAATTATCTCATGGCGCATGCAGATTTGATCAAATCCTGGTTCTGAAACCTTTATTTCATGTCGTGTATACGGCAAGCTAGGACCACTCGCTCTGCATTTCACTTGATGAATAATTGTACTGTCCCGACTGAATTTAATAGCATGATGTAAAGCCGGACCAGGATGATGAATTACTGTACAGAGGAATGTCTTTCCATTGCCATTTTTAGAGATTACGTTTTATTAACTCTTCTGGATGTCACGTCCAGCTAATGAATAAATCAATTATTCATCCATTTTTTAATTTGAAATAATCTGACACGGACAAATGAGTTGCGACAAGCTTTCTTTTTTTTTTTTGCTGGTTAGAAAGGAAAGCCCGGCATCTTCTTGGGGAATATTTTTGCCTCAGGTCTTATACATCACTCTCTGTCTAACTCTTTTCTTACTCTGATGTATGTGTGTTAGTGTTGTTCCGCAACCAAGAGCCAGCACACATTGTTTTCTTGTATATCAAGTTGTAAATTAAATATAATGGTTGGGATTTCCCGGGCTTTATATAGAATTAGAAATGAATATACATCCTGTCTATGCCAAAATATGTTACCGAGTGTAGCATTGAATGTACAGACTGAAGGATGAGGATTGTGCAGCAGCACTGCATCGTGATTCCTGCTTTCTCTCCTGTCTTGTTTACTCTCAGAGCTAAGTGTACCCATTCCTCCACTCCATATCAAGAGTGCCTTTGCTGGGCAGGACCTATCGATTCCTATTGCTGTAATGATGATGACTTTGCTTTGTGTTATTCCGTCATCTCCCTTCGTCTTCTTCTTTTTTTTTTTCCTTTTTATATCCCTGCCTCCTAATTAGGAGATATCCAAGCTGAATTATGATTGCCATGGCAACAGGCTCAGCATGCATTCCCTTTGATATCACCCTGTCCCACATGGAGCACAGCTTATCACCAGGTTCTAAAATTAGACCTCCTCTCTCTCTCTGTGGCACACATTGGATGGCCTTCGTTTTTCTGCCATGACCATTAGCCCCTTGTTCAGTTTTGGCATTATTAGATTGGTTTAAATTAACCCAGGATGTTGCAGCAATATTCACATTAAACCGGTTAAAGGAACACCGTGCTAGGGTCCAATAGCACTGATGTGATGATTGCAATATTATTGATAACAGCCAAACATCAAGCAGGTGCAACAACACAAGACATAGCAGCCAGCTAATATCACTTACTAGTCCAACAGCAAGGAGCCCAGCTCGGCCTCTGTCTTTCAGCGTTTTATTTCACCACGGCTAAAAGTTAGTCCCAGATTTACTCTTGTCCATCGGCTTCTTGTCAGTTTCTCATTTTCTCTCTGAGCTTCCTCCACGTCACGTCTGGTCATTTCGCCTCATCCACAGCTTCTGTTATACTGCCTGCTTGCCCAGCTCCTGTTCTAGCACAACACTAGTTCTGGCATGCATACCCGTCAGCCTTCCCCCTTACCCCAAACCTGAAAACCTCCTTCTCTTCATCTACCCAGTGGTCCAAAACCCCATTTGGTACAAACATTAACACTCCCCTGGTGCTCAGAGATCACAGTTCGGGCAACCAGCCCTACCAACTAACAGCAGCTACAGTTTACATTACTGTCCATCAGGAAACTCTGTAAATCAGTCTGTGGTCCTACCTACAGACCTGATTACACATCAGTATTGCATCAAAATAATTTTAAATCTGTTATATCATGGTAGAAAAGTTACACAATGTTTAAGTATAATATAAATGAGGTAAACTGTCTCTCTACATATAATATACAAAGCATGACAGGAAACCATAACAAAGACACAGCTTTTGAGCTCTGGGGGCTTTGCTCCGTGGACCAGTTCAGTAATCCATTCACACGTTCTGAAGATCAGACAGGATTATTTTTCCTAAGCAACACCATGACACCCACTGTGGCTTCCAAATGAAGGTCTTGCAAGTCGTGGCAATATACAGCAACGCATAATGCGCTGCAGTACTTTAGATGTGTTCATAATTATGCAGGCTGCAATTATTGTGTTGTGCACCACTTCTCACAATGTGCTGACTTTTTGCTTTTTATACTTTACGAATGAGTCCAAGTTTGACCAAAATCACTGAACCCTAGAGCTGCGAATACATAAATGTGTATATTAAATCAACAATTTAGTCTATAAAATGTTAAAAATGAGTGTGAAATGACGAATGTATGGCATTTTTGCTTGACAAATTACTTTAACGAATAATTTTCTGTTGATTGCCTAAGAAGCACTAAGACGATCAATAATATAAAGAGACCAGCAACAATTCGAAAATATCTACAAGCACAGATTTCAGTTAGATAACTGCAACATATTTTTGCTGTTTGCTGATGATCGCTGCAGTGGAGCATTAAATAATTTGTCACTGTGAAAACTTTCCTGCTGTAAAATATTTTCTCATAGTTTGATAAAACTCTGTGCAGCTTTTGGGTTTTTGATAAGCTGCCAGACTTGTGAATCCATTACTCAAACAGGGGCCTTCCTGGATCATATTTCATCTTCCCACCAGTACCTGGGGCAACATGGGCACATGAACACCCCTTATACTTTTTTTAACACAGTGCTGTTTTTGGTTCGAAACACCCAGTGAGTCATTTTATATGTGAGGAAACCAGAATCAACTGCAAATAGCAGCCTGATAAAGGCGAGACGTGTTTGATTCTTTGGGAAAAGGTCAGCAGCAGTGTGAACTATATGTGGCTGGACTGAAACGTAAAAAAAAACACAGGTATAGTCTAAGAAGTGGTTCCCAACATTTTTTGTTGCGCGAAACTTTAAAACAAAGCAAACTCAACTTGTAACTCCTTGTCAGTCCTTCAAGAAAATAGTGTGATATGAACCATTTTTAGAGAAATAGAGCAAGTGTACAAGAAAACGACATGTATCAGAAATGTTTGAGATTTAGCTTTCAGGTGTCCCAGTCTCCAGGGTGGGATCAAATGATTCAAGTACTAAAATAAAGTATAAATTCAATGGTATTTTATGTATTTAAAGCAACACGGTGTAACTTTTGCACCGGGTTTTATTATTGCATTCTTGCACTTTGTAACTTTGTGTGCCTAGAAAATTGTCAAATATTGTGGTATTTTCATTATATTACAATATTACACAAAAACTAGAGTGTATGCTCCCACAATGGTTCTAATTGGTAGAAAAGTTGTACAACAACCACAAATTAAAAAATAACATTGTAGCAGCATCTTTTCTGAGGTATTTTGATTATACACAACTTTCTTTTAAGGAAAATGATCCCCTTTAAATTAATAGCATGAAAGGGGCGGTCGGTAGCATAGTGGGTTAAGCAGCCGCCCCGTGTGTGGAGGCTGTAGTCCTCACTGCAGCTGTCCTCCGCCCGAATCCCGCATCGGACGGCTAATTTACTGCGTGTCACTCCCCCTCTCTCTGCTTCCTGTCTATCTTCAGCTGTACTATCATAAAAGGCCAAAAAAAAAAAAAAAAACATGATTATTAAAATAACAATAGTATATGTAAAACCAGATTTCGATGCCAAAGAGCTACCAGATTATATAATAAATGCAAGACCCACTTTAGTTTCTTTTCATTTTAGTGGTAAGTGTAATTACTCGATTCAAAACTGATTGACAAACTGCGCTCTTGCAAATTAGGCCCCAGGGGCATATGTGAACATACAAGCATCTAAAACAGGTCCATATGTTGTCACCACAGCAGCGACAAAACAATGTTATCCATCCTCCGCCCTGACGTCACGCTGCCATATGACTTGTGTACACAGACAGGAGGCCACATTCTCCGGGGAGCAGACACCCTGACAGCACGGCCACGAATACACTTACAGAGACATGTGGAGAATGGTCAGTTATAGTGTCAACAATATGCCATGGGTCAGCGCAGACAGGAAAGGTCAAGGATGGTGTAAAGAACATGCCACACATGCCACAGTTGTTGCATCAGATTTTCCTTGATGGTGAAGACAGACGAAGGACGTTTCTTTTTCCAGCGTTAGTATCAGTATCTAGATAGCTGCTGTTCGGCTCTTGTTTTGAATAAAATGTCAGTCGGAGCGGAGGCGTGATCACTGACTGACACATGTATAATTAACCAGCTTCTCTAACGAGAAATGTTAATGATCTCCTCACAAAGATGGGTAAGAATAACTGACTCCAGGGCTCTTATCAGCAATTTTTTTTAAAACTCCTTTCCAATCTTTTCCTGCGGTGAATCATTTTTTCAGACATGAACAAGCTTCACCAGAAAATATTAATATGATATACTTTGATTAAAACGAAAAAGTGTTTTCAAATATGAAAAGGGTGCAGACACGGCCTTCCCTCCAGCTCTTAGCGAGTATGTGTGAAATACAAAAGTCTGTTTTTATATAAATGATGCCTCCTCGCAGTCGAACCCAAATGCATTCACGCCGTGGTGTAAAAGAAACACAGAGCCTGCGCCAGCGTTTTTAGTAATTTACTGTGAAAACCACATATCTCCTCTAAATACTTTAACCGCTCACAAAATGTCAATGACTCGCCGGGAAAAAAAATGAATATTGGATGTTTGTATCGTGACTGCAGCTCACCTCATCTTTACAGAGCTTTATTTGACATAGCTTAACTTAGGGGAATTGGGAATGTATTGCATTGTGCACATTTACATCTGCTGCTTACGGTCATCTTGCTCCTACATTTGATGAAATCTCATATATCGATGAGGCAGCAGCACCAGGATCAGCTGCTCATTCTATTGTTATAGTTTCTTTTTGTGGGGATAGACCCAGATGCTACCTTATTAGGATACGGTTTTCAAAGTACACAGATTCGTATTCAGGATTTCAAAGCAGACAGAAGCCAAAAAACACAGGGCAGAGTCTCAAAGTCTAATTCAGGATGATCTACCAGGGAACAGGCGAAGAGGGACAGTCCAAAACAGGCTGACTTTGCAATGTGAAGTCCAAACGGTGAGTGTGGGACAGTCTACTTACTCTCCTAGCTCATTATGTCGTGATACTGAGATGCTGGAGAACCACACCAACCCTGAGGAAAACTGCCATACACCAGGTAATGTGTTGATGTGTTGTGATCGCAAAGACAGAGATAAAAGTTAACCCTCCTGCACCCGGTATCTGACTTAGCTGAAGTCCTGGAGCTATTGACGATTTTTTCTCTTTTTAATTAGCTTTCAGTCACTTGATGGCTGTCAGAAAACATAGTTGGCAAGTAAATGCTGCAGCACAAAAGGTTAAAAGAACATCACTTCATTATCTTTAATGCAGATTCACTTGTGACAGTCAGTTACACAAACTCAAGGGAACTGTAGTCCTGGGTCTGACGAACTACCAGTTAAAAACACAGAAGCACATGTTGCAAATACAAACTTCACAATATAAACATCAGGCTTTAGCCACCATCAAACATGGAGTTTATTATAGTTTATTCATAGCACAACACTGATGCCGAATTCCTCATTAATACAGAGTGACTGCAAAGTTCCAAGGAGTGGATCCAAAAAAGCTCTCTCTGGCAAAACCTCCTGTCAACAGTATTATGAAAAGTAATCTGCCTGTCTAAGTAACTCTGGGTCTTGTTCACAAATGAGAGAGAAAAGTAGTATGCAGTATTGTGGACGTTGTACCGGACCATTGTGTGGAAGAGGGAGGCAAAGATCTTCCTTTTCCAGTCCATCTACGTTCCAACCCTCACCTATGATCATGAGCTTTGGGTAGTGACCAAAAGAACAAGATTGCGGATACAAGTGGCCACAAGATAGTTTGAGGGTGAGCATGGACATCTGGAGGGAGCTAACTGAGGTGGTTCAACATCTAATTAGGATGCCCTCTTGGACACCTTTCTTCGGAGGTGCTCCAGGCACATCCAAGTAGTAGGAGACGCTGGGGCAGACCCAGAACCTGCTGGAAGGACTACATAGCTCATCTAACCTGGGAATGACCTCAGGAGATGCTGGAATGCGTTGCTGCTAAACTGAAACCTTCCCTGGTGGTCTAGTGGTTAGGATTCGGCGCTCTCACCGCCGCGGCCCGGGTTCGATTCCCGGTCAGGGAACATATTTTGACTGTTGAACTCTGGAGGACCCCTGTAGCCCCTGCCCCCCGTCCCCACCCCCCACCACAGAGGCACAGACAGTAATATACTTGCACAATGCAGCTGTTTGCACAACTGACACTTGCACATACTCACTACCTCACCATGGTGCATACTGTTGTGGCTTTCTATTTATTGTACATACTTTGTAAATTTAAATTTTTGCCTTTACTTTTTATATTGTTTATATATATATATATATATATATATATATATATATATATATATATATATATATATATATATTTCTTTATTTATATATTTTTTTATATTGGGTTGTTCCGGGGACCAGGGAAAACCAATTTTAATCCTTGAATCCTTGAATAAACCCGACCCTGGATAAGCATCTCAAATCAAAAGTTTCCTGATTCATAGATTGTATTGAGGTACTCTATACTATACTATTATATACATATGGTTTATATAAAGATACTTGCTTGGTCACGGGCTGTTATCTTGATCAATTCCAGGTCAGAGGTTATTTGGATAGAGGTGCCAAAGAGCCACCAGGTTGGCGCCGCTGCTAAATGTGTAGATGAGATAATGACTTCTTTGAAATGGACGGATAAGAGCTTGCCCCTCAAAGATCAGGAGAGTCTCATCATTCGGCGAGGAGCTCTCCAAGTTACGTTTTACTTGCTACAATGCTGAACTTGTTGAAATAAATTTGTTATACAACTAAGACATCTTCAACTGCATATACGACAGTATATTCCCTTAAGAAACTATCAATATTTGGTTCATTGGCTTAGGAGAAAGATAGAAGGATAGAGGTTTTAATAAGAAAGAAAAGGTCAAGCAAAAGTTTACAAACTGCATCGAAACTGAGTAACTGTCCCTGTGTCCCTTCCTAAACTCTCAAAAACTTTAAACAACCTCTCGGGTGACATCAGCATCAGCGAGTGCAGCAGACTGTGAGAGCGCTGTAAAGAAGAACGGGACAGCACCATGAAATCTCTTTACCTGGAGAGAGACATATCTGTGGACAGCATAGCGCGAGGCTGGTATTTCAGACTGTGTGGAGTTTAATGAGCTGAAGAGCAGTCACTTTCAAACCATCATCAGACAAATAAGTACACATACGTGCTGCTCGTTAGCACAGTGCGTTCATTTCTAATAATAGTAGTAATAATAAATCATCTCGTGGACTCTTCTTGTGATTTATTTGTTCTTTTTTCCCAATGAACAATTCTGTCATTGCCTTTTTTTTAAACTCACAACGCAATGCATTGTGGGTTTCTCCTTTCATTAAAATCTGCTGAGTCGCAGATTTAGAGTGCTCATAATAGGCTCAGAAAAGTCTGCGACAGAGCCCTCAAACTTTTTTAACACAGCGGCACAGCGCTGAGCCTTTTAAAAGTCTGCGAGGCACTTTTGGCAAACTGACCTGACGAGGTGACACGAGATTAATATATACTGCCTGGCCAAACTATTTATGGACGAATAAATGCAAGACAGACACTTTACTGAAAAATCATAAACAAAACTCATCTTGCAAAACCAAACAGATCTCTCCCTAAACACTCCTTTATGTGGAAGAGTTCGGTATATACTCCAAGGCCCAGTTATAGTGCATTTACAAAGACTTAAAGAGAAAATCACTGATTTTAGACATAAAAGTGTGTTTCCACTAATGTACTGATGCGTATGAGAAACAAGTTGTACAAATACTTGAGTGTGTCAGGCCGGGACTCAAAGCAGGACTCAGATGCAGAGTTTGGCAGAGAGCTGTTTTATTCAAGTCTACAAAAACCCTCGAATGAGTGAGGCTATGAAACAAGGCCTAAACTAGGAGAAACAAAAAAAAATCACTCCAGAGGAGGAAAAAACTCTGAACTACTCTTAATAAAAATCAACAAACTCAAAATCACTCTCAACGAGGAAAAACAAAAGGCTATGAAACATTAACTTAAGGCGCTCCAATGAGGCTGAAAATACTCTAGTCTAAACACAAAGAAACCAAAGGACTAGACTAAGAAGTACAACAAAAAATCACTCTTTCGAGGAAGGGAAACAAAAGACACAAGAGCTATGATGCTGAGACTATGGGCTATGAAATAAGGCTTTGGTGAACGCTACACGAGACAAAACACTTTGGCACGGGACAAAGGGAGACGCAGACAATATATACACCAGGTAATAGGAAACAGGTGGAAACAATCAGGGCGGGGAAGACAATCAGACCGGTGACACATGAGGAAGGGCAAGTGACCTGAAACGAGAGGAGAGTTATCTATCAAAATAAAACAGGAAATGACAAGACATAACAAAAACCCAGCTTGACCTCACCGCGGTGTGACAGAGTATCTCTCAAGTGAGCTGTGTAAAGACGGATGTCACTGTCAGTATTAGCGTGGGAAGCTGCAGCCCCACCTTTGAGATATATGAAATGATTCCCTCATGGTGACCTCCCACTATTCAAACAATGAATTAGATTAAAATAATTTTGACCTCAGAGACGTTTTTTGAGAGAAAGTGAGCTGAAATAGTCTTTTTTTTTGTCTGGACTTTTATTTAAACCACAAAGTTGTTTGTACTGGGATCCTGGAGCTTTAAATGTGCACTGAGATATCTTACCATGCAATAAGCATAGTTTTGTATGAAGCATGGTAATAAAGTTTGCAGTAGCCGACAAGTTTGTAAAAATGTAAAAATCTGGTGGTGTAGTGTTAAAAACGAGCGAGTTCACCAGACCTGTAGCCTGTGCATCATCGCTGCTTGAAGCTGGCAGCTTGAGCCCACATTAGCCGCAAATTAACACACACCTGAATCTCTGCCAAATTACATCGTTAGGTAATGTGGCAGGGACAAGGAAGATGGATGTGTTGGAATAGAAAAGACCTGTGGTTCTGTCCATTGTAAGTCCAATAATGCACTTTAAATCAGCATTTACCTGAAACAGTTCAGTTATTAGATTTCAACCCTACTCCCCACCTTACTTTGAAATCATGGACTTTGCTGAATAATTGTGTGTGTGAGAGAGAGGACAGACAGGCAGGCAGCCAGACACTAAGGCAAACTTATTTATACTTTTACAAACTATTTTGGGTTTAAGTTGGAGTTTGGATGGAATTGTTTTACACATCCGTGTTAAGAGTTCACTTTTCATTCATGCCCACTGCAGGTGTTTTGGACTACCGGAAAGACAAGGTTTTTAAGGCCCAGGGTTCAGGTGAATGCTGACGGGAAGCGGAGCTAGTGTTGTGCCAGAACCGGAGCTCGACAAGCGGGCAATATAACTAGGCTCAGCAGCTTCTGTGGACATATTGATGGAGGCAAAAAGAAGAAGAAGATATACTTTATTAATCCCTTGAATGGGAAATTCTTTTTACACTCTATTTTAACCCAGAGACACACACACAGTACAAGGCATAGACATGCAAATTTTGTTTGGAGAGAGATGGTGGAGTGACAGGCAGCCCCCCTGAGAAGCGCCCAGCGAGCAGTTGGGGGGATCAGGGCCTTGCTCAAGGGCACCTCGGCAGTGCCCAAGAGATAAACTGGCACCTCTAGTTGGTCCATGTGGGACTCGAACCAGCCCCCCTCCGGTTCCCTGAGCCAAGTCCCTATGGACTGAGCTACTGCCCCCCAAAGACCAGTGAGGATGTTCATGGAGGAAGCTAAGAAGAGAAAAGGAGAGAGGCTAAAAGGCTGAAAGACAGACGCTGAGCTGGGCTTCTTGCTGTTGGACTAGTACGTAATATTAGCTGGTTGCTATGTCGACACGCACATTTCTGATCACAAGTAACACAACCTTAACGTGTACAGCTGTCCATACAGACAGTGGTATTGCACTCTGAAACTCGAGATGCTAAACCCCCAAAATACCAATTTCTATGCAATGCTGCAGAACAGAACAAACAGAGCTCCAGTGTTGACAGTACGAAATAAATAAACAAGCACACTCTCCGCAAAATCAACAACTGCATTGTTTGTTTTATATATTTATGTCTCTGACTGGCATGTGATGAATGGTAAACAATGAAAGGCAGAGAAGCCTGGCCCCGTCTTCCTTTACTGTTCTTTATTCCTGCCAGCCAGTGAAGGGCTTTACGGTCAGTCTCCAGGGTGAATTCCCATGAGAGCAGAGAGTATTTCACAGAGTGAAGGCCCATTTAATGGCAGACCTTTCATTTTCCAGCATGGAGTAATGGCCACGGGATACCGGTCGTCGTTTTTTTCTTTTTCTTTTTTTTTGACAAAACAATTTAAATCCAGACGAAGCTGAAGATGTTTCTGACTCAGTGACTGTTGGATGTCATGAAAGGCTGCCTCCTCTCTCCACCGGCATCTTGATCCAGTTATATCTGTATCAGCGAGTGGAACTGCCTGGCAGATAAATGAAATGTGTCAAAGAAGTGCTGAAATGCAGCCATTCCCAAAAACGAGTCACTTCATTATTTTTTTACAAGGGTTCCTGCTAACCTGCAGTTTTAATATTGCCAATGACAAAGCCTAAGAATTAATAGACTGATATTCTCATTATATTAGGTTAACTGACCAAACAGAATAAAAATACTAATAACACATAAACACTCCATTTAGAATAAGCAGAGAAATCTAAATTAACTAACGTTTTCATGAGCGAATCATTCGTTCAATCAATTGTACATGTAAATCATTAACTAGTTTTGTTCTTACCAGGATTTCCTGAATTGTTTGTTAAAGGGGCTCTTCCCTTGACCAGGGCTGCATTGAAACAGAAAAGGGTTTGCACCAATTTGCCAAAGTTTCTGGAAGGACTGGCACGTTTCCTTGAAATGGTTTGCAACAGGCTTTAAGGTATGTTTTCTTTTGTTCGGTATTAGAAAGGCATTGCAGTGCAGGACGCTTGCATACACAACAGGGTGTTCAACGCATTTCCATTTTGCTCTGTTTTGTCAGGCCTTCAGTGTCCCAGAAATATACACCGAGGATGTTGGATGATGAAAGGCAGGAGGGAAATATGTGACAAGTTGAAAGGCAGGAAAGAACGGGGGCTACTCAAAATGGTTTGAATATGAGTTACATGGAGACAAAAAACAAAAATACAAAGTCCAATACAAGATCCAGTGATGTGTTCATGCAGGGTTCCCACACCTTTTTCATGAACAAATTCAAGCACTTTTCAAGCACGTTCAAGCACCAGTTTTTCCATTTTCCCTTAAAATAGGTAGCCTACTAGTTGTGTTTGCCATGATGGTCATGGGAAGCGCAGTGGTGCCACTGTATGGCATAATAATATGGGTCTAATTAGCATTATTTCATATGGTGGTAGATTGACTGTTTTGATTTTTAACTAATTGTGAATTGGCTTGTATTCTCAGCTTGTGAGCGGTGTATTGTGTAACTACCATAGCACAATAACAGTGACCAACAGGTGTGGATAGTAGTCTACTGTTATTTCTCTGCAGAACACCAAGCGAGTATGATAACTGAGTTCTGCATGTAAAGGCATCGGATCAAGCGCGTAGCCGCTTAGGAAACATTTTTGTTTTCTCTTGGTTTATTGAGATAGACATCATACATCACATTTCAAGCATTTTCAAGCACTTCACAAAAAATTCAAGCATTTTCACAACCTTGAAAACACTGAATTGAAATTCAAGCATTTTCAAGGAATTCAAGCACCCGTGGGAACCCTGGTTGATGGCATGAGGTTAATTACATTTCACGGATGTAATAAGGAATCAACTTTTTGTTTAAACTGAAACTCTTTTGATCACCAAAACAAACAAACCAATAGATGATGTCTTATTACCATGAGGTCATCTGAAATCAAACGCTATTGAAATGTGCATAAAAGATGTTTTAAGAGATTCTGCAGCCAGGAAAAAATGTCTCAAGCATGAATGTCACGAACTAAAAAAAAGACGTTTTTTTCAGCTTTCAGGAGTCACATCATTTTATCCTTATTCATCTTTTCCCAACAAAGCTTCCCACGCAGCTTCCCCCTTAAACTCAACAGCTGTTGTATTGCATATCATTACGATCCTCGTGACATTCACGTGAGCTGTTTATAAGCTGTGTTCATGTTTGTTGATTACCAGTCATTACAAAGCGCCGTATGTACTGTAATTAGCCAATTGAAGTGTGTTCAGAACTGTCCTGCAGTCTGCCGCGGTCCTTGTAATCGTCTTCTAAGAGAGAATAAATAGCTGTGAACAATTATAGTCAAGGTCTGCAGCAGTCTCTCTGTATAATGTGATGAGTCTCTCCAGCCTGAAAAAAAGTCGTCAGAGAAGCACTGAGCTCTACATCACAGAAATCATACGTTTAATTCACGGTACATGACAGTATTTAAAGGCAGCCATGTTTGCATGAACGTATTTTGATGGAAACACCAAAGAACTTCCTACATTTTCCCAAAAAGTGCTTTTTTGATTTTGTAGTTTTTGCAAAAATGCATCTGATGAGCTGTTACAGCTTCGACTGTTATGTTGCATGGTAAGTTATTGAACAAGATCAGTGAGAGAATCCAGGATGGTGCAGGGCTGGTGATGGTGCAAGAGTAGGTGGTGGCAAAACTAAAGTAGAAGTCTGGTGCAGAGACAAGACAAGAGCTGGACGTGGCTGGGTTTCTGGAGCATCTCCTGTAACATTAGCTCATCCTGATCAGGGTCGCTTGGGGCTGGAGCCTATCCCAGCTGACTTAGGGCAAGAGGTGGGGTACACTCTGGATTAGTCTCCAGTTCATCACAGGGCAAACGTTGAACAAACAACCATTCACATTCAGGCCTACGACCAATTTAAAGTCACCAATTAACCCAATAAGTTCATGTCTTTGGACTGTGGGAGGATGCTGGATACCCGGAGAAAACCCATGCAGCTGAGGCTCAAACCAGGAACCTTCTTACTGTGAGACTACCACTGCGCCAAAAGCTCCCACAAGTCAAAAAGTTGGCCATAGGATTGTTCCAAGTGTTCCCAACGATCTGGCAGAGTCTTGAAGGTGGAGCTGGTGCTTTGTAATGCATGGGTTGATTGGATGGTGAGGAGTGGGTGGAGAGGTGACCAGGCAGGTGAGGTGGAAGACCAGAAGCCAGCAAAACACACACAGACAGATGCACAGAGAAAATGACTGGAAACACTAGGAAGGGAACTGAGGCAGAAGTTTCAACCGTGACACCGACAGTTCGCTTCGATGGATAACCAGCACTGACAGCGTCTATCTCCAAATCTCTGCCTATGCTGTAGACTCAAAGATGAAGAGTAAACTCTGTTGGCAGCTTACTTATGAAGTATTGAAGTTTTCAAATGACTCTGGCAATGAGCCATGAAAAGTAGAAACAGAAACAGATAGGTAGCTGTCTTCAGTATAATTTGCTGGGTTAATGTTTGAACCCTACCTTTAAGGTAAAATAAACAAGTTGCCATCTGTTCATCAGGAAACGGGCCTTGTCATGCATTATCCCTCATGTATATTCATTATTCACTCAAAGACCGCACATTTGCTTTGTCATTATGTAATAAAAACAATCTGCTGCGGAACGAGTAGACCTGCCAACCCGAGAGCCTGTACCGACCAACATTGTTCGCATGGCTCGTTCTCTCTGGGATAACACAAAGAAACATCTTCCTCATCTTCTCCGCAGATCGTTCGACTGAACAGATTGCAGCGAGTAGAAGGAAGGATGACAGGCCTCAACCATCTGCTCTTCTTCGTACATGGAGGAACCAGGTCTCATGTGATGATGCACGATTGTTAAATGCCAGCCGTCTGGCTGCAGCGTCCTGCCTCGTTTCATTGTGTCCCTATAAAACTCAACGTCTTCCGTCTTTTCGTCACGTTTGAGTCGCAAAAGCGAGATGAGGCGTGTCGTCCCCCTTTCTTTGAAACGACAATATCCTTTCCACAGTGTGTTGCTATTCATAAAACGGTGTTTCTAAAAGGTGTTGGAGCGTCACCATTGTAGTGTGAATGTTTAGACAGCCTCCATGAGCTGTCAGGAATTCAACAGACGCTTCTCACACAGCACAGATGGAAATATTTCTCAAAACACCGCGACAAGCCAATATCACAACACAAACCGAGTACACTTCAAGGCCTTTTGCTTTTTTCATCATTATTTTAGAAACGCTGCCATAATCCAGAATGTCTATAGAAGCTATTAACCCCTACTTATTATGTAGATGCACTCTGTGAACAAGTCTGTTTAGAAAGTTATTGAGTCTCATATACTTATCCATGCACGATTGGTGCATTGGTGTCATCGAAAAGACTCCTGAATCATTAAAAGTTAAAACATGAATATGCACCAGAGCTGTATCAGGAATCACATTATGTAAGCGTGAAAGTACGAAAGCCCAAAACGTTTGATATGTAAATACGGTGGGAAAAAAACTGCAAACAACACACGTTGGCGCTTTAGATGTAAGGCAGTGGTATGCTAGGAGCTAACTAGTTTGTACAAAGTGTCAGACCCCGTTTGGAGGTGAGTCTGTCAGCATGGAGGATGGTGAGATGTGATAAACATAAGAGAGGAAGTAGTATAGTAGTGTAAGGGATGAAAAAACATTCACACCCTGCCTACTTGTCAGGGATGTGTCCTTTGGAGGATCCCATGGCACTTATCACAAAAAGTACGGGGTTCTCTGGTGTTCTGGCAAAATGATCAAACTGCCTGTCTCCATCTGCCCACCTAACCATTCCCTAATATAATTGGGTCAATGTATTCCCTCCCTCTTCACCTCAAGCTGATGGGGCTGCCATGCATCACCCAGGTGGGTCCTACAAATCGGTGGTTGAGGTAGAGTTTCACTCTTTACTGTAATTTTGAGTATGTATGATAAAGGGCTATATAAAAGTATTACACACATTGCCAGTCAGTACCCAAATGTAGACTCTGTTGCTGAACTGGTGCAGATCAATGGTATATTATCGCAAAACTGAATGTACGAAAAGCTTATGGTTTGTCAGGCAGGCACAGTTCAAAAACTAGGGAAGGCAGTCCAAACAAGGAAACAAATCTGTTAAGAAGCAAATCAAAGTACATGAAACATGCAAGGTGTAAGAAAACAATGTAGTAGTCTAAAGCTGAAAACACATAGAACAAAGACGATCTGACACCCAAACCGACGAACAAACTAAGGCTAAATACATAAGTAAAGGATGACAAGATACACGGCCAAGAAAACCATGACGGTCAGATGAAATCCCTCCAGTTCTGATGTTGAAATGCTGCAGAGGTTGGAGGTCTGACAGTCTGATGAATACTTCATTTGAACCATACTAACCCTGTAAGAATCATGCTGTAAGGCTGCTTAAACATGTACCAATTATTTTCCAGGTGGTACAGCCCAGACCTTGAACGATCAATACAGTCCTTATGGTTCTTTCACCAGCTGAGTACATGCACATGTAATATGTGCATCTGTAATATTTGATGTAAGGGTGATGCTACCAGATCATCAGAATCGGCCCATTAGGTTTTTAGACCAGAGCTCACTTTAGATTGAGAATGCTCATCTTAGTACAGCTTATGATGATGATCAGAATCATTGGCATTCATTATCGGTGGTTCATCAATATTCACAGGCAATTTAATGGCAGCCTATTGCAATAAAGAGATTTCTTCCTGCGGATTAGAGCATTGAACAGAGAGAGACCAACTGTCTGCCATTGGCATTTCTAGGCCAGAATGCTTTCTCTTCTGTAGATTAAGTTTGAATGGATTTGTATTGAAGCAAAAGGGCACCGGTTGTTTAAGGTCCTCTGCAGACATTTACCGTATTGTATGTTCAGAATAGTACAAAGCCGAGCTTCTGTCCATTTAACGCGTTACCCAGGTAACTAATATCTCTGTATTGTCCGTCATCCATTTCTCATCTTCCACATTGGGCACTTGACATTATTCTTGACACTGTGTCCTGGACACATGTATCAACAAGACCTGACACGTTATGGCAGGGTGAAGACAAGTGAACAAATCCTGCAGGGTACCAACGCTATTTCCAGACTCTCAGATGAAACATTGACCCGGTTTGTTAAAGACATGCAAATGTATTATTATTATTATCACGAAAAGCTGGAATTCATTGTAAGTTGAGAACAAATGATGCAAATTAAATGCTGAAAAGTTCACCATTAACTGTGGAAACAGTATTATTGTGGATAATAAATGAGACAACCTTGCCTGTGTGAAGGAAACTGTTCATTACGAAGCTAAAACGGTAAACGTTCAGAGAGCCAGCAGCAGCATATGCCAAGGATCTACACACAGCCCACATTTAATAGTTTGTTGTGCAAAAAGAACATTGTCTCTATTATTACATTTTTTTCTTCCTTCATTGATTTATGTAATCCTTTTTGTATGCGCTGATAATCCCGGATAGGCAGATGGGTAAATAATCCGCCCATACATTTCCTGCAGCCCTTTTTTTTTTGTTCAGGATGCTCAACATAACATAACATAACATAACATAACATAACATAACATAACATAACATAACATAACATAACATAACATAACATAACATAACATAACATAACGTAACGAATAACGTTAATCCTGTTAAAATGCAGCATGTAAAACAGCAAAACTCATTTCATCTAAAGAAGAAGAAGATATACTTTATTATTCCCTCAATGGGGAAATTCTTCCCCATGAAATCACATGGGAATCCCGGACACACACACATGCAGTACAACGGCATACACATAGCAAATGTGGAGAGAGATGTTGTGGAAATAGTAGATCTGCTGAAGGGGTGAAACAAAACATTTTTATGAGTGTAATCTTTGGTGAACTTTGTTACGATAATTTTCACAGATGCACAGATGTTAAACTTTGAGGGAGACCTGGAGAACTACGTTGTACTATCCACTATCTAAATCTGCTCTAAAAAACAGGCATTGCTTTCAGTTATAAGTCAGGAGTACACATGCATATTTTGCACAAAAAAACTTGTCCTGTTAGCAGCAGGAGCAGCTAACAAGTTCATCAGGTTAAAAGCTTGTCCCCTGTTGAGTAAAAATCTTTATCTAATAAAATTGTGTACTGTAGTATCTTCGGTCGTGATGCAGTTGAAGATGTTTGAATAGAAACTCCGCCGACACCGTCTTAGTCGTATAACAAGTTTATTACAACAAGCACAGTGTCGAAGCAAGTAAAACTACTTGGAGAGCTCCTGGCCGAATGACGAGAGACTCTCCCGATCTATGCAGGACAAGCCCTTATATAGGTCGCTCAAGCCCCCACACCATACAATAAAGTACCTTGAGCCAGAGGAAAGACCACCTGAAGGCTTAACTTTTGACCTGATTCCTTATCAATGTATCTAAAGAAGTCTTTGGTTCATCTGAACATCTAGCAGTGGTTCCGACCTGGCGGGGCGCTTTAACACCCCCACTTAAATAGCCTCTGATCTAGGAGTGGTCAAGATAACAGCCCATGACTGAACAAGTATCTTCAGACAAACCACATGTCTATAACAGCATCAGCATTAATACATAACTATGCAGACACCTCAGTACAAACAAAAACACCAGGCAGTGTTGCCAACTTAGTTAGATCTGATTCCTTTAGCAGCTTCTTTTTCACACAGCAACAAATCTAGTGACCTTTGGTAAACATCAATTACGCTTTAGCTACTTTTAAAATTGAAAATAGCTGGCAACTCTGACACTAGGGGGCAGTAAACGACACAGTGAGAGTGGAACAATAGGAAAGCGATAGTCTTTGGTTTTATGGCACTTAATTTAATTAAGTTTTCTTTCCCTGATCTCATAAATCAGGTTTCTGGCAGCTGTTTTCATTAAAGAAGCTCTGATAAACACTGATGTACGCTACCTGCATCACTCACAGAGTAAAATGTTGGGCGTCTGCCAGGCGGACACAAACGCGACTCCGAATGAATGCTAATGTCGCTCTGTGTATGCTGAATGTGTAAGTCGGTGACTGTAACCTATTTGCTATGTTTACAGCTTGTTGTGCTGACCCCAAGTGGCCAAAAGATTAATGCTTCAGGTGACAACTGCATTATCACATAATCTTAAGGCCCCCTGAGGGATGTTGAGGCAAAATATAATTTCAAAGCCTTTATTAGTCCAGCTTATGTCTTGTCTATTGGGGGCCCAGAGCTCACTGATGAATGTTAGCATTAGACTAACTAAAACAGACGAAACACTGACTGTGTCTAGTGCGGCAATATGTGTGCACATTGAGTTGTGTTTGGCTTTATTAACTGGATCACGGATACACGTTGATTTATTTTAATGTGAAAGGTAAAAACAAGGACGCTCTGCTGCATGGCACTGCCTCTGATACAATGAGGGTTTTTTTGTATTTTTTAAACAGATTGTACTGCTGTTTCTACCATGTTGGAGAGCTGCATAGCCACATGTAGTCCATGCATGTTCACTGTTCACCGACTCACTGTTGGTTGTCGTGTTGCACCGCTTTCCTGTCCCATTTATTTCATCCATAAATGTCAAGAAAGACGTCTAAATTTTAAAATACCATCTACTGGACTATCTTGTATGCTGAACTTATTTCTTTTAAAATATTGGTACAGGGTTATACAGCCGGCACCTATACCAGATTGACAGGACAGCCTGGTGGTAAGCTCTCATACACTTCAGTGCTGATGAGTCTGCAGTCTCTCCTCCTCATCCTAATCCTGGATATATATATTGCAGGTACAACAGTACAGGATTCATTGTTAATGTTGTCTTACTTCACCTCTCCCGTCTCTTACACTACACAGATTTCCTTAGGCAATTGTGCACAAACTGAACAGGTATATTGCTACGAAATGTACACAAGATTGCACTTGTTTTATTGCTGAAAGGTGGAAACTTTGGGGATTCACATGTTTTCGCCAAGCAGCAACCTCCGTGGCTGTGAAATTAAGGCAGGTGGCAGGAGTCCCCATGTCCCTATGATAAATTGTACAACTGCACAGCAGGATGGGGAAATTAGCTGTAGAGACCAAAACTGTTTTTTGTACCAGGTTGTAAACATGTTTATTTCTGCTGTGGAGTTGGACATTTTAACATGGGGACTTATGGAGATCGACTTGTTCTGTAGCCAGCCTCTAGTGGACGTTTGAGGAACTGCAGTTTTTGGCACCTCGGCATTGGCTTTACTTCACAGCTACATGCTTAGTTGCTACCAGGATGTTATAATATGAGAAAGTCTAAACTAATGTGTTAATTTGTGCCTTCGGTGTTTGGCTCTGTATTTCTGCTCAGTCGTGCTCTCCAAGTGAAATCTTGTACACAAGTGTCCCCCCAAGACAAAGCGAAACGTGATTATAACAGCTGAGTAGTGTAATCAAGAGCCCACAATTCCAATATCTGTCCGGTGATTGATCGGCAATCGTGTGTGAGGAGGTGGGATTGAGAAGTGGATGGAGGACTGATGTTTTTCATACTGTAGATGTAATAACGCGGAAGGGAGATTCACTACAATTATGTTTGTATTTCCTCGCTACACCCCTGAGATAATACAATGAACTTCATCGTTGTTATTGATCTCAATGAGATATTTTGACAGTGTAGAGTTTCCGATCATTATGAAGCCGGCTCTCAGTGGAAACTTTTTCTATTCTGCTGTCCAACTGTTGTTTCAAGCCACTGTAAATTAGAGATGAACATAATTTAATTATCCAAAAATCTAAATCAGATATCAGGCAAAACCTATATTTATATTTTAAGGGAATGTGTCACACCGCGGTGAGGTAAAGTTGGGTTTTTGTCCTGTCTTGTCATTTCCTGTTTTATTTTGATAGGTAACTCGTTTCAGGTCACTTGCCCTTCCTCATGTGTCACTGGTCTGATTGTCTTCCCCGCCTTGATTGTTTCCACCTGTTCCCTATTACCTGGTGTATATATTGTCTGCATCTCCCTTTGTCTCGTGTAGCATGCACCAAAGCCCTTTTTCATAGCCCATAGCCTTGGCACTATACTGTAGCGCTTGTGTCTTTTGTTTTCTTTCCTCGAAAGAGTGATTTTTTGTTGTACTTCTTAGTCTAGTCCTTTGCTTTCTTTGTGTTTAGTCTAGTATTTTCAGCCTCATTGGAGCGCCTTAAGTTAATGTTTCATAGCCTTTTGTTTTTCCTCGTTGAGAGTGATTTTGAGTTTGTGAATCTTTATTAAGAGTAGTTCAGAGTTTTTTCCTCCTCTGGAGTGATTTTTTGTTTCTCCTAGTTTAGGCCTGGTTTCATAGCCTCACTCATTCGAGGGTAATTGTACAGTAGACTTGAATAAAACAGCTCTCTGCCAAACTCTGCATCTGAATCCTGCTTTGAGTCCCGGCCTGACAGAATGCAGTATTTACAGAAGAAAGTAGTAATAAAAATCATAATTGTACAGTAACACACCTTCATATTTGTATAATTCATATCGTATTTTCATGTAAACTCAATAGTAAAATAGCGTTTCTTTTGATGGAAAAAAACTTGTATTATTACGGTAAAATAAATGTAATAAAACACCAATCTTTAATGTGACATCAACAGTGCTAATATCATTTTACCATAATATTTGAAAAAGTTATACCGTATATTTATTATGGTACATTTCTGGAAATCACAGCTGCCAGGTTTTTGATTTTTTACAGTGCCTGTCACTCCAGTTGACTCCTGTCCTGCACTAACCCACCAGCTGTTCTGACAACAACTCAAAAAATGAATGCAGCCTTTTTTTAAAAAGCCATAAACTGTCAGGTTACCTCTTCATTCACCGTGTAACTTTTGAAATGCAATTGTCAATCAGTGCGATGTATTTTAAGTGCTTGGCTGCAGGAGGTTTTTTATTTGCATTACGACGAGACCAAAAAGCAATAACACTGCGCTCAGTGTTTTGTCAAGTTAAGTTCCTGCATTACTTGCTGCCTGACAGTATACCAACCTCTCTGTGGGGGTTTTTTCCAGGCAAAGCCACAGTGTGTTGCGCATGGTGTGCGAGCATGTCAAGTGTTATTAATGTCGGACCAGGGAAAGGGAGAAAGAAGACCACAGCTGCAGCTGTCAGTGCAGGCAATGTAGAGGTTATTACACCAAATATCTGGGGAAACAGCCTGCCCTGCTCGCCGTGAGATTCTGTCAGTCCTGACCCAGCCAAGAGGATCTAAACTCCGGCTGTAGTGACTATATTCAACCCTGTATACTCAAGGATTCTGGGAGTAGCTATGACAATTAAATACAGTCTCTCTTGATCAAATATTGTTTTAACTAATGTGTTAATGAGGCCCCCTGACAAGGAGCAGAGGTTATGTGATTACTTCCTTCTGCAGCTTGTAGAAAAGAACCCTTCACGGTGGTTGCGTTAATAGAGCAGTAAAGTCTCTTCATTGTTGGGTGTGTTTTAATTCTTGGAGCTTCGGGTTAAAAGACTTAAACATGTATTGTTTTGCATTTAAAGCAGGAAAGAAATGACGTCTCACTTCTCTGTTTTCATACAGCGAATGAGTTTGATCCAGTGCAGCCTTTTTTCTCAACAGTTTCAGACGATGATCATCCATAATGCGCTTAAAGCTTCAAGGATGAATCTTAAGGCTGTCGCCCTAAATATAAACTCGAGCGTTCAGAAGTCTATTTTCGTTTTTCCAGCAGACCGAAACGTGATTTGACTGTATTTCACTGCTGCGAAGTGTTAATGAACTGTAAGTGACAGAGAAGGTGTTCCTCATTTTCATTTCAGGCTGGAAGTTGAGGCTGAGGAGGATGAATGTGAGAATCTTCCCCCCGTAGGGATGAGATGAGAGGATCAGGGGGGTGAAATGGTTGGATAATCATGTCCGCTTCATATTTAATTGCTGTATGAAGGCGAGCCATTTTTAGCCCCTTTATCAGCAGGGCGAGTTTAGCTGTGGTGCGTATGTGTCGTGCCCTCGCACGTACAGGTGTCAGTGTTGTATGGTACTAGATGCCACAAGTCTGTTATGAGGTTATTCTTTTTGCAACTGCTTCAATGTTGTTGCCTTTAGCTTTTATTTAGACCTCTCGATATAACCATTATGCTATTTCAAATGCCAAGATCAATCCATTGTATGGTTATTGTCTAGGTTTGAGACAAATCTGCCAGCCTCAATTCTGCCAAAATAGAATAGAAATAATATTTAAAGGCCAAAGCGGCACCGAAATCCTCTAGTAAACCCCGAATGTGCCCTAATCTTGGCTAAACTACAACTGTGGAGTCATTAAAGGGCAATTAAAGCAACGGCAATGGCTTTTTTACATCCTCAGTTTGGTCTGAGGTTAGGTTTCAGTAACAAAAACACTTAAAGTTAAGAGGTCTGGGAAAGATTGCGGTTTTGGTTTTTAGATGAGCTACACCATTATCTGTATCCGTGACATAAACATTTATATAATGAGCCACGTATTTATTAACAGATAATTAGTTTTAATTTTACATAAATATAAATAATACAGTAATTATTCTACACAAAACTGAGAAATATCTGTAATTTACTGTGACCATTGTTGGCACAATATTAAAAATAACTAATCATTTGGTGGTTAATTTACATATATTGTCTATAATTTTACAGAGTATTATATAGATTTTTAATAAACAGTTTTCACACTGTTTTATTTAATGTTTTGTTACCTAACCTTAATTAAATTCTGTGAATACCTAAACATAAATATCTTGCATGCAAAGTTGAAATCTTGGCCAGTGAAAGGTGATGGAAAGCCAATGGGGTGTCCAATGAGTTGATCTTCTATGAGCATGAATGTGCTCTGTATATTTCAGGGCAATCTGTTTATTCGATTTTAATATTTCTGATTGCAAGTGGAAATTTTTAGCATTGATTGTGGTGCTGGACAAAAAATGTAGGAGGTCACCGAAACATTGGGGACTTAGAATATCCAGAGTAAATGTCATGGATGTCTGGACCAAAGCATTTAACAGATCAATGACCAGTGGATGAACAGATACAGAGAGACATGGTAACTGGGACAGTTCAAAAGAACTCATGAATGAATTTCTATCCTTTTTCTCTGCACAATAGATATATAAGCTTGGACATACTGTCCCTGATCAGCGCCCGCCAGTTAAAGAAATCCTCCCAACTGTGCTCCGCTGCCAAACACTTCACCATCCCTCTGCATGTATCGACCACCGACACTCGACTAACCCACTGCATCGGAGTGGCTGACCTTTTTATGAGAGCATCACGGATCGATGAAACGTTATTTGATGGTCATGTAGATGTTCAAAGCAAACGTTGAGTGGGCCATTGTATCATCCGAATTCAATGCGATAATGATTCATGAATTTATTTATGAGTAAGTTGAGATGTTTCTTCTTGGAGGATAAAACATTCATATGTTGAATTCACTGACTCTGCTTCTGTCAGGCTTTTCTCAGTGTGTGCGTGTCAATATTTGTAAGATTACATGGCTGTAAATGTGTTAAATGAAAACATGAGTCATACCGTGACATTTGAACAGGAAGCACCGTTTATGCTTCGCACCAGGTGAATGGCATAATGAGCTGTGTATTGAGCAGATAAAAGCCTCCTAAGCATTTATTATGTTCCTCTTTCCTCTGACTCCATATAACTATATCTTCAAGCTACAGGAAGACTGACCACTTAAAGAAGACGGGAAACAAATCATCCCCTTGTTTCCTGTCAGTTGCATGAAATAGATATTTGTTGTTGTCCATCTAAACGTCAGTGGGAACACTCTAAGGATGTCTTGGGAATGCAGAGAAGATGGGTGTTGGCCCCTCGCGCTCCGGGATAATGACTCATCTTGTGCTAATGAACCTTTTGGAGATGTACTCGTCGTAATAAATGAGCAGCTCAGCTGAGCAGAGTCGGTTCCTCGTGACAACAGAGTTGCCAAGGAATTCAGAAGACAATACCAAGCATCAATACAAGCAGTATGTTGTCTCGTTATTCCCGCTCTGACCCAGAATGATCATGGATGACATCTCAACAGTAAGAACATCAATGTGACATTCTTTATTAAGCTTAAATCCTCCCGTTGATAACAACTGCATCTGCTTTGACAGTAGGAAAATTGCAAAGATGGATATCCCGTCCACCACACCATCATGATTTATTAACATATAGCTATACACTATGCTGCTTACTGCTGTGCCTCTAGCCTTTTGATTTAAAGCATATATTAGTTTTAGTTACAATGTAGTCATTGATTTTTTTACTAGATTTGATCTTGTTTCTGTCAGGTGAAATTTATTTTCTGAGGTTAGTGCAGTTGACGTCTTTGATGCATAGACTTGGAAAATGGTTGCAGGTGTTCACATCTATCTTGTAGATTGTAGAAAAACAAATACTTATTAATATATTCCTTCCCAGAGAAGAGAAGAGTAACTCCGCATTCAAATGGATTCAGTCAGACCGTAGATGGCAAAACAGGATGGTAAAAATAGTTGACATAATGGCTTGCTTGAAATCCTACCGATGGATTACCAGATGATATCAGACGCAAAATATATTTTATTACGGGGTTGCACAGTGGTTTAATAAGACACTGTCACCTCACAGCAAGAAGTGTCACACCGCGGTGAGGTCAAGCTGGGTTTTTGTTATGTCTTGTCATTTCCTGTTTTATTTTGAAAGATAACTCTCCTCTCCTTTCAGGTCACTTGCCCTTCCTCATGTGTCACCGGTTTGATTGTCTTCCCCGCCCTGATTGTTTCCACCTGTTCCCTATTACCCTGTGTATATATTGTCTGTGTCTCCCTTTGTGCCGTGCCGAAGTGTTTTGTCTCGTGTAGCGTTCACCAAAGCCTTATTTCATAGCCCATAGTCTCAGCATCATAGCTCTTGTGTCTTTTGTCATTCCTTGAAAGAGTGATTTTTTGTTGTACTTCTTAGTCTAGTCCTTTGGTTTCTTTGTGTTTAGACTAGAGTATTTTCAGCCTCATTGGAGCGCCTTAAGTTAATGTTTCATAGCCTTTTGTTTTTCCTCGTTGAGAGCGATTTTGAGTTTGTTAGTCTGTTATTTAGAGTAGTTCAGAGTTTTTTCCTCCTCTGCAGTGATTTTTTGTTTTTTCTAGTTTAGGCATTGTTTCATAGCCTCACTCATTCGAGAGTATTTGTAGACTTGAATAAAACAGCTCTCTGCCAAACTCTGCATCTGAGTCCTGCTTTGAGTCCCGGCCTGACAAGAAGGTGGTTTGGACCTAGTGATGTATGTGTGTGGTCACGCATACGTTTCTTTTGTCACCATGTTGGCAGTCCTGCCTCTTACGCCTCCTGACTAATTTAAAAATCAGCAAAAACGTGAATCACCAGCGGAGAGTCAGTGCTCAAACAAGCCACCCGTAACAGCACCCACCTGTCAATCAAAGCTGCCACACTGTTAATTATGCATAACTTTAAGCCTTAATAAAATCTGAACAGGTGAATTCTATAAAAAATCAGCCTCAGTACAGTTGTCATGAACTTGGAAATTAGCTATAGAGACCAAAACTGTGTTTTGTACCAGGCTGTAAACATTTTTATTTCTGCTGTGAAGTTGAACATTTGAACATGGGGACTTATGGAGACTTACTCGTTCTGCAGCCGGCCTTAAGTGGACGTTTGAGGAACTGCAGTTTTTGCATTGGCTTCCTTTCACAGCCATGGAGGTTACTGCTTGGGTTTGACTGAGGGTGAAGGATGACTGGCTGCCAGGCAGACACCTGTGGCCTGGATTGACAGGAATGCATGGTGGCTGTGACCTGGCTCTCTATAGGCTGACGTGACTCGTGGAAACAAAAGGAACAATTTCACAAGCAAACACCATTCACAACTTTAATATTCTGCAACACGTTTATGGGAATAAAGCTGAGATGTTATACTCTATGAATCACTCCCCCACACGCCTGAACCACAGGAAGAGGAGATGAATGGTGAAATTACAATAATTGTCATTACCTCATACACGTACTCACACAAACACTTACATGCAAGACCCATTACCTGTCTGCCAAATGATTTTCCATTCATTCAATCTGCTTTCTACATGGACACCACGGCTGCATCAAGCTGCTGCAGTTACCCACAACAATATCAGGAAACCAGGTGATTCTGCTTTCAAAATAAAAGCAGGCCACTTTGCAGAGCAGAGGTTGTTTTTCCATTAAATTAACAGGTTAGGTAGTCCTGCAGAAATACACAGCTGAAGTGTGTGGTTAAAATAACTATGGATAATTACGGGAATGGTTTCCTTAATGATGCACTTAATAAATGATTGAAACACCTCACTGGACATAATATTTCAAGGCTATTATGAGTGAATTCATCTGTTACTTGTATGTATGTATCATTAGCTGAGAAATGTATAAACCTAATACACCAAGTAAATAATATATATATATATAATATAATATTCTGTGTTTCAGTATTCAGAGAGGAGGATGACTCTGTGAAGGAGCTCCCAGCTGTCACGGCCAATCTGTCCGTCAGAGGACAAACTCGCCCTTGTGATTGGCCGACGGACACATGGAGGATATCTTCATCATCCAAAAAAACGCCCCTCTCTCTCTCTCCAAACGCTCCAGAGCTTGTTGATTGTGAGTCAGCGGGGAATCAGCGAAGGCCCGGAGGAAGAGTCCAACTAAGAGAAAGTTGGACGCCGTTACTGCAGCGCACAGTAACAGGTAGGTGGTACACTGTATCACTGAGACATTTTGCTGCACTAAAGCCCAGACAGGAAGAGAAGAAAGTCGACCTAGACGCCAAAAAATGTTGGGCGGTCTATGTCTGAAAGCCTTAATGGAAAACCTTAATGTTCTCTACTGGTAACACTGCATATAGTTTCATTTGTAAGGGGTTATTTACTGTTAAAATTCAAGAGATTCAAAGAAACCTTTAATCGCACACTCAGAGTGTATCCCTGTCCAAGTGTAGAAGAGGACGCAGAGAGGAGGCGTCGATAGAGCACTGGCAGATGGAGGAAGGTTCTGACAACACGTGAATCTGCTGTTTACAGACTCAGGTCTGGTTTGGATTGTCAAGTATCTGTTTGTGACTGAAGAAATGTTTCTGTTTTTACCATTGCAGGGACTAAATAATGGCCACAGAGGGAGCGGACAGACATCAAGTTCAATGCCCATGCAGACACAAGAGAACATGCAAACTCCACACAAAAAAAGCCCCAGCCAGGAACCAGGAACCTTTGTAGCTGAAAACCCAGGAGTAGCTCCTTCACCAATGTATCCTCCTGCATTGTGTCTAGGTTTAGCATGTATTGTTTTCTTCTACACACTTTATTTGATTTAAGGATATCTCTCTTTAATTTAAACCCAACCAGACCTTTCAGGCCTCCAAATATGCTGCATCAAATCAACATTAAGTCCATATTTATAGACCTTTTTGTTATATAATTTTAGGATAAACACGTGTTACTAATAAATAATTAAGGTTTTGTTCCATTCGGGTCAAACAGAGTCAGAGAGGGTGCTGCTGTGGCGTGGGTGTGCATTTTGAACCGCTCTTCCCGAAACCTGTGGGTGGCGTCACGTACACACTGCCCATTGTTTATGCTATCAGTGTTTTTCTAACATCTTGATCATGGAAAGTCCCAGAGACTGAATGATTGGGGTGTTATTGTTTTGACTAATGTTGTTAGTATTTATGGAATTATTTTTCTAGATTACTATTGTCATGGCTTGAACAAATCATGTTTTCCCACATGTGTCATCCATGCTCCCTGATTACCTGCCTCCCTCATGTGTTGCACCTGTGCCCGATTGTTTCCCCTCCCCTTTTTCCTCTATTTAGTCTCTGTGCTCCCTTTGTTTGTTGCCAGTTCATCTTGTCCCAGCAATTCTTTATCCTGTATTTTTGTTTTTGATTTCCTGATCTGGCAGGAATTTAGCCTGAGACTTTCGCCTGTACTCTTTTGGTTTTCCTAGCTCCTCCTCCTAGCTTCCTAGCTCATCTAGTAAAACTTTTGAACCATCACTTTTGCCTCTGGGTCTGTATTGCAAATCCTTCTGTGAGCCCCCTATGATCGCTATGTGTTTTAATATTGTCTGTGTGTGTTCTTAGTTTGTGCTGCTGCCTGTCTTGGCCAGGACTCCCTTGAAAAAAAATTGAACAGTGCATACACAATATATGAGATATGTAGCAAATCCATAATACATCCACAGCAATGATCTCAAAGGTCCTTGTAAATCCTCCAATTCAGGCAGTTGCAGTCTGAGTTTCCAGGTACCTTAATACTTCTGTCCGTTAATGCGAAATATTTTTCTTTCCAGAGAGACATAGTCCGATATCAAAGACTTGCACAGATGCATTGAGGGAGGTTCATCTCCTACCTATTTGTTCATAACAGCCCAACATACCCAAGACAATGTATTGTGTTCTTATGTAATCCTAGTGAATCTAGGCTATATCCCAATCAAAATAATTTTGGATTAAATTATGACACTAACCTCGTCACATACAGTTTGCCAAAACCGCTGAATCTTTTCACATCGTCCCTAAAATAGTCTTACATTTTGGGAAGTTTGCTGTATATTTACTATACATATATGGAGATATATACTATACATATATGTTGATTTGTCCTGTACACGTGACATCCATTGCACGTCTGTCAATGATCCCTCCTCTGTGGCTCTTCCTCAGGTTTCTTCCACATTTTTTCCCTGTTAAAGTTTTTCCTCACTCAAACCGAGGGTCTAAGGACAGAGGGTGTCACTCCCTGTACAGATTGTAAAGCCCTCAGAGGCAAATGTACTTTGTGACTTTGGGCTATACAAATAAAATTGATTTGATTTGATATATATACTGTATAGACATTTTGTAAGATATTATATTGCATTTCTCTGAATCCGTTACAAATATTGGATATTTTCGAAGGTAGAAGTAAAATATCAAAAAAAGGAGTTTTTTTAAATCTCACTGGTTAAATACAAGCTGGTAATACTTCATGCATTTGGTTTTTTATTTTGAAAGTTTAACACCGGATGTCTTGTTGTGTCTGTCACCGGGTGACTTCACACAGAAAGAACCCCTCCCTTTTTTTTCTCCCTCTCTCCCCCCACCTCATTCACTCTCCTGTGCAGTGTTTTATACTGAAAGGTAAAAGATGCGAATTCACACTGCGACTTCTTGTGCATCAGTGAGCGGATACTACAGCCGGGCAAAGGCAGGCTGCCCTCACAGCCTGTCCGAGCCGCTTCATGTGATATGACCGTCTCTGCTGCTCCACCTTAACGAGCGTGTCTGCAGGTGAGATGGACTTGTGTCGCCTGTTGCTCCTCTGCTGTATTGTGTCTATGCCGTGTGTGCGTGTGTGTGCGTGATCTCTGCTTGCTATATTGGTCGCCTCCTTTTTTAATTATGAAATTGCTGCATGCATTGGTAGATCTGATATAGAATGTAGATTTAAATGATCATAGATGTGTTGTTGTGTTTGCATCCTGCCTTTGTGATCTGGTGTCGGCAGAGGCAGGTAGGCTGATGCGTGATGTTTTCACAGGGAATATATCCTGCAAGACGCCATTTAAAAAGATATATTTAATGTTTCTTTTCTTTCTAAGCAAAACGAAAGAGCATATAAAATATATAACAAAATGTCAATTTCAAGTGTTTAAAATCCAGGCTTTAATTCGGCATATTAAGGAGACGCGTTTTGCTCCGGATTATTTGTCAATTTCCAACTTTATTCCTGCTTCGCCTGCAGTTTGTGCCCAATGAAACGCACAGCGGAGGGCGGTAGCGACAAGCGTGATCCGGCCATAAAAAGTTAAAATACTACTGAAATAAACGCTTCAGGTTGAGTTATATGTGAGCCGAAATATAACATATATCCTCTAGTTTCTATATGTGAGTTTTATTTAGCAACAAGTCCACCTACCTCTTGTTATTGAAGGTGGATATAATAAATCACTGGATGTCTGAATGGAGTTTTGCGTGACGTTCTTTCCATTTACGAGGCGTCTCGGGGAGGGGGGTTTGGGTTTATTGGCTGATAACATTTATCTTGTGTGTGCAGCTAATTGTTTCGTTATCTGTGATTGTTTGGACATGTCTGCTGTGTTTGCAGAGTCATGTCTGTTATATGATAGCACACCTTTTTTTTCTTAAATGGATGCATGCATGCGGCAGTTAAATAGTTGTGTTAAGGCAGGCAGCCCCCCGTCATCCACTAACATTGAGGAGTTAGTTGCTGTATTGTGGAAAACAAGAAATCTGTTCAAACCAAGCTGCAACTTCCATGGCTGTGAAGTTAAAGCCAATGCTGAAGTGCTTAAAAAAAAAACTGCAGTTCCTCAAACGTCCACTTCAGGCTGGCTGCAGAACGAGTCAGTCTCCATAAGTCTCCATGTTTAAATGTCCAACTTCACAGCAGAAATAAACATGTTTACAGCCTGGTACCAAAAACAGTTTTGGTCTCTATAGCTAATTTCCCCGTTCATGACAATTGTACTGAGTCTAAATTTTTAAATAACTCATCTGTTCAAATTATATTAAGGCTTAAAGTTATGTATAATTTACAGTGTGGCCGCTTTGGCTGACAAGTAGTTGCCGTCGGTCCACGTCTTTTTCGACTTTTGGACTACCCGGGAGACGAAGGAAGCAAGAATAAGAATAAGCTGTCTATTCTTTATACTTGTTCAAACATGCTTATATTCCCTAAAGTAAGCTATGATAGGCACATATATTGATGCCACAGGCCCTTGTTTCAATATTTATTTTTAAAGATTATTTTTTTGGCCTTTTGTCTTTATTGATAGTACAGCTAAGGATAGACAGGAAGCAGGGGGCAGTGAGTGACACGCAGTAAATTAGCCGTCCGATCCGAACGAGGACTACAGCCTCCACACACGGGGCGGCATCTTAACCCACTACGCTATCGATCACCCATATTCACTATTTATTTGAAAAGGTTGTCATGTTTAAATCTTAAAATATGTAAAATAACTCAGATGTTTTAACTAGGAAGTATTTTCATTCCTTTTTATTATTTGTACATAAAAAATGTCATGTAAAAAAAAAAAGCATCATTACCCTTCCTCTAATGAACCATACCAATTACTTGTCAAAAACACTAGTCATAGTTTTAATATTTCTAGCCAGCAAGCAGCACCATAGGGTTGTCTGCTGTTAACGAAGCAAAAGAAAGTTAAATAATTAAGCTGAAGGTTTTTTTTAATGAAGGGGCTAATTAGAGATGCTGTGAACTGTCAAATATGACCACCACCACCTATACTGCTTTTCTGGTAAAGGTTATTTATCAAGTTGACTACTAATAATTTGACAGCTGTGATTTAGATTTAGTCTTTTAACCAAAATGTTTGTATAACCGTATCCGTGTGCTGTTTGGGGCTGAGCAGGTTGTTTACAGTGGTTTCATAAGAGATTTTTTTCCACAAAACCAGCTACCTCTAAAAACCAAAAAGACTGGGCTGCTTGTGTAGCAAAAAAAAAGACATTTATAACTGCTTTTACTTGAATCTTATCAGTCATTTTCCTTAAATGCTGCAATCCAGTGTCTATATGCACTGGGCGTCAGCAGATATCACCTGATATTTTAGCCCGTTAGCTGATACACAGCATGTAATCCCTCATTCTCGCAGGCGAGGTGATCTGACCTTTCACGATCTAACCTGCAATAGCAGTGCGGGCGGCGGCTTTGCTTGTGAAGTTTTGGAGGCTGTGTGTAGTATGTCAGCCCTGCCAGCGTTGCCTTGTAATTCATCCAGCTGGAAAAAAAAAACAGTCGCAGGTAGAGGCGGCGGTAAGTGCTCTAACAGCAGGCTAATGATTCTTTGATTGCAAACTCCTCCCTCGTCGGGAAAAGCACAAACATTCAGTGATTGCAGTCAACAATTACCCATGACAGGAGGCCCGAATGAATAGTGTATATCAGACCTGTTTATTTCTTATATCTTGAGCTGGATTTTGTGAATATGTCGTGCAAAGGATGATGTGACTAAAAGCTCAGTTGCAAATGCTGCGTGACATTGTCTCAACACTAATTCTTGCCCCAAATTTACAACAATGATCAAGCTTTAATAATCTTTTATTTGTAATATTTTGGCAAACAGTTGTCTTCTCATCTCAACACAGCGATTAGTACTCCCTGGACACTGGATCTTCTCTTATTCATCTCTTAATTGCACTTCGGTCATCAAACAAACTGTCAAACTATTCAAATAAAGAACAATGTGCAAAATAAACATGCATTCATTTAACACCGACACCGCAGAGACTAAGTATGCATGACTAAATCAACGTAATACCTCGCTGGCTGCACACAACCAAGAGGGACATCAACACCAGTCTTGAAAAATTGGCAGTATATCTTTTTAAAAAGTGGAGCATAACAAATTTTTAAAAAATGTGTCCCTGCACAACATAGATAAGAGTAGTTCCTACCCAGTGTTCATAAAAAAAAACAAAAAAAAGCAGTGCGATATTCTCAGAAGGACGTCCAGGCAGCACGCGATTCACCCTGTAAACACTTTAGCCTCACTCGGAGACCCCACCGCCACGTTTCTCCAGGCGACCACCACCACCACGAGCGTTTCATTCAGAATCAGAAATACTTTAATTATCGCAGGGGGAAAATATTTTTGTTACAATACTCCAGTTAAGTTAAACAAGTAATCACAAAGACTTTAACGTTGCTCAGATTTGGAGATTTTTCCTGTTTTTTCTGCTTCTAAATATGCTAAATAGTTGAATTGTTTCCGTTTTGGCTGTTTTTTTACGATCGGAAGTTTGCACAGACCGCTTTATCTGCACGTGATTGGCAAGTGTTGCTTGCGTTTGTCAAAAATAGACCAGTATTTTTGGAGAGCGGCTTCTGGGACTCCTCTGAAACCAACCTTGGAGCTTCTGTTGGGGTTTGAAACATTGACTATAGTGGCTGCGATTGGCTCCGGCGCGCACAGAACGCGTCGCGTCTGTACCCGGTGTAATTTAGCCGTTAGATATGGTTGGATGATATAGTTTCCTTTTGGACTAGTTTGTACTAGCATACTGAGAGTTTTACGATGTGACGGATAACTACACTTCAAACCAGATTTAGTTAAGACGTCTTTTGACAGATCACCAAAGCAGCGCTTACTAGTAAACAGTCTATTCTGAGCAGACATATTGTATATGTAATCTCCTCATTATGACTATGCATTCACTGCCAAGACCCATAAATTAAAAGGGGTCCACACAATGCGTGCATAGAAGTCCCCATGGATGTTTCACACCTCGAGACGAGCTGTCTGTATCGTTTAAGTCAAGGTCTATCCGGCATTCATAGAATCCAGTAAAAACAATTAAAATCTCAAACTGAGTCGAGATCTGTCATCCCTTGGTGGCCTTTTTTAAATTATTCTCAGCAACATTGTTTGGTCTCATGAATGGGACATTGAATTCTTTTTTTCCCATGCCAGCCTTGAATCATTAGGCACCTTAATTGACTGGTACATAATCAATGAATAGCTGTGGGATGTTTTTTATTACGGAGACCAGAAATCCTTGAAAGACTGAAAAAGAAAAACTTGAACTCTTGAGGAGGCGTTGTTTGAAAATCTCTCACCTAACACAGGAGATATCTTGGTTGCACGCACACTGCTTGAAATTCACTGTAGGAATTTTTCAATTTCATTTCCAGAGACCTTCAATTTCATTTTGCTATCGTACAAATATACATATTATACAAATCCCTATGCAATAAATCCTCTGGTAACTCTCCTGTGTTTCATTTGGGGCTTAACCAAATGCTGTATAGAGCATTTCTGGAACTTGAATTAGTCCGAGGCAGAGTGGAAGTTTCAGCTCGTGCAGCCTGTAGATGAGACGAGAGGAGACGATGAAAGGTTATGTGCAATCATGCCTCAAGGGCAGGGAAAGGAGAGGGGCAGACCATTTTCTCTCAGCCGGCACAGCCCGGTGTTTTTAATGTCTAATATCAAATGCAGAGTGATAGAACAGAGGGAGCCGAGGTCAGACTCCCTTACACTGAGGCTGGGTTTTGAAGTTTCCCCAGCTGCATCCTGCAGCATCGTGGACCTGAGGGGGGCTGAATGACGACTGCCATTTGTAACAGCAGTCACCTGTCAATCAAAAGCAGCCACGCTGTTAATTATGCATAACTTTAAGCCTTTAATATAATTTGAACAGGTGAGTTATATAGAAATTCAGCCTTGGTACAGTTGTCATGAACGGGGAAATTAGCTATAAAGACCAAAACTGTTTTTTGTACCAGGCTGTAAACATATTTATTTCTGCTGTGAAGTTGGACATTTTAACATAGGGCCCTATGAAGACTGACTTGTTCTGCAGCCAGCCTCATGTGGACGTTTGAGGAACTGCAGTTTTTGACACTTCTGCAATGACAGAGCCACAGAGGTTGCTGCTTAGTATGAAATAACCATGAAGTAATTTAACACACAGGTGCTCAAACTATGGTACATATACCACTGGTGGTACACTACCTCCCTCTAGTGGTACTTATAATAATATGTACTTTTTTAAAAATATCAAATACATTAATTCAAAAGATATACACTATCAAAATAACTGCAATATCTATCCATCCATGCATCCATCCATACATTTTCCATATCTGTGTATCCTCGTGTCACAGGCACTGGACAAGTCGTCAGTTCAAAATAACAATATTTCGAATGAAGATCACCGAAAACTTTAAAATAAATTTAGCATTTTCCGTAATCTTTTGCTTTAATATCAGCCTGCTACCCGGTCTCGCTCATGCACATAGCGCATGCATACATCCATGAGGCAAAAATGTGACGGCTAGTTCTTGAAAGGTAAAATGAACGGTTCAAAAACACGGCAACTGTGGCTCCAAATGGGAAATATTGGGAAGACAAAGCGCACTATGTAACATTTTCAAACCAAATTAGCTGTGAACCTCTAACCTCTCTCACACATTTGTCTCCATTATAGAGAAACCAACACATATGTAGCAAATCGTGATGGAGCAGCTGCACAGAAAAAACGTGCAGATGGATTTACTGTTGTTTATAAAGAAATTGATCCAGCCTGTAAACTCCAGTGTACGGGAATAGTGCATTTGTTGGATTTACATGTTTGGTGCTCTAACTGAGTATTTGGGGCAGCAGGATGGCGTGTGCGTGGGATTGAGTCAAAATAAACATTTCATCCAGCGCCTTTCAACAATAATGGAGCTCTATGGCACAGAGAAAGAAGATATATCACACACATATTATTTCTGGGTTGTTGACTTGGGTCTTTTTCATGAGATTTACTGACACTAACCAATAAAGGAATATGCAACGCATTGTGAGCCGAGTTTTGAAAAAACATAAATAATCAAAGGTCTAAAACTAGATGCTGGCTCATCTAAGAGCCTTGAGCTGTTTAGGACCTTGTTCAAGAACGGGGCTGTTCAGAAATAAGACTTCACACAGCAGCATATTCATGTCATCTGAAAGGCCCCTCAAGCTATCGGCTCCAAATTTCATTTGACAGCTCAATTTTTTTTTTTTTTAAGTCATGCTGTGTGGCTTTAGGGATGGAAATGTTTTCTCAGTCCATCACTCTGGTGCAGACTGTCGGATGGATTTCCCTTTTTATGTTTTATACTCAGACTATGATGCTCTGGAGGTGACTCTGGTGATTCCGTGTTTAGGTCACCAGAAGTTCAGACTTGATACTACTTACTTGATGGAGTTTGTAACATACCTTCATTATTTCCGGATGAATCTGTGAAATGTTTTGACAGCTATCGGATAGATTCTCTTGAAGTTTGGTACATTCATGTTCTCTGAATGTTCTCCGAATGTTCTCCGAGCGCCATCATGGGATCAAAACTTTGCTTTTGCAAAACTAAGCACATTACCATCAGCCTCAGCTGGTAGTTTATCCTTTAGCTTTTACCCGGTTGATTTGGCAGCACCCCCTGGTTACCACGGTAACAATAAGCTCAGGGGCGTCCCCCCCATCATACTTTGTGTTATGAGTGCTAAAATGACATGGTAAACATCCCTTGCACAAACATCAGCATTTAGCATTGTCATTGTGTTGTGCATGCTGACGTTGGACATTTTTAGCTGTCGGTTACCACGGTTACCAACGACAAGCATGATTTTTCTCGGGGGGTATTCCCGTCGGCCTCAGCTAAACATCAGGATTAGAATCAGCTGAAACTGTTTTTTTTTTAGCAGCTCCCTTTGAGCAGCTACTTTCTCAGAAATCCAACGAGGACAGTTGACCTATCTGTTTCGGTGACTAATTATTTCCACAGTTGTTAGATGATTTCATGCTGCACAAGGCGCCAGTGTTGTTTACTCTGCCGAGAAGTTGGAGGTGTGCAACCTGTCGCCTGCAGCTTCTCGTCTAACAGATGTTTTTTGTTCCATTACACCCAGATATATAAATATAGCGCATTATTGTTTTTGTGGAAGCATTTTTGATGAGCGGTCTAACCCCACCAGCAGCGGGAAATGAAAGCTTTGTTTGCAGTGACTTATTAACATGAACTTTTTAAACTGTGTGAAGACATGCTGGATCGCTAATTACTGGAGATGTTTCAGCTACGTTATCCACTCCCCGCGGATCCACTTACAGCTTTTTGTTTTTCCCCTATTATTATGCGGTGACTCTTCCTCCTGATCACCAAACCGGTAGCGGTTGAAGGTGATTTACGAGGTGGTCTTAATGAACCGTAACAACGAGGCCACGTCACGTCAGAAGATCAGGCGTCCCATCATCCACAAGATTCAGCACAGCCTGTTTCCATTCAATAACAGGTTTTGCCTCTCGTGGCGGAGCGGCAGCTGGATAAACAGCTTGATGTGGGCCTGGAAGCTGCCACTGGTTCCTCACTACACTGCACAAAACAGATGATCCCTCGCCTCTTCACTTACTCATAGGCTGTTGTTAGACATTATTGAATTGTCCTGTGCCAAGACAGAGAAATGGAGGATGCCTGCATGAGACAAAATCTGTCTGTTTATCGGGATGTGGTGAAGACAAAGAGCACCAGTCTAGATGTGTTGGTACTTTGTATCTTTTCATCAGTGATGAAAGAAGTACAGAGATGATTAAAAGTAATAAAACACAGAGTACTAAGAGTAAAAGTACTCGTTCTCAGTGAAATGGTTACCGTCACTGATATATTATGAAAAGACTTTATTAGATAGTTAATACTGATGCGTCAACACATCAGGGTGGAGCTTGTTTTAACATCTTTATTTACAGTTAGGATATATTTTATATTAACATTTTATTCCAGTGGTTCCCAACATAGGGGGCCAGCCCCTCTAAAGGGTCAACAGATAGATCTGAGAGGTCATAAAATATATTTGTGTTTTTATACACAAATACATTTTTAATTAGTATTTTCAAGAAGAATTCATTATTTAATTTTAAATAAAATTAGGTGAGAAGTTTAAATGTGTATAGACCCAAAAAGGTTGGAAACCGCTGGTTTAATGCAGTGTATCTCCACATACCACCTCAGGAAATATTCGGCTGTCCACCATCATGACGCATATATTCTGATAATAAGAAGATTATTTATCGTTGACTGTGAATCCTGAACAGAACCGGTTCAAGAACCAGAGCTAATTTGATGTTAAAGGGGCACTCACAGTACCTATCTGAGGAGTAAAATGTGAACCACACTGTCTGAAATTGTTGAGTAAGTAACAAAGTACCTTAAAATTGTAATTTAGTACAGTACTTGAGTTTTCCAAACAAAACTTGCACTGCAAAACGCACATACATGTTACATAAATGTAAAGTCTGCACATCTAATTGATGTTTTTAAAAAATTGAATTGATGTTTTGCAAATCACTTTTCATTTATTATTACACACATTACACACTTTTTTTGGTGCATACAATATTTCACACATTCAGTTTTCTCAGTTTTAAACTGTTCAAATCTTTATCTTAGAATAAAAATCTATTTTACATATTTTGATTGTAAATTTCTAGTTCAGATTTGTGACTTTTACAGTACCTGTTTATTCTTCTTTTTGTGCATCGGCACATTTTTCCTGGAAAATGGCTCAGACGAGTCATTTTAAAAGCTCTCATGAACGACAAAATCGCTTATGTATGATTGTGTTGTAACCTTGCAGTGAATAGTTGACACATTCGGTACCTGCTTCTGTTTGTGGATGACGGTGTGAAGAGGTTTCACTGCTGCTGTTGTGCTGTTGGTAACAATAAGATGAGATCAGGGTGAGAAGAAATCATATTATTTCTTCCATACAAATGATCATTAAATGCATCAATGTTCTTGTGGAACTGTATTTAAATTCTCCCCATACCTTTTAATAGATGGATAGTTATAATTATTTTTATTTAGTATTAGTATTTAGTATAGGAATTTTATGCAATTAATTTCAGACTCTTATTTTTTTTAAACTGATGTCTTTGTGCACATTATATAGCTTAATAAAACTCACACTGCAGCATACAACTGATCCTGTATTTAGCATTCTGCAGGCAGACTGTCATTAACTGAAGCTGCTGGCTGTCAAAAAACACCGAATTGTGCTCCAATAAAACAAAATATTAGAGGAGTTAATGAAACAAAAGCTGTTAGGCAAGAGCTAATCAGCTGTTGCTTTATTTTTTTATATAATTGAGATAAATATTGGATCATAAAATGTGACAGTATAAGGAATGGACGGTGGGCCAAATGACATCAGGGTGCTCAAACAAGCCACCTGTACTGCAACTTACCTGTCAATCAAAGCGCCCACGCTGTTAATTATGCTTAATTTAAGCCTTAATATAATTTGAACAGATGAGTTATTTAAAAATTCACCCTCAATACAGTTGTCATGAACGAGGAAATTAGCTATAGAGACCAAAACTGTTTTTTGTACCAGGCTGTAAACATGTTTTATTTCTGCTGTGAAGATGGACATTTCAATATGGGGCCCTATGGAGATTGACTCGTTCTGTAGCCAGCCTCAAGTGGACGTTTGAGGAACTGCAGTTTTTGTATTGGCTTCACTTCACAGCCACGGAAGTTGCCACTTGGTCAGGACACACAATAATACCTGCAACAACAATGATCAACAGCCTGGATAAGAGATATTAATAAAGGTTCCTTTCTGTCCAATCACAAATCTCTAATATTATAACAATGATAAAACAACAACCAGGCAGTGTAATATGCATGTAAATTTTAATAACTGGACAGGACGGCAGGGTGAATCTGAGGCCAGTGAATGTCAGAGTTGGTGGTGGCAAAATCCCAAAACTAGAGCAGAGCTGGACGTGGCATATACGGCAGCAAAAGCCCAGAGACACTGGCAGACAAAGGTTCAAAAGCTGTGTTTTAAAAATCTGTTTAACAGAGCATTCCCAACTTCCCTCTGCCTAGCAACACATTCCAGCTCCTCCGGGGGATCCTGAGATGTTTCCAAGCCAGATGGGCTATGTAGTCCCTCCGACAGGTTCTGGGCAGAGATGTATAGTAACGAAGTGGAACTACTTAAGTACTGTACTTAAGTACTAAAATGCAGTATCTGTACTTTTTTGGAGTATTATTTTTTTCCCCAACTTCCACTTTTACTGCACTACATATTTTTGATGAATTCAATACTTTTACTCCGATACATTTTTCATGTGCTGAGTCGTTACTCGTTACTATTGTAGCGTCCAGCCGGACATGTGATGAATGACGAGGCGTTCTCACCTGCTGCCCCGCCCCCGCCCTCTCGCATTCATTCAGACGCATTCACAGACCATGGGAAATCATAGAACTCTACCATAAACATTGTAACACTGTAACATTAGAAGTTGTATTTGAAATAATATAAGCAACAGTACTTGTACTTTTACTTTCAGTACTTGAGTAGCAATTTTTTACATACTTCTACTTGCAATACTTAAGTACAAAACATTTTAAATACTTTAGTACTTTTACTTAAGTATGGTGTTTAACAAACACTTAAACTTCTACTCAAGTCATTTTTTTGATATAGCACTTGAACTTCTACTCCACTCCGTTACTCCAGTACTTTATACATCTCTGGTTCTGGGTCTGCCCTAGCGTCTCCTACCAGTTGGACGACACCTCCAAAGGAAGGCACCCAGGAGGCTTCCTAAAGCTTTGAGATCAACAGAATGTAAATGGAACTTTATTTGCTCACCCTGTCTTTCTGTTTGATCTTGTTTCAGGCCTCCAAGCAGCATGATAACATCTGTTAGCACGCTTGTATCTCCAGTGGGCAGACAGTGAGGACCAGTCGCCACTATGCGATGTGTGTAAGGGACCAGTGGCGGTGTTGTGGCCCCAGGCGGGATGCTGCTGACGGCCGGTCAGTATGACTCTGCTGGACTTGTGGCTGTCGCGCTCCATCCCCATGTGCCTGCTCCTTCAGAGCCTTGTCCTCATGGCCCTGTGCTTCCCCTCGGCCAGCATGTGTCCAAAGGGCTGCATCTGCCAACGCGACCCCCACCTCCACGGCCTCAACGTTACCTGCAGTCAGGCCCGCCTCAAAGAGATCCCAAGCCTGCCGGTCGACACTGTCCTGCTGAGGCTAGACCACAACCAGATAGGCGCCGTACCCGATCAAGCCTTTCATGGACTCAGGCTTTTGAGGGAGCTCAATCTTTCATACAACGCGGTGGAGACTTTAGGGGAAGGTGCCTTCAGCGGCATAGAGGCGACGTTACAGGTGCTGGACCTCTCCCACAATCGCATCACTAGCGTACACAAGGATGCCTTTGCTCGGCTCAAGGCTCGCGTCATTGTGGATGACAACCCCTGGCATTGTGACTGCGCTCTCCAGCAGGCCATCGGTGGAATGGCCCACAACCACGAGGCTTCCGCCCGGGTCCTGTGCAGGAGCTCGGAGCTTCGTGACCACGAGGGACGGCCTTTCATGGCAGTGGACACAGACCTCTGTAATCTGGCCAAAAGGACCACAGATTACGCTATGCTGGTGACCATGTTCGGTTGGTTTGCCATGGTCATTTCATATGTGGTGTATTATGTCCGTCAGAATCAGGAGGATGCCCGACGCCACCTGGAGTACCTCAAGTCTCTCCCCAGCAAGCCCAAGAAACCTGACGAGGCTGACGACATAAGCACTGTTGTCTGACAGCAGTGCGACTTTGTCCCCACATAACCCTGACGAACACCAAAACGTTTATGTAACAGGACCCAAATTTATAGTGTTTACTATTTTAAACTTTTAGGGGATGTGAGCGTCAAATCTGCTGAAATGTTTGTACTTTGGAAATTTTGTCGTATGTCCTTACCAGGGTTTGTTCATGACTGATCTGAGAATGAGATGACAGGGAAGGCCACAGAGTCTAATAGTCTAACACCAACATTGTCTTTTCTACAAACCAATTGCATATGGAGTTTTGAAAAAATTTGAATCTCAGGTTTAAATATTGACACGATAACGGCTTTTTTTAGATTTAAATTTGGAATATCTGAAAAAAAAAAGAAATATATTTGTAAGATATGACACCCTAAACTTCATTTCCCAGAGCCCTCTTTTTTGGTATATCAGAACCCATGATATACGTTGAGTTTTGCAAACACTTGCTTAACCAATTGCATCTTTCATACCCCTTAAATTAAATGTAAATTAAAAATATCTACATCGACAGTTTTGCACAGAAACATCTCTGTATCCATGACCCGCTTAGGCCGACTAATCTATACATTGTGTAATATTTTAGACCATTAAAGCCTGAGATGTGGGGTATGATATGAGGTATAAAGTAGTCGTATCTTCCTGCTTAGTTTGAGCTATGGTGGCCTGTTTTTTTTTTTTTATTACAGAAACAATTACAATTAAGACAAATTTAAGACTAGTAGGCAAGACTTGACTGAAAAAAAATAGTCCATTTCCGTTAAAAAAGAAGGAATGAATGATAGGTTAGGAATGACAACATTGAATGTTGCCTGCTACGTCACCATTTACAGCCGGTGGTTTCCCTTCCATTGTTCAGAGTCATAGTTTATTCAACGTGGCACACTAAACAGTCAGTATACCTTAGTCCTCATTCCTTACATTTCATAGAGAGGGAGTGCATTATTTTCTGATAACCGCACTTCTCTGATGTGATGTGCCCATAGCTGGTGATTTTTTGTTCTTCCAAGGCTACTCCTTGTTCGAGTAAGAAGGTAAAGGTAGTGTCAATACAAAGTTTCCATTTTAAGAATGTACCGCCCCCAAAATCTGAAGAAAACAAATATATTTGAACTGTAGCCAGTTGCCATGGTGTATGCACGATAAACCACTCCAACGTGTAAAGATATTAAGCAATAATGCACTCTGTGGGTGCAAATAGCCCACAGCATGCATTATTTTAATAACCACATTGTAGATTATAATTCTAATCATAATGAATGGAGTTGACTTACCCATTAGCCTTTCCAACACTATGTTCACCCCAGAAGAAGTCAGTGTCTCGGAATATCGATAAAATGTTCTTATTATAAACATTTCATGTTGTCAGATACAGTTTTTTTTTTTTTTTTATGTTAGAATGAATGTTTTTTCTCATTATTGCTACATAAAAACAATTTAGCTTTGACACGAAACTGGTGATAACAAGATGAATAATATGGTATGATGAGATAAAGTTACACGGTGGCAACCTGCCATAAAAAAAACAGCATACGTCAGAGAGTGAATCATTACTTTCAATCGTCATTTACATGCCATTGAAGGTGCAGTGTGTAGGATTCATGTGGCTCTATTTACAGAATATGGGAGAAATTGAATATATGTATAACTATGTTTACATAAGCACGTAATCAAGAATTATCATGACTTTAAAATAAGCCCTTTGTAACCACAGGCAACACTTATAACACTGGCTCTAGATTGGACATTTGCAGGCCAGAAATATAAAGTGGATATATGTAAATTATGTAAAAGAAACCAAGACTAATGTTTATTTGTATTAGATCTGCCTTGCAATGAAAGTTTTCAAATGTAGAATATTATTATATACCCATAGACCTAATCCTACAAAAAGCGTCCATAGAGGGCTGCATGTTTTAAATCTATGCCTGTGTTTAAACTTATTTTGGGAGTATTTAAATTCCATAAAATGTGCTCAACGATGCAGAAATCTCAAATCGGAAAAATGTCTTTTTGTTGGAACCAGAACAGTATATGTTGTTTGACTTTAGTTTATGGTGCTATGTATAGCATTTTAAACCATCAGTTTATTGTCTTTAGCTTTTTCAAAATCAAGATGCAAGAGTGTAGCACAACATGACACTGCTGGGTACGGTTACAGGTGCAACAAGCGGACGTGTGACGACGCCCAACGGTGATGATGGGTGTGTTCGGCATAGTGTGAAATTAAATAACACTCCACGCCAAGTAGACTTACAGAGATGATGAAAATTAGAAAATACCAACTACCAATTAAGCATCAGTCTCCCCTTGAGCCTGCAATTCAAGACCAAATATGTCATTGTAGATCAACAAGGCACATCCCATTCCAAAGATTCCTCCAAGAGCTTTGTGGTACATTTAGCTGAAAGCAGATGGCATCCAGTGTATCCATTGATTTCTTTCGAAAGAATTCTGGCTAGCTGAATTACTATGGCAGGAAACTACGGTATATTTTCTGGTAGAGGGCTGTAACTAATAGATACCCTGTATGTTCAATTTTTGATCATAATTTTAACTCATGGTGCAATTTCTGGCCTTTTCCAGAGCTGTTGGGCTAATCTCTAGAAGTTGGCCAAGTTCTCATCACGTGACCTGTGTAGGGAACTTTGATTGTATACTGATCATGTGTTGGTTGTATTGGAGTGGATGATGAGATTCCTTCCAGGATGGACACTGCTAAATTAAAAAAGGGACCAAGAATCATCACAGTGAGATGTGGGCTGCCAGAACATCCATCCAAGGCAGTCAGCACTTACCATAAACCATTCAGCACCCAAAGATCTCTGCTGGTACACCCTAAAGACAGGACCCCCACACCTTATGTATGACATCTCAAGCCACAGTTACATGATGTTGGTGGAACAGCGACGACCCTGGACAAAGGACTGAATTGCCAGAAAACGGACAACACCCAAAAGCATCACAGCATTGACTGGGAAGGGGGTCAAAGTCGTCCATTTTCCAGTGCCCAAGAAATTCTTCCAACATTGGATGATTGTGTACCTCATGATTTACATTCATCATCAACGTGTCAAGGGAAGAAGTAGTGATTTAACCAGGGTTAAACCATTAATTTGCCAGAACCACAAACCTTTAAAGCTTAACCATACCATATTTGCCAAGCTCAGATATTGTAGAAAGCAAACGCAAGACATCCTTGATCATATTCCAAGCTTCGGCCAAATTAAGTTCTTTCAGTCACATAATGACAATCTGAACAAAGTCCAAGATGAAGACCATTAGACACTGGAAAAAGCTTGTAGTTACTCCTTGAGTTGAGATTAATTTGTCAAAGAACTTGTGTCTTATTTGATGTTTTTAGACTGTAAGGTTTGTGGTGATGGTTTAACATCTGTGGACAAGGCTGTTTGCTGTGTTGTACTGTACATTTCTTCCTTCAGTTTGTGAAGTCTCCGTTTGTTCCTGTTGTCTTTAGTCCGCTGTTGTCAATCAGAGTCCGTCTTTGTATATCTGTACTGATGAGAAGTAAGCACAAGACTAAATGTCAGTTTCAGTGGACTCCTCTTGTTGGTGTTTTGTGATTACTCCAGTTCTTCAGAGTCGATGCCGTTGCTGGTAATTGTTACCGTTTGCCTTCACTTCAATTTCGTCCCAAAGGGGAGGACAGTTTTCTCAAACATGGGGATGGCAAGACTATAGGATCATCTCAGTCATGACAGATTAACACAAACATCCCTATTGAAGCCAAGCTGCCAATGCATGCATCATTTCCCTTTAATAACACTGTGTACAGTAATGCTCCTAGCAGCGGGTGAAGAGAAAATTGATGCTGTCATTTTCTCAAATGGCTTCCCTGCCATCACAGCCGCTGGAGCTCAATCAAACATAGGAGCAGAGAAAGCCAATGAAAGATAAGATTGATATTTAAAAAAAAAAAAGGTACAGGAAATTAGATTTTTCACCAAAAAGCTCATTTCGTAAATGCTACCTACTTTAAAACACTAATCTAAAGAAATCCTGGACATGATTAGTGACGTGTTGGATACTGGGTATTGCTGTTATCTTGTGAAATTTTCTTTCGGGGTTCATGTTTTAACTGTTTGTCACAGACATTTGTACAATAATGGTTGTTAAAATGACGTCTTAGGGGATATGCAATGAGAATATGTAGGTAGAGAACACTAGGATCACATGTAAATAGGAACGTTGATGTTGTATGAAATACTTGAAATCCCTTTAATTAGTTGTTCTTGAATGTGCTACACCCCTTAGCCTTGTATTGTAGAGGCAACCTCATACTCCTCATGACAGGATCAGGATAGGGTATACAATGCATGTACAGCGTAACGAAGCACAGTGTAGCCAAGGACTCGAGAGTATTTCTAAGTGCCTGAATACTTCTCTCACAAGTTTATTTTCTTTTAATTTTATGTCTTCTTCTTTCTCCACCTCTGATCTTTGTTCTGAACACATTGAAGCCTCACTTAGTTTAGGATTCTCACTGTTTAGCAGATTAGTCGACTTAGGTTTATTTTGCAAGTTAGAAGAAAAAAAAAACTGAATCACCATGCTGTTGTAAAGAGCTGTCAAACTGAATTATACTGTACCATATCACAGTTTTCCATATACAGACAGGGTGTGATAGACTATGTCACACGGTTGAAGGGTGAAAATGTTAGCACTGACTATCACGGTTGTGTTGTAATGGCATGACATACAGAAACTGAAATAAAGGAGGTATGCATTGGTTCATGGTATATTTTCTTTCCTTCTTGATTTGCCACAAAGGAACGAGTAACATAACATGAACGTTTGTGAACTCTCTGCATTGTTCAGATGTGCAACATCCAAAATATCTATTATTTTATATACCATAAACCCAACTATTAATGGGTAAATTGGTAAGTTCTTGAGGCCATCCAAAAGGGTTGGTCACTGGCTCCGTAACGGTGACCGCAGAGCAAAGTGTTCATGCATTAGTTTGAATGAAATGTTCCCACGATGCACTACAACCAAGCAGTAACCTCCAAGGCCACTTGAGTCTGGCTGCAGAACATGTCGATCTCCATAAGCCCCCTGTTGTGGAGAAATTGCTGAAGTCAAAGGTCAATGGTGAGGTCAGGAAGGAAGAAAGTGTTCAGGAGCCTCTGATGTCTTATGCTGTATTATTTACTGATGCTTGGCCAAGGAGAATTAGAGACACTCTCAAAGTTCATCAGAAGTGGTTGGATGGTGGATCGACTTTAAACCCAAAGATCACACCCCAAATACTACATGCCCCAGAATTAGTCAAAGAAAATGTCTTTACTCTTGGAGGTGTTATTGTCAACACATCCTAGTCTGGGGACACAGATGTCCACTTACGCAGACTGGAACGGCAACAACAAGCTATCTATTATGACTAGGAAGGCAGCAACAGGTCTTTTCGACCCTGGCCACCTCAATGTTGAGATATGGTGGCACCTAGTCAAAGACAAACAATTAATACTGCCGAGGACCACGAGGCTCACACGTGACCTCAACTAACCCAAGGACAGAAAATTCCATAACACCCCCCGTATTAAAATGTCCAACTTCGCAGCAGAAATGTTTACAGATGGATTGTTTGAGCACACAGGTGTCATTCATCCCACCTCAGGTCCACAGATGATCCATATCTTTGCCCATTTTTAGATTTAGAAAGAGGCAGGACTGCCAAGCTGGTGACGACCAGAGCCACCACACTGAGCTTCAAAACGGCTCTTCAGAAGACGACAACAGCATTTCATTCATCAAACTGTCTGCATCAAATTATAGATAGAGCACACAGGCACAACAACAAACTTTTACTAGCTTTCCTGCTGAAGTCTCCCTCTTATCTAACTTACAAACCTGAACACACATCCGTCCTGAACTTTAGCTTGTTGAACAAGACACCAAACATTTGCAGAGAAAAGTGTAGGGGAGTTATTTCAGCCAAAAGCAAGATGTGGCCATGTTACTGAGAACTGTTTTAACAGACTGTATGCTTCCATAACACGGCTCAAAGTTCACTCACTGACTCTGATTTTCTTGTCATAGTTCAATGCTTTCAGTCTCTCTGCTGCCTAAAGTCTGAGTTGCTTCTCAAAAATGTTTCTCCCCTCCCCTCTATTGGACGCCGTACCCGGTCTCAGTTTGTTAATACGCTTTGACAAATCCAACAATGGTTAATTATAGTACAGTTATTACAAGCAAATATCACCAGGCTGCTGTCGCTGATTATTTGCTTTTTGTGCAGCACAAATGTTAGTCAGATTAAGACCGGATGACATTCTCATCTTCTTACCTTCTGTTATTGTAGGCTGCTATTTGTTTAGTCCGTATGCGCTCTGCAAACTGGCTAAATTAAAACTAATTAGCTCCTCGGCTGCAGCACATCGAACAGCGTGTAAGGATACCGGCAAATGTCTCAACGACACGTCAGCTCATGACATGTAGGCCACAGGGCAAGTTATTTCACTTTGTCTAGTTTTTATTGTAGCTGCTGCACCTACAGCCGACAGAGGCCCTTTTTTAAATAATATAAAATCATTAATACGTTAAAAAAAACACGTTGACATTATTTATTACAACAAAAATAAATAACTAAAGTGTATTTGGACAGTTCTGTTGATTCAGCAATCCAATCCTTAGTGTTCATGTGTCCATGATGAAGATTGCGACAGAAAGTCAGAGTAAAATGTGTCATTAAAAAGTCATATCAGTGAGTGAATTTAAATGAAACACATTTATAATTTGGAATGTTATAATCAGTTCATTAATACATTAATACAGCACATATGCTCTTTATTTGAGCCACTGTGTAAAATCACACAGTTTATATAATAAACTGCCTTTTAATCGAAATGCCCATCAAAAACTTAACAGTGTTTATCCATGAATTAAAAAACACTCTGTCAGTATGAAATAAAATGAGAATGAATGTGCTCCAAAATTCGAAAAAGCAAAATTACTTTGGAATTCAGGTGATGCAAACGGAGACTTCAGACATGAAACTGTGTTCTTAGAAACAGAAGTTCAGATTAATTTTGTTGTATTAAGTTTTGATTATTAAGTCCTTACTTTACCTCTGAAATTAAAGACACGCAGTAAACTTCCCAACAAGTTAAAAGCTTTGGTTCAGCTCTCAGGAGACATTACACTCCTGTTTTAATTTTCTTTTGGCTCGTCACTGGAAACAGAATACGCTCTTCTATCTTGTCTTAATTGCGCCATGAAACATTATTTTACGAAGCCGATGCAGTAACTCAATATTTTTCCCTAACTACAAATAGTCACTTGTCATTTTCTGCCGCTCCGCCGGGATCTATTTATCTTAATTCAAACTAATAATTTGACTTTGAAAGCCTCGTACTGAAAGTGGAAATTAAATGACTATAATTTTTAAAGACACAACGAGAAAAGTGGAAAGTGGAACGTGACTGTGTAGAGACGTCTTTGGTTTTTTGCTCTTCATTCGACTGAGGCAGCTGCATTGCAGAGATTGATATTGAATCCAGGCAGCTTTCTAGCTTATGACAGCAAAGTAGGCCAACACTGATTCTTTAAATCTGTCACTAAGATGTAGAGTCAACCTCAATCAAACTAATTGACCCTCATGATTCATACAAATATATGTGTAAGAGTTTAATGACCTCACAGTTGAGTCTACATTACAGTTATTGCCTAGATGAGATATTTTGGTTCTGATATTGGCGTCTTTATTATAAATCAGACATCAGCCACTCTATCACAGGTGATTTAAAAAAGATGTGACAGTAGATATATGCGCATTTTTTTAGTGCAAGCAGTTGGACTCTGTCAGCTTTGGTCTAAACAGAAATATCTGTTCTTTCTGAATATTACTCGTAGTTGTATTGGCGTCATCTTTTGTACATTCATGGTCACAATGTGTGAATTTATGATCAAAAATGAACAAGTTGATCACTTTACTAACAGCCAAACATGAAGAAAGTGCAACAACATATGACATAGCAGCCAGCTACGTGTCAAACAACAAGAATCCCAGCTCAGCGTCTGTGTTTCAGTCTTTTATTTCATGAATCTTATGCCGTTTCAAATTTTCTCCTCTGCAGAACAGCGACCTCGGTATTGCATCACGTTACGGTCAGTGAGTCAAAGCGAACCCTTTTGATTCTGCACCCATTTTACACGAGTTAAAGTTCAGAAAACCTGAGCTCAATAGAAAAAAAAAACACTCTGCTGCTGATTTCTTCTTGCTTTTATGGACAGATCAGGTCAGAACATGTTTGTGTATTTGCCAGTTTTTCAGTGCAAAACCTACCTGATACACCAAAGCAAAATCGAACATAACATGTGTGCAAAACATAACATGATACCAAAAGCACTCAGCAACAACATGGATGTGTTCCCTATAACCAGTTAAGTAAAGAAGATTAAATAATCCATAGATTAGTTCATGAAATGAAAATGCTATTCAACCTGCACTTTAGATGCTGCAGATCGTAAAGCACAGAGGAGGAACTCACATCTGAAAGGGCTTCTTGTTAGTACTTAATACCTAATGGCAGTGAGGTGAAGGCGGTGAGGGCAGCGTGGTTCACAAGCTTCTTTAAAATGCAAAGAAACACAGACAGCACTTTGAAGCTGGATCTGCTCGGACACTCAGGAGGTCAGAGTCGACCACGTTCCTCACGTGGCAGACAGCCACGTGAAAAAAAGCAATATCAGTGAGGTCAAACCTTTCCCTGGAACATTATTAACAATTTTATACTGCTCGCTCATTTAATATTTGTGAAAAATCACATTAAACACGCCACATGTAAAAAAAAAACATGCACAGATGGATTTCCTATCACGATGACCGGGCCACAAGGAGCCCACAGGGTCAGGCGACCTGAAAGTCAAGAGATATAAAACCACCACAAAGAGATGCTGAAGTAATTTGCAGCTTCTTTCACTCTTGCCTTTCTGTAGGAGAGTGTCTGTGTCCACAATACTGAAGGTATACTGCGGTTATAGAGCATAAACCCTGCACGGGGCTGCACCAGAGCAAATATAAACCTTAAAATAAAACTGGTTAGTTTGCTTATATATGCAGCAGGAGACCAAGAAGGAAACTTTAGGTGAGATGTTATGGTCTGCACTGAAACCCTTTAACGTGACGTGATCTAGGTGTTTCATTATAAAAGATCAATTACTATGAAATAATTACAGAGTGTAATGCCTTTAGACAATCTCTGCATCAGTGGTAGTAAGGGTTTTAGTGCAATTAATCACAAGCATGATGAGACTATAGTGAAGGATTTAAAACTGATGTCCTCCGAGTCCATCCATCCTTTTGTCCGAATCAAAACCTTTATAAATCACCTTTGCAAAACTGAGTCACGACTGTTTACCAAGAGTTGCAAGGATTAGTGTCAGTTTGCCCGAGCGGTCCGGAGGCAAAACACAAGAGAACGATTCTCCAAGTGGTAATGTATGTGTGTTTATTCCACACATACAAAATCAAACACTTTACAACAATAATAATCCTCATAATCCAATTCTCCAATCTCATACCAACTCCACAACTTGCTACCCCAACAAACATTTCTCCGTCCCTTTTAACTATTTCCCCTTAATCACCTGACTAATTGGTTCAAACCATTGATAGGGGTTTTTACATATTCACACATATATTAATAAACTATAAATATTTACATAAATACAATATAAAACCTATTTACAAACCCATATACCATTATTAAACACCAACAAATACATACACATGAATATATAAGCATGAACCTATTTACATAACCCCACAAAAACTCCCCTACTCCCACTTCCCACTTCCTGCTGTCCTCCAGAACCATACATAAGGGCCACGTTCCCCGGGGACCTGTTTGGACGTGACCCCATGTGCAGACAGAGCAGCAGGTTGTGGTAAGTTTACCTTTGTTACGCCCTAGCTCAATCCACAATATGCTTTTAACACATCTCCTATGCGTCCTTCTTACAATATGTGCATGCCTATGGGGGTAACGGCGAGCCCGTCGTTACAATTAGAAAGAGATGATGGTCTGAGTTATGGCGACTTGGTCAGGGAACTTATTGTCATGTTGCACGATGTTTCGCTACTTCCACCTTTCTTCCCGAGAGACTGATACTGTGTCTTAATTCAGATACTTCCTGTGTACACTATGTACTTCCATTTACAGTACAGGCTGTAAACATGTTTATTTCTGCTGTGAAGTTGAGCATTTTAACATGGGGACTTATGGAGACTGACTCGTTCTGTAGCCAGCCTCTAGTGGATGTTTGAGGAACTGCAGTTTTTCGGCTTTCACAGCCACGGAGGTTGCCGGTTGTGTTCTTTCTGGCACAGTGTGCTAATGATTATGAAACATGTACAACTTACATTTGTATATCACGGTATTCACTGCAACTGCTTCACCTCCAGTAGCTTCCTCGGGTCACTATGAGCTCATCTTGTCTGACATGTTCAGTAACCCGAGAAGATGGCGACGATGGGACAAGCAGCTGATTCACTCTCTCGCTCTGTTTTCTTAGCCTCATTTTTCAGTCCCTGTGTACTTAGTTCAACTCTTCCTCTCACCACTAGACCCCGGGTCATGTGATGATACATGAGGAAGGTCATGAGATGTGTCAGAAGGGGGCCAGAAGACATAAGTGGACCTTAAGCCAATAATATTTAGTGAAACTACCATTTCCAAGGTCGAGGATAAACGCTTCAGGCTGGATGTTTCTTAAATGGGAGGACAGTCTGTCCCTGTTTAGAGCTGTATAGGGATGAAAAGATGACCTGATGTGTGGTCTCTGCTGCATTCACACCCCAGATATTTCCACATTAAAAGAAATAAACTGAATCAGACTTCAGACACCAGAACGAGGACAGTATTCAGAGACGTTTTTCTTTCTTCTTTTTGTCTGGCAGCCTTGAGTCGGTGAACACAGTGAAAGGCTTCATGATCACGTTGAAAATATGATCCAAAGATTTGCTGAATGCCTTCGGACTCTGACTGCGCTGCCTCCCTCTGACTGCGTCTCATGTGAGAGTATCGGGTTTTGACACGGCCATTATCAGTTCAGTGCTTCTGTTGCGGTCTGCCTCTCGAAAAGAAATTAAGCAGAGCTCAGAGGCAAAGTGCCTGTTCTGCCTCACAAAGAGACAATATGAACCATCTGGAAATTTTTTTAAGTTGATGATGTAATGAAGCGAAAAATTTCTCCTCGTACAAATCATTACCTCCTGGCTGGATTACTCGGCTCTGACAACAATGCCTTCATGAGACGTTGTTAAATTTAGGACAGAAAGCTGAACAAACTCGAGTCCTTTGCTCGTTTGTAAGATTATCAGAATGCACAAGCAGTTTCATTAAAACTGTGCTTCTAATTTGCTGCTGCTCATCGGGGTGACTAACTCTTCACACGTCGTCATTTTTTTTTTAACTATGCAAGCGGTCCTATTACTGTTTGTTATTCGTCATTTTCTTTGCACTCATAAAAGAGCCAATGTCTTTTGGGGATGTGATTTTGGTAACCACCTATGCACCCAACTCCTGTACCTCTCACTGCACGTGATGAGCCCACAGGATAGGGGCTCCATGTTTCTTTTTCATGCCCAGCCATCAGATGCTCCCCCTGGCAAGCTCTCCTCTCAGCTCTGGCTCGAGGAGGGGACCCCAGTTTCCCTGATCCAGGCATGATGCTACAGCTCCTTGGGGTGCAATTAAACCTGCTGCCACAGTCATCTAACCCTAGATAACCCTGTTACGTAAGCATCATTTTTGCACATTGCCTAATTTTCTTATGCATCCTGTAATGTTCATAGCCTGTCTGGCAGCTCTGAACTGACAGGGTGCAAGGAAAGTACAGTTTCTGGGCAAGGTCAAGAGCAGGAGATCAGTCACTTGCAAATAAACCCAAAGAGGGGCAGACGGGATATGAAAAGTCCAAAAAAACAGGCAAGCAGAACAAGAACAGAGCATGCTAGAAATGCTACAAGCTGGTGAAAACATTTGAGAGAGGACAGTTCTAAGTGGACTGGTATATATACACTGAGGCACTGATGAGGAAACAAGCTGCAGGTGAGAGATGGGTGGGGATAACCTGGTGATAGGAATGAGTTGATTGCAAGTCATGCCGGGGTCACTCTAAACAATATTTTAGTTTGTTAGATGGTCACTGGGTCAACGATTATAGAGTCGTAAATCCTTGACATGACAGACACGTTCCTCCCCAACCGGTCATTGTTTGCCATCTCTCATGACCAAGCAGCAACCTTCGTGGCTATAAAGTGAAGCCAACACAGATGTGCCTAAAAACTGCAGTTCCTCAAACGTCCACTTGAGGCTGGCTACAGAACTAGTCAGTCTCCATAAGTCCCCATGTTAAAATGTCCAACTTCACAACAGAAATAAACATGTTTACAGCCTGGTACTAAAAACTGTTTTGGTCTCTATAGCCAATTTCTCTGTTCATGACGACTGTACTGAGGGTGAATTTATATTAAACACATTAATTCAAATCATATTAAGGCCTAAGATTATACATAATTAACAGCATGGCCGCTTTGATTGACAGGTCGGTGTCATTGCACATGACTTGTTTGAGCTACCAGGTATCAGTCTGCCAGCAACTCATTGTCCCACATTGTATGATAAGAAAATTCAGATGCGTTCACTCCTGTCAGGGATGTTTGCATTTACTCTACATAAAGTATTTTACATATTTTATCCTGTACTGCACAGCTGGTGTCAGCGTTACATAAATCCGAGGTGATGCGTACCCTGTGAAAACATCTGTGCTGAACCCGAGAAGGTGAAGCCACAACAACTCCCACAATGCTTCTGCTTTTACCTCTGCTGCTGCTACTGTAGTTGTTTTTAACACTACAAACATGCCTTCTCCTGCATACGAGGTCACGGCGCTCGCTCTTGCATGCTGTACAGTATGTGGGTTGACCTGGAGGAGCCTTCGCGTTGCTGCACGCCCCGTGATCTGTTTTTAGTCACTTTCGCACCTGATGACTGTCGACGCTCACTTAACCCCCCCCCCTCCAATTAGTGAGTAAAAAGAGAAAGACACTGACTCACTGCTGTATTAAGTTGTTGCACTTGGCAAAGGAAAGCATGACAATTTGCACAAGTAAGGAAGTTATTTCCCCTGTTTCTCTTACCATATTAATGAGGGAATATTCAGAGGATGTGCAGCGACGGATGTCACCAATCTGGGAATGATTCACCTCCTGATCCTCGAGGAATCGAACGTGTGCGTGCAATCTACAGATGAATCCGAAGAAGAAACATGCACTTTCCACAATAATCAAAGTAACCTTAATCTATCCGAACATGTCAGATTTATATTTGTGTAACACAGCTAATGAAGATGCATAAATGATGAAGAAAAACACTGGTAACGTGATAGAAAGTCCCTCAATCTTCCATCTAATGTGTGTTTGCCTATTAGTGATTCATGGACAGAGTAATCTAAGATGACTTCTACTGAAAGCCTCTTTGTTTAGCTTGTGCTTTTATAAAAAAAAAAAAGGATGCCTGCGCTATTATCTTGAAAGTTTATTTGTTTGCTACCATCTCACAGAAATCACCAACTTTTGCAGCCTCCCCTCGTGTAGGACTGAGTAGGCGGTTTCAAAGAAATTCCACTTTTTCGGCACTGAGCTTTGCTGGTTTGCTGTAGTTTTCAGGGTGGAGGGAGTCAGGGGGGGAAAAAATGTCAGTTTCTCTCAAATCCAGTAAAATGTGGCTTTGTGAGGGACCGAGTTTGACAGTTTTCTGACAGTAACCATCTGCACAATGCTCTCGTTTCCTTCTTTGACTCGCTGGGTGGAAGTTTTACTCTTACTTTAGAATATTTCTGCAAAAAAAAAAACACATCTACTTGTGCTGTTTTAGCCTCAGTTTGACAGTAAGTTTGTTTCCGTCTAAATCTGTGTGTTGTGGTAGACCAGTAACGCCCGTAAACCTGGAAATAATCTAAAGGTTTGAGGATTCAGAAAGTGCGAAATTGTTATTCTAAGCAAAGAGGGATTTTCTCGGCATCGACTACAAGGTTTGTAAGAGGAGCTTTGCAGAAACTGGATCAGTTGTATCCAAAGCACGATCAGCCAGATGTGAGCACACCATCAGAAGATCAATACTCAAGCTTAGTCTCCAGAGAGATATAAAACCTAGTTCAACACAGATTTGCTAAATAACTTCAATCAGCAAATGTTTGTTGAACATATATGCACTAACATCAATATATACAATCAAATCTAAAGCTACAGTATGTAATTTCTCCTTTGAGGAGGTCTCTTACGTCAATACAAAAACATAGGATGTAGTTTGATGAGGTCGTGAACGGTAGGATCTTTGGAGTCGTTGTCTTCAGAGATGCCTGGGTATGGTTTAAAGCTGGGTGAGCAAATTTGGAAAGAAATAGATATATAACGAGCAGGGGGTCCACGTCCAAACAAATTTCATGCACTTCAAGGAAAATATTGTTTGCTGTACCTTTTGTTGTACTTGAAATAGCTGACACTTTGATCCAGCTCTGCGTTTTCTACAGGATTTTGTGAGATCATGATGGGCAGACCCTCTACAGAGCTCCAGGGGCAGAAGAAAATGTACATTTTTAGGTGAAATGCATCATTCTGGTGGACTTTGATAGAGATCTATGAAGATATATGTATGTATCTTGTGAACAATTGTGTGCTCTTGTAAACAGTTTATTTATAAAGACATTGGTTGTATAGATATGAATGTTGATGACACTGCAAAAAAACTAAATGTGACACGTATTATCCGATGTATCCTATCTTTACCCAGAAGATATGGCAACTAGATGTGTTACGGGAATTTTTTTAAAGAAAAACCCCTTAAATACGGAGGATCGGATTCAAAGCATCAAAGTTTAAGTTGAATTTATTGTTCTTGTACAAGAGGAGCGTTTCACAGTGCAACACACTAAAGAGGTTAGAGAGGAAAAAGGCTCCCGGAGCGTTAATAGTTGGTCCTTATACATTTTCCTGAAGATGGGCTGTCTCAACCCCTGTAAATAGTTAACAGTCAATTTACATATAATGCATTTAAACAGCTTTCTTCAACATATCACCTAAAGAGTGGCCAGTATGTCCCCAATCTTGATGTCACCTCTCTGACCTGTCCCTAGGCCCCATTCTGTTCTGAAATCCCTCTATTCATACATTAACCTGAATTTACCCTGCCAGTCTTAGGAAAACAGCAATAAAGGAAAGTGCCCTAAGGACATATAATATAAGAACAAACATTGTATAAGTTAAAACATCCAACTAGCTGTGTAACCCTCATTTTTATAACAAGATGACTAGGTATACACGAAGGAGCACTAACCAACCAAGTGGAAATGTTGGCCTGGTTAACAATGCCACCAAGGCTGAATAGGTGGACGTCCCAACTGAAGAAGCCTCTTGGATGATCTTCATGGATCTACAATCCAGTCCAGTTGCCCTAGATTTAACCCCTTCTCTGAGAAAGATGACCTGGATGACGAAATGTTACATATAATATCTCCAAATGTCTGTCACATTCACAGATATGCGAATAAATACAAGAACTGAGCTTTGTGGAAGTACCTTATTGTTTTGTTTACCACTCCCTCCTCCCACCAAAGAAGAGTATCCCTTTCTTTCTCCTACGATCCACCTCGATTCCCTCCTAATCATTCAATCAGTGCACAGAGCACACGTGTGCTTTGTATGTAGCGTTCACCGGCCTCGGTGTCTTGCTGCCTGCAGTCCGTGTGGTTTATCTCGCTTCACCCAACGTACCAGAAATCATGTTTAATTTTAAACCTGATCCTTCATAACACAGCTTGACTCACTTTTATTCACGTTTCTTATTTTATAGTGATTACGTAACTGATGATGTGTGATGTCTTTAAAACATGCACTATGTGTGTGTGTATGTGCGGGTTGTCTCACTTGAGTGTTGCTCACATTGCTGCAGGGCCCAACACCATGTGGCAACAGATGGGGTAACTCTGAGCTCTGGTTATCGCTTATGAACAAAGAAGAGAAAAGACTGTACACACCACACACACTGAGACACACACACACACACACGCAATCACGACATGCAGGCTTCCCGTCTGTTCTCCTCTCTGTTCATATGTGATTTTTTCAGCTCTTTGTGGAGGCTGATAAATGGAGGAGCCACTCAGTAGCTCTTGCTTACTTGTCTCGATAGTAACGTCTAAAGAAAGAATTCCAACCCCAAGGCTGAAAATTTTCACTTTCAGTAATTGGACTTCCCACACCGAAGCACATCAGCCTGGAGATATAAAAAAAAGAAGAAGAAGCAGAAGAAAAGACTATAAATGGAGGTGTTCAATTATTTATTATTTATTTCTTTACTATAAGAAGTCTGGATTCATTCAAGGACGACCGCTTGTGTGTTTTTGTGTTCAACACCTGAGTGCTGTCTTTGCTTTTCACTGTGGAAGTTCTGATGTGAGCTCCATCTCCAAGTCAGTGGGAAAAAAGGTTGTGACTGTAAAAGCAGCACAGATCATGTGTGTGTGTGTGTGTGTGGTGTGTGTTGGATGGGAGATGAAACGGGAATACATCCTCAGATGGATATAAATGACGAGAGCGAGGCTTTTTTTATGTCAAACATGCAGGAACATCAAGGAGCGTTAGTGGAATATGGAGCCACATATGAAGCTGTGCTGACATAATTCACACTTGCGACGGAGGATATTAAATACACAATGTAGTGTTAAAACACTGTTGCATACTAGTACATTAAGAGATGACTAATGCTATTGTTTACACACGTTCTCTGAATCGTTTTCTCAAACCTTTAAACACAAAACTCGACAGATATCTGGAAAATACTGCATATAAAACTGTTGTATCTCTCCCCTTTCTGTTTAAAAATGACACACACACATGCCATTATATGAAGAGCTTTTAACCAACCCACAGCACGCTGCTATGAATAAATTATTTTCTCATTTCCAGTGTGATACTGTGGCCGTTTGTCGAAGATTGTTACAGTAATGTATATCTACTCAAGCTCATTGACGTACTTGGGGAGCAAAGGCTGGCCCATGTGGTCCAAGCTACTGTAGCTCATATGCTGAAAGGCTAATGCTGGTTTTGATGGGGCTGCGTAGCCACAGGCCAGTCAGGGTGCCCATGCTGACCACAGTCCACTGCCGATAACACCAACAGTGGGCACCTGAGCATCAGAACTAGACCTCAGAGCAATGAGAGAAGGTGGCCTGTTCTGTTGAGTCCGATGAATGGTCTCTTGGTCAGGTGGGATTACTTACCTGGCACCAGAATGCACTATGGGAAGAAAGGCAAGCCGATGGAGGCAGTGCGATGCTTTGGACAATGGGAAATCTTGGATCTTGCCAATCATGTGGTTGTTACTTTGACACATACCGTCTTCCTTAACATGGTTGCAGTCCATGTACACCATTTTATGGAAACTATAGTCCTTGATGGTGTGGCCAGCAATGTGTTCAACGTGTTGACTTGGCCTCTAAAGTCCCCAGATCGCAATCCAGTCGAGCATTGGATGTTCTGGACAATCCGAGTGTGATCTATGGAGGTCCCACCTTGCAACTTACAGGACTTGAAGGATCTGCTGCTAACATCCTGGTGCCACAGCACACCTTCGGAGGTCTCATGAGGTCCAGGCCTCAACGGATCAGGGCTGGTTTGGTGGCAATAAGGGAACCTTCACAACATTAGGCAGGTGGTCATAATGTTATGGCTGATTGGCATATATATATATATATATATATATATATATATATATATATATATATATATATATATATATATATATATATATATATATATATATATATATATATATATATATATATATATATATATATATATATATAGAAAAAAGCTTTAACTTAAAAAAAAGTGGCTCATTATTTTCAAAACTCTAAACACAAAGAGACAACAACAAAGTGTAAGAAAAAAGAAATCAGGCTGCATCCTGCATCTTATTTTGGTCTGACTATAGCACCTCATCTACATCACAAGCGATGTTCTCCAAGGATTCACAGCAGGGGAAGAATCTTCTGGAGCCGATCAAAGATCTTTCCGCACCTTCACAGTCAATGCTTGGCCGAGCATTGGTCAACCAACGTGGCCCTGATCTCATTGGAAACAACTGTCCCTCCTTTGACCTCTAGCTCTTGCTCCCCAGCAACTTGCTGCTTTCCAAAGAAACAAAAGGGACTGTGCTTAACATTAAAGTCTTTTTCACTTAGAATAACTCATGATGAATCGGCAATTTGTCCATGGTGTACTAGACTTCTTGCCCGATGTCAGCTGGGATCGGCTCCAGCCCCCACATGAGCCTGGTAATGATAGGTGGCTATAGAAAATGGATGGATGGATGGATGGATAACTGCTGGCAGTATCTATGCTAACTAACTGAGGAAGATTTCAATAAGCTGTTTGCAAAATATGGAGAGCCCAGTGAGGTCTTCATTGATAAAAGCAAAGGCTTTGGTTTTATTCCGGATAGCAAAAGCTTATTAGACGATGTGCAAATTAAAGAAAGACCCCTACGTGTCAGATTTGCCACGCAGTCGCCATTGTTGTTTTCAAACAAACAGTCACTTCTCACACACACATCCAGCATAAAACCACGCCTGTAGCTCATGAAGCTGCTGGTAGTTCTTCATAGGACGCTGACTAGTCCAGACCACTTTGGTTCGGGCACAAGCACATAGCTTACTCATGGCTCCAACCAGTGCTTGAACAGATATGATCAGCTTACAGTGCTCCTCTGATGGTATTTCATTGTAATGATCTCTGCTTTCCTTTATTTGATGCCCTTGATTCTTATTTCCATCAAATTTAAATAATTTCCCCCTGGGATTATTAAAGTATTTCTGATTCTGATTCTGAAACTACCCACAGAAATCAATTGAATTATCTCGAAGATCCACAATGAAAGCATTTCATTTACGACATTTTCTTCGGTGTAATATAAAAAGCCAGCCTTTTAAAAAAATGAATGGAATATGAAGTTCCCCTTGCATCTCTTGACGTTTGCGTATATTAAAATGTTCAGTTAAGTGAAAGGACTGTTGGCCTGCTTCAGGCCTCCGGCTTTCCTCTGCCCGCTCTAGGAGGAAGAGACTTTCTTCTCCCTTCCTAATGAGCTGCTTCTGAAGATGACAGGCAGCTCCTCCACCAGCACCAATCATTATTCTCTCATCCACACCGACTACACTGCGTGTCCGTGTAGCTCATGCATGAGCGCATATACACACCTGCTCCCAGAGCCCCCCCACCCCTCGCTACAAAAGGGACAGTAAATAGATACAGTCCATAAAATGAGCACCGGGCAAACCCACACTGAATTGGCAAAGGGACAGTTGTTTGGAGACAAACAGTGTTGATGAAAAACAGAGGGAAGCTTACTGTTTGTTTCAACATTTTTTTTCCCACTGTTAAATAATAGATGAGACACATTTGCATAAGTTGAGTCATTTGACAGTATATTAGCGCGGCAGGCAGGTACATGATACCCTTCCGTCTCCAATGAGAGAGAAAACAACCGAGAAAGCAAATTACCTCCCTGCTCGTGGAATTACAATAGATGCTGAATAATAATTGCATCTCCTCGATTTGAAATTGGGTTCATAAAAAGACTATTTGGATCACAGTTGTAAAGTCATTTCATCTCCCTTCTCATATTAGATCTCATGCTGCTGGTGGATGCTCCGTGCACTATACATTTCCATTCATCGGTATCCGTCATCAGGTTGTGATGTGATTTCGGGCTTCTCAGCAAAAATAATCAAGCGAGCGCCGGGTCAGTGGGCTGCTTATGTAATTACGTCATTTATTCACAAAATGAACCAGGCTCGTGCTTGTTGCATTATGTTACCCACACTGACACCTTGTGTATAATTTGAGGAACAAGCAGCAGAGATCTCTGTACACATGTACACAGCTCAACAAAAATTTAAAAAACTTCTTTTACTCCACTACATTTATCTTACCGCTGTGGTTATTAGTGACTTTGAAGATCAGGATTTTACCAACAAAACATGAAATCAGCTTATCAAACACATCACATGCACTGTTAAGGATTTGTTCGAATTAGCTGCACATCAAGAAGAAGTGGATTGACTTTATTGATTCCTCAATGGGGGAATTCAACTCAAATTTACACATCGATCTGAAATACAATTACACACACCGAGGGGATTATAGACATGCAAATGTGGAGAGATGGACAACCACGTAGCGGCGCCCTGGGAGTAGTTCGCAAGGGCACCTTGGTAGTGACAAGGAGGTGAGCTGGCACTTGTTGGATACCAGTCCATGCTCCATACTGTAGTCCATGGTGGACTTGAAGCAGCCATCCTCTACTGAGCTACTCCAAAGGAACAAAATGAGAGACAAGTAATCACCACAGACTGTATAAACAATAGACTTCCATTAGGTTTGTGAAGAGCCCTTGTGAAACTCACAGTGTGGTGTCTCTGTTTGCCGCCATCTCGGCAGTCCTGCCTCCGCCACCTCCCAGCAAAGAAATGGAGCATCAGTAGACCTGAGGCGGGCTGAATGACGCCTGGGTGCTCAAACAAGCCAGTAGGGGCACCTACCTGTCAATCAAATCAGCCATGCTGTTAATTATGCATAGCTTTAAGCCTTAATGTAATTTGAACTGGTGAGTTAAATAGGAAGGGGTACACACTTTTTCTGAAGTTGGACCTTTTTAATGTGGGGGCTTATTGACTTGCCAGCCTCAAGCTGGTCCATCCAACTATAGCTGCTTATCCTCATCAGGGTAGTGTGGGGCTGGAGCCAATACCCGCTGACATTGGGCAAGTTGCCAGTTCATCATAGAGACAAACAGCCAGTGATTGCTCAGAGTCACCAATTAACTTTGGATCTCAAAGTACCCAGAGATAAACCAGGCAGACACGAGAAAAGTCCCCACAGAAAGGCCCCAACTGAGGGGTTTGAACTGGGAACGTCCTTGCTGTGAGGCAACAGTGCGAACCACTACACTGCTGTGGCGCCCCACTGGTCTTTCAGACTGTTAAAAGTCCTAATATGTATGTATGGTAAATCAGTGTGCACTGACAGCTCGCCCGGTGCTGTGTGCTCCCCATGTACTATGACTGAATCCTCACTTCGGTGACCTTGGTTCAATTCCAACCTATCTGCATGACATCCTCTGTCCTCCTCTCATTTTAATTGTGTCTAATTGTGGCTGTCACTGTACAAATAAAGGAGTTAAAGCCCCTCAAAAAGTCATAATAAAAATTTTTAAAAATAAAACACATGCTATGTTAATTTCTTGGAATTTGAGTGTATGTGTCAATGATGTGGAACTGTATTAACAAAATAACAAAAACAAAATATTCCCTTTCACTCTTGCTGTGAACCCACAACAAGTTGAAGAATATTAATCAAGCCGAGAATTGCTGTTCATTATCAGTGTAATTATGTCATTTACAGTCTCTGAGCAGCTACTCTTCAACAGCTCCAGCATCTGTGACACAACAGCTCAATCAATTGTATGTAGTAATAACACCGAGCGACACATAGATGCAGGTGCCTCGTGTAAAGCCCGGCGTACATCAGCTGCCAGCTTCATATAATGTGATGCGACATGCTCATTCTCCTCTCTGCCACACTCCGTCTCATTTGATTTGGCAGCCGGAGGCTGTCTTGTACGTAGACGCAGCTCAGAGAGGCTGCTCGGGATCTGCACATTGATTTTACTGCTGCCTTGCGTGGGATGGTTCATGTCTTCTGTGCTCTTTCCTAGTTGGTTTTCTTTTCCCCAAACCAGCAACTGTGCAGTACTCTGTAGATCTACAGTATTTTCATGTTTGCCCTTATTTCTTTCTTTCTTATGTCTAATTAAAAGACATTTATGTGCATTTGAACCACATTAGCATCTATTACTGTTGTTTTATATATTAGAATTTCATTGTACAGATCCCTGTGGTTCCTTTACGAAGACTTGAACTTAAATGTGGAACAGACATTCATGATCACAAACATTCTTGTCCAGCACTTCCTGACAGGAAAACCTCCAAAATAAATATCTGCTGCAGTTTCGAATGCTGATATTTGAATATTTCTGATGGCTAAAGGCCCAACTGTGCCCAAGTTCCCTGACAATGTCGAGCTGACCCAGACCTGTCCGCTGTGAAGGCTTCATCAAACAAAGTGCTCGTTGGATTGTCTGACACCTTCACCCCTGACACCACTCAGACATCAAAACTGGAAGGGCCATATCTATTTTTGTAACTTTCCAAAAAACAGAAGTTACACAGGTACACCCACTTCACACAGCAGTTGGTTCTCTCTCAAGCTTTTGTTTTGATTCACACAACTGCATTGTTCTGATTTGTACAGCTAAGTGAAACACATGGATGTCTCTGAGGGAGAGGCCAGCTCACAGTGAGTACATGATCTACACGTTCAATATAAGACCATTGAGAGTAAACCAGGTTAGTTCTATTTATTTATACATTTATTATATATTTGTATATGTATATATTATATACATTTATTTATATATTTATACATATTTAAAAGATGTGTATTAGTATGATGCCAGAAATAATTGCACCGTACAGATACTAGATGCACATATATCTACATACAAAACAAGAATATGGGAGAGATTTTACAGCAAAACAAATATGTCAAATGTATTGTTGGGGTTGAAGATTGGTTGTTGGTTCTGTTGTTGAAGAGTCACAATGAAAGAGGCAAAATATTAAAAAAAGCTAAATCAGATAAAGCAAGAAGCAATCCTGCTTTTATTTCTAAATTAAAATATGCTTCCGACCCCAAGGTATGTAAGTAAGTATACAGTGGCTTTGTTTTAAAAGAAGACACATGTCTCTGATATGATATGGATCATCTGGACCAAGAGGCAAGAAGGTAAACATACACAGAAGATGACAAGTTGATCTTCAGTTGACGAAGGAGAGCACAGACAATCTTGTTCAACATAGAAATATACAACCTTAATCTGGAAACCCATTTCTCTGCACCTCCTCCGTTGTATCAGCATTTAAGGATCCCCTTTTGAACCTCATCCTGGGGATTCAGGGATACCACTAATGTATCTGTCTTAATACAAACTTTCACACAGGACACATACATCTTAACACAAAATGCATCCTTCCATCAGATGACTTACTAACTAAATTGTATGTAATTTGAATAGCCTCTGGATGGCACTGTTGACCGTCTAATAATATAATGAATGATTGTAAACAGCATGTATGGTGTGTGTATTCATTTAAAATAAGTTTAAGTGTATTTTGTATTTTGTTATATAGAGGTTGAATTTAGTTCCAGTTAATTAATTAATATGATCAGTGTTAGGAAATTCGAAAGTTATGTCAAATCTCGCGAGATTTCGCGATAGGTAATTTAATTAATTTTAATTAAATGTCGTTTTTGCGAGGCTTTACTCGTCACACATTGTTTGTTTAGTAGTTTTATCCTAAATAATATTATTAGTATTAATTTAATAAAAAGACGTATTTCCAAATGGTAGTTGAGCGAAATCTCGCGAGATGTAAGCCCCAAAACCGCCGCCGTTATTCTCCAAGGGGCACGTACGCTTTTTACGTTGACGTCCTTTGCGTCAGTCACATATACCATTACGTCCAATAATGTGCGTAAGCCCAAAGTTAACAGCTACTACTACGACAACTACTACTACTACTACTACTACTTCTTCTTCACAGAGTTGAGCGCTTGAGTTTGGGAAGAGAGGGAATGTCAAGCGGAGAATCATCGGTTAGTGAAGCAGACGGGAACGGCGGCATAATGGGTGAGTTTAAGGCTGTTTTTTTTTAAACAACATTATTTTCTACGCTCTTTCTTTGACTCGAGTTGAACGTTAAAAAACAGTTGAGCTGTCTCGAGGACACATTCGATGTGTAACCGTCACGAAATAAAGTCAAACGGTTTTAACGTTATAGCCGTTAGCCCTCCACCGGGTAAACTCCTCTCACCATAACCGACATGTTAAAAAAAAAGTAAAATCTTTAACCTTTAACGCCTTTTTTTCTTTTTGGTAACGTTAACATCGGAAATTGTTGCGGTCTTCCGGTAAATTTTCGGTGTAGGTGTTAGCACCTATTTAAATTTTTCACCATGCTGTGTTTCAGTGTTAACTTAAGGGGACGTCAGGGTGTTTTAGAGAGTCTAAAAGTTGAATAAGTCTATTTTAATGTTTTTGTTGTATGCCGAATTAAATAAAATACATATTAATGTAGTGTGAAAGTGATTTATACCACGCTAAATCAAAGTTTAAGGTGTGCTATAGCGCAGTCTTCACTTTTATGAATGGGGTTTTGTTAAGGTGGACTTTGTCTGGTTTTGCTGGTTTACACGTTTTTTTTTTTAGCCTGGCGTTTCCTGTGTTTTTTTTTTCTGTCATGAGTGAGTGGCTCAAAGCCTGCTTATTATTTGTGCTGTTGTTGCAACAACCAGAGATATTTTAAAAACGGGTTAGCCTGTTTGGCTTTGTTCAACCAGAAACAACACAATTGAATAGCCAGAGAGAGAGAGAGAGAGAGAGGGAGCTAGCTGCTCCACCACAGGTTAGAGGCACTGAAAAGTATGTCTCCATTTTAGCTTTAACAGCATGTTGATCTATGTGAGGTTGACAGACATATTTGGTCATCAAAAGCAGTCTTGATTTGATTTTGAATACTGTATTTGACCCGAGTACGTGCAGTAATTTAGTAGTACTGGTGGTATCTCGCAGTCAGAGCCAAGTGGCATGTAGTCTGTGCTGTTTGCATAGTGGCAGTGACATAGCACAGATGGGCAGGTCAGGCATGCAGCCAGACAGACACAGGCAGACTGTGAGTGTCAGATGGCGTGGCTGTGAAATACCAGAGGGGGAATCTGCGATGACCGAGCTGTGTGTGTGTGTGTTTGGTCTTAGTTTGTTCAGGTGTTACATTAATACATGATTATCATTTCTCTGTGTGCAGTGAGAGGCTGGTGCACGGGCCAGTTTCAGGTTTGTAAGCCTGCAGGTTGTCCTCATCTTCACGATGGTGTTTTTTTTAATGTCACGTCTGATTTGGATTTTTTTGTTAGTTAAGCGTACGTGGTCCAAGCTCCATTTTATTATCTTTCTATAAACATAGATACAGTCTTCTGTTTCGCAAAGTTTGCTCTGTTGCAAATTATCAGCTTCAGTGTGTCCTGAAATGTGCACTGTGTAGGCTCGGTTGCACGCCTAGGAATCACAAAATGAGACCAAACCTCACATTTATGGACGCTGTGTTGCAAACACTTAGACACTGTATCGTATGCATGATTTAAATTTATTCATTATGCGTCTGAAACAATGACAAAATCTCTGAGATCAACAGGATTTGCTGCGAGTATCAGAGACAAATACACCCCCCCATGGTGATATAACCTTGTAGTATGTGATGTTGTGAAACATCTGTTCATGTGACAAGTGCAGCGCACATGTGAGAGGCCTCATATATTTTGCACGCAGGCTGCAATGCTGCTGAGCAGAGTTACCATGAAGCAGCACAGCAAGGTGACAATTATCTGCACATGTGACTAAAAAGGTACATGGTGTCAGTTTAAGTGATCTGTTGTTGGTTATTGCAAATGTTTCACAAACTGCCAACTATGTTTCAAATTGTCACTTGTGTTTCACGTTTGGATGCTGCTAACATACACGGACAGTGTGCCACTCACTTTGATAATCCTACTGCATTATTATTAAAAAATAAATATTGCAATGAAGTGATGGCTCAACCAAAAAGACCTTCTTTTTCATTACTTTAAGAGTTTTTGCAATTATAATTGTGTAACTCAGTGTACCCTTAAAAATATAAGTTTAGCATCATTATGCTCATTCCTAGTGAGTCACTGTTACCCGTTGGCATAAGGTCAACTTTGTCCAAGGTTGCACTAAACCCTCAGGAAGAGTGCCAGGCTTTGAAGTTGATTGGCCAAACCGTGTACTGACAACAAATAGGCCTAAATAGACTTTTCCACCATGAGCTTGCATTGTGAAAGGAGCTGCTCTAAAACGGTGGATCGTTTCTTTGAGCATCACAACGGCTGTTTAAAAAACTGTTGGTCCAGTATCATGTTGAAAGTTGAGAAAAGCTGCACTATTAAATAATTTTATTCCCATTTTTACGTTAGCAATAGGCCAAACCGACGGTTAGTTAGACTGCACGGCTGATACAAGTCTCTTGCTTGCTCTATAGACTGCACAGTGTGGAAGAGCTGAGTCATTTCGTACCCGGTAATCTGAAATCAAACTTTTTTTGGATTCATACGCCGCAGCAGGACCTTCAGTAAGAAACAATGGATACCCCAACACTATATCCAGTTCTCCTTAATACACCCATGGTCTGCATTCACTGTACAAGGCTGATAAATAGCCACAGCTAGTCCCTCTAACGAGCATCAATTACACCTGCTTATGAAACATGTTTTCGTGAGATGAAGCTGGGCTGCAGAAGAAGAAGATGATTGCCTGCAGGGACATGTGATTTAAAACTAACTGATCTTTATGATGTCAGACTAATCAGGCTCATCTGAGCTCAGGCTCGTAGACTGAATCAGCTGAAATCACTCAAGCAAACAAACATTTTTAACATTTTTTGTATTCTCCGCTTTAGCTTCTCGGTTTGCCGCGAGCTCTCCATCAAACCGTTTATTCCCGTACGAGTGGAAAAAAATCTAATTGTGGACGTTTTTTCAGAAGTGGTGTGACCGGAGCCAAGTCGTATCAACAGAGAAAGTTTGGAAGGCTGAACAGTGTGGGATGATGCATGAAATGTCTGAGCCTGTGCTAAGGTCGTGGGAAGGAATTCAGAAAACACTGGTATCCTCTCTGCTGTTGAATTCATGCTCGGCGCTCACACAGTCCTGCCTCTGAGCCAGTTGGACCTCCTTGTAACCCCAGCTTCCTGGAGGCTCACCACATTGTTTCCGGCAGTTGAGCAAACAGCACAGTGCAGCGTGCATTACTCTGTCTGTTCCTGCCGCATCACTTTCCTGCAGTGATTTCATTTGTCTGTGTCTGTGTTTGTCATAATTATCTAGCGAACGCTGCTTTTAAACGAGCCCCGCCTTCCTTTTTAATTAACGCCTCTCCTCGATTTAATTCTCATCTCCGCAATGAGAAGTCGATTTCACTTGTCGGGCCTGTAACTGAAACCGATGCACAAACTGACCCAAATTCAGCGAGCTATTTTCTAAAGTGAATTGTGCACATACGTGGTGACAGTTCGCCCACAACATAGCGTCCGTGTACGTGACACCTCTCTGGTAGATAATAGCACCTTACCCACAAGGCAACACACAGCTGCACTTTTTTTTTTGTGTAATGTAAGAGTTGAGTGTTGCACGTCACAGTGCGAGGTAGACCAGAGCTTTTCAACTTCAAATGTCCTGACTTGAGTGTTTCTGTGAGTTTTATGTGTGTATCACATGAGAGACGAGGTTATGTTTGCAGCACATTGTTTCAGGCTGAATGTTTGACTGCTCTGCTCTTCGTCAACTGTGTCCACCACAGGAAGCAGTTAGGAGACAGGGATGCCGGTAGTCTGTCAGAAGTGTGTTTGCGTGTGTGTGTGTTTTAGACCTATACGACTGGAGGACTCATCATCTTAAGCGTTGAAGATTAACCGACGACAGCTCCTATAAACACACGGGATATAACTGCTCAGTGATCCTGTGCAGTCGCTCCACTGTAGGTCTGACATAGTGCCGCAGTAATGTGATGTGCTAACGGTCTCTGATATCTGTCAGGGCTTCCTCTACGAACTGAGCTGAGCTGGTTAATGTGGGAGTCTAACAGATGATAAAATGGATGTCCAGCTGGTAGCCGGTTCATCCCTCACTCTCACACATCCTCCTCACATATAATGTAAACCCCTTTGCCTGTCATATACCCCAATGGAGGGGGAAAACACACTGATTACATTACTTATTATCTGTCATTACCGCAAAGGCTGCTGGGTTACATTCCCCGTTTGCCTACCTCTGATTCTGGCACGATATCTCCAGACCAAAACCTCCTCCACCTCCCCGCGGTCCAAAGCTCCTTTGTCAGCGGTGTAGCAGTATTCCTGTTAACTTACTTTAGCAACAAGCGAAGCTTTCTGCATGTCAGGAAACTCGAGTTCGAGTCGAGGAAAACAGAAAACATTTTCTCCATTTAAAATATGATCAATCTGGACCAAAATCAGCAAAACAGTTGGTTGTGTTACGCTCTTCTTCCTGATCTGACCGATTTTGTTGGATGTCTCACGTCTGAGAGACGTATAAAAAAAAGACTCAGAGTACATCTGTTTTTTTATATCTGCTGTATTCAAGGCTCATTGTTGTGCCTAAAGTAACACTAGACATACAGTATATTCCCTGTATTTATGTATATTGAGTAAATAAATCGATTATCATTAGTTGTTACAGCTCGAATGGAATTGCTGTGTCATTTTACTAATTTCTTCCTCTGCTTTCTTTTCTCTCTGGGTTTGTTCGTGACTCATGGACCTGCCGCCCTCGGTCATCTTGTCGACCTGTCTTCTCTCCGAAACAGCTGTAAGTACTCTGCTCGTTTCTTATCAGCCTGTCCCTCTGGGACGCACAGATTGTAGTAAAAATGACTTACTCTTCACCAAACGCTCATAAATACAATCAGTTTGTTGTTCATACTCTACCTGTGATTATAAATCTTGTGTCTGGCTCGCAATTTATGTTGCAAAATAGTGACACAAAGAAGTTTCACTTGGTTTGTGTCCGATACGATAAAGCCGGTTAATTAGTGAAATAAAAAGTTATTTCCTTATTGTTTTACAGCGGTTACGTTCAACACAAATAGACACACCCCAAACCGCCTGACAAATCGTCATAGCGCCTGATCCTGTCTGAATGTATCTTTTTAATTAATTAATTGTTATTATTGTTACGTATTTGGTTCACTCGTGATCTCGGAAACCCAAAACACCTCTTAACTCAGTTAAAAAGTAGCCCGGTCTATCCAGTTAACATTAGACTGCCTTCACATAACTTTATTTATTGTTCATTTATTTATATTACTGTGGTAGCAAAATAGTATTTGGCGGTTTTCCTCATCAGCTGTGATGCTTTATTCTCCACAGCAACAGAAGAACCTGGAGGGCTATGTGGGCTTTGCCAATCTACCCAACCAAGTTTACAGAAAATCTGTGAAGAGAGGTTTTGAGTTCACACTCATGGTTGTGGGTGAGTAATTCTCTTTTCGTCGTTCAACATCGTTGCCTCTCCTCGGTCTGTTACACCATCAGTCATTCATGTGAGGATAACAAACACAGAGGAGGCGACTGTTTCTCAATACGTCCGCTTATTCAAGTGTGAAAGTCTTAAAAGATGTTGATAAAATGTAAAATCGGCGCCCGTGTTCGAATTTGTAGCTCCTGCTGTACATGTGTGGAGCCGGATTGAGTTTCACGGAAAACGTCAGGGCCGAAAGCGCTAGCAGCTGGCTGCCCAAACACATTACAGATAGTTTTTGTTGAGAGGGATAAGTCGCATGTTAAACAAGACTCCGGGAAACCATATTTAAAACAAATGTTTGCCATTCAGCAGTCCACTCCTGCTGCGTGTGTGTGTGTTGGATTGTGTGGTGGGAGGAGGTTTCCTGTCATTCCATTCATGCAGCCAAAGTCAAAGCAGCTGATTCGAAGAGAGGCGCACCCACAGCACCCTTCCTTTCTCCGCTGTATGCATGTTGTCCGACGGTACCTGAGCAGGAAGCCGCTCTTGAATGCCTGCTCTGATGTCACATCCTGTCCCGTGGCTTTTTCAGTGCCTACCTGCCTCCAAGGGCTTAAGAGCCTGTCTCCATGACAATCAGATTACCCTCCTCCCTTCTGGCTGCGCTCATGTAGTCACACCCTGGAGTTTCCCCCCTTGCCGTGCGCTCTCAGGAAAGAGGCTGTTATATGGCAATTTTGTGTGCAGCTTGTAATTATAGTAGCGGGGGTAATTGGCAAAGTCAAGTGGGTGTCACGCTGGAGTAGATGAAGCAGATAGTGTGTGCTTTTCCATCATTTTTGAGGGGTTGATGGTAGTGTTGTAGACCACATTTACCCACTGGGGACCCGCTGGTTCTGGTATTTATGAGATATGATGGAATTTCTGCTGGCACCTTTCAGACAGAGACAGCTGTGAAGCAAGAAGGACTTTATCTTACACTGCACTGTTTTCACTGTAGACACTGTTACAGCATTTTAAAATAAATAGGGTGGAAACCAGGCTGCCGATGCTTTATGGAAACTATGAGCACACCAGGAATTAATAAAATGTCTTTTAAATGTGCTTAAAACTACTTGCACAACTAGTCTGCACTAGGACTGCAACTAAACTAATATATCGATTTATTTAAATGAATAATTGACTTAAATTTAGCTTGACAATAAAGATGTAATACTTAATTTTATAAACTTTTTAAAGATCCAGTGTGTAACATTTAAAATAATCTATTGGTATAACTATGTTTTCATTAGTGTATAATAGCCTGAAACTTTCCATGCTTGTACAAATGAAACACTGGCTCCAGATAGGACTTTTTGTGTTTTTTATGGCCGCTGTAATTTCTCATTCATCCTTGGAACAGCAGAGTGAGGCGAGTGGTCTTCAGTTGAAATCTGCGACTCCTCCCCTAAATCCCACTAAATCCTAGACACTTTTGAAAGATGTTTTGGCTTTTTCAAGCTTTATTTGACATAGACAGCCGAAGAGGAGTGACAGGAGAGAAACATGCAGTGAAGGGCTGCAGGTTGGAACAGCAGCACAGGGTTCAGTTGAGTTTTCGTACACGGTAGCAAGCTCTCTACAAGACTGAGCTAACCGGCCTCTCTTCAGAATCCATCTCTAATGAATTTTCCTGCGTTCTGAGGAAATATTGCCACTCTATTTGTCTAGTTTCACAATAAATGATGTAAGTTGAGAGCCTGGTTCGAACAAGATCAAACAAGACTTCATCAAAGAGCTGATGTGGCTCCTCTTCAGATAATCCAGGATAACTGATGTGATCCATACCAGGCAAGGCCAGCTCTGCAAATGTTTTGGTTGACAAACTTTTTGGCAAAAGAGTGAAATTCTCACCTTCTGTGGAGTTTTTTTGGACGTGAATTTGTTGCCTTTGCATGATTGTTCCATCGTACTACTGAATGATGGCTTTAGAGATCGCTTACTGGAGTGAAGTGAACAACAGCCCAATGAGCCACCAAATAATCGATAAGTAAACGTGTTGCCAACTAATTTGGTCATCGATTTATGTCAACATTGATTACAAACCCAATCCTCACCCAAGCTCATCGAGCTTGTTTGGAGGTTACATCTGGATAGAAAGTACATGGTTAAAAAGAAACGTCTGACAGAGGGAATCTATGAATGGTTACACACTAATATTAACAAATTATACATGCACACATACACAAGCACCAAAAACACTAAAGTCTGGAGTTGCAGTTAAGTGGTCCAAGCATCCGTTGCAATGTTCAAAGGACGTGTAGAGAACAATCCAAGAGTTAGACATGTGATTCAACACTGACTTGTTTCTATGCTTGGAAACGTTTTTGTTTTTTTTATCCTTTAAATAATAAAATCTAACCAATTTGAGCTCAGTTGGCGAATCAATGGATCCTATTTTATAAGTCAGTATGTTCCCTCTCAGAAGCCAGACTTTAAGCATACATCAGTGTTAGCGTGGATGTAGTGGGGGGATGGCTATTGTTAGCGAACAAGTGAAAGTGGGCCAGAGCCATTTGTTGGTCAAAGTCAATATTTGGCAGTGATTTGCACATTGGCAGGAGCTGACCTTGGTGTTGGCCACGGCAGCCGGAGCTCATTGTGTTTGATCCTGGTCGACAGTGAGAGTTGAATGAGCTCTGTTGTACCACTTCTTCTTCTTCTTCTTCTTTTTTTTCTTTTTTTAGGAAAGAATGCCATCGCATAAACAAAAGGGAGGCTTTTAGGAGAAGGAGATGAAATCCGACACAGGCAGCAGAAGGAAATTGATGTCTGTGCCAACAGATACATACGTCGTAGCACTTTTGTCGTGCTCGAGGCTTGTTAAATGTTTACTGTCTCCTGGGAAGGGAAAGTCCCATTCATAAACACAGAGTAGTGACTGCTTTCAAACGATAACGTCGAACGCAGAATTTCCCTTTTTGACAAACGAACAGACCTGCACGTTATTAGCCCCGTCAGATGAATTAACCTTAACATGGGCTGCCTCTCACAAGCCAAACTTTTCCTGCTTCCCCTCCACCAGCCTCTTGTGTGCAGTGGGAAGTGCCTTTTTGAATAAACCCCCATGGTTTACACAGCTGCTGGAAATTTCCTTTAAAGGAAGTGTGTTGGCTGCCGAGCGAGCCGAGCAGCGAGCCGGCGGGCCTCGGCTTTGGCGGGCTGGCTCAGTGAGAGTGGTCTTCCTCTGGTGCTGCAAGTCAGGATGCCCCAGCTGTAACGGCTGCTTTATATATCCCGCTTTAATTAGCCAGCATGGAGGATTTAATAATACTCTGAAATAGCATGAAGACGTCAGAGTGATTGAAAGTTGAAGCATTTTTTTAGCTACAAAGGTACTCTTGTCTTAAAATGACATGGCTGGAAAACCGTAATGGAAATAGGATGAAGCCTAATGGAAAAAGAGGCCCGAGCAGCACCGTGCACACCCTGTGTCTTCACCTTAGTTTCCCGCCGCTGGAAACTCTCCGCCGTGCCGCTGAATGCAAGTGAGGTCAGCTTAACCACTCCTGAACCGGAGCACGCCTTCCTCTGTGTGATCGCCACTTTGCTGACAGCGTTGTTAATAAGACCCGCAGATCATCGGGCTGTAATTACTGAATCATAATTAGGCAGCGCGCTTTACTTCAATGTGTGGAAATCTAAATGTTTTCACACCATTTACGGCGATCATGTTTAATATCAGTAAAATTGCTAAGCAGAGGTGAAACTGGAGATTCGACATAGGTTGTTATCAAAGTGCAGTCTGGTTTGGGTGTCCTCAAATATTCAAAGCATCAGTCCAAACCGGAGAAAAATATATACTTCCACGGTTTTAATTCTGGGACAACCCTATTAAAAATTATAGTTTGGACAATTTAAGTAATTATAGAGCACAAGATGTTCTATCTGCGGTGTCTTAAATAGACAGAACAGAGTGGAGAGGGAGGGATGGAGGGAGAAAAAAAAAGGGGGTGACATGCAACCAAGTCCTCACCCGGACTCGAACCGATGTGGACAGATGTGGCCGTGTGAACTGGTTCAATCTACATGTGACGATAAAGACTTCAAAGGTCTGGAAATGTTTGGTCCAGTTACCTTGAAAGTGCTTGAAAAGTACTTGAATTCAACTCACAAAACATGAGAACTTGCAGTTCACTCACTCCCGTCGCTGAATATTATAAGGCAGTTTTGTGTAAGTTGTGGCTAAAGGGTCAGGCTTCATGTGGGGGCGGTGAATATATTTCAAGTCAGTCAAAGCAAATTATCGTCTGGTTCAGTTTTGTGGCACATTTCATGGCTCCCTCCCATCCCAAACAAACAGCCACAGCTCTGACCAAACATGATCAGCATCTTCACTAAGCCCACCACCACCGCCGCCGCCACCGCCATGACCATCATAACTCTGAGTTTGATGAGATTTTTGTAACCAGAGCTCCTCATCTCCCTTCTCCTAAACACTGGAGCCGAGAACTGGATCCCGCTTGCTCCTCCTCGGTCCTGCTGTTCTTGTTAGCTCTTAGCTTCCTTAATTCAAGCTGACATTTTTTATCACATATTTCACCCACATAACCACAGCCCTCCTCTTTGGGTACCCATCAGCCTCCAGCGCACAAGAGTTCCTCCCGTTCCCTTTCAGCCTTCAAGAAATGTTTACAGCAGCCTCGCGTGCTTCATCACCGACCAGCAACAATCGCTGAAACATTTCTGTTTCAAGATTGCAAGATAAATGTGACTCTACCCGCATAGGAAAATATTTATGACTCCGAGAGCACGTTGAGTGAAGGATCCTTTTGTGTGATGTTTTCTTCATCTCGCCGTCCTCCACCCCTATTCATGAAGCGTTGAGTGGCTGAGTTGTTGGCAGCGGTGGCCCGTGTTGGCCCCGGCCACTTGTAAAGGTCAGGAGCAGCTCTCTGGCTGCAGTGCCAGCCCGGCGTATGACTGCCTCTTCTCTCACACTGAAGCTTTTGTTCAGCAGCTCCTTGTTGCCCTCCACTCAACCCAATCTCAACAGGCACACTGCTGATGGTATTAGATTACCGCCGTCAGCCCCTCCGAAGGTTTTTACAGAAATGTTTGTGAATATTGCAGCTCCAAAAGCTCTTGTGCAAACTTTTATACAATTCATAACTTTTCAAAGTTGGCCTCTAATTTCTTGTTCACTAACCACAAAATATTCAATTTAAAGTGATAGAAAACACAGAAAAGCAGCAAGTAACTACATTTAAGAGGCTGGAAGCGGCATCTGGCGTTTTTCTTTTATAAATGATCAAAATTGGTCTTGATTTGATTTTTTTTTTTGCTTGTCAGTTGATGGTTTAATTTGACTAAAAACACAAGAGCAAAGGTTTGATGACAGATTGGCTGCTCTAAACTTGGCTAATAACATTAGCATGTCTGGCTAAATATCTGACAGGATCACATTGAAAGCCAAGAGCTTGCATCTAATTAGTGACCATGCCATGTAGTGCTGACAGCAAGCTCTGTAAACCTCCCTGTAACAGAAGCAACCGGCCTCGCCTGAAGAAAATAGACAAAGATTATTACTTCTCTGAAATATATTAAGCTTAGTGGAAACAGTGACGCTACATGACACTTTCGTATTCAGTAATTAAACTGATCCAAAGATGTGTCTGACTCAAATTATAAAAATTTAAATAGATCAACAGAGCTGTTAAAACACTTTACAAATTAATATTTTCTTCTGCTTTTTTTCCTGCATAAATCTCCTAAACAACTTCAGCCCTGCTCAAAACTACCAAACATTCGATCACATTGAGGATTTTAACCCTTTAAATGCCAGTTTCATTACTAGATGTCATTTATGGAAAAAGGGGAAAATAACTAATTTTTTGTGCCGGTGGGGTTTTTCATAAATATCAGACAAAAAAACCCAGAAAATATTAATTTGTAAAGTTTTTATAGCACTTTTTTTGGAAGAGGTCCTTAGTAACTTCAGATGATAGTAACTTAAACTTAAAGGGTTAAATACTGGTGCCAAAAACAAATGTTTCGTAAGAGTAACCAGTTAAATTATGTCCTAACACAAATAGGCCAACAAGAGCCTTAACTAAATAAAAACTTTGCGATTGGCAGAAATATGATGTAAATCAGCAGCAGGGAGGTGTCCATGAAAACACACACACACACACACACACACACACACACACACACACACACACACACACACACACACACACACACACACACACACACACACGTGAGTATGTGAATAATAATTTACTGTCTTTTCTTTCAAAACTTTGTGTCACCGAGCTATTTTAAAAATGAGCTGTAAGTTTATTTTGAAATGAAAGAACGGGCCTCACGAGAAGGTTTAGTACTCTATATAAATGAGTAATAGAGTGAATTAAAGTGTCAGTCGACCGATTTCTTCTCATGCCTCAGGTTTCTTTGAGTACAAAGGAATGCAATCTGTGCTTTTGATTTCTGTTCTCGCTCCTTTGATCGAGCGAAAATTCATGATGACTGCGGTGGTTTTAAAAAATCTTCCTTCCCCTTCTCCTCCTCCCTTCCCATGATTCTCTGATTAGACTCCTGAAATGCAGACAGGAAAAGAATTTGGGAGGACAGAAACTTCCACCCCGTCTGTCTCCTCCTTCGTCGTCCCGTGTTAACGCTTGCCTGTTTAAAAAAAAAAAAGGGTGGGAGGAGGAGGGGGGCGAGGGTTAAAGGGAGCCATTTCCTGTCGTGAAAAAGTTTTGAATCCGAACCACGTAAAGAATGTCAAACAGCGAAAAAGCTGTGCTAGAGTCGGGGTTGATAAACATCTGGAGAGTGTGTCATGTTGCGCCTCGGTCTGGCATGAAAAAGAGGATTAGAAAACAAGTACAGCGTGAAATGCATCTCACTCTCACTGACACTGTCTTTGTCTTTCAGGGGAATCTGGCCTCGGGAAGTCGACGCTGATCAACTCACTCTTTCTGACAGACCTGTACTCCCCTGAATACCCGGGTCCCTCGCATAGAATTAAAAAAACTGTACAGGTAATTGTGGATTTATCCTTTTTTTTTTTTTTTTTCTTTGTGTGCCACTGATTGAATTTAAATCCCAGTAAGAGCCAAAGGTTAGGTTACCTTCACCCGGACACCGGCCGGTTAAAGTATCAGAGCCTGAGGCTGCTATAACACAGGTGTGCCCTAACCTCTCTGTTTTCTGTCAGCATTGCAGCCATCCACTAAATAGTTGCTGTGTGAGATCTTGTTTTGTGAAGCCACCCATGTGTTTGTGTTAGACTGTGAAACCGGTTCGTCCGCTTTAACAAAGGGATGCCAAAGGCAAAGATGTGTCAATTTAGAATTAGGCAATGTAATGAGATCATTAGGTCTTAAAGTTGTAACAACACATCCTTGTGCACAAAGCTTTTGAAGAGATTTCCTGTTTAAACATTTAAATTCATTCATTCCTTTTTTGCTTGTTTGTTTGTTTTGGCAAGTATTTTACACAAAAATCTGCCTCAAAATCAGGAAACATTCCTTTGATTCTGATTACGCCATCACGATCCGCACACCTCAAACTACAGACCCGAGACTGATGATGATGATGATTTCATCTGAAAGGAATTCCCAGAGCTAATCCTTCGACAGTGAAAAGGAAATTCGCAGAGCGTGGCAACCATTCGCAACCCAAGCCTCTGTTCACAGAGCTAAGGAGGGCCGATCACAATTTGAAACATTTTTCAAATAAATAAATACATTTTAACATTATAAATATAAATGCAGACAAAATAAGAAATTAACAGTGAAATTATGAAATAATCTTTCTCTGGCTGCATTCATGTGATTATTTATTTCATAATGTTCTATTCAGTCATTTATTCTGTGACCTTGCATCTCCATATTGAGCCAGGATGTATTTTACACTATAAATTATTGCAAGTGGAAGCAGAAAAACAGCACACTATGTATTCTTACTATAATTATCTTTAATTAGCCAAAAATTCTTAACGATTAAAGTAGTAATTGATCAACAATAACTCAGTAAAACATCTTAAAACAGCAGTCCTAAAGAGCACAGCATTTCTCCATGTTAATGACTGCTTATTATGCTCGACCAGGACCCACCAGGCTGGGTCTGACTGTGTGGGGTCTGCAGAACGGAGGTCCACGGCTGCAGCAGGACAGAAGCTCTTTTATGTGGGCTGCTGGAGTAAATGAAATGCACAAGAGAGGACATGAAATGTGTGGAGAGTAAATAACAGCAGCTAGATGTGATGTGAACAAGACTACCTTATTGATTTGATACTCTAGGTTTGCGGGTTGCCTGTGTGTGTGTGTGTGTGTGTGGGCTCTCTCTGCTTCTGTACTGTGAATGAATGAGGCTGTGCTCCAGTCCAGAGTATCCCATGTAAATCAGAAGCAGTAAGTAGCAGGTGAAAGTGACGGAGTAGGTTAACTCCTAGTGATTAATCTGAAGCAGCATGCTGAAAGGAGAAGCTGATGTATAGTGTGTGCATACAGCTGGAGTGCATGACAGCAGAGAGTTTAGTCTAGCTGCAGTGGCCGGTGGCTATGCTTGATTGGACACGGACGTCTCTGTAAACATTTACTTCTGTGGACTCAACAAGACTCGAGTGTAAACATCGGGGATAATACTGTTTCTCTTGAAGAAGCAGCATCTCATAACTGTTTAGAGATTATAATCCTAAACATTTGCATTATATAGATGAATGCATGACGTGGACACATTCCATGCGATGCTATTAACCGACCATGTGTTTGGTATTACGAAGTCAGATGTCATTGCTCATCGTCTTTCTTAGTTTTCTTTCAGCGTCCAACGTTTCCCTCCCTGTTCTTCGTCTCAGCGTCAGGGTGCATTTATGTAGGATTCACCACAGGGTTGTCCAGCAGTGCGAGGAGGGTGAACTGCTGTGAATCAGTCAGGAAATGACTCTATTCAGCTGATTAACCAGCTTTATTGATGCTGCTCACTCGCCCTTATTCACTGTCTATATTGTTTAACTAACTAACCACCTGGATAGAGGATAGTTACTGAGATGTTTGACCAATCTGAGCATCTGATTGTCGTCTGCAACTTGAAGTCGGCCTGCGTTTTTTAAATTTTCTTTCAAAAGCTGCATCCAGCTCCTGTTCTCTGCAGCCAAAACAGTACCCCCACTCAAATGAACACATTTTGTCTGAATGCGGCTTAATTCATTCAAATCTGAACAAGTGAGAGGAATTAACTATTTCCAACGATGACACTATCTCCGCAGAGAGATGTCAATAAATCTCCTTATATTATCTGTATAATTCCCTCATTTTAAAGGACCTAACCCTGATAACTCCAGGTCTTGCCTCATATTTATCATGTTTAAACGCGTCATCATATTAAAGTAGTTTTTATGTGAGAGAAAAGTTCTGTGCTGACATGTCAGTTGTTAGGATTGTACCATGCTCAAAAAGAGCAAAAACAACCCGGTGGTCGTCTTCGTTTGACTGAACCGTGAGACCAAAACAGAATATCCCGTGTTAACTCTGACAGACGGGTATCTGTAATGTTTGAAAAGAGGCTCATGCTGATCCCACCTATTGAGAAACCTACTGAAAATCCATTCTCAGAGCTACAGCCGCCTTCATTTAACAGATCAGGTTTGAGCAGTGCAGTTTCCTGTGTCTCGATGATGGTTAAGTCTCTTACAGCTTCTTTTTTAAAGTGTACTACACAAAACTTCAAACAAACAGACAACATCCTGTGATGATGTACTGATAAAAGAAGGCACGTGCCTTTGGTTTACAGCACACTGCCCCTCCCCATTCCAGGAAAAGAAGCTTCCTCTCGATTCACAACAACGGTATGACTCTCCGGTGACTGATCACACAGGCACTAGTTGAACCCATGTGTGTTACAGACCTCCTGTGACAGATTTGTCATCACTTCGTCATACAGTGTATAAACTCATGAGGTACTGTAGTGCTTTAAAGATGGATTTTCATTGCCACTGACTTTTCTTTGACGCTGAAAAGCATTGTGCGACTGAGCTTCAAGTCTGTTGCTTCTCTGACCACACCTATCATCAAAAGCATTGTGCCTGTGTAATGCTATGTATGTCACTCGGCACGTTTATTTACGTCAAATGTCAGGAAGTGAGTTGAGGAACAAGTTTTTATTTCCTGGCTCCTATTATGTTATGAAGAGCTATATTTAATTCAGTTAAGCACTTTAATCTTTTGTGTTATAGTTTACAGACTTGTTGATCAATAGATGGCACAATGAAGTGACTGTACAGGTCAAACAATACCTGCCTTCAGTCCCTTTTTCTACCCAGATCTAGGAAACACTGGCTATTTGTATAGGTAGTCACCTCAACTGTCTTTCGATTAATTGCGATGTATTATTGGCTGCCTTTGGCCACTACAGATAGCTAGTGCTGTGTATTCGGAGTTGGTGGTTCAGCGTGCTGAGATGCCAGCAAAACATCCAAGTACAGCTTGATTTAACACGTTTGTCACGTGTTATGTTATGAGCCCATGACATTTTCTACTAGAAATCTGATCAATAGACGTCACAGTGAAGTGAGTATACAGACTGTACATGTACATATTGTTAAGTAGGCCTCTGTATTGGTCCAGGATAGCTCTTATGGTATCGCTCAAAATAACCTAGTACCAAGTTGTATCAGAATTTCGTCAAACGATACCAGCATTCGATCCTTTTTCTACCCATGCCACCTAAATGGGCGACAGTATGGCTATACCACATGCCTGTAAATGAAAAATAAATGTATACAGTGCATTAACATATTGAAAAACTGAGTAACAGAATGTCGAAAAAACTGTGTTCCCAAAACAAAGGGCTCCTTCAAAACCAAGCATCTAATGCAGTCTGTTGGCATTGTGATTTTTTTTTTTTTTTTTACAATATTGATCCTTGTTGTTACGGTATCAATCCCAAAGTGTTACTGCCTCCAGTAATTTCTAGCCATACCCAGCTCTACGTCCCCCCCCCCACCGGACGATGCTTCCCGTCAAAAATGTCTCGCTGTACTGTAGGTTGAACATGTGTTAAATCACGCAGAAACAAACTTCAAAGTTGCAGGTGTGACTGTGAACGAAGCTGCAGCCAGCGGTGACGGTGAACGTGCTACAGGCATGCGGTTTATGCATCCTGAGTCTTTCGATCTTTGATGCTGTTTGCAGTGACAGTGCAGACGATAAGGGGGGAGGGGGGGGTTTGGCAGTTTCCTCAAATAGAGCTCACAGCTGCATACTTTGATTCCGGCTTCCTTTTGAAGAGTGAAAGGTGATACTGTTGGTGTGACGGGCTCCCCTCTCTCTTGTCCTCTGCTTGCACTAAGGGAATTCACTTTGGGCCGGCGTACAGTAAATCAGCTGCATGATGAGGATCCTTCCCTTCACCTGTTCCTTGTGATCTGCTACTTTACTGTAAATCTCCTCTAATCCCTGAAAACACACCGAGGGGCTCTGTCTGCCCTTGCCCCGCGGCTGCTTTCAATTGGTTTACCTGCCTATTACACCTCCTCAGCACTTATTAAAAGTTTAAATAAGATTCAGATGCTGTGTCTGCACGCTTATGTCGAATCCCAGACTCTGTGTTAGGGGATTCCTTGAGGTTTTCAGTCCCAAAGGAAAAAATTGAGAGCTCAAGTATGTTATCCTTGCAAAGACCGAGACAATAAAACAGTTCTTCTTTTTTCTCTTTCCAAGAACCACAAGCTAATTACATTTCGAATAATTGTGGCCGCTTTTGTTCCCCCCAAAGTTATGCCAAAGAATGGGATTAATCCCAGAGGAATGCTGCGTGTAATAAAATCCAATTTATTATTTAAAAAGAAAAAAGAGGAAGATGACAGGCGGTGTTAACTGTTGGAGGCGATAGACGGGGGCAGAGGTCTCTCGTTGTTCCTGTTTGTAAGAAGGCTCGGTGAGGCTGCAGAGCATACAAGGACAGACACTTGGTGATCAGCCAGTAAACTGCCTTATACCCTGAGCTCTGTCTTGTCCTGCCAATGCACAGACATGTCTCGCCTTTTTTCTTTTTAATCATCAGTCACTCCCTCGTTCCTGCTACAGTGGAATTGGAGATTAAAAAAACAAGATAATCTGATGGGAGTCAGAATGACACAAAGGGCAGGGTATCTGTCTTATTCTCAGCGAAGCATTAACATTCAACTTCAGAAATCCAAAGAGAAGTTATCTCATGACCTTTCCATATAGAGCAGGTCTAGACAGAACAGTTATTATATTTTTAACAGACACTTCCCACCATGAGCAAGCGCTTGGCAGCGGTGGAAAAGGCAGAAACCTCAAGGTGGAAACATAATGATGATTCTAAACTTTAATGGAGATATAACTAATAGTAGTAATAATACTAATAATGATAAAGCTTTCCCAGACATTTAAGCTGGACCTGAGCAGCAGATCGATGACAACCACAGTTACTCTGATCTGTGATATTTCTGGGTGTGGTACTATAGAGTTGGATTACGTGACGATAACAATAACTTGAGATGATATATGCTGTGTCTGTTGTCACTCGCCCGTGTTTTCCCCTTTTAATGGTTTGTTTCATATTTGCATTTTGAAGTGGTGCCATGCCCTGATGACACAGGTGTTAGGCAACAACTATGAATTGCAACATCCCTGATTCACGCCCAACTGCGACTTTATTTGCACGTCATCCTGACACTATCTAAAGATGTTTTACTAGGTGAATTACAGGCATATCATACTATATACACATATGTTTTGTATGCTCACCCTGTAGTGCGCCCCGTATACAAAGTCTTAGTCCTTACCAGAGCTGCCCAAAGTTTGATCCCTTTGCCTGTCTTCCCACATTCCTGTCACCCTTCTTCAGCTGCTACTGTCAAATAAAGGCTCAAAGTTTGCATATACTTCTGCGCAGAAACAGATAACGTGATTAGTTATTGTGGTGACACTGCCCGGTCTGAAAAACAGGATGCAATGTCAAAGTTTTCACAGAATGTAATAAAAAATTAAGCAGAGCGATTACAAACAGTTTGTCAGATCGATGGTGCAGTTTGTGGTCTGGTAGTGTTGTATTGTACTAAACAAGTGATGACACGTCGTTAGAGTAATGAGTTTCGCTTCAAACCGGCAGATCATAAACAGGAAACGCATTCTTGAAATTGGGCTGCGACTGAAGCGATTAAGTAAACAGAGTATTCACACAGGAAGTGTATAAACGCGCTCCATCATGTGTAGTTTGTCTGTACTTTTACATCATATTACAACTAATTAAGCTCGCAGTCCTGTGATCCAGTCAGACTGTTGGTGGCTTCAGCGCCGATGTCTTCTATTATGGTCCTTTTGCGACGTGATGCATCCCAGCCTTGTTGTTCCTTTTTCCCATGAGCTCACTGTCTGTGGGTAGCCTGTCTGGTTAATAGGCATGTCTGTAGCTTGACTCATCCTGTTATGCAGCAGCAGCAGAACAAGAAGAAGAGAGACACTGCAGCATTCTTCAGTGTTGTCCACTCAGCAGTCCTGCACTTTTAATTTAAAGTTTGTTTCAAAGCACCATCGCTGACTATCACAGATACTGCTTCGCCCGCTTGGTTATCCTCCAAGCGTGACGCGCTCTTATCTATATCAGCCTGTTCAGATCTGCATAGACATTTCTAGAATTACTGGCATAATTCTTACACAGTCACATGGTATACAAGGTATTTTAAATACTGCACACACTCACATAGACCAAGGACGATCGAACCGCCTCGCAGAGGTTTTCATTGTCATCCTCTTCTGTGTATAAAATAAAGTACATTTAATCTAGAATAGCTCGTCTGTTTGTTGAACTTGCACTCGCTTGTTTCTTGGTGTCAGTGTGGTCAGCCCAGCCTCCCAGTAGCAGCTCTGTGGGGGTCAGAGGTCAGTTTAAAGACAGGCCAGACTGTGATAGATTTCAGTACATGGCACATGCCACTAAGAAGTGGTGGGTGGGGGTCACAGGGGGGTTAAGGTCTGCTATAAAAGCTTTGCTACAGGGGAGTCTGTGTGATAGATTGGAGAACAGTTGGAACAAACGCCAAAGGAAAGCAGACCTGTAGCCACCCAGGTGTGACGGAAGAAGAGATAAATGGGCGTTTTTACAGCAGACATTTTGACTTGTCATAGAAGTAAAAGCACACTTGTAATTAACAACAGTACCAGTTCCAGGACAATGTTTATGTCTTGTTAAGACACCTAAATGGGCCATGGAAACTGAGCCACGAGGCATTTTAATAATTACATCTCTGCATCTTTGTGACTAGTCAAAAAAGGACTCCAGCAGTGGCTAATAGATCGATAAAATCTACTATTATTGTACATTATGCAGCAATATGATGACACAAACAAGGCCCTTCGATCATCAATGAGACAGCTGGTGATTCAACTAACAGAATGAGATCAGACTCTGAGATTTGAATCAAATTTCAAGACTTCAAGACCTTATCCACTACTACTACTACTACTAGCTTAGATTCATAAAGGACACTCTGCACCAAACTTCCTTTTGTCCAACTTTCTCTTGTCTCAGACTTTCGTTGTCTGAGGAGCACTGTTGTCCTGTACGAATGTGGTTTCGCTGTGTAACTGACATGTGGTGTGTTGAGTGTGCAGGCCTACCCCAGTCAGTGAGCATACCAGAGGCTTTCTGTGGTGCTCCTTAAGTGTAAGGTATCGGCTCAGTTAAGCTGAGGTTAAACTCAAATGTGGCCTGCCCTCAGGGAGAGAAGACTACAACTTTACTACACAAACACTAATTTTTCCTCTCAAGTCAAAGGTTTTACAGTACACCGTATGTATTTTAGGGAGTGTTGTAATGTCAGTGTTTGTCTGCTAACTGCTGCGTGGACCTGGCTTGACCTCGATGACTGTTTCTCATCACTTACACTCTGCAGAAGCTCTGAAGTCTCTGATATGAAAGACTCGCAGACAACCTCCTGGTTCAGATCTGCTGATTACATCAAAGTTCATCTGCTGATCACGAGTTGTGCCTCGACCCCACGCTGATCAAAGCCCGGCCCTTCTGGCCCTCTGATGTGTTCAGAGGCAGCTTTGTTCACTACGTTCTTCATCTGTCCAATGCTCTGCACAGATCTTTGATTAGATACTCAGCAGTTTGTTTGGGCTCAATTAATTTGCAGAGCTGTTTTTGGTGCAGTCTGCAAGTACATTGAGTTAGTAAAGAAGTAGCCAGATGATGTCAGTGGCGGGCGGTATTTGATTAATAATGTAAATAAGTAAATAGACCATAGTTGACTCTAATTTCTTGATTTGTGTCTCTGCAGGTGGAACAGTCGAAGGTCCTTGTAAAGGAAGGAGGAGTGCAGCTTCTGCTCACCATCGTAGACACCCCCGGCTTTGGTGATGCCGTTGACAACAGTAACTGGTGAGTTCAGCCATCTGTCATTGGTTACATAAGGTAATATTGTAAATGTACCTACTATTGATGTGAATAATTTGTGGTCCTTAGCTGGCAGCCGGTCATCGACCATATCGACAGTAAGTTTGAGGACTACCTCAACGCAGAGTCCCGGGTCAACAGACGGCTGATGCCAGACAGCAGAGTGCAATGCTGCCTGTATTTCATCGCTCCGTCTGGGCATGGGTAGGTACAAAGTCATGGAGCCCTTAAAGCTGTGTTTGAAATAGGGAAGTTTACACACCGACCACTTAAGTACAATGTAGCAATGTTATGTTCAGACTTGTTTTACTGGCTCTAGATGTTAAACAATCGGCCCTGTCTTGATTCTGGCTGCAACACGGGTGCGGGAGCTGATCGCTGCCACTTGAGGCAATGCCTACTGTATGATTCAAACACCAAGCTTAGACCGTGCCAGGAAGGAGGTCAGAGACAAGAACGGCACAGAGCATCTGGTCAATTTCAAATTAAAACACTGTGTACAAACTCCTTGACACAATTAAAACAGTCCCACAATCCAGAAAGAAACACTTTTCATCCATGGTGGAAGCACAAAAATCAGGGAAAACAAATCAACGAAATCAGGCAAGCAAAACTCTACTTCTGAAATTTAGATGTGACGTCTCAGGGTTGCACCAGGTAGAACAGAAGGGTTGGAGTCATTGAAGCATTCTCAGATTTCTTTAGATTTTAGAAGGTTCCTAACGTGACACCCTTAAGTTAGACAACATAACCGCCAGGTTGACTTCTGTGTTCAGGAAAACAAATAGTGACAGTTTTCAGTTAAAGGTTAAAAATGACAAGAACAAGCAGGTATAGAGCACACACACTGGGACATATGGAGAGTTATAAAGCAAGAAGAAAATACTTTATTCTGGATGTTGTTCGCAGTTAGAGAAAACTAAAACTACACAGAAGAGATGTGTGTGTCTCCTGAAATTATGAATCAAAAATGACACCAGTGAGTTAACATACTCGGCCAACTTGTTAAGGTGGATATTGTATTAAGGGGTCTCTTGATACTTAGCAGTAAATAGTCATATCTAAGAATGCATGTTGGTGGATTTGGAAAATTCTATCAGGGCCCAGGATTGATCCCAGAGGAACGCCACAGGAGACACCAACTATGAAGGTTGCGAAATTGCCCAATTTTACCTCAAAGAACCTGCCAGTAAAGTAAGATGTCAATGTGCGAGGCTGTTATTGAGGAGGTTTTCCCCTCACGTCATCGTGGACTCCAGGGGGAACACATGGGAGGAAATAAGCAACATAGCTGCAGATTTCAGCTGTTGTCTTTCAGTGTTTGCTCCCCCGCTGCTTCATTCTCTGGCCAACAGCTAAGTAGACCAAACCCAGGCGGCTCTGCCTGTGGCCTCCTACCGGGCTACCAAGCAGGAATAACATTGGTATAATCTGTCCTGAGCTTGTTGACCTGGAGACCCCATTCCTCCCATCTGTGTCTTTGCTCTGGAGGCTGCCAAGCACTCACAGTCACACATACACACAGAGTCGGCCTGACTGTTTGCACACACTCGACCGCACTCTGCTTGCCTAAAACAAAAGGTGTTTTTTTGCTGTTGAGCCTGTTGGCCAACAGTGACCCAGTGTGGGTTACTGACCGCAGAGTGCCATATGGGCCTATTAATTTTCTTCATGTACCCTGGAGCTGTGTGTGTGTGTGTGTGCACTTATGTAAGCGTCTCCGTGTTACACTAAAACATTAGACCAGCGTCAGCATTTAACTGTGAAATTCACAGCACAGACTACAGGGGGCAACTGTAATGTTTTAAATAAATACTTTTCATGAATGTACATGTATTTAGTGGAAATTTATGGATCCATAAAATAAACATTTGTCACTAGAGTGTATTTTCACTCCCTTAAGGAAATAAGCGTCTCTAGTTCTTCATTTACTGATGGATTTATTCGTTATTATTATTAATAATTATTAATTGCACCTCTACACCCTCATCAATCCACGGTCGAGCTATTACTAGATTATATAGGACGATATTCAAAATATACATACATTCATTTAACATAGACTCTTCGGGAACTAAGTATACATGACAAAACAAACTTAAATAAACAGACCTCACTGGCCGTCTTAAACAAAAAGTAATCTTCCAAAATTTTAAATACAAAGTCACTCAACACTTAAACTTTTTCGCCCTGTATGCTTTCTTGAAGGAAAATTCCTGCGGTAAAATGTGTCCCTGCACAATACGTTTATAATAAATGAATACTGTTGTCAAAGTGGAAATAATGTGCAACACTGAAAAACTAAAAAGTTTCACCATCCCAGGACACAGAGGTGATTTTACTCATCGACTGTCAGCAACAGATGTTTTTCACTCAGCGTATGACAAATGGATCATGAATACATAACACACTGTTATCATGTTACATGTTTGTACATTGGCTGTTTTTCAATGTTTGTAGTCAATTCTGGTAAGCTATCACTACAGTCTTATGGATACAGATGAAGACTAGCCAGATACTGTTGTGGTACTTTAGCATACTGTAGGAACTTATTAGAGGACAACTCAGAGGTAAAATTATTTTGTTACTTGGAGAGAGTGAGGCTTACAGTCCTTGTGCTAAGCTAACCACATCTTCCAGCTTTGTACATGCAGACATGAGTGGGACTGATCTCACACAAAGAAAGAAGGCAAACATGTAATGGCACCAACTACATGCTGCTTAAATCTAAACACTATTAACAACACTATTGTCATCAGCCATCAAAAAACATTTCAGTCAAACTCTTTTGTTACTAGTTTGAAGACTTTTATATTTTATCCCAATAGAGCCGTTCGTACTCTAGGTGACCTGACAGCAACACACAGATAAACACATATACGATAATAAAACATTTTAGTTGGAACAGACAGATTTACAATGCTGTCTGGTCCATCCAGATGTTCACTCTGAGGTCAGCCTGGCCATGAAACCCGACATCCAGCTGTGTGTGTGTGACAGTACTGAGCCCCGCAGCTCCACGCTCTGACCTTTTTTTAAACCGTCTCTTCTCTCTTTGCTTCTTCTTCTCCAGACTGAAGCCACTCGATATTGAGTTTATGAAACGGTTACACGAGAAAGTCAACATCATCCCTCTCATCGCCAAAGCCGACACAATGACTCCTGAGGAGTGTCAACAGTTCAAGAAACAGGTGTGTGTCTATGTGTGTGTGTTCTCTGTTAACGTGGCTACATGAGTCAGTGTCACTGCATATCCTCTCTGCAGTACAGTCAACATGCTGCTTCACGCAGCTTCATTTGATCAGATACGAGCTACAATTGAAAGTTTCACTGTCGTGAAAGACATTAACGGATCTCTCTTCTTTCCATCTTCATTCAGCTTCTTGTCTAATTTGTTTATCTTGAACTAGCTTTATTAGATGGAATTAAATTATGTGATTTGATAAACAAAATGATCCAAACTTAGAGGAAAACCTTTTTTATTTTTGGATGACCTATCTTCCTGTCTACTTTAAAAATAAGTATCTGAACCGTTTTATTCTGAACTGTGTTCTTTCATTAATACAAATCTAATTAATGCAGAATTAATATTTGATCAACAAGTGCCACAAACCAGTGCTCTCTTAAATTTACAAGATAGATTAGTTGATCACTTTAATCAACTTTTAGCTTGTGATATCAACTTGGGGTTTAAAATCTGGGGTTCCCGGGGATTTAACCACTGATTATCCCACTCTACCTCCTGCTATATTTTAGAAGTTAGGAATATTTTATTGTAAGAAATTAAGGTTTTGTACAGAACCATGTTTATTCCTCAAAGTCTGGTATTAAAAACAGTATTTGGTACAGAAACAGATATTGTACAAACAAACAACCAACAAATTTCAAATCATAGCGTGGTCCAATAAAAGCCAACATAAGTCCACTTTATTTATTTTATTGTACGTCACAAGCTTAAACAGGAAACCACTGTTGAAGGCTTCAGTTGTGCTGTTTATTTATCTTCGTGTTGTGTTTGAGGACAGCTCATTGTATTGATGCACAGATATTGCATCCGTAAAATGATACTGTGTGTGTGTGTGCACCGAATAAATAGGTAGATTCCTCTCCGGTGTGTATTGACGAACCTTCAGCGTGACTATCGATGTTTCTGGATCTGCTTGTCCCCACATCCAGCTCACAACACTACACAACCTCTCTGTTGTTCGCAGATCATGAAAGAAATCCAGGAGCACAAAATCAAAATCTACGAGTTCCCTGAGACAGATGACGAGGAGGAGATGAAGATGGTCAGGAAAATCAAGGTGTGTTCTTCTGAAGCAACCCTCCTTTGAAATATTAAATCAAAGTGCCTCTGTGGTGATTTGTTATTCGTGTGTGTGTGTGTGTGTGTGTGTGTGTGTGTGTGTGTGTGTGTGTGTGTGTGTGTGTGTGTGTGTGTGTGTGTGTGTGTGTGTGTGTGTGTGTGTGTGTGTGTGTGTGTGTGTGTGTGTGTGTGTGTGTGTGTGTGTGTGTGTGTGTGTGTGTGTGTGTGTGTGTGTGTGTGTGTGTGTGTGTGTGTGTGTGTGTGTGTGTGTGTGTGTGTGTGTGTGTGTGTGTGTGCAGCCATAGCCTGCAGTGTATTTTTAGCCATTGTGAGTAAGCTATGCAACAGTTGTGTCCCCTCCCTCCTCTCCACAGGATCGTTTACCCTTGGCTGTGGTCGGTAGCAACACCATTATCGAGGTCAATGGAAAGCGAGTGCGCGGAAGACAGTACCCCTGGGGTGTGGCCGAAGGTGAGAGGTTGCAGGTCGACTGATCTCGGGCCTGTCAATTGATCAACTTAAGTGGAGCATCTCGCTCCCTCAGACACACACATGCAAACACTCCGATATTTCCACAGTTCCAGGATGATCATGTGTGGATGGTTTGGAAAGCGGTAACACGATCCATGTGCTCTTGTTTTGCTTACATCCTTATATTTACCACACACACACGCACACCATGGTGCTGTGTTATTGCGTAACCACTGTGATAGTAGACAGATTGCATCAGCATGAGGCGCGCTGGAACAAATTACATATTTCAAGATAATTAGTTTATTTTTGTGTGGCATTTTATTGAACATTATAAAACAGTTCAGACAAGAGGCATACCATGAGTGCTAATATAGAGCACAGCCGCACAGGGACTTTTAAATGCATGTATCACCTGGTTACATTTACAGTCATAATTGATCTTGATAGACTGTAACAAACTTTGCAAACTAAGTTTCAAAACACACTCAAGAATCAACCGTTCATTGTACTGAATACATTTAGCTCATAATAAAAACACAAGCAATAACTAACAGAACTCAGCGTCAGACAACCGTATCATACTTAACAGTTTCCTAATGTTTCTGTAGTGTGGACAAAATATTAAAAAATAAACATTTCTGCAGTTTGAATTAAACTGAAAGTGTAAAAAACTAGAGCATCACTCCAAAGGACGTCATATGTCGACAGCCTGGTTAATTCTGCATCAATATAATACATAATCAATACAATGAAATGCATAACTGGCTCCTCACTTTCTCTTTGGTGGTTATAATTAGCAACACGTCCCCACCGGATGGCACTAAATTCTTTCACGTGAATAAAATACAAAGCATGCAAAAGAAAACTGAATGAAAACTATAGTTTCTAAAAATCTAAACTGGGCGATAATCATTTCATAGTGGTTAGTAGTGAAGAATTGTTTAGTGTATATCTGAAGGAAGAGAAACTGTGAGCTGTCTCTTCACATTTACATTTGCTTTAAGTACGTATGTAGGATTTCTAGAATAAGATGAAATATATGATACTGTAAAAGTGAGATATTGGCCAGGAAACGTAGGAGAGCCGCAGGGTGTCTGCTCTTCAGCTGTGCTCGGTCGCTCTGAATTTGAAACACGAGGGTTTAGTTTATGCGTCGAACACGTCTGCTCTCAAGGACACGCATGTTTCAGTGAGCTACACTGGATGTAAACAGATTATAAGATTACTCCACGGTAGCTTTCATACGCGACTGATAAAACATCTGATAACAAGCACACAAACAGAGAGACAATCAGCTTCTGTGTTTTTTATGCTCCTGTAACATGAAGGCAAACACACAAAACCAGAGTCACCAGTGAGAAACTAGACATTTTTGTCTTCAGCTCCGGATATGAGAGCCGTGTTTAACCCGACACAGGAAGCTGCTGTCAGGTCGTGGCGAGCTGTATGAAACATGACAACATATTAAAGTGATGAGGACATGACTGCAGTGCGAATGTGACTGAGCGTTGAGGTATTTACTGGAGCTAATGAATTGGAGGCTGCGAGGGTGGAAACATTCTCATCTTATAGATCCTGATGTGGACGCCTCAGAGGAAAAACAACAGCACAGCTGAGGACAGTATGACCTAGTGGGTGACTCGCCGGAGTACTACTATGAAACTGGTTTGCCACCAGCGTTAGCCGTCCATGGGGAGTGAGTTTTGGAATACCTCAAATGTTTTTGGCTACATGTCAGCATAAATATGGAGAGAGGGCGGGAGAGAGAAAGAACGAATGACAGAGGGCAAGGTCTCTGAGAAGCTATGCAAGTCACTCCACCACAGCAGTCCTGAGAAACCTCAGAGGACTGTGGTAAGAAACTGGAGGAGGGACCTGGACGGCAGCACATGATGACACCTGCTGATCATTTGTGGTACTACAGACATCCACATGAGTGCTGCAGGGCCTTGAAAAGCCTGATAAAATTAGCTCTGGAGTCCCCAAACCAACAGAAGGCAGCAAATGTAACCCAAATACTTTGATAAATAATCCAGCTAAGACAAATAAATTAAATCTTTAAGCAGATATGAGGTTGGGGAAACTAAATAAAATGCTAGTAGAAGGGTTCAAGGATTTTCCAGGTTTTTGTTTCTAAGGCGGACAACAAGTTTTGAAACTGGTGCAGTATTGAGCGAAAGCTCTGCGGCTGGCTGAAGTGAAACTGGCTAATCCTTTTGTGCCACTGCACACCTTCAGTTTCCATCCATTAAAAGTTTGTTTTTTTGCCACTGATGTGAAAATATTCTGGCTCTCTACAAGTTGTTTCTTTCTGATACCCCACGTGCTTCTCACTTCTCTCTTGATAATTTCACTGCCCTTTGTCGGTTTTCTGAACTCAAACTTAAATTGTCCCAACAGCTGACTTTTGCTTCAAGGATAAAACACAATATGTCACTATTGGACATACACATGCCTATGTACATTTAAGAGCCTTGTGTGTAAAACTATATTGGCAGAAATGGGATATACTATTCATATGTATGTTTTTATTAGAGTACAATCACCTAAAAAAGAGAACTTTTGTTTTTGTTACCTTAGCATGAGACTTTTGTTGGTTCTGAAAACATTGTACTCACCAAAGTATTTGCTGAGGCCTTTGAATATTTCATCATTTCTAAGAAGAAGTTGAGTAAGACATGAAACCGAGCAGTCAGAGGATCAGACGTGTCAGTCAAAGTTATCTGGAAGAGAACATTGTAAGAACACTTCGTTTTCTGTGCAAGGAGGGATTGTATGGGAACTCTTTTTAGCAACATCGCCACATTCCAAGATCTCAGCGATCACTGTGGTGAAGACAGTGTTATTGTACTTGTAAATAATCCCCTACAGGGATCAATTATGCTCATGTTCTGAATGTATATAAACTGCTCTATTTGTCTCTTCGTACAGTGGAAAACGGAGAGCACTGTGATTTTACAATCCTCCGGAATATGCTCATCAGGTGAGTAAAAACACTTCTCCTCTTCAGTACAAGACCGTCATAACTGTAGAAAACAAATCCCTGGGTCTGTAGTATCTTTACACTGAATCCAATAAAATGTAAAAAGACTAAACATTTGAGTCTGTATCAGACAGATAGCACTTCAAAAGGATGAAGTGAGGAGGCTTGGAGATTGAAATAAAGTCTCCTTTAGTGTTTAGTAACTGGTACTTGAGAGAGAGTAAATGAACTGTTTTATTTGACTGTTGTTCCAGGACCCACATGCAGGACCTGAAGGATGTGACAAACAATGTTCACTACGAAAACTACCGTAGCAGGAAGCTTGCTGCGGTCACCTACAACGGTGTGGACAATAATAAGACCAAGGGACAGCTAACCAAGTAAGTTCATCTGAACAGCGGAGATAGATTCTGAAATTACTGCAGTAATTGCTAAAATTAACTTGTTGTTTGAACATAATGCTGATTCTAGCAGGACCCTCTGAGCACCTCGTTTATGTGTAACCGTGGAGGAACCTACAGTTCAGAGGTCAAAGTCCGTTGCAATTGACCAGCAGATTAAAAGCTGTCAAGCTGCCACTTGGACAGTCCAAACCCTTTAAGCCCAATCTTAGTCCAAACAAATCAGCACTAACCCCCTAACTAACAGACCACCAGTATCCGTCATGTCTAATCTGACGGTACTAACCAAGGCACCACCTGACTCCTAATCCACCGGCTGCAGCTGTCAATAATCACCAGCACACTCTCACAAAGCTAATGCATGGTTCATGGCAGCATGCTAAGTGTCTGTGCATTTGTTTGTTTTTAGACCTGAGACGGCTGACGGCATGTAAGTGTTCAACTTCACTTCTTCAAAACCTCTCCGAACGATGCATTTTTACTTCTATCTCCTTCCAGTCTCCTTTGCTTCATAGCATCATCTTTTTTTTTCCACCCGCACCGCTTTGAAATGTATATTAGTTTAGTTTATTGATTTTAATTACAGAGAAGAAGAGGAAACGTTTCAGTCTCTAATTTTAGCGAATCAAAAATTACTAAACCAAAACAGAACAGCAACAAAACAACATTTAAGCATTTCCTTATAGGCACCCTTTTAGTGTCTTGAAATCATTGTGTAAGATTGGTATCATCTACAAATAATTAAAGGAGAAGACTTCACTTGTAATAGCCAAGTCACTAATGTATATCAAAAATAATAAAGGATCCATGATGGAGCCCTGGGGTACCCCACAAAGTGTTTTTAATATCTTTAGCAGCCATTAATTGTAACAGCAACATCCTGCACACATATTTCTTGCGTTTGGAGTGAGAGTATTGTTCTCCCAAATGTTTTTGAAAGATGTTTGTACATATATTACATAGTGTCTAATACTGAAGACTGTTACTTTCATTACGAATTTTTATTAACCAAGAACTGACTGTAGAACTGTAGCTATTGAGGAACTAATAGCTATCAATACACAACTGCTGGCTTATTAATCTTCCGGTACTTAAGGCAGGTTCATGTCATATTGCCAAGTGGACAAAACTAACTCAGTGTGACTAAAAGAACAAAAATGTCAACAAACAGCAAAGCCACGGCTACTAATATAGTTGTACAGTTGCTAAATAAAATCCACTAATCTAATCAATTAAATTTTAATTTGTGTGTTAACTAACCATAACAAAAATAGCATTTACTGTGTTGACTTTATCTTATTAGCATGCTAAATAGGACTAAACACAAAACAGCATTGCTGCCATTAGCTCTCACCTCCACACAGGTAATGAACACATTTTGCTTGCTAACTTGCCAAAGGTCTAATTTAACATCAATAACATATAAAAGATGCTTTTATTAGCCTTTACTAACATTACTTAATAACATATCAGACAATAGGCTACCAGCTACTGTTGACCATAAGCTGAATGCCACCAATATGGCTGCAAGAAGGTGTGTTTTTTCCTCTTGACGTGATTGTAGCAGGGTATGGTTAGTATCAAAATCGCCTCTTCTCCTGAGAAGCCCCCTATCGCCTCCGAGCTACATCCCTCACTGGAAGCTGTCTGTTACAGAAGGCTTCCAGGGAAGGCAAGCAAGCTGGGCCTGTCCTCCTTCCCTCATCCTGCCTCTTGTCCTTTCATCAAGATCTTTTACAACTGGGAGGGCAAATCCACCTTGGATGTCACAGGTGTCTGTATGTCTGTATAAACACTGGCTTGTGTCTGCAGGAGTCCTCTAGCCCAGATGGAGGAGGAGCGACGGGAGCACGTGTCCAAAATGAAGAAGATGGAGCAAGAAATGGAACAAGTGTTTGAGATGAAGGTCAAAGAGAAGCTCCAGAAGCTCAGAGACTCTGAGGCTGAGGTGATTAATGATGGTTTATTTTTGTTTGTGTTTATCAGTTTGTGTTTCTTTGTAAATGCCTAATTAACCTGTGTTTGTCCTCTTGTGTCCCTGCAGCTCCAGAGGCGTCACGAGCAAATGAAAAAGAACCTGGAGGCCCAACACAAAGAACTGGAGGAGAAACGTCGTCAACACGAGGAGGAGAAATCCAACTGGGAGGCCCAGCAGAGGATCCTGGAACAGCAGAAACTAGACGCGTCCAGGTAACCACACCATCACATACGATGATCAGTAATAGAGTTCAAGAGTTACAGTTCACTTACTGATTGATCACCATAGGGGAAAACTTGACCACAGACACAAAATGTGCCCAATAAAAACTGAAACGTTTAACTGGCTCTGTTCGCCTACTGCAATTGGAAGTGATAGGACGGCTACCCAGAGCAGAGATCCAACATAAATAATAAAATCCTTCACTATCCCACAGTACTGCTTTGTTTTTTTTTATGACTTGGGAATGAATTTCATTGCAGTGGGATGTTGCAACACTGGTTGTAGCGCCTTCCCACACCATCACACGGCACAAGCTCTCAGTAGATTGTCCAGTAAGCTTTCTTCACAGCTGTGGTCACACTCTGTGGTCACTTTGTGGTGTGGGCAAGTAAAAAGCACTCACTGCAGGTCACTTTCTGGACATTCTGGAGCCCTGAGCACAATTGTGATGCTTAAACACTAGAATATTTCACCAATTTAAAGTGAACTTTATTCGATTTCTGGTCTTTAATCACACTCTTTCACCACATCACGGACCAAATACTCAAGTTATCAACCAAACAGCTGCACTTTAGAGGTGCTCACATTGTCACGCATTATAGATCAGCAGCTAACTCGCTCACAGCATTCTGTGGTCAGTGTTAACCGAGCACATGAAGTGTTTTTGACTGCTTTCACTGCAGAACAAACCTCTGGATTTATCTGTATCTGTTTGTCTTTTTTGTTTTTATCTAGTCTAATACCCTAGCAAATTTGAAGTCAATTTTTAGATGTTGGAGAGGTTCTTCTCGTATCATATCAGTCTGTGAAGATGATTGTTTTGACTGCTCTTCGCTCGTCTCTTCTTGTCTTTACAGGACCTTGGAAAAGAACAAAAAGAAGAAGATATTTTAATAACTCTGGAGGACTTTCCTGATGTTAACAGTGTATTATTTTTTTGCGAACCTGCCAGCCTTGATTGTCAGAACACCTGTCAATCAACTACATCCGCTGTTTGACCATATTACTGTGTAATAATCAAGTGAAAGCCAGGGGGCAGTATTGTCTGGACTCTGAATTTAACAAATTACTGCCCGCTCATCCTCATGTTCCCTAATTAAGAATGTGTTTTGGATCTTTGCTCATAAAAAAAACATATATTCACATAAAAAAACATAACCAGCGTTTTTCCTTCATGACAAAGTTCAGAGTTCAGTCATTCTTTCCTCTTTTCTTCTTCTACTTTGGGAATGTTGGACGCTGCACTGCTCTGTGCTGCATCCTTTTTTTTTTAAAAAGCCAAAAAACGAAACAAAGAGGTCAGCCTTTCACTTCCTGCACGTTAGCAGACAGCGTCAGGCTGAAGCTCACCTCAGGCACTGTTCTTGTTATATATGTATCTTTCAGTTGAGTTATTTAGGTATCACATTTAATTTTCCTCCCAAGATGTTATGCTCTTCCATCTCCTGTAATTGTAAATTCTATAACCAAAAACTGCAGTGTTTAACTTCAGTCATGTGTAACATTTTCTTACTTTTTGTTCATTTCTTTTTTTTTTTTGTTTTTTTGTATTGGCCCTGGCTTAGAAATTGTGTTCATTTAGTTTCCAGTAGTATCATTGCTGGTGTTTTCCATCCCTGCTCTTGGAAAGCAAACATGTATCGCTGACTTCACTCATGCTGAGTGTAACATTGTTAAAGAAAACTGCTCCTGAAGTGCTTTTACATGGAATTATTTGTACTTCTTGTGCAGATTCGATATGAAAAAAAAATGTTTTTCTAACTGAATCAAAACTTTCCAGGGGCAGGATGTGGAAAGCTTGTGTTGGATGTTGGTGGGATGGGAAAGCTGGAGCTGAGATGCTTCAGTCAAACAGACAGCGGTCAACTCAATAACTGTACCAAGCTGGCTTTCTTTACATCACATTTAGCACTGTTGGTGTACTGCATCTGTATTTTGTAATGTCTTGTTTTTAATTGTACAAAGTCACATAATAAAATTGTGATGGGATGATCTTGGCTAAATGTTTGAAAGATCTACAATATGTGACCATGTATGGGGATATCCCATGGACATTTAACTGTTGTTATAACAGCCTCCACTAATCTGTTTTCAGGCTTTCTACAATATGTTGGAATGTGGCTACCAGAGCTTTAGTGAAGTCCAGCACTGATGTTGGGTGATAAGGTCGTCGTTCCAGTTCATCCATCCATCCATCCAGTTGAGGTCAGGACTCTGTGTAGTTCATCCACACAAAAACTAGAGAAACACTTGAGTTAAAACAGAGAACTCTTCCCCCAAACTGTTGCTGCAAAGCTTGAATTTTCTCAAACTTATTACCTTACATACCACCACAGAAAATACTAGACTCTCCAAGTACCAGCATTATGACAGAAGCAGCATAAGCCAACCCTATAAGAAACAGTCTAAGTAGGCGGTAGGTTTATTCCTATCAAGAATATTTTGTGTTGACTGTTGTTGGATTGTGAATGGAAGCAGTTCAAGAACCACAGTGGTGAAAAGTGCTGCGCTGGATTTACACTTGTTTTGCTAATATTTATGGAGGGAGCCACGTCTGCAGTTTTTACCATTAATTTTACCTACTACAAACTCTATTGGGACGAAGGGTCCAAACAACTGCAGTGTCCCAATTCCTACAACTACGTTCTCATTCCAAGCAGGTTAAAAGCATACTCAAGAGTTTACTTATAGTGTTTGATTGTGGTGTAGGACTTGAAGGAGTTGTTCATGCTTGAAAAACTAAATGTGAATGGTGGTGAAGTTTTCTCAGAAAACGCCTCAAAATCAAATAATTTTTGGACTAACATCTTGCTTTTACTATGAGACGGTACGCAAGAAACCAACATACTTTACTAAGTGCAAAAACATTATATAAAGATAAGTAAGAAGAGAGTAGTTCATTGGTGGCACAGATAGACATTATAAATATTAGTTGCTGCTCTTTCAGGATTCAAAGTAAAGAAGTCTGCTTTAAGAAGTTTTATTTCCAGCAGGTGGCAGCATGAGACCTCGTTGATGTTCAGGGACTTTGCAAACCCTTAATCAGCCTTATCAATGTCTCTCTGAACTTTCACCGTGACCCAGTTGTTTTTGTCTTGATGTACCCAAAACCTTAATTTGTGCCTGGTTAAGGGTTCACAGCCAGCTCGTGTTGTCATAGCCTTTCACCCACTGAAAAGATCTTCCTCTGTGACCTCCTGTGTTCTGTCAGTCTGCCTAAACAAGTAAGATTAGAAGCTTTATCAGAAACACAGTTCACCTCGGTCTGAAAGTCTGTGAGGCGATATCTGCCAACTTGGCACTGATGACACTGAAGGTTATAGTTTAAAGTAAGCTTGTTTTATCATTTTTGTTATCATTATAGTTTCCTTGAATTAAATTAAGGTGTCGGTTGGGGTTATCTGAGAAATTCTGAGACCACTGTGTGCTCTTGAGGGGCTGCCAACAGTTACTCAGTTAACTCCTTAAGAGAGGTTCTTGGGATTGTTGATGGTATTCCAGGGGCATTGAGGGGCCTACTAGAGGATTCTTGCAATATTGAGGGGTCCTTTTAGGGTCACATAGGCTTTTTGAAGGAGCTCTTTGAGTTTTTGTGAAAGTTTCAGGAGTTCTTCAGGAGACTCTAGATGTTCCTGGTGCATCGTACCAGTTCCAGAGATTCTTGTGATGGTTTCTGGGGTCACTGAGGAGGTTAAAGGGGCCCTTAAGTTAGTCTAAGGGGTCTTTAAATGTTGTCAGGGTTCTTCTGAGGCTCTCAGGCCATTTTGAGTTCTCAGGATCATAATAGGAATTCAGGGGTTTTTGAGGTGGTTCACATAAATAATGAGATATTATAACACAAGGTATTGAAATAGGTCTTTAAGGGACTTGAGAGATTCTTGATAGATTTTGGTTTTGAGAAATCTTTACAGAGGTTCAAAAGTATGTTTAGGAAGTTGTAGTGGGTGGGGGTGTTCAGGACTCATAAAGAGGGTTCTCAGGTTCATGAGAGCCCTTGGCGTTCAGGTAGGTCTTGTAAAAGTCACGGGAGTTACAGGGGATTTTTGATGGCCCCTTGAACTCTTGTAAACGTTCTAGGCCGTAGGGGCCTGTGGGACTGTAAGTGGTTAAGTGATTTCTTGGAGAGGTATGTGGTCATTGAAAATGTTTTATTAAGTTAGATCCAAGGGGGTTTGAAGTGGTTCTCTAGGTTATTTAGGATAAAAGTCTTATTAGGATTACAGGGGTTCTTTACAGGAATCTGTGTGAAATCTGGTATACCGGGAGGAGGTTTTGGGAGTCACTGAGGAGATTTCAGGTGGTTCTGAGGAGCTTTGAAGGGATCTTTGAGGGATTTCATGGATCGTTAAGAGGGTTCTGGAGTCCTTGTCAGGGCACCATATAGATTTTAGGTTATTCTTAAAGGTTTCTTGAGTTCTTCAGATGACCTTAAGAGAACGGGTTCCAGCGAACACATTGTAAACATTACAGATATAAACATAATAATATTATTGATCTTTTTTTCTAGACATGTTCTTGGTGTGCATCATGTTCTCTAGTAATCATTAACCTTGGCAATAAAATAGTTCCTGCCAGACAAACAAAAACCCACAATCGCCAAACTTTCTTTTGTCTTCATTTTATTATTTGTTTGGGTTTTTTATATGTTTATATTATATAATAGATTGCAGAGGTTAACCATGTTTTCATATCAAACTAAAAGACTAAACAAGAAGGTTGCATAATATCTCACTCACTGTACAAAAAAAGTAAATTGCTTATCATCAGATCTGTCAGTATGCTCTCCTTGGTGGGATGAAGAAATTTACCTGTATTTAGATATCTCTGCAGAAAACTTTGAAATAGTTTTCAGCGGGGAGTGTCTCAGGAATTTTGTTGCTAGGAAACAGCTTGGGTCCAGGTTTCCGTCCTGTCCTCTGTTGAAGCACTGCAACATTTAATTTCTTCCTACAGGGAAACAATATATTGATTAGTTCCACCATACATATCTAATCAATCTGTATCATATCCATATTATAGATTTTCACTTTTTTAAGTTTTGCATTGGCTCCATTTATTGACATAACCTTAAATTTGCCCTTCTCTCTGGCTTATTCAAACAAAACCTGGAGCCTTTGGACTCCCAGCTGCCGTGTGGAACACACAAACTGCGGCATCACGCCACAACCTTCCCAGTCTGACAACTAATCCGCTTTGCTGATTGGCCAGCGGTGGCGTTGGGTCACCCAGGTGAAGGCATCCTCAACCAGTTACAAAGGTGTACGCTGAAACCCCATTTGTCAGCCCACCATGACAAGACAGGAACTGGTCACAAATCTAATTCTGCCTATGGCTCCATAAAGACTTGGGTCTACCCTGACTGCATTACAAGGCTCTCTATATACTGGGGAGTGAATAACCCATCGTACCCCCTATTGGGTAACGCCAACATTGCTGCCAAAACCCCGTATCTATCAGGTGGATTGGAGGTGGTTAATTGCTGTTCTGACATTGACCTGGTTCACTGAGAGCTGTAGTGTTTCTGGGTTAGCTCCAGCCCTGGGCAAAATCACAAGACTGTAGCAAATGTGTCACTGAGGCCTTCAATACTCCTTCTCGGTGAATCTGTTTTTCCATGCACTCCAGTCTCAACACATTTTATGAGAATATTTTTAGTATATTCAGCTCTGTACCTAGTTTTTTGAAGGGTAGAGGGCAATACTTTCACCAATTTTACTTGTAGGAAAACAATAGTTTTGACTATTTTCATGCTAAACTTCAAATGATCTGACTTTTGTTTTAAAGTCTATCATCAACATGTAGACAATCATAGGACATTGAGTTGATCCGACACAGATTAACAGGACTAAGTACTGTAGAAGCTGTGAGGCTGTGCTTGTGCTTTAAGCTAAATACTAATGTCTACATAGTGAAATGCTCGTATTCAGCATGCTAACATTTGCTAATAAGCACTGAACACAAATCACAGCTGAGGTTAATGGTCGATTTTGCAGGAATGTAATGGAGAAATTAAGAGTTTGACCTGATAAACCAAAGTTCATCCAATCCACTAAAACCATCAGGATTTATCTGCTAAGAAACATCAATGTTACCCAGCCTTACCAGTAAAATATTCCATAACAATCTGTCCATTTCATTTGTATTTGTTTTATATACAACTGGAAACCTTCATGACTCTAGAGGCAATGTCTATTGGCTCATTATTTGGGGTACCATGAATATTCGCAGCAAATTTCACTGGAAGCTAATTTTTGACATCTTGTATGCAGTTTTAATAGTTTGACACTGGGAAGATCTGCATGAATGTGCTCAGTACTTCTTAAGGCAGCACTGCTGCTGAAAAAAAATCTAGGGGAAACGCTGCAATGGATTATATAATGTCTTTTGTACAATAGTAGCACTGTAAGAAAAGTAAGGGGGTCAATAAAATCAATGTGACTCTAGGGGCCACGATTATCCATAGTAAATGTGTTAATGCTGTGAGAAAAATTAAGATATTAATCACATTGTTTTTATGATCTCAAACCATGCATCACCATAGGTTCTTTGTACATGTACAAAACAACAGCATACATGGAACAAAACAAGGACACTCCAGGAGATACATGAATGGGAAATTCAAACTGATTGACCATTTACTGCTCAACATCTGATCTGTTCTGCCCTTGGTTCATAAACTAACATGAGTGTTCACTTGCAAGGTCAATTGCCAAGAGCTCCAACTGCCAGGAATCACAGGATTAGTACTACTATACAATAGACACGGAAAGATACCATCAGAGAACATGAATCCTGAGCTACCATCATGTTTTCATACCACTGTGAAATCTAGATCCTCATACCTGAATTTGGATCAAGCTCCTGAATCCTTCCTATCTTCCATTTGGCCTTTTTAGGGATGTGGATGTCTTTAGTTTGGAGTCCTTCTTTGGATTACTTTATTGGATCATGTCTCCTTAAAATCTTCTTCTTTATCTGTGTTACATAAGAGCTGAGGTCAAGAAGAGGTGGCCATGTCCAGTATTTATGCCATGGGACTTCCTGGCTGTAAATAGATGTGATGTGAACAGTGGCTTATCCCTTCGCTACCACAGGATTCTGGCAAACAGCTGACACTCGGTCAGTGCCAGAGATCCATAACTGGTTACTGACTGAACATGACACACATTTTATAAAGTAAATAAAATGCCATGTGACAATTTGCATTTGTAAGATATAATTTCTGTCATACATATTGTCAGTATCTGTGGAGAATAAACAGTGCTAACCATGAAACCTGTCACCAAATAATACTACTACACCAGTGTTTCTCAAACTTTTTCAGACCAAGGACCACTTTGTCAAAAAAAAATTTTTCAGGGACCACCTGACCCCGTCTTCAGCCACCTATCCATCATTGTTTCCCATCCTCTCCGTGCCTTGTTTTAGTTAAAGTTCACAGCTTTTGCTGCTCTTTTCCTTGCTTTCTTTTCCTTACTTACTGACGTGACAGCGGAATGATTTTGTCTATAGGAGACTCCGTGGTTGCTTAGGCAACAATTTGGGCACTGCTAATTCAGATTTATCTTCATATATCCATTATACATATTTAAAAAAAATATTTGTCTGCATTTTTGTTCAGAGAACAAATTCGCTTTACACTTCAAATAATGTTAGGTAGGACTAGGGCTGATATGGCCTGTAACCAATATCTCGATATTTTTAAGCTATATCGCGATACACGATATATATTTCGATATTTTTGTTGTTGTTGTTTTGTATTGTTTATTTCTAATAAATATTGTCATTATTTCCATGATAGCATTGTAATTGCTCAGAATCAACGTAGAACAGTAGATTTACACTTGCTGTGAGACACACCTCTTTTATAGCATTTTAACACTTGTCATATTTTTTATGAATTTTTAATACATTTCATAATGTAAATATGAGCTTTGAAGCTCAATAGCTTCCAGGTCCTGTGACCTATTGGCTCAAAATCATTGTTGAACAGTCGAGCTACACCTGCTATACGACACACACTCTTTTTATAGCATTTTAACACTTGTCATATTTTTTATGAATTTTTAATATATTTCATAATGTACATATAAGCATTGAAGCAGTGCAGAATCATACTTGGCATATGAGACACTTTTTAAATCAAATTTTAACCGTTCTTCATATTTTATAAATAAACGTTTAATACATTTAACACCCACGTTTTATTTTGAAAACCGAAAGTGTCCACACGCTGCAGTAAGCTAGCGCTGACTTTCCAGTTTTTTAAAAGTTTTTGCCATAAAGTCGGCAGTAAGGGCGCACTTGAAAATATTGGAGCAGCTGACGTAACCACGCGAAAACGAGAGACGGCGTGACCGCAGCTGTTTTTCTTCAGAACCAAGTCGTCCGTCTCCATCTTCAATTACCTCACTTGGACTCTTGGCTTCACCTCTCCTCACTTGATACAGAAAGTACGCATGCGCGCAGGGGATGTTTCTGGGTGGGCGGGGCAGTGTGCTGCGTGCTGTGAGCAGCAGGAGTGAGTGACAGGCGAATCCCCGGAGAATTAAATGCCGACGGCTTAAAACATTTACGTGACAAGTACTCGATGGTCGCGATATAGTCATTTCATACATCTCACGTAGAACAAGCCGCGATATATCGAGTATCCCTAGGTAGGACTCCACAAACTTGTGTGGGAAATTCGAATATTTTAAGAGATCCTCTCACGGACCACTTGAGGTCGCTCGCGGACCACTAGTGGTCCGCGGACCACACTTTGAGTAACACTGTACTACACTCATTGTGATTGTCATTGTGGAAAAAAAAGCTTTGTAATTAAACAGTCATCAGATTAACTCCCTGAAACTTTCTCAACTTTCTCATGAGTGTATTATGATGTACTGGAATCTTACCAAGGGCCCCAAGGAAACCCTAATGAACCTTTAAAGACCCTAGGAAGCATGCCAAGGATCCCTGTAGTAATCTAAATCTTCTTGCAATATTTTCAAAAAACTCATGGAACTTTGATAAGGATCTGAGAGGGCCAATGAGAACCCATACAACACCCTTTATTACTTTTTAGAACCACCCCAAAGACACTGTGAACCCCACAAAGACCTTCCAAAATCTAGGGACATTGTGGAAACGCGCCAAAACTCCATCAAGAATTCATGAGTACATCAAGAACCACTAGAACCTTACCATGGGCCCTACGACTAGACTCCTAGACACCATTTAAGAGAGGAAGCATCTCAAGGATCCCTGTAGTAACACCAACCATCTTTTCAAGAACTCACAGAAACCTCATAAGGATCAGTGAGATCCCTAGAACACCCTTTATTACTCTTTACCCTCACAAAGACACTGTGAACCCCACAAGGACCTCCCAAAACCTATTTACATTGTCGGAACCCCCCAAAACGCCATCAAGAACTCTGGGTTCCTCCAAGAATCCCAGAGATCCTCACAAGGATCCTTAGACCCTAGATCCTAACACCCTTTACTACTCTTCAGATTCCTCTGAAAGACACTGTGAACCCTACACGGATCTCCCAAATTGAAAGAGTATTATTCAATCTTTCTTCTTGTCCTCCCTAAAACCCTTTAAAGAACCATTATATTTTTACTATAACTATACATTAGCTTGACATAACCGAAACCAAACCAATGGTGTACCTATTTATTAGTCTGAGTGCATACATATATAACTCTCCCTTTGTGACTGTGTTTCTCATTTCCATTTGGAAAGAATACATTTAAAGCCAATGGATTGGTGAAAGAGAAAGGAATAATGGTCCCACCTATGAATGACAAGCTTTTCAACACCCACTACACGAGCGAAAAAAGCAGAAGATCAATGGATAATCATGGCCTTTTGTTGATAAAGAATGAAACCAAAGCAGTTGTCTTATCTGTAATTATAATGTTATGATAATTCAATCAGGCAGGATCAGAGAAGAAGGAGCCGAGGTGGTAATTAGATCCGTCCACTGATGGAGGCCACAGTTTAAACCATTTTAAATCATCCTGTTTTTAATAAAACAGCAACTTTGAAAGTTCATTGAACCTAAGAAACTCTTATAGATCTTATATATATGTGAGTTTCTGTTCTTCTAACCTCTGAACATGATCATGTTTTAAAGCCACTGAAGTAGAGAAACTTCATGTGTATGTAATCAGCTCCTCTTCCTTAACGACAGAAACATTTGGTTGTCACGCGTTGAGCCACGCCCCCAGACACTGATGATGGAGGAAGTATTACACATGACAGCAGAGAGAGTGTTTGGTTTCAAAATAAAAGCCCAATTAACACAATTTCTTTTCTTCTTTGACACCTGTGGGACCAAAATTAAAAAAAAAATAAAAAGAATATAATATTTTTTATAAAATAGTTGCAAAGTTTTGTTTAGTTTTTTATGTTTAATATTTTTATGGGAGCCCAAATGGAAAACAATAAAATACATAATATACTAATTTTATTAAATTATTAAATTAGTAAAAATGTGTACCATAAATTAAAATTCTGAAAATTACATTATATATAATTAAACTTTTATGTTTTATAAATTTAGATTTTATTATACTTTATATTATTATTAATATTATAATATTATTATTATTATTATCAGCCCTGTGAGAAACTTGTCCTCTCATCCAGTGTCAGACCAGCTCTAGTGCCCCATTGGTATTATTATTGCATAAAAAATATACATACAAATTCAGACTCTACAGTTTTCATAAAGGGGAAAGTTTTTTGTACCAGGCTGTAAACATGTTTATTTCTCCTGTGTAATATGGGCTCTTATGGAGACTGATGACTTATTTTGTAACAAGCCTCAAGTGGAGTTTTTGGCACTTTTTCACAGCCATTGGATTTTTTTTTTTTTTTTGGACTTTTATTTTGAAGACCAACACTAAGTGTTCCGGTGCTTGAACCTGTGTGACTTGACGCACGTTGGAAACGATGGTCCGTATTGATGTGATCGCTGCTGGCGTCTCCCTGTCAGATGAGTGTGCGTGGAGGCCGACCTGTGACCAGTCACACAGCAGCGCAACGCTGCAGGGCAAAGTTTACAGCGGAGCCTGTATATCCAGCTCCACCGAGGACACGCACACACACACGGACTTAGAGCTGCGCGGTGAGACGCTGAGCTGAGCCGGTGTGCGTGGAGGAGGAGGAGGAGGGGGGGCACATGCAGCATGTAGCTGCTGGTGTGCATGTCTGTGATTAAAGAGGAAGACTGTCATCTCTCTATGCTGGCTGCTGTTACCAGCCTCTTCTCTCTGCTGTGGCCCGCTTTCTGCTTCTGATCCCCGGTGACCACCTGGAGCCATGGGTGGGAGTCTTGGCTGCCACCGCTCCATCCCCAAAGACCCTACAGACTTCAGCTGCGGCAAGCGCAAATTCAGCGCTGCGTGTAACTTCGGCCACATTTTGGTGAACCAGGAGCGGCTCAACATCAACACAGCCACCGAGGAGGAGCTCATGACTCTACCGGGAGTCAACCGCACTGTTGCGCAGAATATCGTGGAGTACCGGGACTGTATCGGTGGGTTTAAAAAGGTGGAGGATCTGGCTCTTGTAAGCGGGATCGGTGCGACTAAACTGGAGGTGATCAAACTGGAAATATGCGTCTCCAGCAGGACCAGTTCGTCCCAGCACTCCCCGTCCTCCCTGCGCAAAGATCTGGATCACCAGTCCTCCACCGGGATGAACATTAACACCGCAACCCCGGCTCAGCTCATGAGCATCCGAGGCATCACGGAGAAGATAGCCAAGAACATCGTGGCATACCGGGCGGAGCACGGTCCATTTAAAAGCATCGAGGACCTGGTGAGGGTGAACCACATCAACAGCTCCTTGCTGGATAAAATCCGCTTCCAGGTGTTCGTGGAGCGCTCCAGGGCGCCGTCCACCAACACCAATGGAGGGTTAACCTGCACCACCAAGTCCCACCCGAGCCCTACTTCATTCAGTCTCATGAGCGATGACCTGGACCTGCCGCCCGGAGGACCGACCCAGATCATCTCTGTGCGGCCCAACGTGGAGCCCCCTCTTGGCCTTCGAGATGGGAAGTCCGTGGTGCGTCTGGCCACCTGGAGCCTGCAGGGCTGCTCCTGCGATAAGGCCAACAACCCGGGGGTCAAAGAGGTGGTGTGCATGACCCTGCTGGAGAATGAGTGAGTAGACTTACCTGTCATCTGGTGTGATCAAACTAAATGAGATGGAGGGTGTCCACATGCCCTTTAAAGCCATTTTTAACATAAAAAATCAATTAAATTCTTTATTTTTTATGAGTAAGTGAATAAAAGTGTTGAACAAAACAACTCTGTACTGCATTACAATGAAAATAACATCAGAAAAAGAAAGCTTTAATCCAAAGTTTGTCATGTTTTAGAGGTAATTCTGCTTGCACACACTGCACATCCTTTATGTACCGGAATAGATCTACCAAAAAAACAGCAAACACAGCACAATAAAACCAATATTGGCCCAAGAATCAACTCAAATGTGCTGATTGTAGTCCAGCAGTGCTTGCAGTTGAGTTTCTGCTGATTCAATTCCACGAGGATTTACAAATTTGATGTGAAAAAGTGGCCAAAAAAAATGTGTCCAGCAGCTCTCGTTTGATGTTGTGTGTGAGTGTGTCATCTTTAACAAGGTGCCACCAGGGCCATTGTTAGTCCATTCTTGGTACCGGCATTTAAAAAAAAGCCAAATCTGGAACAGATCAGTCTGCTGCTGCATGTGTAAAATAAATACACTATAGATTATCCAATAAAGTGTTGTGAACTAATACTGTGGTAACTTATAACCACTAATTTGCAGAAGTAAGCAAGTGAGGAGGTTTCTTTCACAAACGATGCTGTAAACTTTAGCTTTTGAAATCTTTACACAGTGTTGATACCTTACCTAAAAGTCCTGTGATATTACATCAGCATGTGAGCTCTGTGTTGCAGTGTGAAAATATTGTGCTCACATGCTGCCTATTCTTCAATCTTGCCTCAAACTTGGCGAGTGTCACTTCATTGATCGTGAGACGGACCCCAAAACCACATTTTTACTCTGACATGTTTATGCAGCGCTGGCTTCTCTGTGCATTAAGTGAACTTTTTAAGCAATTGAACTGGCACACCTAACACCTAACCTTGAATTGAAGGTGATAAAAAGGGAATAATCTTAAAATAGCAGTGGTTAAATACATATTATTTATTAATATACTTCATTTTAATGTCAGAAAAGAGGTACAAAAACCCAAAGAGACTTATTTGGGGATCAGACCCACTGGTTGTAATCAGGGTTGTAAGCTTCAAGACTGGCTGTGAGTTTAATGAACTTCGTTTTAGATCCAGTAAGCCTCAAACTTAACCTTAACCTTACTCAAACTTCATTTGACCGAGGTCAGGCAGAGATCTGGTTATAATTCCACCCACACACCAATACATATTCAAATCTGCAGCATGCAACAGTGTTTAAATCCAGTGTTATTTAGTCAAAAAGCAGGAAAAGCAAGAGTACGTTTCCATTATGAGCCCTCTTCAATGTCCTACAGTATGAAAGCAGCGGGTTTCTGGGTCAAACCTGTTTTTAAAGTCACAGGGATGGGCTTAGAGTCTGATGCAACATCTCTTGAACATTCGATTCACAGAATTGTGGTTCGACGAATAAAGACAATGAATGAAGAGCAGAGAGGAGCAGCGATCGCGCTTGTTCATCCCTCGAGTGCAACATTTGCCCAGATAGCAGGAAAAATGTGGCCTGTGTGAATCCAGGTTAATCTGCCCAGATAAACTCTGAGGACCGTGTCAGGTTCCACAGTCAATGAATAACGAGATTATTTCAATGGGATTCAGTGTTCGCCTGACAACAAGCTGCTCAGCTCACCTTTTCTAAAAGCTCTATAAGCCTGCGGTAGCTCAGCCTGGCCTCACATACAAGATATTTACTTTGTTTGGTCATGTTCATGGTCGAAATGTTCCTCAACTATTTGTTCTTGAGCAGGGTGTGACCACCTTTCTTACCGTCTCTTGGCACCAGGTTAAACTGGTTGGCTTTGCCAGATGAAGTGCCTGCGGTACCGTGCCTGGGTGGGGAGTTCTGACCTGCTTGGAAGGATAGAGGGAGGGGAAGAGAGGGATCGCGGGAGGGCATTCCTGCAGTAAATGTTGTTAACATCTGAAACTGCCCCTGCCAGTAAAATTAGTATCCTACGCAATGCAGCCATCAGACCACCCATCGCGGCTCTTGAACATTCTGTTCGCTACCATATAGAGAACCCCCACCCCTATATGAAATACTATTTTAAAGAAATACCGCCTAAAGAAAGGTATTTTTGCGATCTAGCACCAGTTTCACAGTGCCCTACCGCAAATACGGACACCTGTGAACGTGTGTTTGTTATGATTTTATTGCCCATGATCAAAAACTAGGCAACTTTGCTAACAGCCAATCATCAAGCAGGTGCACAAGAACACAAGATGTACGTAAAATATGATCAAGTTTCACCTGACTATACGTCAATGTAGCTTTAAAATGATTTAAAACCTGTTATTTCATGGTAGAAAAGTTACACAATGTTGCTTTAATGCTACTTTTCCTACATGGCTAAAGACCTTTGTTGAATCGTCTTCCTCTGTTCTTCAGTTCATCATATAAGACACTAAGTAGACCTGTGATTTCAGTTTCTATACCTCTTTTTCATACAATACTGAAAAGCTGAACTTATCTCGAGCTGTAGGAAACAAAAATCTGTTTTTCTGAAATAATTGGCACCGGGTTGAAGAATTTAACAATTCACAGCACACACAGTCTTATTGGTCATTTCCTGCAAGGTGTCAGAGTTGTCCCAGTTCTTTTTCGGCACCCAAAGCAGATTTGATTCTGCATTATGTGCTTCAGCTAACGGCCTCATTCTGCAACATATCAAATTACCAACTGGCATCAAGTTAGCTAAGAAACTCCAGCTAACAGGCCTGTCGTCTGAATTATGGCATCCTCCTTGTTCTTAATAGCTGAAGCTTTTCTGTGGAAACCTTTGTCATCATACAGTGGAGAATAAACTTGCTGGCTGTTTGGCCGTAGAACCCTTGAGAGAAAGTGGCTGTTAAACCTTTCGCCCATTTAGTACACCTTCTCATTATATCGACCTCCAAAGAACAGCAACCCTAATAACACTAACAAGATCTAGCAAGATCATGCCAGGTGCAATTTTTTAATCAGACATAATTTCAACTTGGGAGTCGAGTATGTTCGATTACATTCGCAGCCGTATGAAGCCGGTTGGCTTGTTTTTTTTCTTTGTCTCTCCTCCAGGTTCTTTGGAGTAAACAGTACAAAGATATTTAATGTTTAAACGGATAAACTTCTTTGTCCTTTATTGAACGTTGATACTTAGTGGTGGTGTCCAAGTGGCTGCTTTGCTTTACATGGGGTAACAAGTGGTGACCTAGAGGTCTTAGCAGTCTTTGAACAAAGTGATCTCCTAAACCTGTGTCATGAAAAATTTTTATGAGAAGAACCTTTGAATAAGTAGGACTGGATTCAAAGTATCGAAGTTTAAGTTGAATTTAATATTCTTGTACAAGAAGGAGCGTTTAACAGTGCAACACACAAGAGGGTTACAGAGATTTTTTGGTTTTCCCCTTAGTAATGAACATTATGTTTCTTGTCCAAAATGACACTTCCCTTAGTCTGTTTCTCATGTCCTTGAACATTTTTTCATTTCCTATCCCAGGCAGCTTTAACAAACCCATGCTAAATAAGGGGAGTACACAAGATATGTAAAAAGACAAAACACACACACTCCCTCTAAGAGTTAAAACACCTGCAGCCCAGTACAATCCTAATTTTTATACCAACCTGTTTTCAGAATTACTATGTGTGCAACCAGACAATTCATCAGCCATGCCCTGTTTCTGCAGCAATTGGTCAGATTTTGAGACAGGGTGTGTTATTTTTCTCATTAACTACTTCCACCACTTTTCATATCAGCAACTTAGTGCAACACTAAGAATGCTTTTAAGGAGAGATTGTCTGAAAGTGGGCACCATTGTCCCTGTTCACATATTTCATTGTGGTCGCCCTTCTCTATGACAGCAGGCTTTTCATCCAGCCTTGGAGTGCGGCCATTTAGAACAGCTACAAGAGAAAGTGGGATGACACTTTATACAAACTCATTTGTTCGGGCTTTTGCTTTAAAGTTGACTTGGCATGTCAGGACCCTTAAAGCTGATTTATAGTTGTACGTAGGTTCTACGTAGAGCCTACGGCAGTAGTCGCTGTCATTAGCGTTTGTATTTGTGCACTGGTGAGTCTGCATCACTATGCAAATAACGCTGCCAAGACAATAGCTGTGAGGTTTCAATGCCACTGCCGAGTTTGTTCGTGTACTTCAAACAATGGTTGACTGAAACTGAAACTCTTCTTCATCTCTTTCTTCGATCTGTCTTTTCTCATTTCCTTTTTTTACCCACTCGCTGCCCCATGAAGTGACGTGACATGGTTACTAGAGGACAGACTAAAGCGTGCCATGCAGCAATGCTTTGCTTTTGTCTGCAGACATGGTCACCTCTGAATTTCTAGACAATAACTACAACCTAGGTTAGGTACAAGGCTACACCATACGCCTACACCCACCCCCAAGTCAGTTCAACGCAGAAGTGTAAGTCAGGCTTTAAGTGGAAAGGTGTGCTTTTCCTCAATGCATTGCATCCCTAACCTCTCTCCAGGAACTCCTCCACTGTCTTTGTAGATGTACTAGGGTCACGTTGCCATCAAGCGGAAAGAAAGCTCCTTTTTTCACGGCTGCGGCAGTTATAGGCACCTGTTTGCCTTTGTTCCCTCCAGGTGCAGACGGATAATGTTGTGACATGATCACAAAGTACTGTGACACATTATCAGTAAAGTAAATATCAATCTCTGGAGGACTTCCATGGTTGCTGCAGTGAGAAGTACGATAGTCAAGCGCTATATGAATAAAATTAGATTGAACTGAATTACTTGTGTGACTAAATATTTGTATAAAGCATAAAAAGAGAAGATGAGAGAGAAGTTCAAAGTTCAAACCCTGACAACTTCCACACCTTAACACAAGCCAGCCAATCCTTACATGAGGTGGATGGCAACTGTTCTGGAGAAAAACCATTGGATGCTGCTCGAACTATTCAACAAGCACCTTCGAAGCACACTTACTGCTTAATTGATTGAATGCTTGAAAAATCCAGACAATTTTCAAAATAAAACACCCCGTGCAGATGCCTAATCTTAAAACTTAACTACATAGCCTGCTTCCCAAGGGTGGAAGCACACACATCAAGGAAAAATGACCAAATCTGGACAAATGAAACTAAATCTGGAAGGTAAAACGTCTCGTCGGATATGGAGCAACATGGAGAATAGAAAATAGTGGCTTGGTGTAATCAGTAATAATGAAGGCAAAACTAAATATTGGAAGAGAAAGAGTTTAGCGTGTGACATTGTCTACATATAACATGCTTGCAATCATCCATGTTTATTAAGCCATCCATAAAGCTAGACCACACCCAGTGCAAACGACCTTAAGTAAACCTTCAGCCTCACATGACAAATCCATTTGATCAAGGAGCGTCTGTTGTATGTTTTGATTAGAGCGGTCTGATTACCTTTGGCGCCATCTTAGAACTGCCTCCCTTTCCATCTCCTACCAAACCCACCCACCTCCACCCCTCTTATGAATCTCCATCATTTCCCCCCTCGCTCATGCCTCCCACTTCCTGTGTTCCGAAGCCGCAGGGTAACAACCCTGATGGTGACATTGGAGGGATCATTGTTATGGAGAAGGCTGTGGAGGAGATACGGAGTGTTTGCACAGTGCTCGGGCCGCCGCTGTGCGAGCAATCACAAGATCCAGGCTGAGTTTACACACTTCCTGGCTTTCCTCCAGGCACAAGCAGAGAGCTACTAGAGTTCAATGAACTCCCACTTACCAAAGGTTACACAGCAAACTGCGCTCAGCCACCACAGACTCCCCAGGCCTGCTGATGTTAGTAATCAGCCAGCCATTAGTCAGCTTCACACACTGCGCTGAAGGGAAGCGAAAGAGACGCTACTACCTCTTAACAGCAGGGTTAATATGGATCACGGTGTAGATGTGAGCTGACGGGGACTCGCTGTCAAATCTGCTTCAGCGATCGTCTCTTTCTACGTGGCAGTTTGTAGGAGGACGTTTCTATTCCTAGAGTGTTCACTCGTGTTTTTTTTGTGCGCTTCATCAGTCTGTGGTTCTTTTTTTCTTGTGTCACAGAGAAGAATTTGGCTCTGTTGGGGTTGTAATCTTCACATGGTGCCCATTGTGTTGCGTGTGCGCTACTGTGCAACTTCCAAGCTGCATTAAGCAACAAACACACCATCCATCTTGGCTCATCCAAATTGTAAAGCAGGACTGAAAGAAATAACATCCCAAAGTGTGGCAGCTTATATTCATCCAATTTATCATCCAGCCCATTCACCACCTGACACATACAGGTGTCAGATTTAGGAGGCCTTATTTACAGAATATGGCAGAAATGTAATATATTATCCATAGCTATTGTTTTCGAGAAAGAAGAGAGTGAGGCAAGGATGTTGCCAATGCCACTTAACCCTAAACACTGGTTGAATAATGTACACGAAAAAAAAAAAGTAAGAACGATGGGCTCGCCGACATTTGATATTCTGTCATCTCTTTAAATTTATTTTGTATTAATCACTGTGTTTAGCAGTTTGCATTTTGGGAAGATGTACTGACTCTTTCCAAATGTGAGATGTGAAGATCAAATTCAGCAGGAAGCCAGAGTATTTCTGTTGATTGATTTGTACCGTTTTAACTCTCGAGAATATGAATGCATCACAAAAACTGAAACTGCAATCAGTCCTCAGTAATACGATTTCAAAAACGTCGGATTAAATTTAAGATCCTGGCAAGGTCTTGGAATGTCATTTACCCAAAAAATGTGGCAGCTTTTAAAAGAGGCTCTTGCATATTTTTGCACTTGCATAGTCGATTTCCTCACATTTAACCGTGAGTCGAGGAGAAATGAGCTTGTATTTGGAACATCAGTGTCAGTTTCCTGAGCCTTAAAGCCACAGAGTCACTCAAGGTTGTTTTTCCCTTGTTTCATCACAACTTCAAGTCATGGGGGTTTTGTTTTTGAGTGCTGCGTCTGTAGTCGACCCTTGACCTCGCTGACAGAGCTGATGATGATGATAGGGGATGACCGGCTGGCATCACGTACACACAGAGTGAACCATTCCTGTTAAAAGCTAACTGAAAGAGGAAGAGACATCCTCATTGATTTAGCCAAATAAGTCTCATGATGAGATGTGGTTAGTTTTGTTTGGTGTTCAGTTTTTATTTGCTTACTGCTGACTGACAGATCAGTTGTCTTTTTGGCTGGATACCAGCTATCGAACCACGTAGCACAGAGCAGAATCTGTTCCTGTTATATCGACTGAAATCCAGCCACGAAGAGATGAATAAAACCTTTAAAATACACTCACTTCCCCTGCCTGTCACATTTCCGTCATGTTGTTAGCAGAGGCGGCTAACAGATGATAGCAGCGTGCTGTGTTTACACTGATGATCCTCTTCCTGGTCTTTGAGTGGCAGGCGTACAGATGGCAGCTGCTGTCGTCGCTCTCTTGGTAATTATATTACTGTCTAATCAGATCTGCTTCTGGCCCTTGTTTAGCTTATCATTACTCTACTGGGAACTGCAGCTTTGTAGCACCACTACAGACTGTACGTACAATATTATCTTGTGTCCTATCTCCGTATTAACCCGTCGGAGAACTTCTGGACCTAGGACTGTTTTTATTTTAATGAATCAATGCATAGAAAATGGTATTTTTGTGATTGAGGGGTGATAATTTTAAAAATCAAAAACTAGCACAGCCAAACATCAAGCAACAACAACAACACAAGACGTAGCAGCCAGCTAATATTACGTACTAGTCCAATGAAGGTCTCGCCAACGACTAAAAGTCAATCAATAGAAGTTTAGTCATTCAGCGGCTTCTTGCTTGGTCACTTTCGCATTTTCTCTCCTTAGCTTTCTCCATCAACGTTCCCTTTGGTCTTTTCGCCTCTGTCATTACATACATAGAGGCTGCTGAGCCCGGTTACATTGCCTGCTTGCCCAGCTCCTTTTCTGGCACGACACTTGTTCCACTCCCCATTAACCTGGGCCTAAAAAACCTCCTCTTCCCAGTTGTCCAAAACGTCAGTGATACAACACTCCTCCGGTGCTCTGAGCTCACAGTCTGAGACAAACTGAGCTAATAGTTGGCAGCAGTTTACTTCACTGTCCATCAATGGATGCACAGAAGCTGGAGAGGGAAAACTAGAAAACATTTTCTCTATAAAATATGTTTCAGTTTCACCAAAATGAATGAAACAGATGTTGCTACATTCAGGAACACAAACACCAGCACTAATCATGCTGCTGGCATGTCATATTGGCTGATATCCATAACACGTGTTAACAGTAATTACACCAAGGAAGCAGTTAATATGCAACTAGTATTGGGTAAACAACTGTACACACTTTGATACCACAAAATCCATTTATACCCACAGCAGCCACTCCCAGGCTTCGAGAGATCTGTCTACATGTGTGAGGCTGCAAATCTGCATGTTGACAGCAATCCCACCGCCGTTGAGATAAATTACCCAACATCTGTACAGTACACCTGGATTACGAGATAGGCGTGCATACTTTTGGCAGCAGTCTTTTAATCCCTTCACAGGCTGGCAGAACTATCAGAAACACACACATAAACATGCTGGGTGTTCACTTTTTTTTTTTTTTTAGAGATGTTGGTGCATAGTACTTAAAACTGCTTCACTAGGAATCCAGTGAGTCTGAGGCCAGCGTGGGTGCTGAGGTCATGAGGACAGGGTGCTGCAAAAGGAGGTCTGTGCTGAAGCTGACGCAGGGTGTTTGATGCTCATGTGGAAATTTCCATTGGCGCAGCGTTTTATTGTTGGGTGGACAGTGAATTAGGGGCAATGTCCAGTGAGCCCTGCCAGCCAGGAGTCACTCGGGCCAACACAGAACTCACAACCCCACCGTTTTTCTTTTGCTAAACAAAGCTGATTTAGGGCTCGTTTGTCTCCCGCAGCAGCAAAACAAACTGACTTACTGCGGCTAAATGCACGATTAATCAGTGAGATTGAAACAAAAGATGCATTATGCTTTAAGTGCTGGAGACGCGATTTATGGGTGAGTGTAAAATGAAAAAACACTTGATCTGAAAGGTGTAGCTCCATCCTTTTGATTGGAATGGATGCATTTGATGGCGAAAGGAAAGAAACAGTATAAACCACCAGCCTACAGTTGTATGTTCTTCGCCAATATATAGCTAAAAAACAGCTTACGTTGGTCGCTTTGCATTTGCATTTCTAAACAATGTGAGGGAATACAGTTAGTCAGATGGAGAACCAACAGTTACCACCATTTCACTCAGCAATATAATTATTACGGCTAACATAATTTGGAGTTGTGTTGGTTTCCACCTGATGAAAGCATGTCAAATGTTCACGCTCATTCTAGCTCTGCTTTGGTCTCCACCATCTCTAGAGAACAATATCTGGCTCTTGTTCACTGACTCAAGACTCACAGTACAGAATCATCTCCTATAATCTGTAGTGGCATTGTGTTTTTCAATACTAGGATTTGTATTTTGTAATAAATATTTAATGACTTGACTTGATGTCATTGGAGACATCCTCCATTGTTACATAACACCTCTTCAACTCTGTGTTTCATAACGTAAACCTGCAGTTGCAAACATCTTGAGTTTCCAAGTTACGTTGCATGCATTTATTTCGCTTTTCGGCTTCAGTAACAGCCACCACACATACATTATGTTGCAAGTGCAGCTAGTTTTGCCCTTGACACACTCTAGTGGGCTCTATGTAAGACACAGAAGTGGGTTGGTTCCTGAAGCCGATTTGCCTCTGCATTATTATATAACTTTTATGTGTTTTTTTGAATTGTCAACTTAAGCGAAGGCCTTTTGGGAAATATGTCTGTCTCGATTTACAATATGTATGTTTTTATTTCTTTATATATTTGTTGATGGACAATGCGACAGTTTACAGAGCTGATAGAAGAACCAGAAACAAAAGTTTTTCTCAAACGGCAGCAGTGATCCGAGATGAACCACCCTCAAACAGGAGCTCATTTATCGTCGGTGTCAGGCTATGTGCTCTTTAAACACGTCTACTCCGGAGCCCTCGCTTCATTTTAGAGCTAGAAAATCCACAGAGGCTTTATTTATGTTCAAGGTCATCTCCGCTCCCGCTGCTGCTGCTGCTGCTCGTCACTTTTGATTATGCAACCTTGCGTCTGCCCTCACATTTGCTTTAATCTGACAAACGCCGAAGCGGACGATCTGTTTTGCTCCGTCGTGTTTTGTTTGTGTCTGAGCCGTGGCGGTAGATACAGGGGCCTCCCAAAATGCATTGCATCGACGACAGGCTCTGTTGTCACGGTGACACTTGAAGGCTCGATGTCACGGTCTGTGTCTGTACCCTTTTATATATGTGCTTATTTGAAATATTTCTTGAATCCAAATGAACTCCTATCGAAACTCGATCGACCTCTGCGGGCCTGAAACTCTGACTCAGCGTTATCCTTCACGTCCCGATGGCACGGCTGAACCCCGGGTCAGCTTTAGTGTGTGCTGGGTTTGAATCCCTGCCAAGAAGAAAGCGGGAGGATCAGGATCTTAACCAGCGGGAGCGAAGCAGTGAGAGTCTCCGTGAGAGTTTTCTTTCATTGTGTAGAGCGATCGCCCCTACAGGAGAGGGAAGGGGGTATTGTCTCTGCGACTGCAGGCCTGTTTGTTCTGAAAACAGGATCTGTGGACACGCTGACGACAAAGTTTCTGCTTGGGATCTAAACGTTATGTAACGTGAACATGTGCAGACAGGTGGAGCAGATGGATGTGTAACTGAAACTAAAACATTATTGATACTAGAGCTCCATTTGAGTTTCAGTTGTATTGTTACGTAATTAGTGCTGTAGGCTCGTTATCACTCAATATACTATAGACAATCTATCTTGGATGTGTTTTGAGGCCGGCGTTGCAGATTGAAACTAATACACACACTTTGTCTCCATGCAGCTTTGTGCTGTTACAACTGAACTTTTATATGCAAATATGTGAGGCTGACGTGCACCACAAACTCAAGTCACCCTGCTTTGTCACAGGATAGCCTCACTGCTGCAAGAACGAAGCAAAAAAACAAAAGAGAGGACGTGCTGCTGTTTTCCAGCTGTGTGAAAAGCGGTTAAGCCTGTCAAGGCTTTCGCAAACAGAGTGATGTTTGCTATAAAACATTTGCATATCTCCATGTTTGCTGTTAATCAGTAAAACAGCGAGATCTATATACTGTTTATGGATCTTTAAGACACTTGTTTGTGGGTTTCTTGGTCATCCATCCACCTTTTTTTACCATGATCTTAGTCGGTGTCCACAGCTTTAAGATCTAACTTGCATGTTGAAATCTACATGGTTCCCAGTGGATCTATTTATTTTGGAAAGTTAAAAAGCTTCTTCCAGCGCCATCGTTTGACCAGAATGTCCACACTATAAACATAAAACACATGGAAAGACAGACAGAGCTAGATGCCACTAAATCCTTCAGACCGGACCTTGAAGAAATCGTCTTTCCTGTCGGACGTGACCGACATGGCGGTCATCGGTACACCGAGTCCAGAAAGTGCCCTCCTCCTCTTTATGGTTGAATTTGCCCTTGCCAGCTTAGCAGAATGTGCAGAATGTGTACAACCACGCAGAGGATTTATGTTGTAACCCGTCTATGTTCTCCCTCACAAGTGCTGACTGATTACATTACACATGCTGCTGGTGCTGGTCACTGAACACTCGGCTAAGTGAATGTGAGTCAGCGTGGAGTGGTAACGGAGCTCGTGTAATGCCCAGCAAGCAGCAGCACTTCACTAATAGCAAAAAACGGTTATGCAATGTGATTTTCTGTTGCGGCTGATTTGGGATTAGTAGGTTATAGGTGAACGGGGTCGAAGCATTGCCACCAACTTGATTTCATTGTGTTGCACCACAGTGACTCAGTCTAGCATACGGTGCTACAGCCCGAGCCGAGTGTGTGTATTATGCAGTTTTTCACCTCTAATACAATAAGCAGCTCAGACTGAGCTCCTGTGTGTGTCAACTAGCAGGATATTTCCTCAGGAAGTTTCCCTTCTTATTACTATATAAGAGACGTTAATCTAAATGAAATACCGGGGAATGCTTCCCCCACTTGTGTCACAAATTGCACTGCAAAGCATTTCCTCCTCGGAGCACCGGTGCCTCTCAGAAATGTACTACTTTTTTTTTTTTTTTTTTATTGTGCTGACTGTTGGTCTGGAAAATCATTTAAAAAGTAAACAGATAAATGTTTATTGGACTGTAAAGGCCCCTTCCTTCACAGTGCAATAACATGTTGGCAGGTAGGATTTAGGACACCAGTCTAAACTCCTGCTCGGTAAGAGTTAGTCAGATTTTCTCAACTCTCTGCCAAAATTAAAGAAGCACTGAATTTCGCCCTGAGGAAACCGGCGCTGTTTGTTATGTTGAGGATCCAGTCTGGGTAGTGCCACTCGTATCTGTTGTGTCAACACCGTCTGACTCTGTCTGTTACGCAGTATCTCATTACTGCGGCCTGGTTTTAGCATTATGAAACATTACTGCATGTGCTAAACACTCTATAAAAATCCAACATTTCTAGTGTGTTCACTGTAAGTAGACTAAATGTGTCAGGTTTGGCAAACCTTACCTAATGAGGACTGATTCAAAGGTGCTACCAAAACCTAGTGGCTGTTTACATAGAGGGTTCAGTTCTGAGACTCGGATTACAACATGTTGTCACGTCAGTGGAAAGTAGTTCCTCCGGGAAGTGAACTCTGTTTCTGGAAGTTTCTGTTGAATTTCTAAACAGGGGCGTAGCAAAAGATTACAGACCCTGTACAAAGGTGTTCACGGTCTGCATCAACAACAATCAGCCATAACATTATGACCATTGATAGGTGAGGTGAATAACACTAATTATCTTGTTATCAGGCAGCAAGTGAACATTGCATCCTCAGAGTTGATGACCAAACTCTGTTGACTAGACGACTTGGTCAATGCATCTCTAAAACTTTAACTCTTGTGGGGTGTTTCTGGTCTGAAGTGATCGGTACCTAGCCAGCACCAGCGACAGGGCCATGGGCAATCAAGGTCCAATGAGATACATATAGAGCAAAGGTCCGATTCAACAATCAAGCTACTATAGCTCAAATTGCTAAAGAGGTTGATTGAAAGGGGGCTGCGTATCCATGATCCATGATTAGTCAGGGTGCAGAACGCGGCAACAATGGGCACAGGAGGATCAGAACTGGACCAAGGAGCGATGGAAGAAGGTGGTCTGGTCTGATGAATCCTGTTTTCTTTTACATCACATGCTAATAGAGGCAGTGTGATGTTTTGGGCAATGTTCTGCTAGGAAACTTTTCGTCTCACCAATCTTGTGGCTGTTATTTAGAAATATACCACCTACCGAAACATTGTTGCAGATGATGTGCACCTTTTCATAAAAACGGCATTCCCTGATGGAGTGGCCAACACTAGTTCAAGATGTTGACTTGGCTTTCAAATTCCCTAGATATCAATCCAATCGAGCATCTGTGGGATGTGCTGGACAAATAAGTTGATCCATGGAGGCCACACCGTGCAACCAAAAGGATCTTCTGTTAAAGTCTTGGTGCCAGATACCACAGCACACCTTCAGATCTATTGAAGTCCATGCCTCGATTAATCAGGACTGTTTTGGCAGGCAGGTGGTCTCTGTAAACTCATTCCACAGACATCTTAAAATCAAATATCTGCATGGCTGGATACCGCTAGAAATAAGTGATAACATTTCTCCCTTTAACGTGTTGACTCAGGAGATCCTCACAGCTGTTTCTAGTCTCTTGTCTTTGATGCAAAAAGCAGTCATTGCCGTCGTGTCCTAGAAACCATCTGTGAATCAACCAGTGTGGGTAGCACTGACACATCTCCTCCTTGAATTTCAATGATGTTTGAGTTTATTCGGGTAATGTGTTTTTCTCTGGTTCTTTGTGTCGGTAGAAACTAAAGGCTAAAGGACAAGATTTCCCACTGTATTCAACCTTGAACAAACAACAGACAGAATAGGATGCTTTCCAGGGATGAATTTTATTTTTACAAATCCCATTATCTAGTCTGTTTTTGGTCTGATTCCTTTATTGATTACTGATTTTAAAAAGTATTTCTACACAGGTTTCCTACGCAAGTCAATGGTTTTATTATCTCTAAAGCTAAACACAGTGTAAAAAAAGAAAGACTTGTATCAGCAAAAACTCCACTGTTTAATTGCTGTTTAATTTGTAACCCATTAGTCTGAGAGCAGACAGCAACAGACTGTCATCTAAAATGGATATTTCTCTTCATTTGCCTTAGACAAGGACACATAACAAGATATGTACCCTCGGTAACAGAGTGCTGCTCGGTTGGGAAGCAGTGGCATTCGTGTTTAGAGCGTTAAAAATTATCATTTTACAGATGTTTATTAACACTTTTGTCGTCTTTCTTTAAGATATTACACAATTTGTTATTGTTGCAAGTTCCCAGCAGACTTTATTGTTTTGCAATGCACAAAATAAAAAAAATGCTACTCCAACCTCTAATGTTTCAATAACTGTGTTTATAGTAAGACTATGTAACTTTTAAAAAATAAAAGAAATAATGACCTTCCTCTCTTAAAGGATTCTGCAGCTGCAGCTTTACTTGGTCTGGTATGACCAGTAGCTTATTTCCACTTAATGTTAGCAAACTTTGTTTACTGTAAACTTAGAATATTTCACCAAGGAGACATGCTTTCTGTTTCTTTCTTCTCCCTCTCAGTCAGATTGCCTAGTAATGACTCAAGAGAATATTGGGAAATGGAGGGAATTTTCCAGTAATTACCATTTCCGTGCCATCGCCAATGGCACCTGTACAAAACTGAAACGCGACTAAGCTTTGTGAATGTCGGTGTACATACAGCTAAAATGTAAAACTCGTCTTCTCTTTCTGTTTCCAGCATCAAGTTACTGGCAGTTCAGGACCTGCTGGAGCGGGAAGCTCTCGATAAGGTAAAGTTCTCTCTGTCCGGGTCACGCTGGTTGGACTGTATGTGCTTTGATTTGCAGCGTCGTAAAACAAGATGACTCACTTCGGAGAGAAATGCACTCAGAAAGTCTCACGCAGCGTTTCCCATTTACTTAATGTGTTGCTGTTATGCAAATGTCCCACCTTTCCTCCCTCTCTCACCCTTTCTCTCTCTCTCTCTCTCTCTCTCTCTCTCTCTCTGTGTCTCCTGGGTGTAAATGTCTTCTATTTCTAGGCTCACATTTGGGTTTGAACTGTGTTAGTGCTCTCCTGTGCTTTCATTACTATAAATATGACAGCGGTTGCTAGCGGAGTTGGAGGGTGTCCTCTTCAGCAGTGTCAGTAATCAGGATACATCAGACTCTTTTATTTAATAAAAAAAAAAAGATGTTGGCACATTTTATCTGACAGCTGGGAGCCGTGACGGCCAGATTTCCCACAAGACGGATAACTCGGAAACGTAAAGCTGTAAAGCTTTATACGTTATTTATTAGAGGATGTATGTGCTCGACAGTCTGATCACTCGATGGCCTAATTTTGAGTTAGTTTGGTTAGTTAGTTCTCCATATATTTGCTGCATATTTAGAGCCAGATCCATTGAGAAATATTCAGGTATTACATAATTAAATTACATTATACTCTGTAAGTGTTTAATCTTTATGTTAATGTTAAACCTTATAACAGTTCTGGTTGAGGTTGACTTTAAGGACAAATACTTGGAAACAGCTTTACTACAGATTCGATGCAGAACACTATTCAGTTTATATTTGCTTATCCATTTTCTTTCTGAGAATTAATAGATTTATATTGAGTTCATGGATGTTTGTTACTGTAAGTCTGGATTCTGCCTTCAGGATGCAGTTAACCTATTTGAGCATGAGGGGGAAAAAGCTCTAAAGTACAAAAGTACAACAACTCTAAAGTTTAATGTTCAATCTGTACGTCTGTCCAAATGCCTCTTGAGTTATGCTTTATATGCAAATCAACACATAAACTACATCATCTAAATTATTAAAAAACAAACAAATGTTGCTGTTTTAACCTGATTTTAATGAATTTACTGTTTCTCAAACCACAAATGGGATGAGAATTGGGTTGTAAAAAAACATATAGTCAAGTTTAACTGGAGGCTCGTCCTCATGGATTTAGCCTACTGTACAAAAAAAAACAACTTTATTTAACTTCATAACTCCTAATTATAGTCAAACTTGAAAAAATATGTCTCTCCTCTGGCTGCCTGTAGTGATTTACACCAGTTTTCTGAATGAATCAACACAAATGATCAAAGATGTGACGACATCGACATCTGTCACTAACCACGCCTCTTTCGTGAAGATGCTCAATGAAAGTGAAAAATACGACAGCTAATATTAGTGTCCCCTCTTTTGGCCTCACCATTCCCCTTAAAGGTCAAACACTGTCAAAGAGATTTGCATGTATCCCCCTCCCCCTTGATGGCAAATACTCTGATTACTGTGATTAAAATGATTTACACAAACTGAAAACTCTTGGATTCTGGTGCCTCAGGGCTTCAAGTTTTCAGTGTGACTACTGTGGAGAACGCTGCATAAACTCAAACAAACAGAAGCATTAATGTATAAAGTATGCGGTAAGGTCACCCGCTCTCTCACTGAGCGCGGAGATGTAGGGCGCCTGCATTCATACACAGATGTCGGTGTATCCATAAAATGTCAGAGTTCAACAGGGCTCTCTGGGCGGTGTGATGTGTTCCCGCTCAGCCTACGAACTTGTTTGCATACGTGCAATGTCACTCTCTGTGTTGGCTACCAGATGGATGCCTGGCATAGAAATCAGAGCTCTGTGGAAGGCGAAGTAGGTCAGCGGCAGAGTATTTTAGAGAGAGAGAGAGGGAGAGAGGGAGGCGGTGGGAGGATGAGTTACCTCTGGACTAGTGCTAGCACATTGCAGTGTTTTCGCCTCCCACGCTGATATTCTGCCTTTTTTTTCCACCATCTCTTCTGTCTTGTCTTAGTCATTAGCACCCTCTCTTTGCATCTTCTACCCCTGCAGTGTCTCTTCCTACAGCGTGAATAAGAAATGATCTTTCACTTCACTCAGTGCGCCGCAGCTTGCCAAGCTGTGTTTCATGCCTTAGATTGCCTCCTTATTTGATTGCATTGTTCTTTATCTGACAGCAGTAAAGGGTCACAGAGTTTCTCCACGAATACTTAACTATGCTGGGTAGACTCTTCATGAGTCTAGGTCAAGCAGCAACTTCCAACCTCCTCTCCATAAGAGGTCTCCATTAGCCCCCATATTAAGATCACATGACATATATGGGGTTGCTTGGAGGCTTGACAGCTGTCAATCACAGACCCAATGGAAGATTATGGAACCCCAACCTAAAAAGCCACACAAGGCAAGGCAAGTTTATTTTTATAGCACAATTCATTCACAAGGCAATTCATAGTGCTTTACAGAGGCAAGGAAAAACATTTGACATTAAGACAAGCAATAGCAATAGAAATAAAAAAATTAAAAAGAGAAGAAAATTTAATTAGAAACATCAGAATGTCATTTAAAATCATTAAAACATCAAATTTGAAAACAATTTAAAACATTAAACAAATCACTGGATTATGATTTAAAAAATCTTGGGTGGTTACGTCTGAATTGCCCCCTGGATGCAGCGGTGACTTTTACAGACTCAAAACCAAAGAGAAACCAGTCCATTGTCATGTTTTGCCCTCAATGTTGTGCATAATTAACGATAACTGACAGTTAAGTGGCTTGTTTGAGCGACCCATGGGCACAGATACGCCGTCCGTTCTTTATACTGTCACTGGTCTGGGTTTATTGACAGATGACGATCTCAATTATTATTGTTGAGAAACTCTAAGTATGGCTTTGTTGTAAAAAAATCACATCTAAATATGTCATTATAACTCTCGCCTACATAGTCGTCTCCGGTTCTGCACCCACCCTTATGCAGACATACATCACGTTACTTCCCGACTGTTGCGTTCCTCCAATGAACGACGCCTTGCTCTGACACCCGTACGTTCAGGAAAATCCAAACGCTTCTCCCGTTGGTGGAACGTCTTACCAGTTCTTACCAGATCAGGGGCGTCCTGAAGACCTCCAGCTCATTAGAGAAGACCTCCTCTCCAACATGACCAACAAATCTATCCCTCTCTAGAACTGTTACTGTACCAGGCACATCAATTATTGTTTTCCTTTTACATGTATTTGCTGTGTCGCGTTATATTCTGATATTCAGAAAACATCTTTATTGATACTGTGACTATGATTTCAACAGTTTTACGCTGCAGTTCCCTTTGACACGTCACCTGAAATAAGAGGATGTGTCAAATTAGTATCCAAGGTAGCACAAAGTAAACTTCCTACTCTATCAGAGGACTCTCTGAAGACACATTTTACTAATGCAAATAGGCTGCATTCCACATTAAGTAGCACAGGTTTATAGCTCTGTAATCGTGCCACATCACAACGACTCCTAGATCTGTAAAGAAAATGTAAGTTTAACTACCAAACTGCCCATGAGAACATTTCACTGTAACTTTGCCGGACATGTGTTGTGATTAGTCACACAGTGAGCGTGTGTGCCGGTTTTAGACTGTTGTCCTTTGTCTGTTTTGTCGCTAAGGGAACCCTGTGTCTGTGCTTAGGTTTCAGACTCATGATTAATCGCACTGTATGAAACCTCACTATCAAACGGCCTTTGTGCAAATACAACAACCTACCGATGGACAAAAGAACAAGCGTTCTACCTCGTAAATACTTGTTTTGTGTTCTGTGTATCCCCAGGCGAGTAATCTGGCGTTCGCTCGCCTGGTTAGTTCAGCGAGTTCACTGCTGTTTGCAACTAGATTCATCCGTCCGGCTTTGAAGAGGCCGTGATATCGCTCCACGATTCAGCCAGAGTGGATTTCACCAGGGGGAAGTGAAAGAATGAAGCCTCAGTCCACGCCACTGCATGTGTTTGAAGCTTTATTATTAAATCTGCCTCATGTGATCAGATCTCTTCTCAGGAGGGGATCTGAGAGCAGAACACAGACATTCAAAACAGGATGCGACAGACAGAGGCGCATTCTGAAAAGGTGTTGCTGTAGGCCTCCTCATCTCCACAGAGCTGCTTTCAGCTTCAGCGTCACCGCTCTTCGTCATTTCCCAGAACAGCTGGCAGTGAAAAAGCTCCCATAAACCCACCGTAAGCCACTCGCCCAGCGCCAAAGTGCAGACGGACAAAATTAGCAACTGGCTGTGGTGAACGTAGTGCAGCCGAGGAACAGCAGAGAGTGAATATTGGATTCAGATTCATCGCGTGGACGTAAAGCATGACTCCAAATAAATCGCTGCTGCGTCTGCCGGACGATTAACTCGATTAAAGTCACCAGCAGTTCCAAACAACGCAAAGCAATTAACCAACTTGTCCTGTGATTTAGAACTGGCTGGATTTTTAAAGGTGGAGCTGTCGTAGCGCTCCTTCTTCTCTGATGCCGTTGTGAGTTAGTTGAGAAGTTGTTCATCCTCTTAGCCCACTTCCTCTGTGGAGTATAGAGGACAGTCCAGGACAGAGCTGGACCTCCTTGACCAGTTTGTCCCTAGATACCACCTCAGTGTCATAGAAAGTTTTTTTAACAGAGTCCCGTGCACTCCAAAGGACCTCAGTCTGCTCAGCAAGCGAGGACGACATTGACCCTTTTTGTACAGCAGCAGGTCCGACAACCTGTTCTGCACCATGCGTCATGTAGGACAATGCGATCGACCTTCACGTGATGTCTTAACATGTGTCAAAAGGCACAGATGGATGCATCCGGCCGTTTTTTTTTTTCAAAATAAAACATCTTTCAGATTTTGATAATCCATGAAATGTTTTTTATTCATTATTTCTGTGCGGACCGGCAGCAAATGACCCACGGACCGTGGGACCGGTGGTTAGGAGCCGGTGTTGTAACTGTGTCCAACCAGTCCAGTTTATTTTTTAAGTGAACACCTAGGTGTTTGTACGCTCCCCCCACCATCTCGCGTCTTCCTCCTGGAAGTCAATCACCATCTCCTTTTAAGTTTTGCTGGCTGAGATCTCCCGACTTTAACTCTGTCTAACTGTTGACATACATAACACAGGTTATCTGTTAAAAGATAAAGGCGAGATAACCCTGATGACTTCACTTTACATCACCTCTACCTGCACTGTTGATTAACACTCAATCTTGTAAGGAGATAATTAAATCACTGGCAGTGACAGATGAGTCCGTGCTTCAGTGGGTTTTTTTTTTCCTGGTCTGGACCAGGTGTCACAGCAGGACTTTCCAGCTTTGCCAGGCGATTCCTCCAGGCCTGGGCTCTCCGCCAGGGGCCTTGACTGCATGCTGCGCTTGCACTTTGGTCCTCACAAGCTGAATTATGAGAGTGTTTTGTGTTTTGGCAAAGTTATACTTGTGAGTAATTCATCCTTGTACGCTTTACAGGCTCCAAGGCCTCTGGGGACTACAACTCCAAGTAAATCCTCTTCGGGGGTTTCTAACCTCCTGGCACTGTGAAATCGCTTTATTATTAATATTATTACTTACTTACTCGGGTTCGCTGTGATTGTATATCTCGCTGCAGCCCGATAGAGCTGCGTTATCACTGCGAGGTGACCTGATAGACTTTGCAACCGCTCTTCGGTGTTAATTACTGTTACCCAGCTTTGTGCTGATCTGGTTTGTGCCTCAGTCCCCGAGGACAGAATATACTCACACTCCAGAGATCTGTCAAAAAACCATACATGATGTTTCACAGTGGTAAATATCTAAAACAGATTTTAGGTTTGTTTTGCTGATTGTCCTCAGATACAAAGTCCCAGTGTGTCATTTAGTTTGCCCTAATTTGATTATGTGCAAATCTTTTTTTTTGGACTTTGCACTTTGTAAAGCACAATATCAACCAGGCAGGTCCTGCTTCATTAACTGATCCTGTGGCTGTGTCTTGGAAAAGTTCCCCCTCCCACGTCCAAATGTTTTAAGACGGTAAATATTGGAGTTTATATTGAGCTCACATGGCGCTTATTCCTAAATTAAATTGGTCAAATTGGACAAATTAGTCAGGGTTCCCACGGGTGCTTGAATTCCTTGAAAATGCTTGAATTTCAATTCAGTGTTTTCAAGGTTGTGAAAATGCTTGAATTTTTTGTGAATTCCTTGAAAATGCTTGAAATTTGTGTGATGTCTATCTCAATAAACCAAGAGAAAACAAAAATGTTTCCTAAGCGGCTACGCGCTTGATCCGATGCCTTTACATGCAGAACTCAGTTATCATACTCGCTTGGTGTTCTGCAGAGAAATAACAGTAGACTACTATCCACACCTGTTGGTCACTGTTATTGCGCTATGGTAGTTACACAATACACCGCTCACAAGCTGAGAATACAAGCCAATTCACAATTAGTTAAACATCAAAACAGTCAATCTACCACCATATGAAATAATGCTAATTAGACCCATATTATTATGCCATACAGTGGCACCGCTGCGCTTCCCATGACCATCATGGCAAACACAACTAGTAGGCTACCTATTTAAAGGTGCTGGAAAAATGGAAAAATTGGTGCTTGAAGGTGCTTGAAAAGTGCTTGAATTTGTTCATGAAAAAGGTGTGGGAACCCCGATAGTTGCTCTTGAATTAAATTATGTACACGATTGGATAAAATCACAAAATTAGCCTTGAAGGGTTGAACTGATACAGCACTGACAGTTTAAAGAACGAACGCTGTATCCGGGTTTTCGAAGAGCCGCTTTAAGCTCATATCTGTGGCTCTGGCCACCATCGTGTCGGCCGGCCTGTTATTTGTTTCTGAGTGTCTGGAAAAATAATAAACCTATGCTATGTTTAGCTCGCTGTGTGAAGTACGCTCGATGGGAACTTGAGGTATTTCTGTCCCATGGCATCCGGACAGGTTAATCTAGCCACACACAACATCTCTCTGCGTTTGTGCTTTATTGTGCGTATTTATGATGTGTTTTTGTGCTCTACTAAAGCTGACGTCACGCTGCATGTTATTGGAGTATGAGTGGGTGTCATGTCAGCGTGGGCCTTTCTCTGAGAGGTCACGTATGTGCTTGCGTGCACTAGGTGGGGTTCCTGTGACTCTCCCGGCGTCCCACAGGGGGACGGAGGTTAAATTTAGCCCCGGTGTGCAGGTCAGCCGGAGCAGCAACCTGAGCCCTTCACCAGCATTTCTTTTCTTTCTCCCACCTCTTTCACTTTCCTTCACCGGCCCGAACACCGCAGAGACTCTCTTTTCAGTGATGTCAACATTAGAGGCTTCCTCTTTCTCGCAGTATTTCCTCTAAGAGATTAGATCGGGTTATTCGAGTTCAACGAACTGTGCATTGTTACCGAGCGACTGTTAAACAAAACACGCTTCGTATTGGCGAGAGTTTATCTGCCCTCAAGTGTTAAAAATAAAGCACGACACTCCACGTGAACTGCTCTTTGTCGTGTATTTCTAACAAAGCAGAAGCCGAGCAGGCAGAAATAAACTAATTTTAGCATTTAAGTATCAGTATAGATTTTAAAAACTCGGTTTTACCTTTATGTACTCTTTTTTTTCATGTCATCCTCCGGCTATGAACTCTCAGTGTCCTTGTCATTGACGGGGTACTTATGTTGGTATGATTCATGAATTTTTAGCCCTACAGAAACCTTGTAATTATTATTTCTTAGACAGATAGCAGTAATAACCTCTGTAGTAAAGGTAATTTTACTGTGTCAATGCAAAGAAGCCGTCCTTTGGTTTTCATACTGATAATGAGATGTTCATTCAGCTGTATACGGACGGATGGTAAAAAATATAATGTGCAACCACTAACTTCACCTTTTCAGCATGCACTGTAGTCATTTCTTTTAGGGCATAATTTGACCAGTATGATGTTTTAGCTTCTGAAACAAAGACTGCCACTTTGCTGTAACTTTTACTGACTGACTTTTACATAGGTGCACTTCCTCTAAGTTGGCGGAACTGAACGTACAACCAACATTTTTATCATTGCCAAAAAAAAAACCAACAGTAAAACTAACAAATCTGGTGTCTGTGCATGGTGTTGACAAAATATCCTCCTTGTGTTTTGTGTTGCAGTTCTGTGTGGAGTTAAACCAGGGAACACTGGCCAGCGTACGGAAGTGGAAATGGCCTCGAGGGTTGTGGAAAAGCATCGTGTCTGAAAAACCCACCGGACAGTCCAGCAAGGTACGACGGCACAGATGACCGATACAAGCCGCGGGTCGTCTTATCTCGATAGACGTTTTCAAGTTACCAAACTGCAGAAAATAGAGCAGTCTGATGAGTGTGACTAAGCCCTGTCAGCGGATCTTTCATCTATAATACATCTCCGTGTTTGAAATAAGTCCTCCTGACACAGCATGCAGCTGTTACCCAGCTGAGAATCACCTCAAGGCTTCGTACAGTGCTGTCGAAACAAATCCAATTAAACCGGGATGTGGAAGTGCATGTAACATTTACATTTGAGTGGATGTGCTCTTTGCTTATCTCTACAGCAAACAGATACACAGCCATAGCCTGCAATTCAATAGGTCATAAACATTTATGGGTGTTGCTCATGGTGCTATAACCCTGAATATGAAGATGACATCAGTTCAATGAGCCTATATAAGATAAAATAAATGTCTGATGACCCCATTTCCCATGATCCTTTTTTCCCCCCCCTCAGGGATTTAGCTACTCTGGCTTTCTGTGGGACAGTTCGTCCGGCGTCGAGCTGAGGGACGCTTCAGTCCTGGATTCTCCTGTCATCAATGGCAACGGGAATCACACCTGCCCTCCACTCTACCTGGCTCACTTTTCTGTAAGTGATGATTGATTCAGATGAGATGAGGCAGGAAACCTCACCGTCAAACAATGTTTTTTTTTCTGTTTATAGAAATGATGATGGACAAATCTATAAAAAACAAAACCCAAGTTATTAAAATCTGAAATTATCCTTTTAATCTGGCTCCAGTTTTTCTAAGACAGTCATCCAAAGCTACAAACTGAATTTCAGAACAACAACACATTGTTGACGTTTTTGACCTCTTGCTTTTTTAGGTCGGTTCGTACGAGCTGACGGTGGTGAACGTCCACTTGCAGGCCGCAGCTGTATCCGGAGAGTCTAATGGCAAGAACCACAACACAGATGAAGCCAAGTGTCATCGACTCTCCCCCAAGATCCAGGAAACACTCAAAGGTCAGTCTGTCGGGTTCTTGCACACGGCAAACCGCACGTCAGACACTGAAGTCTTTAAGTTGTTGTCTCCATGTGTTTCTCTGCAGGTGAGAAGGAGTTGGTGGTGCTGGGAGATTTTGGCTCACCGCCTCAGAGCTCAGAGCTGGAGATACTGAGAAAGGAGAAGCTCTGTCCCCTGGTACCATCCACCCAGTTCACCAACATCAGCACACGGACACCACAGGGCACCCGCTGTCTGGACAACATCTGGATGAGCCGCTCCCTCAAGAAGATCTATTCTGGTGAGTGTGCCGGATAATCTGAGATTCATAGTCATTCAGAAAAGTTTAAGACTTAAATGAAAGATCAGTTCAGACAAATCTAAGTCACGTGTCGAGATAATTTTGAGAGTCAGTGTCAGAACTTAAGTCAAAGTTCAAGTCCATTTGAAGTCAGTAGATACAAGTTAAATCTTGAAAGCCAAAGTCAGTTGAAAGAAGTTTAAGTCAAGTCTCTAGTTGTTCCAGACAAGTCTTAGTGAGGTCTCAAGTTATTTAAGTTATTAACTCAAGGTCAAGTCTTCAGTCAATCAAAGTTTAAAGTCTCAAGCCATTCCAGACTCAAGGAATGATGTTAAAGTCAATTAAAACAAGTCCTAGTGAAATTTCGAAGATAACTCCAAGTCATCTCTCGAGTTATTCAAGACTACTTCAAGTTAATTCTAAGGTCACAGTCCAGACTAGTAAACTTTAAGTCCCATGTTGTTTGAGACATGTACAAGTCAAATCTAAGAGGTTTTTACATGACTGAGACCAAGTACCTTCAATCTATCGGGCTAAAAATGAGATATTCAAGTCCTGCTCGTTACTTTTATTTCATTAATTACTGTCCTAGTATTTATTTTGAAAGGTCAAAACCTGTCTGCTCACTTCCTGCATCCTTGTTTCCTTTCCTCTGACAGGTCACTGCATGGTAGTGCGGGAAGGCCTGACGAACCCCTGGATCCCTGACAACTGGTCGTGGGGCGGCGTGGCGTCGGATCACTGCCCCGTGGTGGCCGAGTTTTACGCAGATGTATCCACTAAGGAGCTGAGCAGGCCTGGTATGGCAGTGGTGGACAGAGGAGACATTATGCCCAAACATGAGCGGTGACGACATCCACGGCTTATATAGAGGATAACACCAAACTTTGTCCCGCTCGGATCCTGCTTTGTCTTCGTGGTCGGTGGAGCGAAGAGTTTCCTGATGAATGTGAAGAGGTGCCAAGGATTGCCTTCTGGGTTTCAATTTATCAATGTATAATACTAACCTGTAAGTCATAGAGCCATACAAATGTTCAGACAATATATATATAATGTACTTTAAAAAGAAATGTGCCAAACATTTTCTATATGTATATAAAATAAAGAGAAATTAATAGATGTTTTCCGGCGCCGTCTGTGTCTAATCTGAGTCGTCTGAATGACCCGGCTCCTCGGAGCTCGGCGCTGTGACGCTCATCTGTTCTGTCAGTTCACAGGACGATAACATCTCAGCTGTAAACCTCATGAAGGCTGCACTCTTAAATTATGTAAACCAAGGCCTCTGTGCGCTCGCGTCAGCTGCCATCTTTCCTCTGCGACGGGAAAGAGCTGCCAGGGGCAGAGTGCCATCAGAGGACACTGCTGCTGCCTCAACCCGTCATTAACCACCTCCGCACTGAGGAGCTATAGCGGAAGTTATCACTATCAGATATGAATAGATTCATGTTGCAACACAGATTGAAAAAGAAAGAAATCTCAGAGATATACAGATTTTTTTGACCGTTCTAAGCTCGGGGCCACAAGATGAAAACATACTTTCTCTTTAGTTTCTAAATGCTCAACCATGTTCACCTAACTTCACCTGTCTGCTGTTACTGTTGCTTCGGCAGGTAGTGTACAGTCAGTTTTAACAGTGAATGTATCTGCCTGGTGCTACTAGAAAGAAAGCTGCTGAGGCGCAGAACCTGCAAGCCTGAACCCAAACCGAAACAATGAGCTGATAGAAGCTAAAATGCTCTATACTGCAGAGGGGAACTGTCATTTAGTAAGTGAGTTTATCACTACGAGCAACACCTTACACTTCGTTTCAGGTGCATATTTAAGGCCTTTGTGAACTCATCTATTTATCTACCTCTCCTGCCCCCTAGTGAGTGAATCCAGCCATGTTCCTTCTTGTAGTCTGCAAACATCACAGGTAATGTTTAAAGATTATAAATGCATGCCTGATGTATACACGATTGATCAGTATCAATCTCTGGAGATTGGAGTCAGGACGTGATTAGCCAAAGACAGATGAAAAAACAAAAACATCTATAAAGGGAAATTGTTTCAGGATTTCTACTCTTGTCTTGAAAATAGACTGTATGCTGCTGTCCTCTAGTGGAGATGTGGCTCCATTTCACAACCACTACCACAGCTCCTCATCTGATGAAAACATTTTCTTATTTCTTACTTATTTTAGAGACGACAGAGGTTTAATATTTGTGTCATCAATAGTCTGTCCCTACTGTACTGTCAGTATGCAGGCCAATATTCCTGCCTCACCAGAAAACACCTCCGCATGCAGAATATCACAGAATATCTGCATCAGTCAAATGATTTATAATGTTTTACCACACTTGTAAATAGTCACTGTTGGTATTAAAGCAATAGGAGTGAACAGCCTTGTCTTGATTTGTTAGACTTGGACGTAACCCTATGAATATGCAAGTTTTTTTTGTCTAAATTTTAACATCACACTTTTGGACCAGGACTTGTGACATTACAAATTATGCACTGACCCCTTAAAATCAGATTTTCAAAGAGCGCAGAGAAACATTAAAAAAACGCCTGTGCTAATACATCTTGCTGCACGGTGAAGCTCAATCATCAAAGTGTCGGAACAAGAAGTAAAACTTATTTCTGAGTGGAGGAGGACTTTAAAAATCACTATCAAGCCTGTGCCATCTGCAAATTGAACTAAAGTGAATCTCTGCAACAAATCCTCATTTTATTTGACTTGACAGTCGAGCGTAATTTACTATGTATTTTTCAAAAAATGAAAAAAATAGAGAGTTAATGGACACTGCGTCTAATAAAATCCTCATGTAGAGGGACTTTTCATGGGAAAACCGCATTTTGTGCACATTGTGTCGATCATACCAGAGTCCGGTGTTAGATGTGTGTTAGGTGTGTGTGTGTGTGTGCGTAGACTGATGCCTGTTGTCAGGCATGTCACTGCTTGTAGTTGTCAGTCACCATTCACATCCTCAGTGGTTTCCAGTTTCCCAGTGAAACCGGACGCTGATGAATGGGAAGTGTGACACCTCCGCACAGGTTTGTGGATGGAGTTTGCTGCGATAGATTTGGTTACTGTCCTGTCAGGTTGTGGGTCAGCATGTTCTCTCCATTGATGTATGAGCTACAGATACTTAGACGATATTCTGTTCAGCATTATAAGCTTTATATACATTTGGTTTTATGCTGTAATTCGGTTGTGGATTCTGTGTTTTGTGATACGAATGTAAAGACACAAAGCACACAACTCATTTTATTTTAGTCCACTTTATGACTTTAATCGAAGAGATCTACCTATGAATATCACAAAAAAAATAGAAAACAGCAAATATAAATGCCATTTTATTAAACTGTACCATTTAAGGGGTCTTTGAGGAAACAGAGTAGCACACATGCTCCTGACATCGGGTCATTTTTGGTGTTAACAACACAAAAACTCATCAGATATCACAGTAAAACCACGAGGCATTTGGTTTGGTTCGAAAAACATAAATATACCACTCTGTATAAATGCCACAGACACAGTAACCGCCCCACATCGGGGCAGCTGGAAAGGTAGATCGAGGGTAACAAAGTGCAAATAGTCTAATCGGGCTTCAAGTCAGTGCACTTGGGATCGCTGGGGCTTCATAGAGGACATATAACAAGGGCTTCACACTTTCATGATGTGTCCGTCTCTCTCTAACGATCCTCCCTTCACCAACTTTCTTTCTTTTTTTTTAATGCCTAAAATCTGTACTACAAAATATCGACCTCAAGTGTTAGAGGAAACAAAGTGCAACAGAGACAGATATAAAACACTGCGGGGTAAGTACACTTAGATCAGGTGCATGAGAGAAAGACAAAGAATCCTTATATTAGAACCGGATCAACATCTTTTTGATGGCTTATGCTTAAAGTGTAAATGTAATATTCATGCACGTGAGCCCACAAAAAACAAAATCAGCTTCTCTCAGGCATCCTGATGGATCCTGTTTCCACCTGCTGATTTAACTTATCACAGAAAAAAATGGTATTAGGGAGAAACTTCTTGAAAAATCTACTTGGAATAAATTCAAATTTGTTTGAATGCAAACCATTTTAAAATTGTTTTAATCCTTTAATGCTAAATGTTTTGGAATAATAAGTGTTCTGTTCATTTAAGTTGCCTCACCGAGCAACAAGCTGACGTTACTGTAAGGTAGTTTCATTTTTAAAGGTCAACTTCATCCACATTTTGTCAGTTCATTCCAAATGTTACTTCTCAGATGATTCGGTGCGATGATTGTGATCATTATTCTTTCAGCACAGTTTGCTAGTTTCCTCTATTTTACGCAAGCAATAGGTCAAAGCGACAGTGACTTTTGTGAAGATATTCAAAGAGTTGTTTGAGTAAGTGACAGCCTTGATGGGTATGTTGGCCGTTACATAACAAGAAACTGAAGAAAACATATTTTGTCCACCACAGAGAGATAAATATCTTGGTCACTTTACTAACTTAACTCTTAAATAATGAGATTTGAGGGAGCCTGATTAAATACGTCTGTGATATGATGTGCTTATGCTAACAGACAAATATCGTCCGACATACAGTTCATCAGATTTATCAATGTACGCCTAAAAAAAAAAATCAGTATCACTCCAGCTCCAACTTTGGTCTTCATGGGATATTAAAAGTTATCAATGAAAATCCTTCCAAACCTCAGACTGCACCACAAACTGAACTGAGAACCAGAAACTGTTGAGTACAAAAACAAAACGTTGGCACCAAGTGCTCGGTAAACGTTACGGAAACGTAAAGAAACACGGATTCAGTTTTTGTTTTGGCACTGGTTAAAAAAAAAAAACACAACACACTGAAATAAATCTGGGTGATTTATCTGTAGCGGTTAAAACTAAAAGCAAGCATCAGATTAAACTAACATATCCTGTCTAAAACTTCTACACTACATGCAATACAGCACACTGCACAAGTCACACGCTCTGTTGCCATGCATGGAGGTGGTGTTGTTGAGGCATGCGGGCTACGGCTGGCAGTGCTGTTACAGGATGTATCCAGGTGTGCAGAGGCGTGTGGAACGGGCTCAGATGATGGTTTTCAGCTCCTCGTCAGTCAGCTGGTTCACCGCCATGATTTTGGTCAGCTGCTCCGCGTACCTCGCCTGGTCCTGCATGAAGTGTGGGATGCGGACGTTCTCCATCTGAGCCAGTCCTTTGAGGCGGTCCACGTCTTCGAATGACACCTTAGCACACAGAAAAGGCTGAATTAGGAACCCGCTGCACTGCAACCACGATTCATTTCCTAATTTAAACAAGGCTAATGTTTCCATTGCACTGTCCGGCTCGGCTCAGAATGACAGTCGCTCAGGTGACGTGAGACGTGGTGTGAACGATGGTCGTTTGAGTCACATGAGGCCAGGTGTCGATTGTTGTTCAATCTATTGGGGAAGGGATGAAAGGACTGAACACTGTAGGAGGGAGATAAGTGGTTTCTCTGAGGCCTCCTCCTCTGTTAAGGGAAGGTTTCTAGTTTCTACAATCACAGATCGCCTTCCCACAAGTCAGTCATGGATGAGAGATGAATCGTCTTCATAAAGTCCAGTTGCCATAGATATAACCCTTCTGAAAGAAAAATGACTTGGACGACTGAGACTGAGAACCTTCCCAGACTTTTATCAACATTTAGCTGATCGTCAACATGACACAGATCCTTTCATCGGCAACCAAACAGAGGAACATCTCTGTCTCATCAGTTAACTACAGGGTAGTTTTGTGAGCTGTCATTTTTGGTTGCAATTTGCGGTACCGAGGTGGTACCACAAAAGCACCATACAGTACAGATGGACCGAGCTGCACCACGCAATGGAAACACGACTAAACATTCAACATCGACAGCTGAAACGAGAACCTTGCGTAATTATCAGTGCCTTCAGCTCCCGTGAAGCAGAACGTGGTCTGTTCCCTCCTCAGAGCTTCTTATATAAGCTTCCATTCATTTTACTCTATGTCTGAACTGTGACCTTCTTCTTCCGTGTAGTTCAACTTTTATTTCATGTGACTGAGTGTCACAAATGATCTCGTTCTACTTTCTGCTATAGTGGCGTCACATCCGCGCTGACAGAGAGGGGATACTTTTAGAAACATGACAGAAAAAAAACTGTTTGTCCAGCACGAGGAAGCTTTTAAAGGGAAGATAATTGACTGGGAGGATTTAATCGACTTCCTACAGCACAGCACCGAGGTGTACGTACAGTCATTAGCCTTTACTTAATGAGTGCATCCAGGTGGAAGAAGATGGAAAGAGATGTGCCTGGCAGTCGAGGCCATCAAGGGGTTCATCTCTAGTAATTTCAGCGTTGTGCTGTGGTGGGGAATTCATGAAGTTGTTCAGATCATGGTGCATATTAAAGGTATCTGTAAGGGTCTGGAGAGCAGACTTTTGGAGGAAGTAGCGCAGGTCAACCTGGAAATGGATTAATATCACTCGACAAAGATGCATCACCTTTCCTAGAGCCATCAGCAGCGGGAAGTTGATCTTGTCTCTGTATCTCAGGATCTTCAGGATACCATCCAGGTAGACCTGGTCTTTACTGAAGCACCCTGCAATGTGAGGTGTCAGAAATAAAAGTTTTAAAAGGCTGATATTAATATCGAATCACATGCGACTTATTCAGGTTAAATCAGAAACGTTTCTTTCGCATCTTAAACCCTGTCTAAGGACATAGAGACCTGGTTGTGCTGTATTGGTCTGGCCTCTCTTGGCTCGGACGCAGTAGTCCCAGCGGGTGTTGGGGTCCTGGACAAAGCGTCCTAGATTGTGGAAGAGCTGGGAGAAAGACATGCGGCTGGCCTGGTAGACGGTGTAGTAGAGCAGAGCTGCGCGCCACAGTGTGGGATCTTTTCTGAACAGGACGCTGTGGATGCTGGCCAGGCCCTCCTCTGTGGGGTTCAGGGGCTTCAGGTTGTGCTTCTTCCTGGTCACGCTGCTGCTCCATGGCTGGTGGTAGTTGTTGATGCCGCGGAAATAATGCGTGCCTGGTGGACAGAGCGGTATTTGAGCTTGAATGACAGCCAATCACACATTGTTACATGTCTCCTGATGAACCGCATTACCCTATTCTTGCAAGGTAGCTTGACTTGCGAGATCACATGAGAATAGATCCTGCCAGACTTTAAAAAATGCGCTTGTGTCCAAACACAGTGGCTTGTACCAATCAGTGTCCTATGAGGAACTACTGCCAGTACTACTGGCAGAGTATCACCTCACTGTTTCCAATGACAAATCTCCTGGATGGCACAGTCGGGTTACAGCGTCCGTGCATTAAGAATAAAACATGAGTCTTGTAAGAGAGCCGCCTCACCCACCGATCTCGTGCCTCAGCATGCCTTCCAGCCAGTGCTCTCGGGCGGTGGAGATGTTGATGGTCAGCGTGGGCCTGCTGTTCACCACCGTCATGGAAGCTCTGGACAGGAGGTCGTCTGTCACCTGGACTACAATCTGTGAACGCAGATATATCGACTTCATCTTTGATCCAAGATGAAAAGAGGGACGCCGACAACAACAATGTAACACTGGCAAATCATCACATAGCTTGTTCATTTCTAGGAATGTAGAAGATGGCGTGACTGCACCTTTAACAAAAAAGGGGCCAAAACATATTACAGTGACTTCCTGGCTTGATCTTTGCCTCACATACAATCCAATTTGATTCAAACATTGAGGCTCTCCAGCGTCCACCAAATTTTATCAGAGAGAGATCATGTGATTGGTCTGTTGTACAGGAAGTCCTGACCATTTATATTCTGGTTTATATAACTGCAAAACAATGAAGACAAGCAAGGCAGCACAGCTGGCAGAGAATAATGCTGATAAAGTGGCATGTAGCTTTCCTTTTCCTTTTGTCTAGTTCATTCTGGCACAACCTTCTTTTCTTTAATCGTGAGTTTGACAGAGGCCGACGTAGCGGCCTCTCTAAAGGTTTGGATATATTATACTATACTAAAACGGACAGGAATGTAAACAGCAGGACAGAAAAAAGGCGTGCATGTGTTCTGCAAACATATTTAAACATGTGTTGGTGTGTAAACTCTTAATTTTTGGGAGAGACACTGCCATGCAGACCATGAAAGGATGATTAGAGTTGCACCAAAATCACTGGTGTAATTCTTTCTCTGTATTCTCTTTCTGTTTGATAGTGTGTATAAAAACCCACAAGAACTTTACCAAGCACGCACAAGGTGCACGTGTACGCAGCATAATGTGTTCAGTGGAACATTATTAACTCGGTGATGTAACGTGTATTTATTTATGGTTACATAATTGCAGCTCCGCACGAGCAAACTGCAGGATGACTTCAGCGAAGTTCCCTGTAGCTCTTTCACTTTGCTGCTCAGTAATGGTGACGTACAAACCCACCGTGACAAAACACTCCAGAGTGCAGCTATAGACAGACATCAGGCTTCAGATTACAGCCTCTTTTCATTGTATTGTGTTTGAATCAATATAAACTCCGCCGCGTCTCCTTAACCGTGAAATAAGTGAGGGTCATCTCTCCTCTTACCTCTCCCAGGCAGCCTTCCTTCTCCATGTATTTCTTGACGTTGTGCCAGATGCGACTCTTGGTGAGGAGGTTACCTGCGGTGACCTGTTCAAACTTCTCGTAGCTGCCATATCGCTGCAGGGCAAGCTCCATGATGTGCACCGCCTGCAAGAGGTGTGAAATCCAGAATGTAAAAGCTGCCAGAGAGTGTCTGACTGTCTTTGACATCTTCTTGTTGTTGATGCCTTGGACAGACAGGCGCTGACCTCAAGCGACTGTTTGCAGCACATCATCAAACTTTCTCCAGCTCATCGAGTCTTTGTTTGTCTGCACGCGCATCCTCACTTTCAGTTTGACTTGACTGGATAAAGTCTGATCATGACACGGCTCGTGTTTCTCGCCCCGTCGACTAGTGCGGTGATTACAGTGTTACAATAACAGATACAGATTCATTACCCACAAACCATGTAACATCTTATCTCTAAACCGCACTGCATGGACTTAACTAATCAGCTGATAGGGGGGAAATAGCAGCATTTAGATGGACTACCTCAATCCGCCAGATTGTAAGGAATATTTAATCACCGTAAAAGAGGTGATGTGAACTTTTGATAATCTGTTTATTAGGAAAATATTCACACCTAATCACCACTGAAATGCTTAGTCGCTTATTGTTTCTTACTGGTCGGAATAAATGTATTCTTTCTGCATGTTCGCCACACGTGGGGGTAATAGTAGTGAAGGGTTACAGTATTAGTTGCACCTGTATTTATAAGAGGCTCTGTACTCTAAACCAAGACGACACACTTTTTGCTTCAACCACAGTTAATGGCGACATATTACAGATCTACTCCTTCTGTTTTCCGATTAGACACTTCACGTCACTGCATTGCACAGCTAAAAATAGGTATATTCTGAATAAATACCTCGGGGCACGAAAACACATTTTTATTCGATCACTTTATTTAGCGTCTGAAGTTAGAATATCTAATCTGAATGGGGTTTTTTTTGGCTTTTTATGCCTTTAATGATAGTACAGGAAGCAGCGAGAGAGGGAGTGACACAGTAAATTAGCCGTCTGGATTCGAACCGGGGCCAGCTGCAGCGAGGACTACAGCCTCCACACACGGGGTGGCCGCTTAACCCACTACGCTACCGACCACCTCTAATCTAAATGATTTTAATCAGGTTGAATAAATATTGTCCGTGTAACCACGGCTCATGGAGAAGGTGAGTCTAACTTTCTCTGGATGAACTGTGTTTTAGTTCGGTGTACAGAGAAAACGTCTTGATTTGCTTGAACTTTTTTCTTTCTTTTTAAGTTGTGCTTCTGTATAACTCCAACATAAGAAGGGCTGCTCCACATTTCCATGAAGTTTTACTCCACTGACTACAAGTGTCCTCCATATTTCCTGACAAATGATAAATATCTCACTGCAAGACAAATGTGATTCAAGCAGCAGTCCACTGACAAACTAGGACAGACTCCAGAAGAACCAAAAGAACACGCATCCTCCTCGGGATCAGTTTACTGCTGCATTTCCTGTCGAGCTCACTGACTCTTTCCTTGTCTTGGCAGAGTGTCCGAGTACTTGTGTTACCAAAAGAGCCTGAAACTGAACACCGCGGGACTGTTTTCCTGGTGATTGATCGAAACATGTCATTGAACTCTTTTCTTCTTACGTAACAGAAATGTGCTAAAATCCTGCGTGTGATTCTTCTTCAACAGCTTTAGTTGTTTCTCTCCGGACATGCACTCATACTGTCGAGACACTTTCCACTTTCACTGACACGACAGACTCGCCCTGTGTCAGCTCTGACGCTTCTGAACAGCTCTGGCAGCAAGTCTCTGTGATCGCAGTATCCAGTCTGAGTGCTGGCGTGTGGAGGTTGGTGATCTCGAACCAGCCGGCTCAGCATCAACCTTGTGCACTGAGGACATTGTTGTAGGTGTGATGAATGACCTGTCACTGCCTTCTGGGGACGAACCTGGTGGACTGACTGGGTTTCTTTTAGTACTTCTTCTTATCAGCATGCAAGGAAGCAAGTTTTAGTTTTTTTAGTTCTTCTTTAGTTTTCTAACCTGACTTTGCAACCCTGCTGCTAAAGAATGGTGAACAGGGGTTTCTGAAGAAAGTTAAAAGGATGTAGCGCTGGATTTTGAGCTTCAAAACCTCCAAAACATACCATGTCCTTTCTTTACAGTGTCAGTGAAACACTTGAAACACACACAAAACATTCAAACGCTCCCTTACCTGTGTCAGAAAGCGATCAGAGGCGTTGTTATGCCGCGCCAGGACGAGCGGAGAGACGGGGTTGCTGTACTCAAACTGTGGGTTGTAGTTGAAGTCAGACTTAAAAAACTTGGCCTTCTCCTTCTCGACGTTCGACGGCTTGATGGCGGTGAGGATGCAGAGCTTCTTGGCGTTTTCCACTTCCCGTGCGATCGCTGCTTTGTGCACAGAGGGGAGTTTAGTGCGAGAGGAACTGGCGATGTACATCTTTCTGAGCTGTGGAACTGCACGAGGGCTGAGGCCCATGTGGCTGCCCACTACTGCGATGTTGCGAGCCGGTTTAGGTAGATTGGAGTTGCTGCTTGAGAAGATACGGTTTGTCTGCGCGGGTTTACCGCCACTTCCCGGAGCTCGCACCTTTTTAGGAGCCATGGCCGGACGGTTTCTTTTACCAAACGTGGTGCCACATTTCACTGATGTCTTTGGCCTCTTGTGCAGGGACTGCTTCGGGCTCTTTGTGTCCTCCTCCTCCTCAGCCTGCAGCAGGACGTTGTAGCTGTTGGAGCCAGTACTAAAGAGGTCTTTGAGGACGCTTGAAGAAATCTTCTCCAGGTATACTTGGCTTGGACTCAGTGCCTTGTCAGCAGAGTTTAAGATAGACTTTTTGGACATCTCTACCTCTGGCCAGTGGAGTCTTTCTGAAAGAAGTAAAAGGAGAGACCAATCATAATGTGATCTGACTCAAATAAACCTAATTTGACTCATCTTAGACTCATATGTCAGCAGTGTGTGAGTCAGTTTTCTGCTCTCACAGAGGAAATTATTCTCATCATGTCTCCAGAGACTGCCAGTACAGCAAAGGACTCAACGTGCATGGCTCTGCGATTTTCATCGCAGTATAAGCTGGGGCTATCTGTTCGGACAGGAGCACTGAAAGGGAAATCCGTGCAAACGGAGACAGCACAAACGAATGACCTCAGCAGCACAGTAACGATTGGAAATGTGCTCAGCCACCAAAACAAATGGTATTATCTAACACAGCAGCTGTGTATCTCACCTGATCCCACCCTCTACACAGCTATGAGTCGGCTTAAGACTTTCCTTTTTGATAGAGCTTATAGTTAGAACTGGCTCAAGTGAGGTCCTGGACCGTCCCTTAGTGATGTTTCTATAGGCCAGGTAACGTCCCATGATGCACTGAGCTCTTCTCATGTCCCAGATAGAGATAGATAGATAGATAGATAGATAGATAGATAGATAGATAGATAGATAGATAGATAGATAGATAGATAGATAGATAGATAGATAGATAGATAGATAGATAGATCGATCGGCGCTTGGTCAAGCCTGCTGTGATGTCCACTACATATACTAATATAATGATTATCATTATTTGCACTACCTTGATCATATCTTTATTAAAGTCTGTCGTTAGTTATCGTTATTTTATTGCTGCTGTGCATCTGTGTCTCTATCTATTCATCTGTCTATCCCCACTGTCCGCCTCTATATGTAAAGTGTCATGAGGTAACTTTTGTTTTCATTGAATTGAAATTGAAATTAAGTTTCATTTGATGTGACGGGCTAGAAAAGGTGAAAAAGTAACCAAGCTACTTTACAAAGTTAATTTAAACACATTTTCAAGCCTGATTTAGTAATCAATGCTCGAGCCTCTCCATCTCATTATGTTAATCAAAATAATCAAAGCACTGATGCTAATGTAATGCATACGATTAGCAATAATCAGCATGATTAGTGAGAATCAGCATGATTCAGCATCAGCAGAAATCTGCTTCACAGTCTCCCAAACAGGATACAGGGAGTTCAGCACTATAAGATGCAATATCTATTACATATATACGGCAATATAAACAAAAATATAACATGCTTTCCTAATATATATGCGATTTTGTTCCTGTTTATTAATATTCCCCCATTAATAAGTTAATTTAAGAGCTAGCTGGAGCTCATATATCAACTTATACACCTTTTTTTTGGCTGAGCTAGATTATTTTTTTGGTCACAAAATGTAGTTGTCATTATTACTGTTATTACGGTATTACAATCAGTTCTTGTGTGTTATTAATCCGCTTAGTAGACGAGCTCCCACCTACTGTCATATGGAAACGGTAGAAAAATGAGCAAAAAGCAACATTACCTGTCACTTTTATCGACTCCAGCATCCTCTGTCGTGTTTCTCTGTGCGGAGATCACTTCTGAATATAAACGATAACTGCTACTTTAGCAAGTTAACCGAGCTAAATTAGCCGCCTAATGTCGGTCCAAATATAACGACAGAGCGAGATAACAAGCACCCTGTCGTGCTTATTATAACCCACAGAAATTATATTTTTTTAAACATTTTAATAGCTAATAATAAAAGCCGAGCTGATATTCGCCGTGCCGCCTACACTGACTGAGCCCCGAGCCGAGCTGAGCTGGAGAGGCTCTCCTGCTTTCGCTGAGCTGTTGCCATGGTTTCGCTGACAGCTACGCAATACGCGCGGACACGGTGCTCATGGGAAATGAAGTCCCAAGAATACATAAAAATAAAAGATTTAGGCCTAAATCGTTTAGAGATTCAAACATAAAATTGTAATATATTATCAGTGGTGTCATAAAAAATCAGGGTTACACATCTAGTTAGATGTTTTAACTTATATGATGTTTGTTCTTATATTATATGTCCTTACGGCACTTCCCTTTATTGCTGTTTTCCTAAGACTGGCAGGGTAAGGTAAAGTTCAGGTAATGTATGAATAGAGGGATTTCAGTACAGAATGAGGCCTAAGGACAGGCCAGAGAGGTGACATCTAGACTGGGGACATACTGGCTACTCATTATTTCTTTAAAATTCCCATAACAAGTGGATTGAATTTAAGCTCTTGTTGCTAACAGACGCCATAATTGTAGTTTTAATTCATAGCCCACCTGTAGCTATGTTTCACATCAATTCACTGTATTTAATTTTGTCCTGCTGGCATTTGTAGTAGCAGTATTTATATGTAGGCATTTATTTACGCTACTTACAATTTAAAATTTCAAGTTAACTAACATTTTTTTTATTTTATCTTATATTTTATCTTTATCTTTGTATGATGACTCACAGTTAAAACCCACAATAAAATGTATGTTTGTTTGCTTTGAATGCATTCGGGGTATGCATGTTCCAGATCACATTGCAGACAGGGGATAACATTTTTTTATTGGCTTTTATATAGCCACATTACAATGCAAAAAAGGAAAACAATGAAGAAAAAGAAGATGTATAAACATTATAACAGACAGGCAGTTGCAGAAAGCAAACCTTCATGGATCCCTGAATTTATATACAGACCAGCTTTAGTCCATGTGTAAACTAACAAATCGCAACAACTAAGGTAATACTATAGGGTAATTGATAACTAATCTATAGCAGCTTGGAAAGAGATGGATATAGGAGGATATCTATAACCTACACAATAAACATGAAAAACAACCAACCTTCAAAACAGACAAGTACTGAGGATAAAAGTGGCATGATATATAAAAAGAGTATTGTAATGTAAAGTGACCATATTGTGTATATAAATAACTATAAATATAGTAAAAGTGACCATGATACAAATAATGTAATGCATCTTAAGTCCTGAAACTGAAGATATCACATTTAATGTTTAATTATATCCAATAAAATAGCAATCAATCATAATAAGGAATGAAAACTGAACTGAAAATTCAAATTGAATCTGTGTATTAGATCAGCTTACGTTTTTGGATGCACACAGATGACTGACTGATTCATAAAATATGAGGTGTGCATGATGCAGTCACGTGTTTTCCAGCTGTGGTCACTCTGGTTGTAAAAGTGACAGCTCAGCCGGGCTGTGATTGGCTCATCCAGCGTAAGCACGGCTTCCCTTAACTCTGATTGGTTCTCAACGGTCGGAGTCTGCGCAGTGGGCGCAGCGCTGAAATTCAAATTTCAAACAGCCGTTTGTTGTTTTGTGTCCTGAGAGAAAGAGACGAAGAGAAGCCGAGAAGAGACGCTGAGAGACGCTCAGCTCCCCTTATTGCGTCCTGTTTGTGTACACACAGCGGTGTACTACACTTTTCTTTAAAAAAAAAAGTTGAAGTATTGCTCGAGTGGGGATAAACCGTCGAAAATGGATCCGTTCACTGAGGTGAGTCTAAGCTAACGTCGCACATCGAGGTAAAACAAAAAACGTTGCAGGCTAATGCTAAGCTACCTAACGTGACATTTTTATTATGTTATTAGACACATGTTAGTTATAGCTCCATGTTACTTTAACATAAGATAACGTTACCGTACAGAAATGCGTGGTAATATATTAAAAACAAGACCAATGGGGACATGTCACGTGTTTTTTCTTTGTCTTGTCAGCCCACAGCAACCACGAATTAACATTAAATGTAACAGCACCTTTACTCGGATATATGTGTATGTATATGTAGTTTTCTACATATCCAGGCAGCTGGTATGTAAATTTAACCAAGTTACCAACTCCTTAGTACACTGACATAGGTCAGTACTTTTTTCTTCTTGTACTTTTAAAGTATTCTGCATACTGTCTACTCTTGTACATTTCCAAAAAGTGTACAGCTATTTTCATCCTAAAAAAACATTGTACATATTTATATTTTTTATTTATTAATTTAATGTTTGTCACCAAAAACAGCAAGACAAATTCCTTATGTGAAAACCTACTTGGCAATGAACCTGATTCTGGTTATACAGTAATATAACAACTATGAATATCCATGTAGGTTATGAATTCCCTCGACTTAAACACACCACGATCAACGTTATTCAAATGTACCAGCTTTGTCTCCATTTAAGGTGATGGTATGTGTCAGCGCTGGAAATAGTCCAACATTTGGACCTTTTTCCTTGATGCGCTCACTCTTTTTTTGTTTACAAGCTAAAACTAGAAATGATTCTTGTTGTTCCAGTATTGGAGCCAGCAAATGGTTTTTGAATTTTCAAATCCGGGGGAACTGCACAAAGCAGGAGTGTCTCATTCCCGAGGAATGCTTGTTAAATGTGACTTCAGGTTTTCCACACTTGCCTGGTGGAGGAGTTGTGCAAGGCGGCCGCAGCTGCAGGAATGTGTTTGGGCCTGCAGAAGTGAACGCACGGCACAGTAAATCAGATTGTGTGAGGCGGAGGGAGGGAGTGTCATTTTAAAGAAAAGAGGAAGGAAAAAAGGTCGAGCAAACAAGACCTTTTTAATCTCTGTGGAGAAGAAGTGTTTTGTGTGTCTTAGGCTGCTATGCTGCTTGTTAAAGTAGCTGATGCAGTGTGTGTGTGCCGTGCTCCACATATTTGTTTATCTTGCAGTAATCCTGGGAGATGGAGAATCAGCGTGTTTTGGCCGATTTTGAAAAAGCCACAGACTAATTGAAAGTCTCAGCAACGAGAGTGTAACTGTAAAGATATATGAGTTGTCACAGTGTAGACAGATTAAACTGATGGATGTCAGAGCCAAAAAAGAACTCAGTTAGTTGTAAAAAGTCTCCAAGGGTATTGGTGGTTTCCCCCTAAGAGCAATTACTAAAGTTCTGGGGGATTTTTTTGTTAGTTTCTTTCTCACCCAGAACCCACGAGGGCTCAAATCTTTCTGGTAAATAAAGAGTTCACAAGCATCTCCGTGGCCGGTGTTTGCCTCGTTGTAATCAAGCCAGAATTAGTAGCGACGTGCTGTTTACATCTAGTTGGAAAACAATTTGGATGATGCACTTTTGATGGCAGAGTGAAAATCCCAGCTGTTGGGGGTGATATGTGGGTCACAGTGCACATTTTCAGACAGTCTTTCCTGGAAGGCATTCATACTGTTGTTCACAAATAGTTGTGGATGTCGTGGATGAACAAAGAAACCTAGAGAGAAGTTCAGAAAGCTACTCTGGCCAATCAAAGTGAGTATTAGATTGTTTTGGAAACGGTACAGAAATTGTCGGACGCTCTTAATCTGAAGGTGAAGGAGAGGAGCGGGTTTCTGAAACTATTGAACCACTGACAAGAAGTCATGAAGATGCATGCCGGCCACTTAACTTTGTAGGTGTGCTGATTGGGACATCAGTGGACCTGGCTGTTTGCAAATAAATATTTTTAGCATGTTTTTTAAAAAAAACAAATGATTGTTTTTACATTTATTTCCACGTGGTTGAAATAAACAGCATCCAAAGTGCTAGCAGTAAGCTTAAGAGGTGTTGGCAGGGTGGTTTTTGAACTCCAAATTAAGCCAGACGAGCTGTTTCCCCTAGTTTCAGTGTTCATGCTCCGCTTGGCTGAACAACCCCTGACTCAAGCTCTGTGATATAGTCATACATAAGACTCACGATGAGGTCAGAGCCTCTGTATGTAGCTGCTGTAGGACTAAACAAGACTCTTTTTATTAACACGTCTAACAAAGCAATAAAAAGACTTATAATCAGCGAAACTGCTTATTCACTCTACATACAGTTACTGTGGGGAATACTGTAAATTAAATGTAGTGTTGCTGTGTAGTGGTTGTACCGGCAGGGGAAATCTAGTGCTGAACTGTGACTGCTGTATTAATCTTCTAAAAAAAAAAAGCGAATAAGCAGATTTCCCAAAAAGTTGAACTATTCTTTTTAAGGACATAAACCCCTCAGGAAAATTTCATGTTCACAAGCACTTCTTTGGTTTGTGGTGTTTTATTGTACCTGATAGAATAAAATGCTGCACAGGTGGTGGTTTATCTTGTCCATCATCTGATTGATTGTTTTTTTTTCGTCACACCAGAAACTGTTGGAGCGGACCCGGGCTCGCAGAGAAAACCTGCAGAAGAAAATGGCAGATAGACCGAATGCAGCAAACAGGCAGATGGCCAAAAGGCCCAGAGAGCCACTGGCTGACACCAACAGTGTGATCAGTGAGCCAGTCATTGATAAAGGTATGAACACATGCTCGCTGTGTGATGAGACTTATCCTGTCAGTGTCATCACTGTGTTGCAGCTCTACTCTGTACTTATATTTCCCCATCACCTCCTCTTAGTTCCACAGGTGTCTTCCAAGCCTTCTCCTTCCAAGCGCATGTGCTCAGGGGAGAATGTTCAACCTGCAGCCAACGAGGAGAACCAGGAGCCGGTGATGACTCAACCTGTCACCCCCATGGCAGATCCTCCTACAGACAAGAAACCCCCGGTGGGTCCAGCCAGCATCCGACATTCCTCCTCCCTGGAGAAGAGTGCTGCCCGGACTGCTGTCCAGTCTCAACCAGAGCCAGAGAAGATGGCTGTCACCTCTGCTGCTGCTGCTGATCCTCCAAGGAGCAGAGAAGCAGAGATGGTGTCTGCCAGTCCAGCCCTACTGATGAACAAGGAGAAGCCGATGGAAGATCCAGCTCCATCTGCTGTTGGCATGAAGTCACGTCTGCAGAGGCTAGCAGAGCAGAGAAAGTGTTGGGATGGCAGCGGTAAGAGTATTTTCTGTGCTATTTGATTTGTATTTAAGTTGTATAGCTCTTCAGATAAAATAATTAGAAGTAGCACTCATTATTCAATCAGTCAAACGTTTTATGACCTTTTCAGACCCCTCTGAAGTTCCAGACCACATTCCCCTGTCCCTGTTGAAGAGACAAGCTGAGGTCCCACCAGCCCCGACCCCCACCGCGTCCTCAGATGCTCCGGTGGGGAGGAGAGGCAGGCTGGCCAACCTCGCTGCCACCATTGGATCCTGGGAAGACGACCTCAGCCATGCTAACATTCCCAGGAGTGCAAATGAGAAGCCTGCTACAACCGTTCACAAGTTTGCAGTCAAAGATGCTGCCAGCAATAAACCGAGCACTGCAGGTCACGTGGTGGCCAGTTCAGCTCTGAGCAGCAAGAGCACGTCCAGCTCTAATCAGGTAGGTTTACCTGGAGTTATCTAATGTGGACTTACTTTCTGTGACTATGATAACCCCTAGACCACCAGGATGTCCCAGCTTGTCTTGTTTTTCAATATGCTTTAACTCAAGTGACTATTTGTATGTCTTTTTAGCAGGCTGCATATTCTCCAGTGAAGTCTAGCCGAGTGGTTTTCCCAAGCCCACAGAAGGCCGACATTCCTGCAGGCAGGCCAGCCCTTCAGTCAGTATCCAGTCCTCAGAAGAGCTCCATCCAGGGAACAGCCTTCCCATCCAGTCCTCAGAAGACTGCTCCCTCCTCCTCAACATCAGTGCCTCAAAGTCCCCTGAAGAATCAGGCCCTTTCCAGGGGTCTCAATCCCAGCTCTAGCCCCCAAAAGGTCGCTCCCTCCTCCACAGCATCAGTGCCTCAAAGTCCCCTGAAGAATCAGGCACTTTCCAGGGGTCTCAACCCCACCGCCAGCCCCCAGAAGCCAGAACTCCGTGCCAAGCCCACCGTTACTGGCCCCCAGGAGAAGGCCACTGCTGGAGCACCTGGTGAGTCATGTTGCACTTAAGTTTTTATTTCATAACATTGCTCCTGTTTTGGGTTTTGTTTCCTCCACACATGTGAATAAATATGATGTACTTTTTTTTTTATACAGTTGTAAAATCTTTCCTGGAGCGCTTTGGAGAGAGGTGCCAGGAGCGTAATAACCAGAGCTCCCCAGCAGGGGGCACTACTCACACCAAGACTCCCTCTGTAACTCCATCAGCAGTCACACCAAACACTAGAATGGTACAGGAGAGGTTGAGAGCAGCCCAGTCTGCACACACGACCACGGCTGATCTCGCCCAAAGACAGAAGCTGGTAGGTTAATCTTAAAGATAGGATAGTCTGTCCTTTTATTGCTGCAACCATTATGTTTGATGTGACAGAAGCAAAATTTCTCCTCTCAGGAGCGAGAGTCTGAGCTGGCTCAGATTCGCAGTCGCTTTCAGAAGGGGAACAACATGTGGAAAACTAAAGATGAAGCTGCAGAAACCAATAAAAATACAGAAATCAAGGTTTGTCAACAAGTTTCTGACACATATGACAAATGTTTGACATCTCGAAAATGTCCTCATATCATATGCACATATTATATTAAATAGATAATATGCTTTCTAGGAACAGCTTCACAAGCCTGTGGAGGCTGAAGTCGCTTCATTGGAGCCACAGGATGAGCCCACAGCACCCTCTACTGAGAGAACAGACACACCCACAAAGAGTATTCCTCCAGGCATGTATAAATATTTCAGAACAATTTTACTTGGTTGTGTCCAGACACTTTAGTGATCAACGCACAATAGTAGTTCTTTCATTCATCGGGCTCTCTGATTTGTGGTCCGGGCTGAAAAATTCATTCTGCTGGCAAGACTTTTACTGAATACTAGATGGAGCTAACAGCCGTGTTTTAAGAGACGTTGTGAAAGAGCACACATCAGTTTGCTTAAATGTTAAATTAAACCTTATAAACCTGTGGTTTTGTGTTTACAAGCACTGGTTAAAGCTCTGTGATCTTCAGATGTGATGGCTAGATGTGCTTCTTGAATGTCGATATAGTGGGAAAAATATTGTTTTCTAACATATATCATGTTAACCAACAGGTCATGGCTTGATGGTCTCGCCTCCAGCCTCGACATCCAGTCCTCTGAGGGTGGTCACCCCCACTGTGGAGACGACTACAGAGGAAACACCGGAAGACGAGGAGGTGGTCAAGGAGATAGAGATGAACGTGGACCAGTCCGTCAACTCTGCAGTCATCAACGATCTGTTTGATGGAATCCTGGAGCAGAGTGATGACGAGGACGAGGAAAATGAGGAGGAAGATGCTCTGAATATCTCCTCCATGTCCCTCCTCACTCCACTCGCAGAGACTGTGGCTGCTGTGGTGAAGAGTCCAGAGAGAAGAATGATGGTAGGTACCAATACAATGTCTCGAGAGTTTTCTGAGTGAGGTCGACTTAACGTAAAACATTTTCCTCATGTCTTTATACAGACCTCAACTCCAGCCAGCTCATTCCTCGTGAAGGACAACACTCCAGACAGAGTTTCCAGGCCCAGCAACTTCCAGAGAACAAACATGATCCGTACTGCCTCTTCAGACAGCATCGAGGCCTTGGACGGGGACCACAAATTGCCATATAGGTGAGTACAGTGCTTACATGTATGCTCTACACATAGCTCTCCTTACTGTCGCAGTAAACGTTCATCTTAACATGTATTTGTTTGGTTCTGTGTGTTAGCATTGACGCATACAGGTCCACCAGGGTGAAAGAGACCGAGAGACCCAACGTGAAGCAGGTGATCGTGAGAAAAGAGGACGTTACTAACCGAGCGGAGGAACCCAGAGGGTCCAGTCTCTTCAGTATCAAACAGAAAATGAAGGTTTGAAATAAATACTATAATTCATGTGTTTGAGTGTTGAGTCAACGGCTTAGTTTATCAAGCTTCACTGTCGCTCTGCTGCACGTTTCTGTAGATTCTGACCAATGAGATGAACCTGCAGCAGACGGTTATTCATCAGGCCAGTCAGGCGCTCAACTGCTGCACAGATGAAGAGCACGGCAAAGGATCGCAGGTGGAGGCTGAGGCAGAGAGGCTGCTGCTGGTGGCAAGTGAGTTAATCCAGACAACACCTGACGCTTGCATATAACCGACTTGGTTTAGTTCAGGTGTATTTTGGGTTTTAATGACCAACTAAAACAGCACTACAGTTTGTCTTTGGCGACTCCTAGTGGCAGCATCGAAACTTGACTTTCTTTTCTTTTGACGTTCTTAGCGGAGAGGAGGGAAGCATTGAAGGCAGAGCTGGATCGTCTGAAAGGAGACCCAACGGGTCAGAAAAAGGCCAGTGCAGCCCCAGAACCTGCTGGCATGTCTGCCTCCAAGGGCTCCATCACCCTGCAGGAGTTACGCCTGCCTCTCAAGGCGGACTTTGTCTGCTCCACTGCCAACAAGCCAGGTACGCTCCAAACACATAACCACGACAACACCTGAAATGTATCTTTTAAATAGACCGCTTTTGACATTAGTGTTAGTAATCGTAAAAATGAAAACTACAACCTGATTGTTGGTCATACCTGAGTCTGAAACTCTGTGGAAGCCTCACTGGTTCTGTCTTTTGATTATTTCAGAGGGAACCAAACATTCCTTCTTCATCATGATTCGTGCGGGAGCAGAGAACACCGTGGCCACACCGTTAGCCAGCACACACCGCGGCCTCAGTGGCGACACCCTCGCCTTCCCCACCAAGTTTACCATGTGAGTCACACACTCCTGCTCATAGAAAGGAACACACACGCCATTTGATCATTGAAATAGTTGTTTGAGATGTTGTTGATTACCTGACAGCAGACACTCCCTCTTCACTTTCAGATCTGATGTCTCCAGCAACTTTGAAATTGATATTGAGGTCTATGGCCTGGTGAGTGTCTTACATCATCTGTGCACACACATAATCATGATAATGGAGGAGGAGAAGAATTTGATTTGTACGTAATTTTCAATGGTGATTTGCAAATACTGATGCCACTCCACACTGTAATATCTACTAATTTCACAAATTGGAACCAAAGAGGCTTTAAGTGTGTTTATATCATATTTACACCCCATACCTAATTTCAGCTGTGTCCATTTGCCACTAAAAATATCCCTGTGTGAGTTTTGTGCTTAAGACGACAATGAAAACATGAAGTTCTTTATTTCAAGTGGACCAATGCACAGATGACAGCATAAAATACACATTGGAATTTCATAATTCAGCTATAAAAGGCAAAGCTGTGTACATTTGTGTTTTTGGAGGTATAAAAAAACATTTTGGATTTCTGAGTACTGATTTGTTACGATGTTGTGCTGACAGGTGCAGAAGCGTGAGGTCTGCGGTGACAAGAAGAAGAAACAGAGCAAGTCCAAGGTAAACCCCCCCACCCTCACTAAATGTAAACACATTATTAGGAACTAACTGAACATGATTTTAATAATTTAAAGTCTGTGTGTGTGTCCAGACAATATGGAGGCAGGTTAACGAGGCCCATGATTTGTGTATGTCGGTATGAACAGTTTCTGTATCAAATCCGTCACACGTCGGTGGGTGTGCACTGTGTGGGCAGAGGGAAGATAAAGAACGACACGACTGTTTCTGTACACGGCTTTCGGGTTCATTTTATTTAGTGTTAAAACACATGTTGAACTGTCACTGCCATCGTCCCTCTGAACCAAAAATACATGATTTTCTTTACTTTGATCGTTCTAGGCTATCACTCCAAAGAGATTCCTCGCCATCACCGTGAGTATTTTAAATGTACTTCTTCTGCCGCAAAAAATCAGATTATTTTAGATCAACCTGTAACTTCTCATCTGAACAAAATGGTATATTTAATTTCTTTGTTTCATCTTTTGTCCTGCAGAAAAGTGTCCAAACCCCAGGTATGTCAAAATATAAAATCAAGGAGACATTATACAGCTGGTTTCACTGGAACATTAGAACAAATAAACTAATCTTGATGTGTGAAATTGATGGAGTGCCCCTTTAAGCTTCATATTCGATACAGATGAGCTTTCTTTCTTTGTAGTTGTGGCCAGTCCCGGCGGCCCCAACGCCGTTCGCACCAGTAACTTTGTCCTGGTTGCGTCACACAAGCTCACCCTGGCCTCCGTTGGGAAAAACAAATTTCCTTTGGAGAAGGTAAAGACACTTTCACCTCTTCACGTTCTCGTTACATCTCATACTTTTAGAGCACTTTAGTTCTTTTCTTCATTTCGTATGTGGCTTTTCGCTTTTTTCCTGAAGTGATCATAGTCTGTTTGTGTAGAGCCTCACATTAACCCTGTTTGTAATTGTGGGATAGTGCTTGTATGTTGTGCCTGGTCTCTCTTTCACCTGCCTTGCTATCTTTCTTTTAGATCAGATATGAAGGGGAACTACTCAGTGGCATGTTTCATACCAAGGTTATTACTTGTCTCGTATGCATGTTATCTGTTTGTGTGGGGAGGAGGGTGAACACACCGCCGTTACACTAACATCAGCTTCATCTAATCACAAAACAACATTCTTTGTAACCTTTTGTTTGTTTATCTGCTAACTAATCGTGAACACGCTGTCCGAGCTGTTTGTGACGTGCTCTGTATTTCTGAAATCAAGGTGCCGTTCTTGTGCCCTCTGGAGGGCCACGTCTACCTCAAGATGCAGTGTGAAGTTGGCTCAAAGGTGGAGGAGAGGGGCTTCCTGGTGAGTGCAAGCAGATCAAATCCATCACCACAGGTTAACTAACGCTGAGGCAGACACCGGTTCGCTCATACAAATATGTTGTCACTTTAATAACAGACGATGTTCGAAGATGTTAGTGGATTTGGCGCCTGGCACAGGAGGTGGTGCGTCCTGTCGGGATACTGCATCTCCTACTGGACTTACCCCGACGATGAAAAGCGCAAGGTAACTTCTGCTGAAACACTGTCTCCATAGAACACATCTGTAATGTTGGAGTAACCGAAGAGTCAAAGTAGAACAGGTTATCTTATGTTAGTATACACTGGAACCTGCTGACTCCACTGATCATTTAAAAATCCTATCGCTCAGAATTATCCCGACATGTCTGTGATGAGCCCCTGTCTCCGTTCCTCTTCTGTCAGAATCCCATCGGTCGCCTCAACCTGGCAAACTGCACCAGTAAGAAAGTAGAGCCAGCCAACAGAGAGTTCTGCGCCCGACCCCACACATTTGAGCTCATCACAGTCCGACCACAGAGAGAGGACGACAAAGAGACACTGGTCAGTCAGTGTCAGAACACCATGTGTGTCACCAAGTAAGTTCCTGTCATTTATACACATCCTTGCATGTATATTTATAAAGTTTGACCCGGCTGCGCTGATCACTGTTTTTTGTTTTCTGTGCAGGAACTGGCTGAGCGCCGACACTAAAGACGAGAGGAATCTGTGGATGAAGAAGCTGAACCAGATCCTGGTGGATCTGCGCATGTGGCAACCGGACGCCTGCTACAGGCCACTGTAATTATTGCACTCTGTCACAAGCAGCCCTGCTATCATTCGGACTGTCAGTATCAGTGACACATGCAATTACTAAGTGCAATACAGTATAATTGTTAAATATTTTCTACTTGTGGATGTTTTACAGGAGATGCGTAAGTAAGCACAAGTTACAGATCCGATAAATAAAGCCATACGTTTGAAACATTTCAGTACAGTATTCTGTGTCGGGGTTTGGCACTATATTTTATACATTTCCAGACTGCTTACAAACTAATGTCGCGGGGTATCGTTGAGTTGCCACATTATAATGTTGATGCCAGTATATCGTGTGTTTGACATATAATGCATGGCTTTAAATTATTTGGTTTCAAAGCTGAAATCAATTTATATAAGTGGTGTTTGATTTACAGATGAATATTGAAGCAGTTTTATCACCTTTTTATTCTGCATGACAGCACAGAACGCTACTGAGTTGATGCCTGTTGGTCAGTTTTTACTTTATATATATATATTAGCTTTTATAACTTGTGGCAGGACTTTCACACGTTTTTCTTTTCCTCTATTGCCATGCACAGATTTTGATACCAGTTATTCTCCATCTTTTGTATTATTTGTGTTGTCTGTTCAGTTTTTATGTAAATGTTTGAGTGTGGAAGTTGAAGGTGGATAACTGAGGGGGGTAAAGTCTGTTATATATTCTACAATATACCGATGTTTAAAGGCTAAATTTCACCAGACACGTTCTAGCCAATGTTTCAGATCTCACCAGAAGCGCAGCGGTCAGTTTCAGAAGCGACAATCCGATTGGCTCCATAGAAAATACACGGGTGTTGTATTTTTGATAGATGCCACGAGCAAGGGACAGGTTCTTGTTGTGTTACTACATATTTAAGATTTGTAAGTCAGAATATGTAACAGACTTTTTTTTTGTTGGTGCAGGTGTTGGGAAACGTAAGTTCAGATTGATGGATTTTCATCATGTTGATAATGAATACAAGCTACACAAGAAGTATTATTTCTGCTGCTCGTCTTCTACAATTATCATGAAGAATCACAAGTGAGCAAGAAATATGTTTCAGCAGATACTTTAACAGACTTTGGTTCTTCAGCTTGTCAGGTATTTGTAGATCAATGAGACTTCAATAAATGCCTGCTTTAACCAAAATCAAAGGTGACTGATGCTTACGTCCTTTTTTTGTCATTTTATTAAAGTGCCTTATTGAACTGAATGTAGAGATAATGACAGTAATGATGCCAACGACTAAAGGAAGAAAGAAAGGGGACGAGGACGGAAAGGAGGGAGGAAGGAAGGGGACGAGGACGGAAAGGAGGGAGGAAGGAAGGGGACGAGGACGGAAAGGAGGGAGGAAGGAAGGGGACGAGGACGGAAGGGAGGGAGGGAGGAAGGAAGGGGACGAGGACGGAAGGGAGGAAGGAAGGGGACGAGGACGGAAGGAGACGAGGACGGGAGGGAGGGAGGAAGGAAGGGGACGAGGACGGGAGGGAGGGAGGAAGGAAGGGGACGAGGACGGAAGGGAGGGAGGGGACGAGGGCGGGAGGAAGGAAGGAGACGAGGGCGGGAGGGAGGAAGGAAGGAGACGAGGACGGAAGGGAGGAAGGAAGGAGACGAAGAAGAAAGGAAGGAAGGGGACGAGGAAGGAAGGAAAGAGACGAAGACTGAAGGGGACGGGGAAGGAAGGAAGGAAAGAGACGAAGACTGAAGGGGACGGGGAAGGAAGGAAGGAAGGAGACGAGGACTGAAGAGGACAAGGAAGGAAGGAAGGAAAGAGACCATGACTTAAGGAGACGAGGAAGGAAGGAAGGAAAGAGACCAGGACTGAAGGGGATGGGGATGGAAGGAAGGAGACGAGGAAGGAAGGAAGGAAAGAGACCAGTACTGAAGGGGATGGGGATGGAAGGAAGGAGACGAGGAAGGAAGGGGACGGGGAAGGAAGGAAGGAGACGAAAACTGAAGGAGATGAGGAAGGAAGGAAAAAACACCTTTGGGACCTTTTGTGAAATGGGCTGAATGATGCCTGGTTGCTCAAACTAGCCATCAGTGCCATTTACCTGGCATTCAGAGCAGCCACGCTGCTAATTATACATAACTTTAAGCTTTAATATAACTTGAACAGATGGGTCATATCAAAAATTTACCCTGAGTGCCATGTCATGAGGAGGAAATTAACTCCTAATAGAGGCCAAAACTTTTTGTACCAGGCTGTAAACATGCCTTGCAGCCACATACTGTAGCAGCAGGTTAGGCTTGATTGCTGCAGGGTTAAGTACCTGTTGAAACAGAGATCAACACAATCACTTTCTAAACAAACTCTGAAAGCAGATAGACGCTCTAATCACTACATGGCCAAAAATATGTGCTCCCATTCAGCCACATAAACATTAGTGAAGTCCAATACAGATGGGCACATCTGGAAACATAATACAGTTATCAGTGTGCGCTCATGGTCTTGCATTCTACTGACTGGGGCGTGATGAACAAACAAGTCAGATTACTTGTTTGTTTTTTTACTTGTGCTTGTCACTTCCTGTAATGATGCAACGTTGCATAAGGAGGCTGTGTCCCAACATGTTGATGTTTGGTTATTTCTCAATGACTTTTGCAGATATGTTGCAACACTGTTGTAGGCGAATGTGAACAGTCAAGTTGTCAAAAAAACAACTGACAATTAATGTAGATATATATGAACTCTATACATAAGTAAAGCATCTTGTGTACAGTTGAGATTGACTTGGATGACGATAACTGAAATCTTAAAGCTCAGTGAAGCTGTTTGGATTTTTGTTTTTGTTTCCACCTTTAGAAAAGAGTTTTCACTCTTGTTTCTATGATGTATACTCTTTATACTAAAGAAAAGTGCTAACTTATATATGGAATGTAAACATAAACTTAGATTTATTATTACTTGTATATAAAACTGTGTAAAATGTGTAAAATTAAAGTGATTTAATGAGAAATTTGTATAAAATAAATTAGATGTTGACCCCACACACGTGGATCTCGATGACATAAATTATGTCTTAATAAGATGATGCAGTTGTTCTTACTAATACAAATGATGCAAGAGTACTGGCTCTTGCAGGTGGATGTGAACCGTTAAGTTTTCAAAATAAAATAACTATGTACCAAGCATATATATTCTGTTGTAGAGACTACAGAACAGTATACATCACTGTTTCTGTCCTGTATACTCCTTGTAAGTCTGCTAACCTTTATCTGTTTCTGTCATAACCAGCCTCACGGCTTCACATGTTGAAAGGTAGGTTGGTAGTTTTTTATGGTTGTTAACAGTGTTGTGTAATTTCTTGCTTTTTTGATGTATACGCATAAGGAAACATTTCTCTTTTTATTACACGTCAGGTTAATTATGGTTTCAATTTTAGTTTTGAGAAGATACACTTTATCTATTAGGAATAAATCACACTGTCACAATCATTTCATGAAAAGAGGTGAAGATATTTTACTCCAACTGTATCCAAGCTGACTTAGGGACGAGAAGCATGGGCATAAATATGTTTTAAATTTGGAAATTTGGAATAAAATTCATTTGCCTGTTATGATTTATTATATAAAGTGTAACAAAACTTTAACACTATACATCTATACAATATCCTGTTTTAACACTGTATACACATGTATAAATAACAGTTCAATAAAACCAGTAACAGTAAAATAGAAGCCAAATAACAGTGAACTATGCAATATGTAAATCTAAAACCTTAGAAAGAATTTAGTGTTTGAGAGACAGAGAATACACTGATTGTTTAAAGTGCAGTATGCATGTGTGGAAGATTGCACTTATGTATTGTACAAGCCAGTTTGATAGCTAGTCTGATATTTGGAGGGAGGAGCTGTAGAGACTGATGCTTACAGGTAGGAAAGACTTCTCGTGTCTCTCTGTGGAGCATCTCCCTAGATAGCAAATATTTTGGCTGTATTATGGCATACATTTGGCATTTTTTGGCTTTATTTTTGGCATTAAGAAATCCTTTTGGCTTAACTGTGGTATGATTAGGGTTATCTATAATAGATAAGGAGGCGCCAGCAATATATGGTTGAGTTAAGGCATGTTTATGGCATGCCAGAAGACATTTATGGCTATATTTTTGAAATGTTTTTTTGTATTTTGGCTCCCTTTTAGTATGATTTTGGTTTTTGCTAATTTGGGCCATTTATGGCCCAGACATCCACCCATAACTTTGCCAAAATGACAAGCCAGATTTGGGCCAAAGCGAAGCCAAAGGATTTTTTTCTGTACCAGCAGTCTAATAACACCTACTAAGACCTCAATAAAAAACATAAAGTAGAATTATAACCTCTCTGACAATGACAACAACAAAGGCAAAAAAAAAAAAAGCATCACTAGTGTATCTATGTACTGTGAATATCTACTTTATTGTTGCTTGTCCCCTCATGTGCACAGGGCTACATTGTAGAGTAGTACGCTCTTATTTTGAAGGCACGTTTACTATTTCCGGTTAATGTAGTGTTGGCAACCGGCAGCCGCGCACGAGCATCAGTCGGTTTGAGCGTTAACGGAAACGGTTTGAAGAAACCAGGTGAGTGTTTTAAATGTTTTATATGTTTATATCGTTCATATGTTCGTGTTATTGCGTCCTGGACAGAAACTACGACTCTCAGTTAGATAATTTTACAAATTAAAAGCTCAACCCTTTAAAAAAACTACGTACTTTAACGAGTTAACGGTTAAAAGTTTACATGGATATAAACCTAAATCATTAATATCGATTAGATTTGAATTAGTAATGTGTTTTTATTTTTTGAGCCACCAAAGCAGCATCTTAGGCTCATTGCACACAGACTCCGCCCGCCCCGGCGTGCAGCGCCGTGAGCTGGAAGACGATGGTGGTAGTAGACAAAAAGCGAATAATCTTGACATTTTTATTGAAATAAAAGCTGATTTATCTATGCCGAATTTAACAATACACTGTAATAATGTACGGGAACTAAGTCAGCACTTTGTTCAGTGTTTAATTCTGTGCCTATACCCAGCTAAACTTTAAATTAGTAGCATTTTAAATGGAGTTCAACCTGTAAAAAGCTGTTGTTACATTTAAACACTTTTCCACAATGAATTACACACAGTAGGTTTACTTGTTTTAGTGTTAAAGCTAATGTTTAAGGTTATTGTGGAGCTGCTGTGCGTTGTTAAATATTGATATTTAATATAAACTTGGTCAATAAGTCTTTTAAAAGACAGTGGTGTCCACTTTGCTTCATTGTTTATCAAGTATTAATACATTCTAGGTCAAATTAAACTCAATATGAGCTATAGAAACTTTCCCCAAGGTCAAATCATCCACGATATTTACTGTTTAACCAGGTTTTCACAGGGTGTCTTACACAATAGTTATGAAACTATGTGGGTCAGCAGTACCATTAGTCCTTTCTTCTCCTTGGACACATGAATCCTCCGTCACTTTGTTGCCAAAAGGGAGTGAGAAGGAGAATAGAGTGTGCACGATGTGTAACTGATCCTCTGTAATTCACTGACTGTAAAACAGATGAAACAACCACATTGTTGTCAACTTTTTGTGGCATGAACTCCTCACCACTCACTCCCAATAATAACCCTGCGGTGTTGCTGCCTCTTGTAATTTACATTTTAAAGATGATTTTTGTGGCCTTTTATGCCTTTATTGATAGTACAGCTGAAGATAGACAGGAAGCAGAGAGAGGGGGAGTGACATGCAGTAAATTATCCGATGCAGGATTCGAACCCGGGGCGGCGGCTTAACCTACTACACTACCGCCCTGTAATTTACATTTTAGATCATTAGTAGTAATTCTGTATTTATAAACCACATACTAATCATGTTTTTCTCTCTCTCTGTCTCTCTTTTTGTCCTCAGCTTGAAAAAATGTGCGGCATCTGGGCTTTGTTTGGCAGCGATGAGTGCCTGTCGGTTCAGTGCACCAGTGCCATGAAGATCGCTCACAGGGGTCCCGACGCCTTTCGATTCGAGAACGTCAACGGCTTCACCAACTGCTGTTTCGGCTTCCACCGGCTGGCTATCGTGGACCAGCTGTATGGCATGCAGCCGTTGCGCATTAAGAAGTTTCCTTTCCTGTGGCTCTGCTACAACGGAGAGATTTACAACCATGAGACAGTATGTATATATATATATATATCATATCATATATATGATATATATATATATATATATCATATATATATATATATATCATATATATCATATATAACAGTTGTCATGTATACAGCTGACATATACACAATAATATCATGATATTTACCCAGTCAGGCTCTACACAACACATCAGCTCTGGTTAAAACTAGATTATCAGTGACATTAGACATCAACTTAGACTAAACGCTGTTTCATGCACAGGGTTGGAACCTATACCATCACATATTGAGCATGAGGCAGGGTGCAACAGGTCTTCAATCTATCCCAGGGGTGGCACTAGAAGAAAGGCAATCACCTGCTGGCAAATTAGAGTCGTATCCTTGACAGCCGCTATTTTGTCAATCCTGCCTCTGCCTCTTCCTGGATGGACACACATCAGGGACACTGACATAAGACTGTCCAACCTATATTTAGACTCCCATACTGTGTGCCCACCCCTGCCCGGAACAGCCTTGACTATGTCACAGACAGCTGCTGCAGGTCTCACAGAGATCGAACACCAGCTCACAGCGAGCACTCAGCGCAAACAGCCCCCTGCTAGTGTATGCTGAATCGATTCAGCCACAGTACTGATGTGCCCTTTTTATCTAAGAACACAAAAAAAAAGTACTTACATACATGAGTGGAAAGTCAACAAACAGGACGAAGGCTGATACTGTGAGGCTGCGCTTTGACTTAGTTAAGCAGATGCAATCTTTACAGGTAGAAAAGTAGGTAGACCAGAGGGTGAAGATGGTACGAGATGAATACTAATTACCAATACCAATTTGAATGTTTGTACTGCCCAAACAATGTGGACTCTTATGAGAAGACACCGAGAAATCTAAAATAACCCCCGTCTGTGCTGTGTCTCCTTTCTTCCAGCTGAAGAAGCAGTTTGAGTTTGACTACCAGACTAAAGTGGACGGCGAGGTTTTGCTCCATCTCTACGACCGCTTTGGCATCCAGAAGATGGCGTCTCTCCTGGACGGCGTCTTTGCTTTTGTTCTGCTGGACACAGCCAACAGAAAAGTCTGTCTGGGAAGAGATACGTACGGCGTACGGCCTTTGTTCAAATTCCTTACAGACGATGGATTCCTTGCAGTCTGCTCAGAAGCCAAAGGTAATGGGATAGTTTATGAACCCTCCTTAAATCTTGGCTGTTTTACAGCTTCTTCTTTTTTTTTTTCTTTTAGCATTGCTTAACTCGTTGTCATTCTGCTCAAAGGGCTCAAAGACCTTACTCATGCGATGGACACCCCTCCTGAAATCATCCCCTTCCTCCCTGGACACTTTGAGGTCTTTGATTTGAAGCCAACCGGCAAAGTTCAAAGTTCCCTTCAGATGCAGCCGTTTCACTGCTGCACAAAAGAGCCTTCTCACGCCGTCTATGACACTCTGGAGACGCTGCCTACAGGTAAGAAACAGTCGACCGTATCGCTAGTTAATAAGGTCATTCGATAAGCAGTCTGTATGAAGTTTAAAATAAATTAAAAAATCGACGTCCCCGCAGGTTTTGACGAGGAAACGGTGAAAGGAAACATCAGGAAGTTGTTTGAGAGCGCTGTGAGGAAACGTCTCATGGCTCACAGGAGAATCGGCTGTCTTCTGTCAGGTAAAACTCAGCCACACATAAACAATATGAGCTTCTGTGAGAAGAGTTCAATCTGGACATTTACATTCAGACATTTATCTGACGCCTTTATCCAAAGCGACAAGGTTTAGTGTGACAAGGACAGTTCCAGAGGGAGGGGTAGATTTGTCATGTCATTGGAGGACGTAACATGTGTCTGTATGAGGGCAAGTATTAGTGATTTGAATTTAATGCAGGCGGCTACAGGTAGCCAGTGGAGCTTGATGCAGCGGAGTAACGTGACCTTTTAGGTCTATTGCACTTGTTTTCACGGATCTACAAACAAACAGATGACCTGGATGCCTGAGAACCTTCACAAAATATAAGCTTCATAACATAAAAATTGTAAATGTGTACCAACATGAAACCGTGGTATTTTCCGAGACGTTGACAACTGACAACTGTAAAATTCAACCCTCCTGTCATCAGACAAGTCTGAGTTTAGTTGGTAGTTAGTCTGTCAAGTGTTGACTGATGTTTTTTGTCTCAGGTGGTCTGGACTCCAGTTTGGTTGCCGCCACACTGGTGAAGCTGGCCAAGGAGGAGAAGCTGTTGTATCCCATTCAGACATTTTCAATCGGGTCAGAGGACAGTCCGGACGTCTTAGCTGCTCGCAAGGTTAGTTTGGTCACATTGGACGTCATCGGATAATAGAAAAAGTGAAAGTGAAAGAAAAAAAAAACAAGGAGGTTGTTCAGTCTGTGTTTTCATTGGGTTGTTTTTTTTGTCAGGTCGCAGCTCACATTGGCAGTGAACACCACGAGGTGAACTTCACTGCGGAGGAAGGCATCCAAGCTGTAGAGGAGGTCATCTTTCACCTGGAGACGTACGACATCACCACCGTGCGCGCCTCTGTCGGTGAGTGTGAAGTGCAACCAAAACAAGTTGTACCAGTCGATAAAGCTTGTGACATGGCCTCTTTGTTAGGCCAGTTGAACAGCAATGAAATAGTCCTTTTATAAACAGCAATTTACAATAATCTCACAAAACACGCACTCCAAAATACAGCGCACTGTCCATTTTGTGCCCCCCCTTTGAACGCCTCACATTTGTCCCGATTGACGGGCTCGTCAAAAAATGTAGCCGAACATGCTGCGTCACGGCATTCCTCTTCCTCCTGACTGGCTCGCCTGAATCGCAGCGGGATCCAGTGAGATTAGTTAAAAAGGTCAAAGAGGTCAGGTCAGGCGACATATGGGAAGTTTACTGTGCCACAAACAGCACTACATCATCTGCTAATGATAATAAAACTCTATAATCCAGTAATGTAACTATCTAACTGGTCTTTGTTCCTGAACCTCGTTCTAAAACTTCATTTTTGGCATTAACATGGATTAATGTAGCAATAATCTAATTTTTTTAATTGTAATGAATATTTTGCTGTCATTATTTAATTGCTAATTGATTAAGACGGGGCCGTATGTTTCTTAATTTGGTGAATCATTATTCTATTGGTTTGGTTCCAGCACATATTAGCACACAGAATACTCATCATGAACAGATGTTAGTGATGTATCAACAGTGTGAGCCCAGATTGCACGCTCCAATCATAACCATCCATTATCGTTTCAAAGGCTTTTACACGCACTATTATAATTCATGGGGTTGCATTGTGATGTGTTTTTTTATTAAGGCAGCTTCATTATCGAGTTATAGAAATTAATTTGTCTCTGTTTGTTCCACTGCAGGGATGTACTTGATTTCAAAGTACATCAGAGAGAAGTCCGACAGCGTGGTGATCTTCTCCGGAGAAGGTTCCGATGAGCTGACTCAAGGATACATCTACTTCCACAAGGCAAGTCCTCCAGAAACCAGAGACGCTAATGTTTCCATAGGAAGGATCTTCTGGACTGAGACAGACAGAAGTTTAATATCAGCACTTAGGAGACAACATAGAAAGATACAAGCTCAGTATACGTTTGGTATTTTCCACATCTGGAAAACCCGTCACATTCCTCTAGATCTCAACCATAGCATGTCTAATCTCTTCAAAGGAAACCTGATCTGTTACACAATTCAGGAAAAACACCGATACATCTGTCTGTGCCAAGAGTTTTACCAGATGTGTGAATGTCAAACTGAGAAACAAACAATACGTACAATTAAATACATCCTAACCGTTTGATAACACTTAGTAGACACAGCACAAAGCAGTATATCCAAATGATTAGTAAATGTTGTGTCAAGTTGAATTCAGACACAGGATGGTCATTTTCTTTGTGCGTACAGTAACGGAGTTTGAGAACACCTGATCTAATGTAGTACATACGCAGTTTGGACGAATATAGAAAAAAGAAAAGAGTGCATGAAACAAACATTTGTGTTTCCATAGTTTGTTTTCCAATTTCTAAAAATGATTGGAAGGCTTGCAGAACAGGAGAGCCGCACAGTTTGTGTTTGCTGACATCTAGTGGCTGAAGTTCTTGGAGAGAGAGATGGTCTGATCACTGTGGTGGTATGATGCTTTAAAAAGTTTTCACAGACTGATCTTAGAAGAAACAACTTAAAACTGGATCTTTAATCGTGTTTCAAGGTTTATTAAACTGATTTTTAGATGACGATTGAGATACATCGAAATGTATTTAAAAACGATAAAAATTTTTTACCAGGTCCAATTTAGTAAGATTGCTATTGCGATTTTCTGTTGAAGTGACAGAGGTGCTTGTGTTAAATTGGTCTTTAATAGTTAAATGTTGGTATTCTTCCTCCAGGCTCCAACTCCAAAAGCAGCTGCAGAGGACAGCGTTCGACTGATGAAGGAACTTTACCTGTTCGATGTCCTCCGTGCCGATCGGACAACTGCAGCACACGGGTGAGACTTCTTACTTCCATTATCCACCGCTGCCAACGACCTAAACAATTCAGACTTACTCTGCAACGTAAAGATTGTTGAATAACTCTCATGTCTTTTAATAAAACTTAAAACACTGAGTTCAGTTGTTTCAGTGAACCCAACACTCTTTTTTTTGTGCCTTTATTTAGTAAGTTAGTCAATTAATCATGAGGAAAAACGCTGACGAATGAACTGACAGCAGCCTCGAAGAAACGCCCGAAAGGTTTCCAGATCTGCTCTTTAATTGAACCGCTAAAACATAACTCCTTCACGAGAGGGGAAAAGATAAAGCGGTCAACATCAGCAACATGATTGAAGAGCATCAGCGCGGCAGAATGAATAATGCTTTGTAATTAGAGCAAAATGTGATTTATTAAACCTCGATAATGAGCCTGGATACCTGCAGGAACGAAAGCCACCAAACCCATGGAGTAAAGCTGGTTTTGTTGTAATTAAATGACTGAAAAATGAAAGTCATAATTGATAGTAATGGAGCTCTTGTATGAAGCCCCGCCATCATCATGCTTCTTCGTTTGTCGTGATCGTGTTTCTCTTCATCCGTCAGCCTGGAGCTCAGAGTGCCTTTCCTGGACCACAGATTCACGGCGTACTATCTGTCTCTGCCTGAGGAGATGAGGACTCCAAAGGTCGGTCAGCTGATCAACCAGTGCTTGTTTCACTCTTAAAACACATGAAGCGATCTTTGTAATTACAGCGATGGTGCTGTCTGTCCTGTGTGAGCAGGACGGAGTGGAGAAACATCTCCTGAGGGACTCCTTTAAAGGTCTCAACCTGATCCCTGATGAGATCCTGTGGAGGCGCAAAGAGGCCTTCAGTGACGGTATGATGTCTGTGAAGAAGTCCTGGTACACCTACCTGCAGGATCACCTAGAGTCTACGGTGAGAACATGAAGACGAACGGTGCTGATATCACTTACTGCTTCAGCGACTAATAGTGTCTAACCTGCCCTGTGTCTTCTCTCAGGTGAATGATGACCAGATGGAGAAGGCTCGCAAGACGTTCCCTCACAACCCTCCATCCTCCAAAGAGGCCTACTACTACAGACAGGTGTTTGAGAAGCACTACCCAGGCCGGGCTTATTGGCTCTCCCATTACTGGATGCCACGCTGGATCGACGCCACCGACCCGTCGGCCCGGACCCTATCGATCTACAAACCCGAGAAAGATCAATGAGCAGATATCCGGAGATGTGTTGGGCTTCCTAGCACGTTCTACATGTGGTATACTTCGATTTGCTTTGTTTAACTTCAAATTTAACTCATTCAGGATTAGTTGGTGTTCAGGGAGCTCATTAGCTTTGACGAAGTAGTTAAGGAGCTGGACGAGGTGCACCTTCGCCAAACTCTGTCAAGTAAGAAGAATACTTGAAATACACTGCACCGTGCAGCACGTGCCACTGACGTGTGATTGTCGCCACAAAAAAAATCTGTTATTCTTTTACAGCAAAGACCAGTTTACATTTAAAGGTCCAGTATGTAAGATGCTGGAGAGTAACATAATATTAATAATTATGTTTTCTTAATCACCTGAAAATAAGAATCGTGTTTTGTTACCTCTGCGCACCATCATGTTTCGAAAGAATCCAAGAGGATACAATCAGAATCTGCATCTGCGGCACTTAATTTTACACACTGGACCTTTTTAATCAAATTTACTAGTGTAGTATTTTATTTTATTGGCTCCGTTTTCCAGCGATAATGAGTCTGATCTACCTCCCAGGCAGCTTGTTGTTGTCAGATAAAGATGAACGTGAGCAGAAATTTGAAAGTATCTTGAGATAATCTATCACAGTAAACACATCGTCATCTTCTGGGTACTATATGTCAAAGTACCACTGCTCACACCTTCTTCTTCATCTTTGGTTACATGCCATTCCGTTTTTTCTGTTGTGTCAAGATTTTTTTATTTTATTACTTTGTGTTTTTACTCTCAAAGGCACAGAAATAATCGTCTTGCATCCAAAAACATCAGCTTTGTCCTAATCATGTGACAATTCCTGACGTAGGCTACCTTCTGAGTCTTTTTCCTGCTGATGCTCATAGGTTGGATAATAAATATATTTTAGTAGCTTCAGATTAACTACGTCAGACTTTAACCTAGAACAGATCCGTGTATTTAGAGCTGCTAACACCAAAAAAAAAAGGCTGATGCTTTAGCTTGTTCACTAGTACATTATGCAATTTGTGGGAAAGACTTCTTTACGGTTACTCATAGATAGATAGAGGTGACTGGTGTGTGTGAACTGTCATGGCTTTTCACACTGATCGACGCCACCTCGGCTTATGCAAGCAGACATTTGTTGCAAGTGTGTGTGTCATGGGTACATAATGTTTAAGTTGGGCGATTATATCTGCAGGAAGGAACTTGTCAATCGTTGAGAAGTTCTAGGGAATTACACAATCATGATGAGAGTTAGATGAAGTTGAATATTGCCTATCACCAGGCGCGCAGATAGGTTTGAGAAACTGGGGGGGACGAGGCTGCTACCCCCCCCCCGCCCGCGCGCAGAAGTGGTGAATTGTACACTTGAGACACACGGCCATCGCTTTAAGTGTTTGTTTTAAGTGTGTGAGTTTTTAGAAGAATATAGATAGAAAAATGCCCGTCTGTATTAGCACAATAAAAATACAATTTAGCGCAAATGAGCACAACCTTCTTCAGGGAATGCTTCAAAACAACCAAATGAGCTCAAGTCAATGTGTCGCAGCAGTGGGCAAAATGAATAACCAAACGTCCTACCTTAAAACGTTGTCTTGATACCATGACTTCTTGCGATTATTCCATTTTAATCCACAGGACACAACTGCACTGCTAGCGAGCCATGTTGACTAAGCTACCATTCCATTGCTACTTCACATCTGGATCCTGTGTAGGCAAAACGTGTGCCCAGACATCACCGGAGCTCCGTCGAACCCAAAACCAGCATACACGGATATGCTAATTATATTATTTCAACCAATATTATATCAAATCCTACTACCACACACGTACTGAAAACACAACTGGTTTGTTTACAGTACAGATCTCGCGGGAGTAAACATCCCTGGGGCTAATTCTACGGGGTGCCTTAGGGGACATTACGGTTGCATCTTCTCACAATATGCAGTAACACAGCAAGTTGTTGATAATTATTGTTGTTAGTAAAGAGACTATAATGGGATTGTGCACATATTGACAATAATTCAACGGATATATTGAAACATCCAAGAAGCATGTAATTAAATAATAAATAATATCCATAGCCCCATCCATTATGACCTGGAATAGGGTGTCGAGACACCAACGGTAATATCACGCATTTCATTTCAGTACCACTAAATGGTCAGTAGATGGCGACCCTGTAATACAAAATATCCAGAGACTCATGGTAATATACAGGTGCTGTTGAAAGAGTAGGTCCGCACACTGCCAATTCTGCTCCAAAAAAAATAAACTTTATTAAATTAAAACAGCAACGTTTCGATCACTCTGGACCCGCTTGTCTGGCACCTGCAACCATTAACTTTGGATGTGCGCTCCCTACCCAAACCGCCAATATACAGGTGCTGCCCATATTAATTAGAATATCATGTAGAAGTTGTTTTATTTCCACAATTTCATCAAGAATGTTAAATTTTCTGAGATATCGAAAGTTGAGTTTTTTTTTTTTTTTGGCTGGAAGACCAACATGTGCAAAAAATAAATAATGAATTGTGGGAACAGTTTAAGATGTAGCTCATGTATTTATAATGAATGAACATTTAACATTATTGATGAAATTGTGGAAATAAAACAACTTTTACATGATATTCTAATTATGTGGGCAGCACCTGTAGTTCAAAGAGATGATAAACTGTCAATTCAATGGGCTCATTTGACAACATTATGTTAAGTAATTTTGAGAATTTGCCCTAAAATACTTGGTTTGCCTTTTTTTTTCTTTGTATGTTTTCCTGTATGAAGTGTAAAACAATCTGTACAGTAATACCATTGTAATATCATCCTAAAGCCATTTTCAACCAAGCTAGTGTTAAAAGTTACTCTACTAAATAGCTGAAATGTGGTGATTTCCAAGGATTTTCATATCACCTTTTTTTAACATTCTAGCCCCTGTACCTCATTGACAGTACATCACAAAAGTCTCTTCAAAAGTCAGTCTCTTCCAGTAGATTCCACAGAGCTTTCAAGTCATACCAGCCACTTCAGTGTGCAGACACAGTAACCATTTAAGTAAATGTTGTACAAAACCTCAAAAATAGCCCCTACAATTCAGAGGTTAATAAAGTTTATTAATGCTGATACTAATGCAAATCACCCAGCCAGCACACCATATGCTGTTTGCAAAGCTGTTTTATTTAAAAACAAAAACAAACAAACCTGACTTTCAATAAATGGAGTGGAGTGAATTACATGAAGGATCCAAAAACCTCCCTCCTCCGATCCTTGCCCTGAATAAACGTCTCGGCAATGTATCTCCTATTGAGATTTTCCAGCCTCTCTTGGTGGATGTGGCACACTGCCATTCCATTCAGCCTTTTTTGGGTCATGGTGGACCGCAACCATGTTTTCAGCCTCCGTAGGCCACTGAAACTTCGTTCTGCCTCAGCAGACGATGCAGGCACGACCATTAGCAATCTGACAATGGTGTCAACTTGTTCAAAAAGACCATGCACTTCAACAGGCATTGCCTGTAGGATCTTTGAAACATCTGCAGTGGTTTTGAATGGGTATTTTCTCTTAAACATGGCTAATTGAATCTTCAAATCTTCCCACTGCAGCTCAGGGTATTTCTCTACACTGTTTTGAGTGCTGTTTTCAATGGGGGTCAGCAGCAAGGCCTCCAATTCCTTTAGTGCTTCTATTCCTGGTTGCATAAATCTGTCGGTAATTTGTGTATCTACCGTGTCCAAGACTCGGTAGAACTCCACTCTGTGGAACTCCACAGGAGATGCAGGCCTGTGTGCAGGTGCTGGCCCAGTGTATCTCTTAGGGGGCCTATGTGTGCGAGGTAGAGCAATGGGCTCTAGACACAGCTTCTCAACCATGTCCTCTGCTTCCTTAAAGACTTCCTGAAAGTGGTCTGACGTTCTTTTAGATTTTAAACTCTCTTGGACAACAGAGACTGCAGAGACCATGCCCTCCACTGTTTGGGTACTTTTCTGGAGAGATGCATTTAGCAATTCCAGTTCACTGATCACATCTAAGGCCAGCATGAGTCCCAAAACAACATTTCCTTGTTGCAGCCGAACATGTAGGCCCTCTGCCCGGCTTGCAGATTCCGAGCTGCTTGCAGACATCTGATCTAGGGATTGCAGTACTGTGCCATATTGCCCAAGAACTGCACGGATTGCAGGTGAGCGAACTGTCCACCTTGTGGGGCATAAAGGCCTGATGGATTTCACTGACCCCTCTCCTTCAGATGCGGCAATGGCTTTGAACTGGTCTTTTAGCTTGCCAGACTGACCAAAAAATATGCCAAGGTCATGAACCCAGTCAAGCGCATTTCTGATGAGAGGAGAGGCTGAGCAGGCTTGTTGTGTCACTAAATTTACACAATGTGCACCACAATGTATAAATGGTGCTAAGGGCTGTTTTCTTTGGATGATGGCCTGTGCGCCTGCATACTTGCCAGACATGTTTGAAGCCCCATCATATGCCTGACCTCTAAGGCCTGATACTGGCAGATTTAACCTCAGCAGTACATCCAAAATGATTTTTGCAAGATTTTCACCAGTTGTTGATGTTGTCTCATACAACCCAATGAATTCTTCATGCACCATCAGATTTTTGTCGACATAACGTAGACAGAGGGCCTCCTGCTCCACACCTGATATATCCCTTGTCCCATCCATTATAACAGCATATTGTAATACTGGGAGGGACCGTATCTCATCAGCAATTTCTCTTATAACTGATGAGCTCATCAACTCAAGCATTTCGTTTTGGCAATCCCACGATGTGTAAACTCCTCTTTTTCCAGACAACCATCTACTAAAAGCTGGATCACCTTCCGCTTTGTATTTCAGGAGATGGTCAAGGTTGCCTTGACGATGCTCATGCCCCCTAAAGGCAACTCCCTGCCTTGCCATGAGCATAACCCCCCCTATAATTTTTAAAAGGCTTTCCCTGTTCTCGGCCTGTTGTGCTTTGACTGCACTACTCAGCTGTGCGCTTACAGAGTTTTTTTCGTAAGCAGCTGTTGTAACAGCCATTTTATGTGCAGCAGATTTTTCATGTACAGAGAATTTTTCAAGACCTCTTCTCCAATTTTTATAGCCATAGCTAACAAAGGCTGGGTCAGTGTTCTTGGCTTGAGCTGGGATGCCACTTGTGTAGTATTTAGCACAGTGAAAACATAGAACTCCCTCAATGCCAGGACTGACATGCAGCCAGGGATGCTTTTCATACCACGCTTTCTGAAAGGACAGGGTTCGATCCTTCATTACTTGTCTTTTTATAAATTTGGGGTCAGGTTGATTGGGTTTGGTAAATGACATAAGATCAACCACAGGTCCCTCTCCTCCATCTGTCTCTGGTCTTGCCGTCTTGTCTGCGCCTTCTGATCCTCCTTCTCCTTCTGCTCTTTCTTCTCTCTCTCCTTCTGATCCTCCTTCTCCTTCTGCTCTTTTTTCTCTCTCTCCTTCTGATCCTCCTCTCTCTCCTTCTCTCTCTCTTTCTCCCTCTCCTTCTGGTCTTCCTTCTCTCTCTCCTCCTCTCTTTTCTTCTGGCCCTCCTTCTCTCTCTTCTTCTGACCCTCCCACTTTTCTCTCTCTTCCTTCTGCCGCTTCTTCCACCTGACTTCCACTTTCACCTCCCTCACTGCCATCTTCTTCAGCAACTACCTGCAGGCCAGGACAATGATGATATTAACGTAGATTTCACAACATTTATTGAAAAGTAGCTGATAAGTAACGTGACAAAACAGCAGCCAGAACATCCTCGCAGCCTCTTTACTTGACGCACAGGTCGGAACACTAATTGACACGTGCGTGCGCTGTAACCTGTGGAAAATAAAAGTGTCCTGTGTCTCTCTTGCAACGGACAACGTGAACAAATATGTTTTATTAAATGAAAAAAACAAAACCAAACAAGGTCGGCAGATCTGCGCTGCTGTATACATTGGTTACGGCAGGTTGCTACGTCAGGTTGACTGTTTCATGACAGACGCAGTGTGCGTTTAAGGCCGTAAAACCCCTAACCACACACTTTTATACACCTTGTTACACGCATTTTGTACAGTGCTACCTTAATAAATCAGGACGTTCAACATACGTGCGGTTCTCACTCAGCCAATCAGGACGCAGAACCCCCCCCCCCCCCCCATGGTCATGGTCCGCTTGGCCCGGGTCCAAACCTATTTGCCGACCCCTGGTTTAGTCAGTCCTTGTTAAACAGTAGGCCTATGCTTGTGTGTGGCGAGGAAAGTCAGATTAACATTACAACGGCATTACGTTATTAATGTCCAACGAGGTATTTACATGTAGGCTACAGGCTACGAAGGCGAAAGTTTGTCTCTTGCCTCGTACGATTTTACTTTCACGAGAGGACATTGCTTCGAGACTCTCAGAAATGCAATGTGGTGTGATGAAGTATATATTTAAAAAGTACAATTTACTTACATAAGTAACTTTTTGAAAAAATGACGCAATAGTCTTTTGCCTTTTTGTTCTTCTCATAATGCCATGCCGTGCTGAACGTGCAGCTAGCTGTCCAAGTGATCAGTTGGTAACCGTGGCAACCAAAGTCGACGTCACGACGACTCCACACTCTTTGCTGCACAGTCCAAACGAGTCACTTGCTTTGTTACACACAACGCATGCACATCAGCACACACCTCAGTAAACCAAATATTATGTTAATTCATATTTTGGTTTCCTCGTGATGCTTGAATCAGAAGATTTGAAGAAGACAAAGTTTAAAAAAAAAAAAAAAAAAAAACGTTAAGCTACATAAAAGTGGGTGGGACGGATCTACGGTCATTCAAAAGTGGGTGTGTCATGACACACCTGACACACCCACTATTTGCGCCCCTGCCTATCACCTGTTTCTAGTGTGATTGTTGAGATGTGAGCGCTAACTACAGTAAATAGATCAAATCATTCCCGAACAATAAACTGCAATTCAGTAACGATTAACTACAGCACCAAACATCCACACCCGGAGCATAAATTGAACATTTTTAAGCGTCTGTTTTATTGGGATATTTTATATTTTTCCTCACATTTTCATGATCTGTCTGACTCCTTTGTTTGCTAAAATAAATTCATCTTAGAGACTGAAACGTCTTTGTGTAGTACCTCTGTCGAGCCAACAGGGCGCGTCCTCACCTCTGAAATCTCACAAGTAATTCACGACCGTGAAGCTTGACGTTTGAACCAGTAAAGAAAATCATTTTAATATTTGATAGACCACTATAACACACAGGTATCCTGTCATATCCAACATGACAGCTCTTCTTCCCCGTGTGTTATTTATAGAACAATCAGTTAAAACAGTTATGAGGCACTATACAGTGACTTTGGCAGTGCAATTTTCAGCATACCCTCTTTGATGGTCCACAACACTAACATTGATAATAACACCCCTCCCTCATCTGCCTTCTGCCGGGACGAATGAAAACTTGGCACGGTCACAGCACTGCTACATCACTCCCATGTGGAAACAGAATCATTTTTATTCGACTAAACAGCTACACACAGTTTGGAGAAAAACAAAACTAGCGTCAGGTTTAAAAAAACCCTCCCATTGATTTAGGAATGAGTTGGATGAAGGAGCAGGCAGGAGAAGAGGCGGCTGCTCAGCGGCGCCTGTCGTACGTCTGTAATGTGCTCCACTCGTAGGACTCTGCGGAGAGAGAAAGCTCGTTAACGTCAGCACACATTTCAACCTTTTAGTATTTCTGTAGACGGACCACAAGGTGTGGCTCTACTTGATTTGAACTTACCTGGCTCCTCTTGGCTCCTTTTCCCCATCAGTCCGACAAAAGAGTTGACTTTATGCCCTGCAAAGAAAGATATTTATGTTTGAAATTGTCCTCTTAGAACAGCACAAGTACAATTTAGCTAATAACAAACAGAATTTTAGAAATACTGACACCTAACCCTTTCAGAATAAAAGCTCTAGTATCAGTTCTTTGTTCTGTTAACTCTCCTACATTGTTACAATCTCCTACAGGTTGGTCTAAATCTTGTTTCACCCAATCTCAACACAAATAATTTGATATTACACCCAGATTTCACCACACTTCGTCCAGTGGTGCTCAACCTTTTCAGGCCGTGACTCATACAATTCAATCACACCATAAATATTACGTCTCTGCAGGTTGTGACCACTTGAATCAGCGAGTGATTGTTCCTCATCAGGCCTGAAGAGGTCATTTAAATGTCAGAAGAAAGAAACTTCAGTTAACCATCTTTGTGAGTAAAACTCTCGAACTAAAAGAAGTTTGTTCAGACCCAAGCTGAGCTCCAGCTGGGTGCTGTCAGCTGTCAGTGGTATAAATATGACAGGACATTTGCATTTGACTGACTGGGGGCCCTCTGTCAATCACAGTAATGGACTGTAATATGATCACAGGGAAGGAGGAGGGAGGGTGTTCTGGTGAGTCCTGTGGGAATATCTTACATTACAAACCAAATCAATATTTGCATTAGACTGATGAGATGTAAATCAGGACTCGAGTCACTCAGAGACATGACTAAATATTGTCTTTTGGTCCCTTTGTGTGGGAAAATGGTGAGAGGTTGTTGTAAGTGAAGGGTGAGATGCAGAGCTGCGTCTGTCCATCGCAGGCGTAAACAATCCAATTTAACTCCCGGATGTCCTTGGGGGCATCCGAGAGCTGGGATCAATCCTGCCCGCATAAGAGGAATAAATTAAGACGTATACTTATTTATGCTGCGGCTGTATTGCATCACTGAGTGGGTGACTAAATTAGCTGGATTTAAGGGAAAATCCCCTCCTCTTCATTTCTTTTTACCTCCCTTATCTCATTTTCTCTTTGTCACACACAGACGTCTTTCCCTGGACCCCCGTCCTGTCTTAACGGATTAATGTGGCCGAGCGTTCAAAAGGAAAAAAAACCCAAACAAGAACGCCAACGTTCAAAATCATCATGTGGTCGTTGTCAATTAATTAAACCACTGTGAAGCAGCGTGCCCCCTTCAGTTTGCCCGCTGACGTACCGTAAATATAAAAACGATTTACTTTTTTATCCCGTGGTGCTTCAAACCAAACGACTCGCCCTCTTTTTTTTTCCTCTTTCAGCGAGGGGGTGAGTTCACATGTGTGTCGTGCAGTCCCTAAAACACCTGCTGGCTTACTTTGTTTTGTTAGTTGATGTCAGGAAATGTTGAAAAGTGCAAATTATACAGCAAGTTCAGCGCCTGTTTTAGATAATTCAGTGTGTTTTTAGCGGGTTTATTTTAAGCCTTTTAAAGACAAGAGGAGCAGGAGGGGACACTGCTGTCATGTCGCTGGAAGTGTTGGTGCTTTAGCCACCTGGGGGGAGGCTGCATTGTACAATTACGCATGTTACACATAGAGGGTGGTTTTTAGGATCTGTTTAAAAGTCAAATCAAACATTTTAGAGATCTTTTGGGTGTCTGGGAGGTGAAGAAGGGTAATTGTAGAGCATCATGGGGTCGGTATTTCAAAAGTTATGGCAAAGGTCCAGCATGGGATGACTTTCTGGATCCAGGAACGAGCCTTTAAATCCTTCAGTTTATATAAAAACCTATAAATCACCAGTTATAGAGACAGGATGTGTTTTTATTTTACAGGACAGTGATGAAAAAAGCGAGGTGTGGGGTGAGGTCACCTGTTTCCCGAAGGCTGGGGTTGATAAATGATCACATCTTCCAGTAAATTCAAATGATTTCATCCTGATTTTTACAGTCACACGAGAAGCTTAAGGTTTAGGGAGAATCTTAGATAAATGAATGTGATACTTACTTTTGTGGGTGATCTGTGCGTTTCCTGCAGGAGGAAGGAGAAGACGACATTAAATAAAACTGGTCCACAGAGGGAAAACTTAAAAACCCTGCACTGTACCGGGGGGACATGAGCTCTTACCCGTGGAGCGTTTCCCCATCAGGCCGATGAACTGATGCGGTCGTGGCTTTCTCGTCATCCTGAGGAGGATTTCTCTGAATGGGTCGTTGGGAAGCCAGCCATCCTGACGAGGAGGGGAAAAAAAATCTGAATGAATGTTCACGGAGACGGCAAACAGGAGTGTAAACCCAGGACAGCTTTATCGTACAGTCCGCAGTGTTTTTATGAAAAGATGTCGAGATTTTGGGGTGATGACACAAAATCTGATACGTGGAGAGTTACTTTTATCTGCACAGGGTGAGAGATTATTCACTTTAAGCCACCAAACTGTCCCTGAATGCATCTTAATGTGACGTTTTCCTGTTATATTATGCATATGTGGATTATCTGAACACCCCCACCTGCACACCCACACCCAGCTACAGTAATAATCCTTATAAAAGCTTGAAAGCTTGCTTCTATTTCCATCTCAGGATATATTTCTACAGTATGCATTAGTCTGAGACTGAGATCTGGACCTGAGGGTGGGTCCACTATGCTGTAATGATTTATTACGTGCTCATTCATCTGCACAACGGCCCATCCCGGGGCCGGCCTACAAGTTCAGGCTGCTGGCACGTTTCCAGCTCGCAATGTCAAACACAGGACGTGCATTTCATGCCAATGAAGATGGTTACTACACTGAGCACTTAAGGGTTTATTTAATTTCCTATTGGCCAGCTACTCTGAGCTGTCTCCATCTTCGTCACTGAGTGCCGAAAGCTGAGTTTCATCTTTTTCTGATACGAATCAGCTCGTTCGCAAAAATTTTCTAGACTCAAATGCAAAGATATTTGATTGCTGATGATCAATTTAATAAACAAAGTTAACAGTCTATGGATAGTTTAGAGAGTATTTATGACATTTCAACAGTTTGTTTGACCTGACAGTTCACGAATGTGTCATAACAAAGAAATGAATCAGCACAGTGGTGTGAAAACAGAATACGCTTGTTAAATCTCAACTAATAAGCTGATTAAATGGTACAAATACGAAAACTCTGTGTAGGCGGACTATCCAAAAAAACCTAGTTATGATAATTTGCTGCATCCTGTGTGTCTCTGGATAGAAACTCACAGATTATTCTTTCTGGTGTCTCTAGAATTTTTTAGGAAATGCAGGAGGTTGAAACATTTACTGAGATATGATGTGATAAACCTCACAACTGCTGCACATTTCTGTGGATAAAGTTGAGCAATAACTATGAAATAATGCTGATAAAATATCAGAAGTGTAGGTTGTTGTATCAGCTCGTTAGAGATATGAATCCAGATGTTTTCTATGCATATTTTTAAGTGATTGTTATTTTTTACTCATTTGCTCACAGTTTTAATGAATTAGCACTGAAGTAATTAATTAGACATAGGACTGGAATGAATTGGCTGGATTTCTTAAAGATTTTCTAACCAATGTGAGATAAATCTGTTCCCAAATGTGAGTGTCAGTGCAGAGATACACAGGATACAGCAAATTTAATCAGTTAGAAGTGATATTATTATGATTATTTGGCAAGTTTCGGCAGCTTACAGAGAGTTTAGAGAATATTTGTAACATTTAAACAGCTCAGTACTTGAGATTCCACAACCTATATTCAGATTTTACAGCACTGTGCTTCGTGTTTGGCTGATTTGGGCACAGAAAAACATGAAAACAGTCAGACTAACTGACAGATACAGTTCAGATTTATACAAATGAATGAGTAATAAATGATATTTATGAATTCCTGTAGTCTACCTGGATTTGATTACTGCTCGTCCAGTAGTCAGCTTCTTCCTTTGGGTCGTTTTCTTCGCAAGAAACTTGTGCGACGGTGAAAAGAGCCATTAAAACAGGTAAGAGGAGTAACTTCATGACTTCACCTGTTGTGTTTTTACTGTACTTTTTACTATAATTAAGATTTTCGACGCAGTTAGAAAAAACAAACAAATAAACAAAAAAAAGTTGCTGCTTTTGAGGCACGAGCTGTAAGGTGCACGAGCTGCTTCTTCACTGATCAACAGTAGTCCATAGCGCGTGCAGAGGGTGCGTGCGTGGGTGCGTGCGTCCTGTCTCCAAAAAGCTCTCCGCGCGCTTTATCTTCTGCAGTCTCGTGCGTCCTCCTTCCTTGTCCGTTGAGCTCTCGCATGCGCTCCTATATAGCAGCCGAGCCGAGTAACGCCGTTACAGTAGTGCGATTACTTTGCGCCCAGTCACGAGTACTCCGGTGTCATAGTTTAAGTTACCTGGAGTACTTTTGATAGCAGGGACTGTAAACGACGTGCGTCATCGGGCTAAGTGTGACTCAATGAGCTGCCATCATCCAACATTGGACACATTTGTGATACCGAGACACCATAAACTATCTCCATGGTGAATAATAACTATTATTATATTATAATATATTATTATTATTATATTGTATACGCCTGATACGCTTCGTTTAAGCTTAATAATATTTAAATATTCATATGAAGTCTGTTGTAGCTTATTTTTGTATTGTGTTAAATGATTTTATTTACTTTAATCTCGTGAAATTTTAATTTGGCATCTTTAAAGCAGATATGACCTCCATCTACACACGTAATAACGTAACAGTCACGTAAATCTGTGATGACGCACTTGGTTTTACGCAGCTTCCTTCAACTCAACTCCTTCAACCAATACATCAACTGTGCCAAGCTTTTGTTTCAGGGAGGTATTAATTAAACCACAATGTTTACTATAGAGGTGTTTCTAATATTATGGTCACAAACTAGAGGGCCATAATATTAGAAAGACCTTTCCTGTGCAACAACAGCACACACTGAGACCTCAATAATAAACATAAAGTGGCCGCAGCAGCCGTTTTGACATGCAATAGTAAACACAGGTGTTGCCAGTGATGCTAATTGAGCCCTTGGGCTCTTAATTAGTGTCATTGGAAACACCTGTGTTGACTATGTCATGTCAAGATGGCTGCTGCTGAGTCGTTGTATTGGATCACAGTAGTGGCCTCTCTGTGCATATTGTATCATTTTTATACAAGAAATCAAACCAGGTGTTGAGAAAAGGATGCTCGCTCCTCTGGACCATAATGGATGGGAGTGGCTGTGGTTCAGACGTCGACCAATCAAATGATCAGCGGTTTGATCCCCGGCTACTCCAGTCTGCATGTCAGAGTGTATCCTGAGGAAGGTAAAACTGAGCTGGCAGCCAATGCCATCAGTGTATGAATGAGATATTTAGTGTAAAACTGAGCCTTGAGTGGTCAGAAGACTAAAAAGATCCTATACGAGTAAAGTCCAATTACTATTTTACAATAGCTCACAGGACTGCTACAGGAAGTCATTGTTACCTACTGCCATTACACTTTATAATGACTCCACTTTGTGCTTTTGTGTTCTCTGAAGTTGATATTTTTTAATATGGACCACTGAGAATGGACAGTGTATGCTGTGACGTCACCCACCCAAGTTTCTGTCCTGTAGACCTGCCCTATCCTAACCCTAACCCTGTAGACCTGCCTCGTCCAATCAAAGTGGACCATGTACAGCCTGAATAACACCTGGGTGCTCAAACTAAATATAATTTATTTAATTTCTCAGTACAGTTGTCATCAACAGGGAAAAACGTTTTTTGTACCAGGCTGTTAACATGTTTATTTCTGCTGTGAAGTTGGACATTTTAACATGGAGACTTATGGAGATTGACTCGTTCTGTAGCCAGCTTTAAGTGGACGTTTGAGGAACGTATGTTCCACCTTCGCTTAGACTTTTTTATTCTGTTTATTCTATCTATCTATCTATCTATCTATCTATCTATCTATCTATCTATCTATCTATCTATCTATCTATCTATCTATCTATCTATCTATCTATCTATCTATCTATCTATCTATCTATCTATCTATCTATCTGTCTATCTATCTAGTTCCTACAGCTCAAACAAAATACTGTATGCAAACCTCTCGTATCAAAGCCTGAATGAGAAAAGGAGAAGGCGTGTGACCTGAGGGTGCCACTGATTTCCATTAGAAAAGCTGTGTTTTAAAAGAGTGGGACGTTCAGGATGAATAGACGACCACACTGCCACACCAAGTTCAGTGTCCACGCGCCTCAACGAGCGCTTGATTTGCTCGAGTGTCTTTATTCCCGTTGACAATAAGTTCGTTTTATTTACCCATGTGCTATTGGCAAATGCAAATGTTTTCCCTCGGCGTGAGAAAGGACTTCAGTTTGTCTTGTGAAGCTTGTAAGTGTTATTAATGCGTTTGTTCAAGTAGTCCAAGGTGCAGTAGCGATTTTACATTAACAGGAGTATTGTCTGCATATTTGTTTATTTAATACCAAAAATCTTTAGAGTTTAAACCGTGAATATCATGCCTGGTTGAGGGACACGTGAAGTGAAGAAGACCTGTTGAACTAACCGTGCAGGTGAAGTAACTGTGGATAGGTATACACTATAATATTCATTACTTATCTCTACCAGGGGAGGCTCTGTGGTCGCAGAGCCACTCCGGACTAGAATTTAATCATCCTCACAACTGTGACAGCTCATCCAATTAACAGACGGAAAGGGGGAGGTGAGGAGAGAGAGAGTTGGAGAAGAGAAGGAGAGTGAGAGGTGATGGAGCTGTTGGGGAGAACCATGGGAGGGAACTGTTCCCGAGGAGGTGAAGGAGGATTGAGAAGGAAGATGTAGGAGGGAGCCATTTAGGTTGGGATAAACAGATATGCAGATTATGTGGACGGATAGGACGTCGGTCCAGAGAAGCCGGTTGATACAATCAGCTGTATTCACTGTGGACACATCCATACATACATGCGGCAGCAAACGGGAATGGTAGATGTATGAATATAGAAGAGCGCACAAGTTGATTTTGTGCATGAAACAAATCGAAAACCGCTAATTTGTTGGAAGACGCAGAGTCAAAGCAAATGGTTAATGCATGAGCGGTTTGAATGAGGAAAAAACCTCTGGTGTAAACTCCAAATATTCAATTTATATTTCAATTAAAATCAAATACAGGATGCAATATAAAAAACATGAATGTAAACAGAAGATTATAGCACTCACAGGAGATAAACCCACGTCTGCATTTAGGTGAAACTTTGTAATCCAATATAAGACATTGTCAAATGAGGGCGTGAGGTAATTAATTTAACCGTAATTACAACGTCTGGCAATTAATGTGGTAATAATTCATTGACGTTAAAATGATATATGTGCAACCCCTTAGCAACTCCATGAAACTCAACACTCTATGAAGGAAACTCACAAAGTACACGTTTTTTACAAATTAAAGATGTCGGAGATAATTTCCACGTGCTACCACATGTTCATTTTCTCTGTGGGTATAACGTGCTCACTAGATATTTCACAACAGGAGCTCGTGCAGTTAATTTTTACCGGCGTGACAACCTGACGGCAGCAACACGATACGGAGAGCTCCTTCTTTTGTAGATATGCAACACCATGCTGTGTTTTTATACGGTCAGCACAAGAGGCGGCTTTTAGTGCTTGATTTGGAACAAAAAGTGGCAATGAATGTGGAAAGATACTGGGATACGACTACGGTATATCTAATATATCATGTATGACAACATATATAAATTCACAAGGAGCAATTCATGTTAAAGTATTGTCCTCATACAAAATGTAGTGTGACGTACGTCTGTTTACTTCCTGTCAACTCTACATTAACACATAAATGTCGCCTCAAACCTCTTTGTACATATTGGTAATAGATATTTATAGTCTATGTTTTTGTGTATAGGCTATTTCTTCTTTTATTACAGATAGATCACACCTGTCTGACTCTCTCTTCGCCGTCGCATTTCTTTCACTCATGCAACATCTTGCACACACTACACGTACTGACGTTACTGATAAACACACCTCGTCTTTTTTCTTTGTTACGTTTCTTGAGTTGTTAAACGATAAATGAGATGTTTTTCATTCTTTCTTCAATCTGCGTCTTCCCTCGTTTTTGTCATGGACTCTTGGCCTTTCACTTCAGTGTCTTTTAAAAAGCAACATTACGTGACTTCTCTACCATAAAATAAGAGATTTTAAATCAGGCCGCCAGTTCTTGCACTACATAGCTTTGGGCATAGGTGGAGCTGGGTGATTGGGGAGTGTAGCCGGGCCCAGCAGAGTCAGAGCATGGCAGAGGTAAAGACACCTAGGAGGAGGACAGAGGAAGTTAAGGAGAGGGTGAATGAGAAGAAAGTCAATCTGGGACTGACTTTTAGTCGGTGGCAAGAGTTGGTGAAATAAAAGGCTGAAAGACAGACGCCGAGCTGGGCTTCTCGCTGTTGGACTAGTCAGTAATATTAGCAAAGTAACCCTTCTTTAATAAATATGTGTAAGGCTGTGGTGGTCCTCTCCAAGGAGGAGTTGAATTGTACAAACATCACCTCCTTTATTTTATATTAAATGCTATAATTTTGGCGTTAACCAGTATAATCAGTCTCCTCCTGGTGGCCACTCGGTACTTAAATTAAAATAACTAGTTGCGTGGTTTACTCCTGTGGTTCAAGCAGAAAAAGACTAATTAAATCTCCCCACTATTTAATTGTCCCTAGATTGTTGATTGAATCATGTCCTAGGGAACACAAACATCAGATCACAGATATGACCTGGTTTCAGAGAATCTGTATGGTTAACTATGGGTTAGTACTTGCCATAAAGTTTAATAGTCCACAAAGGCTGATTGTTTATATTTTTAACAAGTTAACCTCGAATCAAGTGGACGGATTGCCATGAAATGAATGATCATAGTCCGCACAAAGTCAACAAAACACATTTAGCATGTAACATGCTTACTACAGGAGTGGAAGTATACATAATAATTCTTATTTTCAGCTAATTTTCCACTAATGAAAACATAGTTGATATGTTACTTAAGCAATAATTATGTTACTAGTTCTGTTTCCCTGGTTCTCAAAATTTCTGGTTGTACTTTTGCACATTCGAACAGCTCAGCACATCAAGTTTGCTTTCTGACTAAAACTCGCTCTTTTCCTTCGCTGAATTGCTTCATATGCTGAGAGTTTGGTTGCACTGAACAATACTGTGACCTTCTGATAGAGTTGCTCCCCCTGGGCTCTATCTAGATAATGGATGCTCACTTGTGGGCGGGTGGCTGGTGTGAGAGGAATATTGATATCTGTCTGAGATAAAGAGAAAATACGCTTCAGCATGGATACTGATACTTGAATTTGCTGCACAGGACAGGTATCGGGTAACTGTTTTCTTTACTTTCCTTCCATTAACTGCTGATTACTAACAAATAACCATCGTCCTGAGATGGATAGGGCTATCAGAGTATCTGGTTTAATGCTGTCTTGGGTTGACTTTTACTGACTTGAGCTTTACAGATGGACTTCTTCATGGCCCACAACCTTTTATAAGTTAAAGAATTACTAGAAGTTGTTGTAGGATAATATGCAACCTTGTAAGAAATGCCTACATAGAAGGTCTTTGTTTGGGAACCAACTACCGACATTGTGGTAGTTCGTATTGAAGACACTGCGAATGCAGTAAAAGTCAGTTCAGAGAGAGTTTTCTCCAACTCATCTGGGCGCAGGGCGGGCTAGACCTCAATCTCCCAAGACACGTCCTTTGGCTCTTCCCGAGGTGTATACAGACTAGATAGGATATACAGTATAACCCCTTTTCGAGTCGGGACCTAGGGTTTCCAAGTTGGATGTGCATCGAGGCCAGGCCAATGTCTGAACTTCTTACCCCGTCTCTACAAATGAGGGAAGCTCATTTCTGCCAGTACCCAAAGCTCATGACCGTAGATGAGTGTTGGACTGTATCATCAGGTAAATTGAAATTTTCCTCTTCAGGCTCAGCTGTCTCTCCACCATGACAGTCCAGTGCAATACCTAGATTATTGCTGACGCCGCACTAATTTGCTTGTCTTTACGTGCCACTTAATTGTAGTGGAGGGGGTTAAAGTGTCCCTGTGGTCCTACAGTAGGAGAACGCCTCAAAACAAATTGGTCCCAGGCGAGGGGCCAGACTAAGGGTCTCGGTATGCTTCAGATGAGGAGCATCTGAAACCTACTGATTATATACAGAGTTAGACACAACAAAGTCAAGCTATTTCAATTTTATTGTTTGATGCAACGTGGCATATTTTAGTCATAAAGTAAAACCCGTTCAAACAATCCCTTGTCTTGATTAACCTTACTGAGTACCCATGGGGAGAAAACCACCACCCACCCCAGTTCACCTTGTTGGTGCTCTAAAACCGAAACTGGGTCTATTTTGACGCAGTGACTTTTCGTGTTTCTGTCACACTTTCAACCATATACTCATCAGCTTCGGGAGTCAGTTCTCCACATTTTTTTTGCAAACGATTTAGCTACAATCACGTCCCCCCAACTACCCCAAAAACACCCCAAAGCTTTGACTTTTCTTAGCGAACAACAGAAAACAACATCATGAATGTCGTTAAGCAAATACTATCCGAAAACTGCAACTAACGGTCTTTACCAGCTTCAGGAGTCAGTTGTCCACAGTAATGATTTAGCTTCAATTGAATAGTCGCCTCGAAATACCCCAAAGCTATGATGTTTGTTAGATTGAACAGAAGAAAACTTCCTGAATTCCTTTGCGGAAAGACAGTCCGTAAACTGCAACTTTCAACTGTATCTTTCACTAGCAGTTTTTTTTCGTGAACAATTTACCTTCAATCTAATAGTCTCCCAAATACCCCCGCAAAAAATGTCCCCAAGCCAATGCTTTTGTTAATAAACAACAGAAAACTTGCTGTCCGACAACTGCAACTCACGGTCTTCATCAGTGGCTGGAGTTTGCTTCAGCGTCCTGGCATCTTTCAACCACAACTTTACCAGCTCTCCACATTTTGCAAACAATTATCTATAATCTAACAGTGGCCCATAAATACCTCCAAAAAAACAGCCCCAAGCCATGACTTTTGTTCGATGAAATGATGAAAAGTGAAGTGGCTGTACTCGGCCATCAAGTACTCACAAGCATCAGGAGTGGCGTCTGTTTCCAGTGTGAGAGGCGTTTGAACAAATCCATGTTCAATTGTTACCCCTACTTCACACCATCAACTTCAGTTAGCTATTGTTAGCCGCTAAATGTCAAGTACATCTATGGCACGGTAGACGAATGCAGCAATAGGGGGGTGAAATTAAATCATAGGGGTCTTACTGTAGTGAGAAAAACAATAACAGTTTTAGTGCACCGCTCTCACAAGTGGACCACACAATACAATTTCATGTTTGAAGGTTGTGGGTTTTATTTCTCTTAGATGCTTAAAAAATGAGTCACACAATGTAACATCTGCAAGATTGCCACAATGGTTACATCACCCATCTGCCCGCCACACACACACTGTACACACGTTTAAACCCCCAAAGGGAATAAAACAATGAATCACCATTTGAAAGTTGCTTTGGAGCCACTGCCTTTCAGCAGCACTCGACGGTTCAGATTAGAGGAATTTTAATCAAGATGGTCCAGATGGGACACGTCACCTCTAATTTGCGGCTCTGCAGGGTACTCTCTCTCTCTCATTGCCACTCACTCCTTACAACATGAACCAGTTCTCACCTCCGAGCTCTGTGCTTCTGTATTTCTATTCAAGTATTCAAGGGCCCAGAGAGAGAGATGATCCTTGACCACTGCAGCTAAAGGCGATTTCCTAGAAAATGCGTCTTAATAGATTTTCATATGTGCGTTATTTGATTTCCATGGATTAAATGAGATTTGTAAATTTGTTAATTATCAAGCTGGGCAATATATTGATTGGAGTTTTACTGGTCTGCCCATTTTATTGTTTTATTGTTGTGAACTGACCATTGCAATTCAGCATTCCCCGCGTTCGGGCCTAAACAAACAGCAGCGTTTGAGGGTAATAAACCGCGTGACGGTTGTGTGGTTTTAAAGGATTGATGGACTGAAGCCATAATAATTATTATAAAACCACATTTACATTATCTACGAATAATCAGTTTACAATGTAGAAAGAAATTCCTTTTTTACAGTTTTCTTTTGGATATATAATTTTGCAAAATTACAGACAACAATTGCTTATTTATTCAGTATTTTTATGCTCTCTTAAATTACATACAAATGTATGTAAAATGAAATATGTAGCTTATTATAAAAATTAATGTTGTAATCTTACTAAATCTTGACTTTTGTGTAATTTTACATTCTTTCAGCCTTTTTTTTAATTGTAGAAAGCTGTGCTGCTGTAAAATAGTGTTAGTGTTTAAAACAGTATTTCCCTGAAACTATTAGTATGGTCACTTTATTGAAGATGTTAGTAATTGTTCAGGGAAATTTTTCTGCTAAACCTAGTAAATTTATAGTTTATGACATTTTAGTTTAACTTGACTGTAATTTGACCATTTTTCCAGTTGTTTTTTTTTTTTACAGTGTAAGCCAAAAGCTTTTAATAAATTGCCATTATAGTACAAACTGAAACAAGATCAAGTAAATTTTTTATGGATTTTTCAATCCACTGTAATTAAAAAACATAGATTGGGAGCTGCTGTCACTTCCAAACCACCCTGCAATCTCTCTCTGTTTTTTTTTGTTGCTCTTTTTCCCTCTTTTTTTTTGGTATGCTGCAGCTACTTTTAACTCTGTACTGCTGTGCTGCCTCCGCGACACGCGGTATCACCACTTCGCCACTTGAATTCACCTGCCAGCGATGAGCTTCACCGTCGGGGGCATTAGACGTAGGAGGTTCTTGATACCCTTTTCAGCTCCATCCCCCCTCTGTGCAGGGACCCTGTCCAGCTGGTTGAAGTCACCAGTGCAGCAACAAAGATAAGAACCCTTGCTGACTTTCCACCCACCAACACAGCTAACTGCACACTGCACCTCCAGCTTTGCTGTACATGGTGAACAACATGGGGACAAACACACATCCACTGAAAGTGCTTGATAAAATTATGGAAAGGATCCCTACAGAGCAATATTTCATGAAAATTAGTATTTTGTGCGATTTAGCGTGCCTAGTTACAATACCACTGTAGGAAAAACAGACAGCTGTACACGTGCATTTGTCATGGTAAAAAAGTTAAATACCCAGAAACAGCTTAACTATATCAATCTTGTTTGCTGCCGGACTCAATTGCCAAAATGCAGATTGTAGTGGTATTATTGCATGTTCCAGTAAACTACCACCAGACCAGCAACTAACATATTTACCAGTTCAGTATCTGCATGGCTCCGTTTGTCTGTGAGCTGCTGTTGATAATTTCTGTTTTCATACCCACTTGGCTGAACGTCGTAGTTGTATGTTATGCTTGTTTGTCTTCAGTGTTTATTCCTTAACTTTATGATCTTGTTAGACGATGTTTATTATCTTCTTGTTTGAGCTTCTGACAAAACGGAGTCATAGCTGATTGTAAAGTCTGCTGTTTTATTATCATTTATTCATAGATGTATGATTATATATTAAATTAAGAATACGTTATGAAATACATGATCCTAATCAGATGAATGACTGTCGATAAAATTATTGAAGTGTAAAATAATTCATTTAAAAAACTTTTTAGTTTTCATGAATTTCATCCTCATCCATCAAGTTGATCTAAGATCAGTTAAAATTCATTATAACATATTAATTTCAAAATGTTTTACCCACAAAATCTATATAATTTACATATACATTTCACAATTTAATGGTTACATGGATAAATTAAAATATACATAAACATCACAATTTCTCAGTTTCCCATCTGAAAAGTTTCTAAAATTGGACATAATGAGAAAAATGAGCCAATATATAAATGTTTTGATACATGGTACACTCATTGCTAGCTGGAGATTCACTTGAGTAACAGTGGTACATGGTAACATTATATATATTTAAGAAAACAAAGTTTTATGGTGAATTTGGACCAATTGGAAAAACCTTGGACAATAAACAAATTAAAAAGTGGTTCATATCCATCGAACTGGAGGAAAATCTATATATTTTATTGTCATCAGTCACAAACTGACAGCATATTTTTGCAGACAGCTCTGAGTTTTCAGACTAATCGTTGTAGCAATCATCATTACACAAGAACCAAACTAATTTATGCATGCGTGACTCAATTTCTCCAGTCTTAGCTTTTTTCCAGTCTAAAAGACTGCACCATTGAGTGAAGTCACTCTGATTTTTTCCGATGAGCAATGACGAAGAGGACGAAGCCCAGACATTATCAATCACACTCAGACAGGGAAATACGCAGGAGCTCCCCTGGCACGATGACTACCCCCAGACAGAGTAAAGAAAGGGAGGGCGTGGCACAATTCACCACAACGCTGCCGCAGTTTTTACCTCAGCTGACAAGCCTCCTGCGTCAGAATGTCTGAGTGTTCCTCTAACAGCATTTGACAACCACTCTTTGTACTTTAGTTCATCTTTGTTTGCAAAGGAAAGCCGGAGAAAGCTGTTTTTACCCCCTTGATGTTTTCTCAGTATTGAACCCTGTCAGGTCAGGATGAAATACAGGCTGCATACCAAGAAGTCCAGTCTGCGTAATGAATTCAATAATAGGTATGCTGCTGGACACGAGCCTATTCGGGATGAATGGCCTCTTGGATATGGAAGTACCACTTTCTCTTATTTAATTCATTCATCCATTTATTCATTCAGTAAGTCATCGATGTTGGTGCAGCTGCACCCTAGTGGCTGTTAGGGAGTAACTCTAGCATTCGCTCTCCTTTTAGCTCCGTATTGGTCCCAATCAATCCCTGATTGGAGCATTTAGCTCTTTATCTGCTCCACTGTACTCAGCTTGTTTGTTTTGGTGCTGGTCAGGTCGTGTACACTGGGTTTACCAAAGCTTTGTTGCTTTGTCAGAGCTGTGAGACTGAACCAAAACACTAAAGTTGTGGCAAAAAAAACAAAGCACGATGAGCTGGGAGACGCTACAGTTGTTTGTTACTACAATTAACACATTATATGAAGCCATCTGACTCATTATTAATAGATAAATATTAATCAAGCTTTAAGTGGAGAGACATAAGAATAAAAAATGGATGTCACACTCTTGAAGTGTGACAAAAACTGGAAATCGAGAACCCTCAGAGTTAATTCTGAACTAATTACAAATGATAATTAGAATTACACACATATAGAAATATGTGCGTCAGAAATCAGATTATAGCACGCTACCCTTGCTCTTCAAGGACACTCACCCTTCACTACAAGTACCATACGGTTTTTCTAATTTTTCTTTTGGTACTTCTGGCAGGAATTGCAATCTTCAGCTTGCCCTTTTCTCTGTACGTGCACAGGACAAGGTTCCTCTCTGGAGTATTTGCATTGAATAGTGAAGAGATTTCTGTCAATACCCGATTAAAGATGCTGCCACTCTCTGGCTCAAGAATCATTCCTTCTTCAAGTTTGTCCGTCGAGGCCTCGTTGCTCACATTGAAAGAAAAGTACCGTCCGCTAAAGGCCACGCCATGACTGTTCATGAACTTCAAAAGGCGTCATGCTGCGGGTTTCTTCATGTATTGTTCATATATTTGTGTCCAAATATTACATGAAACACATGAAAATTGAGAGACCATGCAGAGATGTGTCACCACCACTTCAATGCTATTTTCTTTCCAATTGACCAGCAACTTCTCGTCTTGGGTCAGGACCTCAGAGGTTGCCCAAGGTAACTTCGTGCATACAGACTTCATTAACTTACTCAGATTTGGAATTTCTTGGTGTATGTGCGTCTACAGAGGCTACGTAGTTAAATTGTTTCACTTTTCTCGATTTTTATGATCAGTAGTCTGCACACAGGATGTTTTATTTTGAAAACCGACAAGATTCTCTGTGTTGTGTGTCACTGAAATGTCAAGAATGAATGAATGAATTGTTAGATTCCCAACATTTTCAACCTTGAAGACAGCAGTAAGACATTGAACATGAATGAGAAGGCTGAATGCTGCTTTAAATGTCTTGATTTGGGGTTTAATCAGTTTCATCTGTTGGAATTATTGTTTTATGAATGATTCGCAGGCAACTATACATGGAGAACACTTATATAATTTATACAACTCATGCCATAACCTCAAAACTCAGAGACCCATTTACCAATTTACCACAGTACCAATAGGAAATGGGTTTCAGTAGGTAAATTGACTGTCAAGGGTGTAAACAAGTTAAACCCAGACATACAGTCTGATCTTCTGTTGACTGCTGGAGTATTTCCTCCTGTATGTTGACATACTGTAAAAAGTTCATTTCCTGTTTGGATGATGACTTGAAGCGAAAGGTCTACTAACTAAATACAGTTGCCTGAGTTTATAGTTCAGTGTGGAGCCCACAAACTGATTAACGTGAGAGGTGAAGGTGGACTTCATGTGAGGGTTGATGTGGACTTGCGACTATAATGAAGGTTATAGGTTTATCACATAACGACGGAAATTACTGTTCTTTTTCAATTATGCATTTATCATTTGTTGGCTCATTATGAAGATCATTCGATTTTATATTAACCATCCATAAATCGTAAACCTTCTACCACGTCTGTGTCTCCATTTATTTATTTACTCCATTTATCTCCACAGCAAGACACAGACACAAGGCAAACAAACCTTCCTGGTTAGTTGTCACGATATCCACTCAGGCTCATTTACGGTTAGAAAACAACTTCTTTATTCTCTCCTTCATTGGAATCAGCTTCTTTTAAACATGCACGATCAATACTATTACCTGCACCACATTAATCATGATGGATGATTCATGCTCAAGCCAAGAACTTGACACTAAAGCCGCTTGTGTTATGTCATCTCTGGTTTTGGTCTTGACTTGGTTTCAACCCCTTTAAAGTCTTGGTCGTGTCTCGGTTTCGATACACTCTGGTCTTGGTCCTGACTTGTCTTGGCCTCAACCTCTAAAAGTCTTGGTCTTGTCTCAGTCTTGATATGCTCCAGTCTTGGTCTTGACTTGGTCTTGACACCTCAAAGCCTTGCCTCAACCTTGGTATGCTTTGGTCTTGGTCTTGACTTGGTTTCAACCCCTTAAAGTCTAGGTCGTGTCTCGGTTTTGATACACTCTGGTCTTGGCCTTGTCTTGTCTTGTCTTGTCTTGGCCTCAACCTCTAAAAGTCTTGGTCTTGTCTCAGTCTCGATATGCTCCGGTCTTGCTCTTGGTTTAAGTGGTCTTGACTACAACACTGGAATCAGCTTCTGCATCTTATAAACATGCACGATCGATACTATTACCTGCAGCTCATTAATCATGACGGATGATTTATACTCAAGTCTTGACACTTGGCTGCTTGTGTTGCCTCTTTTTGTTTTCATTCAATGAGTCTATTACATTAACCAAACCACAACTTGTGTGAGCGGCATCAGGAGAAGAATTTACAGCGTTGGCCTAAGTGCTCATGTTTCCATTTAGCAAACCAGCTGAGAGATTTAGCATGTGAAATATTGGCCAGTAATTTTCTCTGTGCATGTAAATGTTCATTCGAAAAAACAGCTTAATGGCGCCATTGGAAATCTTATTGATCTGATGACCGTCTAAATCAGTCACATCTCATGAATATTCATGATATCAGCAGGTTACTATCGAATCAAACAAAAACACTGTTGATCATGATCTCGATGTGGCCTCTTCTGTTTCACTAATGAAAGGTTTTAGTGTCTGTCTCTCTGATGGATTGCTGTTCATCGCCTGGCTCTGGAGAGACGAGGATATGAAAAACTCTTTAAATATCACTCTCCTACTGAAACACTGTTACACCTGTTTATGTATTCAGAATTATTAGCAAGTCAGTTTCTGTACTGTTGAATGTTGCAGCTAAGAAGAGAACACTGTGAACCCTCGATGTCACCTTAAATTAACAATGCAAACAATATTTTTGTACTTGTATAAGTGCCAAGACTTTTTCCATGCACACACAAAATGTTAATTTTTCTCAAATTTTGCTCACAAATGTATTCAAATCAGTGTTTATAAGGACTTCTCCTTTGTCTTTCGATTCTCAGTCTAACTGCTGCTCAATCAACATCAAGATGTTGATTGAGCAGCATGACTATGAAACAGGTGTGACTTGGACTCGTGACAAAAAAAGGGCCAATCTGTGCAAAATGTGCAGTTTTATCTTGAAAGGGGATGCAAACATCTTGTTTTTCAGATTTGAAATATTGTTTTTTAAAAGTTTTTGAACTTTTTTGACGTTGTGGTTTTACTAAAAATGACAAACTAAAATGAGCTTTATCGTCGTAAAACTCGTCCCACTATTTCAACAATCAGCAATTCTGGCTTGGATGATATAAATCCGCAGTTCACAGTATGATACTTAAATATTATGTAAAAATTACTATTTTTGTCAAAGAAGTGTGGTCTGGTGGCTTTGGAGCGGGCGTAGATAGCGGCTTCAGTCCCTTGTTAGCCTGGTATGAAAAACAGTTTTGGTCTCTATAGCCAATTTCCCCAACCATGACGAGGGTCAATTTTTATACAACTCAACCGTTCAAATTATATTAAGGCTTATGTTATGCATATTTTACAGCGTGACTGCTTTAAATGAAATGCTCACAACACTCAGGCTTGGACTCCACCAATGATCTACATCTTTGCCAATTTTATAGATTAGCCAGGAGGCAGCAGATGCAGGACTGCTAAGATAGCATCGGCCAGAGTCACCACACTTGGAGCTTCAAAACAGCATCTATGGGTGACGCCACCATGCTTTATCTAGTCTACGTCAAAGACGATTGGAGAACACTGGATCCTGTCACCAGTAGAGATCTGCTAATCTATCGCCTGGTTACCAAGGATGTTTAATCTTTTATATTATAAATAATATTTGCAGCCTCAGATTTTAGGCACAACAAATTAGTCACACAGCCAATAAACATCACCACCTCTAATCCAGTTTGTGGCCCATTTTTCCATTAACCTCGACCCCTCTTATCTTTCTGAATACATTTTATCCACATTATATCAGAAACGCACGCTGACTGTGTTAATCACGACCGCCATGCGGGGATCGTGGCCATTTGGGCAAGGCGAGCGAGCTTGAGCGTTCATTACTTAATGCTTCTTCGTCCCACTGCACACGAGCTAAATGACTCACTGGGTCTCTGAAGTGCACCTCAGTCAGTCTCTGTTGTGTTTCATACAAAAGGAGCTGCTTCTTTTTCACACACGAGAGGTTTCGTACAAGCAAATAGTTACTGTGGACTCCTCTGACACGTTTTTCTCAGCTATTTTGAAGACAAACAGATCACTCGCACCATTGTGCTCTTGTCTTTGAGATCAGATCATAGATGCTGTAATTTCTGCTGCTCAGCCGCTCCACTAAATTTCTTACAATTACAGCCCTTATAGAGCGGTACATCGTGTGCTGACAGTAAAAGAGCTGTTAAGAGTAGCGCTCTTTCCACAACAGGATAATTACTGTGACAAGAAAACATAAGGGAGTCCCCCCGCTGTCTTTCACCTCTTTTGTCTACAAAAAGGGAGATTACGAAGTCTAACACGTATCAAACTGGAACATGAGCCAGCAGCAGCTAACATTGAAAATAAGAACAGATGGGATGTATAAAGATTCGGCTTACCATACAATGAGACTATTAATTTTATTTTCATTGATTTTCTCAGCAGTATTTGTGACTTAATGTTTAAACTGGAAGGTCTCTAGTCACAGAATATGACAGAAATTAAATATAATCGTCATAACTTGTGTTTTTATTAGTGTTTAATCATCTGAAAATAAGAATTGTTATATTTGTTACCATAGAACGAGAGTTGTATATCTACAGATGCTGTGGATCCTCCTCCGTGGAGTCTTGTTGACAGTCCTGTCTCTGACTTATCTAAAAATGAGCAAAGACGTAGAGCTGGGGCGGAAGGAATGACGCCTGGTTGCTCAAAGAAGCCACCTGTGACTGTGACGGCACCCACCCAGTCAATCAAAGCGAGCACAGTCTTAATTATACATAACTTTAAGCCCTAATATAGTTTGAACGGGTGAGTTTAAAAAAAAAAATCAGACTCAGTACAGCTATAGACACCAAAACTGTTTTTGTACCAGGCTGTGCAACATGTTTATTTCTGCTGTGAACATGGGGACTTATGGAGATTGACTTGATCTGTAGCCAGCCTCTAGTGGATGTTTGAGGAGCTGCAGTTTTCACTTCACAGCCATGCTGGTTGCAGCTTTGTTTCATGGCCACCATAGGTTCTCTACATCCTAGGAAGCAGAGGGTGAGACAACAGGGATCAGCAAATACACCACTAAATCCGACACACTGGTTCTTTTTCCTTTCCTGAATTATAATAGAGCAATATCCTTCCGTTCATTATAAAAAAATAAATGTTTTTTTTTCAATCCACTTACCGTTTTGCTGCTGTGATGACCCGCTTTCCTTTCAAAGACCATTATGGACTGATGTAATTCAATCTAATGTAATCCATTTCCAATCCGAGTCTGAATGAGAGTGTTTTACTTAAAGGATCAGCTCACCCATAACCAATACCACAGCCAATCACATTTCCATCCTCACTGAGAGTGCTATCCATGCGGGTCTGTATGTTTTTTTTGTACTTCAAGGTGTGTAGTACAAACCCTACATTACAGATTAATGAATCCAGGAACTACGGCTACAGAACATAAACACACATGAAAAAAGGTGAAGAACTGCTTTTTGTAATAACTAGGAGAGATCAGAATCAATTGAGAAAAGGCTATATTCAAGTAAATGTGGTAAAATGTGCCACAATGTGCATAAGCACTGCTATAAGAAGCCACAATACTTAGGTTAATGTTTTGACCTGATCATTAGGTCATAAATCAACTGGCCCCTCTGTGCTCTTACATTTAACAGATTACATTTAAAAGGCCTGTGCCATTTAGCGATGACCAGAACTTTCAAACACTCATGGATAGTCGACACTTTGAAATCTAAACGCTGACAGATTTTCACATGGTTGTCCTATCATGTTTTGCACAAATGTAAATGTCCGGTCAAATGTGTCACGCTGATTTTGACAGAGCAGTCACGGTTTCCGTCGATCCCCAGGCACGAAGTATTTTTATGATTCATGCAATTATTTATTTTTCAATAATAACTGTTTGGCTATGACTTATTGTGTATCTTATTGCAGGCTAACTTTTTATTTAGGATCAAGGCTGTGTCCATGTGTGGCTTTATAAAACGCCACAGTGGAAAGGTTTTTATTCAGCGAGTTGGTAGGTTTAATAACATTGAAAGTGTGGTAGTGGAGAAGGCTTCAAGGTCCCGGTGATGGACGACGCTCAGCCTTGGACATGCATTCACAAAAGGGCCGTTTAAATGGGGATGAAGGTGTTAGAGACTCATTTTCTAGAAGAAAGAAAGTACTATTTCGTAATGTGGTTGAAGAATTTTCCATTATAGTACATTTTCAATGTCAGCAATCACCCACTTGGGGTGAGGATCGGAGTGGTGGGAGTCATGCAGATGTAATGTCATTGCTCTCTGCCCACTACTTAGTGCTCTGCCTTATTCTAATGCTACACAGAGCGCACTTAGATGGAGGAAGCTCATTTTGGTCACTTGCATCTGCAATCTTCTACTTTCGGTCACTATCCAAAGCTCATGAACATAGGTGAGGGCTGGATGGTAGATGGACTGGAAAATCAGGAGCTTTGCCTTTTAGCTCATGTGTTTCTCCAGTTGTGTCCGAACAGGAACAATTCTACACCTCAAACCTTCTTGTGGAAGAAAAATCATAGTTTTTCAAGTTGAATCCCAAGTTTGGTCTTTATAAAGAGAAAAGAGAAGGTGTTGGTACCTGTCTAATGAGATTATTGGCCAGTTTATCTAACCTGGTTACCTGTAATCATGACAATGAAATACATTTGTATTATAATAAATAAAAGATGATTTATTTCTAAAAGTTTAGACTGGCACAGGCCTGATGATGGTGATGGTCATCTAATCTAAGCCATAGAAGCTGGACCGACAAGGTAATCATCCAATCATGACTCAGTGTTTACTTGCATATCGGGTAACGTTACATAAAAAAACATAGAAAATAAAAAATCAATAGAGACAAGTTATTTGAGTTATGTCTCAAGTTAACTTCCAAAGTCTTATTGTCCGTCAGGTTGAAAGTCATTAAAGCGGCGACTCTCTGCTTTTATGGGACGAAGTTGCCAAGTCCCAGAACAACTCCACATTAAAACTTCAAGTGATGGGACGAAGCAGTATGTGGGGGCAGCGTTTAAATCAGTTTTAATTCATGGTGCACTTATCAAAAAGCAAAGGAGAGGAGTCCTTGTTAAGTTTGAACTCTCTTCTTTTATTCCCGAAAGAATTTAAAACTGAAGAGATCTGATTAAAAATGTACGGCTTGTCCTTTCACGTTTTCTTCTTCTTGACAACTGCTATACTAAACTTTAATACGCAACATTAAAAAACTCTGTCTATTACAGATTTTTTACGATTTTAAGAAGCTATTATCAGCTGTAAAACTTCAAGCCTGACAGAACCGAAGCATCATTTAAAATTTGCATTTAGAGGCGTGACAGTAATCCACTGAGAATATTCAAGAGACAGTATCATAACTAATGTGTCTCTTTTCACCGGTAAGTATAAAGCTGTAAAGGTGAAGGGGCTTTTTTCTGAGTGAAGAAAGATTCACACCAATCATCCCGCTGATCACACTTGTTTTCTTTATCAGTATGTTGCCGATTGCTGCATGTGTTTAGTGTTAAGAGTCAATATTATTTATAAAGTGGAAAATCAGAAATTATCTTGTCGTGTTTTGACTTAGACTCAACCTAATGGAAGGTTGGAAATATCCGGATTGAGGGGTCTTTTACTGATGGTGGAAAGAGTCGAGTGAGATGAGATCAGCCCACTAGATGCCACAAAATCCTACAAACTGATCCTTTTTTAAAAATGTTCAAATTAATATTTTTCATATCACATAATCATCAAAAACAGCAGGACCCTGTTCAGTTCTCACTGCCGGGGACAGATGCTGTTGTCCAAGGGACAGTTCGTCAAAGAGTCGTCAGGGACTGACCAGGGTCACGATGACTTTTCCACATAAAGCCGAAGACACTACCTACAATTACATGTTGTTTTACAATGCGGGTTGCTCAACATTTCATCACATGATCACCATAGATGATGAAGGACTTACCCTGCTCTCACTGCAGAGGCAGAAGTTGTTGCCGACAGTAAGAACTGATCAGGTCATGTTTGTTTTTCTCCATGTAAAATAAAAATTGTCAATTACAGGATGTGCAAAATGCCATTTGTCGGCTTAGATCTTAGCTGTAACAACTTTATATAATAGCATGACCGTGTTGTTTTTACAGTGCTGCCCCCAAGTGGCCAAAAAAATAATAAAAAATCAATTAATTCAGGTTTAAGGTGACAGTGAGTAGTTCTAATATTTTCTCAAACCTGGGATCAATAGATCAACACTAGCACTTGAACGTGTGTTCCACCATATGTGTGTACAACATACATTTAATATAAACTCATGTTTATTGTTCTTTCAGCATCATTCACCCTGGTCGTTTATTTCACAATCGGGGGTCTGAGGATATCTTTAGTCTCAAGACCTCTTGGTGCACAGGATGCCTGCTCTGTTGTTTAGTCACATTGTATCACACTGAGAAGGTGACATTATAATTACAGCTACATGGTACCGAGTGGGCGGATGCTTAGAAAGTTTCTCTTTTCTGTGTCAAAGTATGCATTTAGCCTTCCTGCTCCCCGACTGCACACCATGCTGAAGTGAAGTCAGCCAGTAAAAGATGCTGTGAGCGTCATACTGGTGTACCCTGCTCGCCGGCTTTGATGCTGGAAATACTCGTGATCTATTCCCTCAACAGGTTTTTGGCTCAGCTCAGTCCGTCGAGAGTTTGGAACGAGCCAAGAAAGTGAATAAAATCTCTTCCCAGACATTTCTTAATGCCTTTTTAATCATCAGAAATAGCGGGATCGCAGTAGGAATACACAGAATATCAAAGTCCAGATTTGATGGCTTCCAATGACACACTTTTGCGTCTCAGTCTCTTGATTCTCATCGCCGTGCACACAGAATATCTGTCTCCTAATTTAGTGAGAAATTAATGCAAATCAAGTTAGGGAACAAACGAGCTTCACAAACAAGCTCTGTGCAGGCAAATGGCTCCTTAATCACTTATGCTGCAAGTGGAAACTGGAGGAGCGGCCCTTCAAGGCTGCTCTGAGAGTTTGAGATAAAAAAAAAACATTGTTTTGTGTTTAAAGTTCAATATCATGAATGCCTTCAAGGAGAGAGTGTCAAGGAAACTGTGTGCCGATATCACGGTTTGTATGACTCATCACATTAAGACGCACAAAAGGAAAACAAAAATGTCAGTAAGATCTCCATGTGAGAGCGTATGTATTCTCAAACCTTTCGCTGGCGCCTTGCGGGGTCGAGCGTTGAATTTGACCTTTGCATCGATCTCGGCACGCGTCTTGTTGTGTGAACGCAACTGTGGGAGTTGAGCAATTATCATTGTGCAAATCTGCTTCCTGTCACAGGTCTGAATGTGTTAACTGAAATATAGAGCACAGGGGATCACGAGGGAGGCGTTGTCGGCTTTTATTCCAAATCAAACACACAGAGGAAAGACTTTATTTATGATTTGAAAGTGTTTTACTCATCTTAAAGGACCAGGCTGTGAAATTTTAACATGTTGGACTCTGTAGAAGAGGACCTGCAGTGTCTGTAGATATAAAACACTTATTTTAAAGTAACAAAAAAACATAACAATTCTTATTTTCAGGTGATTATACACTGATGAAAACATAGTTATGCAGATATCCTGTGAATACAGCCTCTTAAATCTGACACACAAAAAATAAACTTTAAATTCTGGTTTTGCACATTAGCTACGAATACATTCAGGGTTACACAACAAAAAAATACATTACAATATGTGTGCCACACATCTGACAAACCTGAAAGAACCTGGATGTTTTGAACGACTAATCCCGTCAGTCAGGATTGCAGCAGTCTGTCAGCAGCTCTTTCTTTATGCATTTAAAATAAATTGGCTCCACAGGTTGGTGTTTATGGAAGTGTCTGTGTTTTTAATTTAGCAAAGGTACTGTATGTTTTATTTCTTATCAAAAATGTGTTATGTTTTATTTAATGAAATATACAAAAAGAAGAAATAGTTGAAAGGGTAAAAACATGAATAAGATCACAAATGTTCTTGTTTTTATTAAAAATATGAATCAGAAACGATTTTTACAGTCAGTTTTTTTTGGGGGGCGACGATAAGTGGGAGTCCTTCGAGTCTGCAGTCTGCTCGCTTCCATTCTCCGAGCTCATCATCAAGTCAAACATTAAGATTTGATTGACGCTTCACCGAAGATAATCAGCACCGCCGTACTTACGTAATAAACGTCGGTTATTTCTGGATACTAATTCAGAGTTTATTCTGAGTATGTGAATAATGATCGACATGTACCGGATCTATCTATTATTATATTGGATTTTTCAGACTTTCTTCAGGATCGGTTATGTCACGATGCTGCTGCACGTGTTTCATTTAATATCTGGGTGGCAGGTGCTCGTGAAAAAATGGGGGGTTACTCCCATGACATTTGTCGAACTATAGAGGGATCAGAAAGCTACCTGGCGTCTATCAGTTAATTAGTCTCTGTGGGTTTTTAGTGGCAGCTTAGAAACCAGCGAGCCTCTCTGATGGGCTCAGGTCCTGCTGAGACCTGACCTTTGACTTGACTTAATAGGATAGGTGGAACAATTAGTCCTCAAAGCTCTCTGTGTCCGCCCATTGAACAGGGAAGGAATGGATTTTTTTTTTTTTTTTTACATTGTGATAGTTTTATGTTTTGATGTGCATGTGCAAGATCTTTCAGTTCAAATGGATTCTGCTAGATGACATAAACTTTTAAGGTCAACATCTCTTCTATGTCACTTTTAATTTGCAATAATGGCCCTAAAAATAGGAGGACTGGAAGAAAACTGGGCCTCATTTATCAACCGTTTTTCTTTAAACCCACTTATGCAATTTTAATAAAGGTTCTCACATCTAGTGTAATTCAACAATTTTCTGCGCCATAGTACTTTCAGCCGAGCATCTCCCCGTCTAGTCTGAGGCATAGTCGTGCAAAGTAATTAATTATCATGTTTTGTTCAATTCTACAAGTTATAGAATTTAAATTCCAATATTTTCCTTAATCGACAAACCATTATGGTCTTTTAAATTACACATTAACACATTCACATCAATTATGGTAATTGGGAACCATGCATCAAGTGATTGATCAGGTTTTGTGTATGTCAGCGGTCAGGTCACACGGTGTGGAGGTTAAATATTCACCCTGTAATTGCAGAGACGTGCAGCTCTCGTTTGAGATTGTTTCCGGTGTTGATCAGAATCTTCGTCCAGGAGCACATCTGAAAATGAGGTTGTGTCCTCAAGCTGGAGGGATGTTCAGAGCTCAGACTAGACTCGGAGGTGAATCACAGTCTGGGGGGCTTATGAAACGTGGACCTGTCAATCAAACATAGCAACACAGAAAGCAACAGTGTAATCTCAGCGCTATGGTCCCTGCTGAAGAACACAATGTTTATAAAAGCTTAAAGTATAAAATGTTTGTGGAAGCTTGAAAACTTTTCAATAAAAAATGACAGACCAAAGAAGAGTCATTTTAAAGTTGAAAGGTTCTTCATATCGTTACAGACGATTCCCAGCATCACTCACAGACTTTTTATCTGGGCGGAGGTATAGACGACTCTGCTGTAATGCCACATGAGGATCATCGGACTGTGAGAGTGCAGACGCTCCAAGCTCCCAGTCCGTTATTAGTTATCTACTTTAGCAATAATTTAAGCTGTATTTCCATCAGTAAACTTTCAATCATATGTAATTTTCCTTCACAGCTGAAAAAGCACTTTAAGCGAGACATAAAAACCTAAAGAGTCGTCCTGAGCAGAGCGGAGTGGTCAAATTAACTTAGACAGGACTGATGGGAGGGCGTGCAGTGTGAAGCAGAGGACCACAACAAGTTTAAGTACCCAGAGCAGTCTGAAACCTTAATTACATTTAATTTTACTTTTACCTTGAAAAGTTGGCCACATTTAATCTGAACATCTGACCCTGTAACATATCAGTATGTATCCATATGTGTAGTGAGGACATCCTCAGTGGAAGCTGCAGCCTCCACCAGTCCAAACATGAAACGTGACATGTTGCTTTACTATGATAAATTCAAGCCGAGAAACAGGAACAGTATTATTCTCATTTGTTGGTTAATTTTTAATGCTTTAATATGAAAGTGTAGAATTGAAAATGGCAAACATTTATAAAAACAAACAAGAGAAACATTTGTTATTCAGAGTCACAAAAACTGAACATTTACATACTGGGAAACATTCGTCATTATTTAATATAAAGAAACAAAAGTTTAACTGGACATGATGCCTCTGAGAATCTAAAATATGTGATAAACATCCTATTAAAAAAACGTTTTAGACTTTAGTTTTTCAGGCCTTTAGTTTTTCTGGCCTTTGGTTTCCTCGCTGCAGATTCTTCAAGTGTTTCTCATCAGACGGTTTCAGCAGGCAGGAATTTTACTTTGCCTGAAGTCAATCGGAGATTTGTTTTCTACTTTCGCTCTCACAAATAAATGAGACGTGACAGAACAGATACAGGAATCTCACAACTTATAACTTTGCATGTTATGCAGCAATCAAACGGGGACAAATAAATATTGATTTTGTAATTGTATTAAAAGTAGTGCACATATTTGAGGAAGCTGCTTTACGTTTTTTCCGTAAACTGGTATACACTGCATCTACACTGCAAGAGACCAGAGTTTCTCTCCTCAAGACACATCTACCTTTTAATAGATTAAATAACTGTGTAATGTGAAATAGAATGGTTACAATAAATCACTGACTGCAGTTCTGTTGAGATCTGTGGAGCTTTTTACTCAATTCTAACTCATTGTTTTTGTTTTCAGGTCTGCAACCTCGACCTCAGCAACAAGCTGGTAAAGACAGTGAAACATCTTGAGTCCAGAATTTGAGAGCTAAGCAGAAAGAAACGAGAGTCAGTAACAACTTTCTAAGGTCAATATGTCAAAAGTCATCCATGCATCCATCTAAATTCTTCTCTGCTGCCAGGTGCTCCAGCTCCATTTGGGTGTTCCCAGATCAGTGATATAAATAAAGTCCCTCCAGTGTGTTTTGGGTCTGCACGGACTCAGAATAGCTCCTGACCTCCCTCAACTGACTCCACGCGAAGGAGCAGAGGTGCCAACTCGAAGCCTTTTTCTGGATGTCTGAGCTCTTCGACCCCGAGAGGTATTAAAACTGGGACTCATCATGACTGTGAATTTATTTCATTTATCTGTCTAAGATGCCCTTTGTCTAATGATTGCAGTGTGACAACGTGATCTCTTGAGGATCCTTCTTGAGGTGATAATTCGTTATGAAACTCTCCGTGCTCACGCTGAGCTCTGTCCGATGGTGTGTGTGATAGTGAGTAAGAGACCTGTGATAACACAATACCGGAGCCGTCATTTGAACTGGACGGAGGAGAGGGGGGGAAAAAAACTAAGCTAAGCTAACACGTTATGTCACATCATTGTGCGGCTCCAAAGCTTGAAAACGGTGTGATGTGAGGATGTGAACTGGTATCGAGTGCGTCGCTGCTGGGCACTCTGCTGCACAGCGTCAGTGCTGGCGGAAACATGCCCAGATGAAATGTCATGCCTTTTCACGAAGGTGTCACTCAGAGGACTGACTCTATTCTCTCCGCTGCCTCTTCGCATTAGACTCCTGATTACCGCCTCGCTGACTGACCGTACGGGGACTACCTCTGTGCATCTGAGAGACACAAATACATCGCAGCTCCCCTTTGTCTCTCACTTCACGGATTTGAGGCCGTCCATAAATCAATAGCAATGAAACTTAATCTGTGAATCTGTGAATGTTGCCATCTCTAGTTTCACAATCTGATTTTATCACCTGATCAATACTGTCTCTTTATAAAAAGTCTGTTTGGCAGCAGCACATATAGTTGCTCACTAGGTGCTTGGGTAAAAAGCTTCTGCTGAGGTTGTGACCTCCATCAGGGCTTCTTACATGACAAATTATCAAAGTTTCACCTCATCAGTGTGATTTAGATAAGACAAAGCATCGCCTGCATTCAGTAAGACGACATTAAAACAAGGTCCCGTGGAGGTAATTTCAGCAGGGTGTTTTGCTTTGAGGTGATATGTTAAAGCCGTCGGGCAACTTTTTAAAATGAAATGTTCCCCCTAAAAGTCCGTCCTTATCCATCTTTCCGCCATAGACTCTCCTTTAGTTAGGATAGATCATAGACATATACATAGATGCCTCATTGAGCAGGTTGGTCCGTTGCTGCGTTACGTTACTGCGTCCGCCATATTGGATGTGGCAGATCTGCCCGTAAATCTATGTATATGTGTCTATGGGATAGATGTCTGACCGTGCATGTGACCAAAGATTTTGGGTCAGTCGCCACCGGAAGTAAACAAAACCTCGCTAATTGCGTTTTTTTTAACTTATTAATTGTTTAAAATTAATCGACAAAATTAACATGGTAATTTTGACTGCACTAAAAATAACTAATAGTAATAATAATTTTGATGCTACACTGACGTGTAATCTGGTGAATGGTGTCTACGTCTTCTGGTGCCAGAACAGGAGCCGGGCAAGCAGGGCTATGTAACGGAAAAAGCTAAGAAGAGAAAATAAAAGAGCAAGAATTTGCCAGACAAAAGTAAAACTGGGACTGACTTTAAGTCCATTGTGAGAGCTTTGTGGGACTAGTAACATTAGGTGGCTGCTATGTGTGTTGTTGCACTTGCTAGTTTTTGATTTTGAAGTAATGTAATCGTAACAAATACATGTGCACACCTGTCCATGTTTACAACAACGGCAATGCACTCTAAAACTGTGAGAGGTAAATCGCAATAATACCATTTTCTACAGTGTTCCTGTGTAGAAATGGTCGAATTGGCATATTTACAGTATGAAATACATTCTCTAATAAATAAGATATAACAGCGGTAGACTGGGAGGTTGGGGTGGGGGCATTATAGTCTAAGTATGACTATCAAAGCTCCACCAGACTTCCTGTCCCCCCTAATGTCACACACTATGAAGCCATGTGACCACACCTTCTACAGTTGTTGCATTTTTATTAATATATGCCGGCACCGAGGGTTCTTGCAGAATTTAAGGGTGTGGTTACCCTTTAAGATTTCCTGTGTACACATTTCTGAAAGGTCATGGGGTTCACAGAGGGTTCACACTCTGGGGATTGTGGATATCCGCAGCAGATAAAATAGCTTGACATGGACCGAGCGGCTGGTCACCAGCTGATTGTGGTGCCAAGAGAAAAGGTCGAGTGGTCAAACAAAATCAATAGGAAGCATCCACAGCAAATTTTTTCAGCGGTATACTTTAGACCTGGGTTGAAGATGCTGGATGGAAAAGCCAGAGATCAACTGTGACAATATCAGACCATGGATGGATAGTGTTTCTCTGCTGCTTCCATTTCAGCCTGGTTGTTATGTAAAAGTATGAATGTCTTGCTTGGAGGGACATGCAGGATACATTTTCAGATATGTCAAACCAATAAAAATGTTAGTTTGAAACTATATATTTTTCACTCAACAGATGCCAACTTTGATAAATATGATCCCGGTCCTTGAGGCGTCAAACATCAAAGCTGAGATTGGAGCTTTGAGAATCTTCTCTCTTGCCAGATGCTAATGGGGGTTGAGAGGTAAACAGCATTTTATACCTTAAATGAAGATTAAAGACCGAGTACAAAGTGCTTTCTATTGCACAGCATGTGATCATAATCTGCAAGAGATGGAAGGTACTTCAAATGTGTCGCGCTGATCCATTAGAAACTCAGAAATCAGTGGCAACATGACAAAAAAACAAACAAGTGTTTTATACCAGAGCCAAGCCGAATCTGAATCCAGTCCAAGTTTCCATCATGAGGGTGCAGATATCCAGCATGATGAGATCCTAAAAATACCTCTGAAGAAGGCTGCAGACATCATCCACTGTGTCCTATTGGAAAGAAAAAAACCTGCTGAGTAATTGACTTTGAATAATTGATGCTCTCCCCAGCTCCTGATTCATTTTCATGAAGGCTGAGGGGAATTTTCAGGAGGGAAGCGATTAGGAGGTTTATCACCATTCAGTCCTCGGGAAGTATCGCGGCGATACTTATGATTATGATGATTTAACTGCAAATTTGTGATGATTTCTCCCTGTATGGTGGCAGAGCAGCTCATAAAAGGGAATACAAAATAAACCATCATTTTGTTTTAAAACCACAAAGACAGGGAGCGTAATTGTTCTCTATGCTGAAGGAAAGAAAAGTAGAGTTCATCGGCGTTCTCGCTTGGGGCGCTCCATAGCTCTCATTCACTGTCTGTCACTTAACTGTCTCTCTCTTGCTCTCAAACACCAGCCAAAGAAAACTTCTTGATATCACTATTTTGCAAAGCTGGGTTCTTTAAATTAACCAAACCAGAACTGGCAGAGTTTCATAATTTAATCCATGAACTTGTTCAGGTCAACAGATCAACCACATAGCGCAAGCTGTTTCCAATGTTTTCTAGTGTGTGTATATATATATATGGATGTATAGCTGTTCACCAATGGATTAAAGAAAGATGGACTGTGTGTCAGAGATGGAAATATCACAATAAAACTATTCTTAACTAGTCTTGTGCAGCATCACTAAGTACCTTACATGTTTTTTTCACTAAAAAGTGTTAATTTAATATCTCATCATAGCCGACTCAATAGGTAAATAACAACAACAACAACCGGAGACTGAATCATGTTTAAACATTGGTCTCACAAAGGGAATGTGATGGTGGAGGAGTCAGTGACGAGGTGAGATCACGATGAGTCAAAAAGTCACAAAAGAGCAAAGTTACAACAAAAACACTGAGCTGGCCAGAGTGTTGTTACCATGAGGGAGACTGAAAGATCTGGCAGAGTTTGGACCGGTCCCAGAAGTTGATTGGTCGATCAAGGAAGAGGGGAGGGTAAACCGGAAAACGCTAGGAAGGATGGAGGCGAACAGCCTCTACATGACATGTCTGTTTGCTTTGAGCAACCACCAACTTGACTCTCCCTCACACTGGATTTGAAATATTTTGCAGTAAGAATCAAGGTTATTACCATTAAAATACTACAGGTTTATTGCATATTGTGGATAAAGGTGATGGAGGGAAGGAGATGAAGGATGAGAGGAGAAATCGGGGTCGCTGATTGATGGAGGTGTGTGGAGGTTGGCGGGGAGGCAGGGAGACAAGAGGGAACTGGGAAGGAGTTGAAACTCCTTGTCGCTCTATAAATAAAAGCCCCCATGGTTCCTGTTTGAATGAGGGAGGAGAAAAGGGAGAGAGGTGGAGAAAAAGGAAAGGATAAGGTGTGCTTTAGTATTGTACGTGGTCCTTGTTCCTGAACCCGGTTATAAAATGTCATTAAAAGTGACATGTCACGATGCAGCAGAGAAAAACAGAGCAGCGTTAAAGCAAAACGTACAGTACTGACTGTACTTGTGTTACTGAAGACTGTGGGCTGAGTTGTAGGGTTGTTGAGGGGGAGGTGAAACACACATACAGGCACAGCACAGCTGTTGAGCCTACATCGTTTTTTGCTTTTCAGAACAGAGAGGCAGAGTGAGTCACTGCCGACCATATGGACCTATGAACTTTTAAATCGACATGGAGTGCATCGCAAATAGCATTTGGTCTTTGCTACAACAAAATGGAACAATCACTACCGGGTAATTGTAAACACGAACGTTGGCTTTTCAAAAGTGGCGTGAAGAGTCTCAAATCAACCCAGGTCTGAGAGGAGGGAGGCGGCATCAGACGTCTCTGCATAGAGTTTTTCTATAGACTCCTGTGGTGATATGAGGTCTTCGTGTGCTGCGTTTTAAATGAATTTTAGCAAAGTCTAAAAAATGTGACAAAGCTGACAAATTGGAAGCTACTGCAAAAAAAACCCCACATCATAATCACTGATAAACTATTCTGCTTGCACGTATCGTTGTGGAATTTTCTATCCTTTGGGTACACAGGGTCACGAATGGGCCTTGAGGTCATAGACAGTGACTAAGCCAGATCGGAGAAGATGCTCTCTCTCTTTGGCATGTAAGGCCGTTGTTTGGAGTACGGGAGGAGTGCGGGTGCCAGCCTATCTCAAAGTTGCCTGGTGACCAGGGTCGGAGAAACTCAATGTTGGCCTCCAAGACATCATAGATAGCTAACTGCTGACGCTCCATCAGCTTGACTCAGACAACAGTGTCTCCAGACTATGCTGAAGGTGAACATGGATGACAATGCATTCCCTTTGACTATTTTGGGTGTAAAGGATTTGTGGCGTCATCTGTATGAGGTTTAAAGTCTAAACACCAGCAGAATAAAGGCCGACTCATATGCTTATCTATATGTGTGAATGTCTCTGAATCTCCTTGATGATTGATTCATTTTGTCACATTTAGCTAAAAACAATGTTTAAAAAACTGGTTTGAATTTTTGAGAGTCACTTTTTTGCACATTTAGAACAATATTTGTGAACTTAGAGATATTTTAAATATTTAAATCCAAATGTAAAATCTAAATCTTAATGTTGAAGCTAAATGTTTCGGGTGAAACTAAATATTTAGCTAAAATGCAAATTCAAATGCCGGTAACCGGAAATGCCAAAATAAAAGCTTGAGCAGGTCAGAGCGTGTTTATAGTGGCAAATAACGAATAAAACCCATCTTAATCGGGAAAATGGACTCTTGAACATGGATTGAACTGGATCTAAATAGAATTAATTTGGTTTCACTGTATTTACATTAAATGTTATCATTGAGATTTCATCATGAGATTTATTATTGTGAAGATTTATTTTTATAGATGACATGATTTTTCTCAGGTTTAGTTTGAGACTTGTCATAATTTAATTCAGGATAACTATTTGTGTTTTACTTCCTAATTTAGAACAGAAACTATATTTTATAAATACACCTTGCCTGTAATATAAGTGATGGTTAATATTGTCGGAGTGATATGAAGAGAAACCTTGACGTACTGTTAACGTTTTCGATGCACGTTGAATTATTTGAAGTCAATTCAACATTAAAAGAGTTTTAAAGGTATGAAATGACCCGCATGTTGTCATATCATATTATTATTTTGATTCTGCACATTGACTCTTCAGTGACTGTTCACTGTGACAGGACATAAAATCTTTTACATGTCCCTTTGCTGTTGCCAGATGGACACTAAAATAGTTTTTCTACCTCCTATAACAACAATAAACAGCACCCTGTGTAACAATTCACATAAACCTGTACCACCTCAGGCTGCTGGAGCCAGTCTAATAATAATTAAATTTTGGTACCCCATACACACAACATATTGGCTGCAGTATGCTCCTGAAAATGAGTCTTCCTGTCAAAAACACAAACATACTCCACAGTTATTTAGAAAATACACAGTTTGACTCTTTTGTTTAATTAATAACCGTCATACTGTATCTTGTAATATTAAAAAATCTACCAGTTTTAGGCTTTTAAAATCACAGATTGCTAAATAAAATAGAAAAAACATGAAACTTAAGTGTTGTGGATAATTGTATTCATCCACGGTCAGTTCAATCAGCATAGAGAAAGTGCAGGAGACAAGAGTCCAAGATGCTGAAAGGTTTATTGAAGCTTGGCCAAGGAGAATAAAGGATTTATCAATACACTTGTCATGACATGATGTTGACTCAGTTCTGAAGAAGCCACCCACTCTGGCTCATCTATATACCCTCAAAATAAACACACAACTACTCTACAAACATGGAAATGTTTTTACCCATAGTAATCCGATATTGTTCTGTAGAGGCTCACCTATATGTTGTCTATATGGAATGAGACAGCCCTATCCTTTGACCTCGGTCACCATGGTATTGAGCAGAATAAGGACTACAAACATACAGACGTTCATTATCTCAGGGAGAGAAGTCAGTGTCCCCATAACAACCTCAGAGTTAACACTTTCCCTACAGTGACCTCAAGAGATATGCTTGACCCTGTGTGACACCATATGTGGCAAGCTGGAAAATTAGATTCCCTCATAAATGGGAGTTCTTTAATAACTCAATATTTCTCAGTGAATATCAATATTTACAGCGTCTTAAACACATATCTTAAATAAGGACGATCTATTTTTTATAAACATTTCCCTTCCTTCCTTCCTTCCTTCCTTCTTTCCTTACGTCGTTGTTGTTTCCTTCTTTCCTTACGTCATTGTCGTTTCCTTCCTTCCTTACGTCGTTGTTGTTTCCTTCTTTCCTTACGTCATTGTCGTTTCCTTCCTTTCTTCCTTCTTTCCTTACGTCGTTGTTTCCTTCCTTACTTCCTTCCTTCCTTACGTCGTTGTTTCCTTCCTTCCTTCCTTCCTTCCTTCCTTCCTTCCTTCCTTCCTTCCTTCCTTCAATTCATAATTTTGCCACTCACATGAGAAATGGTAAACACCCGTTTTGCCAAATAAAAGCCTGACGGGGGAGAATCTTCAACAAATTATTATTCCCTAACTTATATGTTTATATATAACTCTAACTTATATATATAGTATTTACTTATATATATTTTTTTGTATCTACATATCACTATGTACTGTACTGGAACATCATGTGGTTCAGTGGTTAGCGCTGTTGTCTCACCAAAATGTACAGGTTTGAATATGGCAGCGTTGTGTTTCCAGCTTAGAAAACTCAGTTAATACTGCTTGTTTGGATAGTGTGTGACGATGGTTGGTTGGTGAAATTGGCTTGGATTGGATCTCTGTAGCATAAATTATGATAGACTGCTACAATGAGATCAATATTTCTGTAACCGCTTATACTCATTAGGGTCGCGTGGTGGGGCTGGAGCCTCTCCCAGCTGGTACTGGGCAATTTAGAGTCACCTATTATTAACATGCATGTCTTTGGACTGTAAAAGGAAGCCGGAGTACCCAAAGAGAACCCACGCTGGGGTTCAAACCAGGAACCTTCTTGCTGTGAGGTGACAGTGCTGCCCATCTCAAGAGAAAACATCTCTACTGGAGGTCCCATTGGAGCCTAATGTAAAATTCTATGAAATTTCCATGTCTAAGTAGGACTGTCTCCAAGATTTAAAATATGGTTTCCTTGCTGTTTTGTTAATGGATTTCTAAAGAGAGTTTAGCAGACTGATTTCCTCTCAAATTAGATTCCCTTGACTCCTTTGTAAAACAATATCCTCTAACTTTCCAGCAGAAATGATCTTTTTTTTTTTTACTTGATGACCTCTCAGGAAATAGCCCTCCTGTTTAATTTATATGAAAGAAATCAACTTCCACTTTTTTTAAACACCAGTTATGTCCACAGCCACACACTCGTACGTGGTGAGTCATCCAACAGTTTACGCTCAGTCGACACAATCCTCAACCTCCTCCACTTCTGTTTGTTGACCTCTTCATTTCCAAATTGATTAGCAAGTTAACGCTTTGGGGAATATTCCTCTAAACAAATTCAGCTCACATAACGCTGCAAATGAAGCTGCCGTGGAGTATTGATTTTTCTACTCTCCTGTTTCCGCACACAACCTTTTTCACGGCGATGGAGTAATAACGGTATCTGACCATCCCCCTGAACTGAGACCACGCTCGTCCCCGTGGAAACACTTTTTCCTCTTGCCTGTCAGACAGATACTTGTCCAGGTGTTCTCCTTTGTCTGAGTGTGTATCGACCTGTTTGCACGTTCTTCGTTCTAATTAAAGAGCGCTGTGGTTTTTTAAGCTGTGTTGTGTCTCATGTGGACGGTGCATGATAACTAACTGTGACAGCTGTCACCTCTTAAGCGCATGGGAGACCTCTGACAAGACAGAGCGTGCCGCCGTTTGATGACGATGTTGCCCTTCGTGAGTTCATTGTTATATGAGTGCAATGCTAAATCGGTGCAGTGCTTGTTTAAAAGTAAATTTCAGTTTCATACAAGACTGTTATCACTTGAAAATACTCAAGAGTTTAGAGATGTGGACTCCAGGGATTGTGACTCAGACAAGTCGACTTGTCGCTGTTTTGATGAATATCAACTTGATTTGTCAGAAAATAAATCACATCAAAGGTTTTGTGTGACAGATGAGCAGGAGGAGAGAGAGAGAGGACGACCACAGGCCAGAGTCGAGTCGATACATGGGGTGCACACAGCTTGCCTATGTTTTCATAAATTACATATCAAATCTTAAAAAACGTTGGGAGTTGCCATAACTGGATGTCAGTCAAGCCCCTTGTGTCCTAATGTGTGGTTTGGAGGATGAAACACACACATGCAGAAACACGTAGGTCTAATAATAAAGTTGTTGGAGTTTTGACCTTGTCCCCAAATCCCCTCCACTTATTATCAAGTGCCAGGGGAAGTGATTGAGGTCGTGTTAAACAATTACTTTGCTTATTATCCTGCAATCAGTTACAGCATGGTCACTGATGTTAATCACTGATTTGATTAAGAGATTGGACTGAATGTACTCGGTGATTGTTAAAAGGGAGTTTACATTCCATACAGTGACACACAATAAATATATATATATATATATATATATATATATATTTTTTTTTAATGATACTTGTTGGCCCATTTGTATCTCTGCACTGATGTCACTCGGTCCAGAAACATGAATCAGGCGTGTCCTGTCCCCCCGACGTCTTGCTGCTTTTCATTTCACGCTCACTGGGAGAGATAAGACACCTGCTGCCCTTCTAAATGTTTGTGATGGCTTTATTGAGACTGTGATTGAACTGTTTTAGAGTCACATTGCTCCCGTGATACTCTCGGTACGCATGAGAGAGCGTTATCTGTCCGTGCTGCAGAAGAGTGAGTTAAAAAAGAAACAATATGGAGCTACACAGTACAAATATGCCTGTTTATGCCACTTTTGTCTTTGCATATTAATGGCACCAGCTGGAGATTAGCGGTATAGCATGAAACCAGTGGCAGAATGTGAAAAGCTTTTATGTTTTCTGGCTATGTGAACTCACCTTTTGCTCGGTTTTTGGTCTCCACCCACTCTGGAGAGAATTGATCTGGTTCTTTAGTTCATAAATGTTCAGCTGGTCTCTAGCTGTGTCCACGCTGTGGCTGCTGCCTCGTGTTGGAAGCAAAACTGTAGTTGTAGGTGTAGACCTAAACAGCTGAGGGGGGTTAAACACAGACAGGAACAGCAGGATTTCTGAAGAGCAGAGTTTTGAAGCATGGTGGCACAGACGTGGATCATCGGTGGACATGAGGCAGGTCCACGCAAAGTGGCCACGCTCTTAATTATGCATAATTTTAAGCCTTGATATAATTTGAACAGGGAAGTTAAATAAAGATTTTGACTCAGTACAGTTGTCATGAACTGGGAAATTAGCTATAGAGACTAAAAACTGTTTTTGTACCAGGCTGTAAACATGTTCTAACATGGGGGCTTATGGAGATTGACTTGTTCTGTAACCAACTACAAGTGGACATTTGAGGAACTGCAGATTTTGGCCCTTCTTTACAGAAAGTCTAGTGAGATACCGTTTCAGACGTGAGACCAACATGTAAAATTTCCATCCTAAGAATTAGATTTCTGAAAGAAGATTATTTTACAACTTGAAAACCTCAAAGGACAAAGACCGCTTCTAGACTCTGCTATCATCAGTTCCAGCAGGTCACAGTGAACAGTCAGACATGATCTGAGTCATGACCACGGGTGTTGAATGTGCCAGTTCTCCCATTCTGTTCACAAAATATTAAAATGATTGTACAAGCAGTCATCCCAGCACCTTTAAAGTTTTCCGGTGACACGGCCGTCTTACCGACACTGACGTTTCTGCCTACGATTTGGATGTTAAAATATTTGTCCGGTGGTTGTGATGATCGCCATCTCATTGTGAATACTATGTATTCTTGACATGTGGCGAGATCACTCTCAACTACTGGTCCACAACGCTTGAATTACCCGGGTTCGTTCTTGCAAATACTTGAAATCACGCTGTTGTGGAGCGTCCATGTGAAGCAGCCGCAGAGTGTTTGGGGTTGGACGGAGGGTAATGATGTTATTTTATCATGACATATCAGTTAAAGGTAAAATAAACAGACGAGTGAGGGGACTGAGCGGGGCTAGGAAAATGAAATAAACCGCTCCCATCTGGCAGACGCTACAGGGTTCCAATTAAATACAAGAAAAGATCCATAAGATATAAAAACTCTTTCATTCCTCCATCAATGACTCATAAACACAGGACGGAAGGAGGGTGTGAAACGATGCACTTATGATTGTCTCGGACATAAAAGGTTGCCACAAGGCCAATAAGACAGACAAGTGCAAATTTCTCAAGGGGCAAATAAAGTAATCTTGCATGTTGAATGAGGTCTTCTCCAGGAATTTCAACCCATCAGAGGACAGCAGGAGGTATAGAGGTTCAAAGCAGTTATATTCAGAACAGATGCAGGACAAAGACTCTCTGTGGCCGTTAGTACATTTGTACGGCGCATGCGTGATTACTATTCGTTTCTGGAGAAATCGCCGTGATGTGTGAACTCTGTAGGAGGCAATCTATGAGTTGACAGATCCGACACCCCCCTGTCTGTCCTCCTCGACACGCAGCTCACGGCTTTTGTGTTGTGCGTCGTTCACATTTCCACATAGATAATAAGGGCTTCTCCCCCCTCAAACAATGGCGACATCGGGGCTGAAATCACATCTCAGTGTCTTTTCCTTCACGACCGTGAGCTCAACAATTGTATTCATGCAAAACAAGTTGACAAAGGAAACTAATTAGTGCCACGCTAATGTACCTGCGGGGCGTGAGGAACCTCTTTTTATTGTCACAGTGGAAGAGACAAGCACAGGAATTTATATAATTAAATATTCTTAAAAGCCTTTCGACTTGGCCTTTTAGTCCCACTGTTCGTCTGAAGCACTCGGAGGTTTCGGTCTGAATTCGTCACAGCACCTTCTGTCTCTCACTTTGTCCGAGCGCATTTCTGCTTCACTTGTCGCCCTCCTGGATGTCGAACTGTCTGTTGGGTTTGGTGGTTTCGAGCATGAGTTCGTACAGCTGGCCGATCTGTTCCTCCTGGAGGTTGCTGAGATTCCCCTCCGACAGGATGGCTCCGAACTTGACCGTGCTGAGTCCCTCCCTCGACGCCTCCAGCACCTGAGTCTGCAGGGTGTCTTTGTAGTTCTGCGGAGACACAGACCGCTTTAAAACACAGACAGGAATAGCAGCGGGGTTTAGCACCTGATCTCCCCAAGTCATCTCCACGTTCAGATTCATTAAACACACGACACAGTGTGACTGGTGCATCCTACTGTTCAAGACGGCAACAAAAGTGTTGAAAATAATCCATAATTAATGTTCCATTTCCTCCAGAGTAACGTTTCATAAAGACGACAGTGAATAGCTTTTTGCTATTACTATTAAGCCTTTTTTAAAGATTTATTAAAATTTTTTAATGCCTTTATTGATAGTACAGCTGAAGATAGGCAGGAAGTAAGGGGCAGAGAGAGGGGGAGTGACCAGCAGTAAATTAGCCGTCCGATGCAGGATTCGAACCGGGGCCAGCTGCAGTGAGGACTACAGCCTCCACACACGGGGCGGCCGCTTAACCCACTACGCTACCGACTAGCCCAATTGAGCCTTTTTTTAAAGATTATTATTATTAATTTTTTTTTTTTTAAGATTTTTTTTGTGGCCTTTTTATGCCTTTGTTGATAGTACAGCTGAAGATAGACAGGAAGCAGGGGAGTCGAACCGGGGCCAGCTGCAGCGAGGACTACAGCCTCCACACACGGGGCGGCCGCTTAACCCACTACACTACCGACCGGCCCAATTGAGCCTTTTTAAGAAATAAAAATATAGAATTTTGTCTTCTTTTGTTTTAAGTCTTCAGTAGAAATCAAAAGGGCTTAAGTCTGAGAACTATAGACAGGATGGGGAAAGTCTTATCCTTTAATATGTAACCAAGACCACACAATGTTCATCATATTTTAGTTTAGATGTTCATCTTAGGATCAGATTCTTTGAATAAAGCAACAAGGACTGAAGTGTCTCTGAGATAGATGTGGCAGATTCAGACCAAACTGATGATGAGAACAGTCAAACTACAAGGTGGATTGTGTTTGTGCTGGTTTGAAGTATGTGAAGGTTCTCGGTTATCCAGTTAAATTTTAGGGCAATTGGACCTACAACCAAGTTCAGCTTCCCAAGATTGAACTCTTCTCAAAGATTCATGTCCATGTGTGGCTTGTAGTCTCTGCTGCAAAATAGCAACCCAGAAGTTTCCTTCAGGTTGTGTCTAAGAAATGTTTTCGTCCCCTAATACAACCCTACAGCTCTACATCTCTGCCACGCCTGATTTAGTGTCACAGATCCTGATCTATTACCATTAGTCCTTGAATGCGGGGGGAAAAAAGAGAAAAAAAAAGATTCATGTTTACTGTGTAGTAAACATGAATCTTTTTTTTTCTGCACTGATATAACTCAGGGCCAATCTGAACTCCTCTCCCTTTTCTTAACCTCAGCTCATGCGTGACGAGTCAAAGCTGTGGGTGGTGCATACAAGACACGCCGAGCAAGTCTACGGCCACCTCCGTATGGATGTATACAAAACAGCACACGGACAATGGAGTACACCTGTACACCAAATGTGTACACCTCTTCCCCATTCATAAACCTGTATGATAAAGGCAGGAGTACACTTGGTTTTCACGACACAGCTCTGGGTGAAACGATGGTGAATTCATCTTGAAGCACTTTGTAAAGTATGTTTCAATAAGAGCTCTTAGATTAATCATCGATCATCCTTCTGCCGTTTAATAAGAAACATTACCAGGATGATGGATTGTGATGAAGTATCATCGACGGGCCTATTGAGAGGCGGAGCGGGCACGAGTACCGTCGCTCAAACAGATGTTTAAAAAAGTGTTTCTACATCCGTTTCAGTCGAACTGTGGGAGTGGAAACAAAGCTCCTGTTTCCACAGCGATCGTGATGTATAAAATCAGAATCAGTCGTACGTGCCGCTTCATAAATCTGCCAGAAAGGACGCATATTTATGTCTGTGCGTACACACCTCTTATCCATGAATCTGCTTTTTTTTTTTTTTATACATCTGCCCATTCACAAAGCATCTCTGCTTTTTGGAACGCTGTAAGCAATAACAATCTATTTATCCGACGGGCTTTTTTTCCTGCACATAATGTAATTATGTTGAACATTTGCCAAAGGGGGGGGGGGATGTCCTCCCTCAGGCAGCTTAAAGGAATACTCCAACACTTTGGCACACTTGTGCTTGTACTTACTTTATATCGTTCAAGGACTTATTGGTGTGGTCACGACACTTACTGAGTCGTGTTAAGGCTTCCGGGTAACATAAATTTGGTTTTATCCAAAGAAAATCGGATGGATCTTAACGGACGATTGTATTTTTACTGAGTCATCACGGTTGGACGGTGTCATGTCCCAGAGATGTCCCAAAACTGATTCTAGGGATCATATTTAAACTTTTTGGCACAGTCCAGCACACAGGTATTGTTTTTACAATCACGTCAACATCTCATTATTGCCGTTTTTCACATTATTCCCTCATCTTTTCCTTTGTTCCTTACATTTCTCTCGGCCTCTCTTGGGAGAGCTTGTTTGGGCCCAACAGAGCCGATTTATCAGGAGCAGGAAACTCCTATGGGTGCCTCGGAAATAAATGGATTACACACTGAACACTCAGTGCTTGTAATCTCATTTCGAGTCTCGGTCTTCGACTGTTGCTTTTTTTTTTTTTTTTTTCCCGAGGAGGTGGAGATGCAGTGGAAATTCACCTCCTTTTTTCAAAGAATGGACAGAGGGCAAAAGAGGAAAAGGGGGGAGAGCTTTAGATTTGTTCTCAACAGCTGTCGCATACAGCAGCTGGTGCAAATGCTTTTGGTGTGAGGGAATTACATCCTGTAGTCTACCTCTGTTTTGATTAAGCTCCAAATAAATGGAGGTACGGGGTGCAACAGGTACTCACATCACTTAGAAATGACCCATGAATACCTGTGCATCAGTAACCTGTGCACTGCAGATGTTCTTATGAGTGGGTAATACTAATAAAAAGAACCACACATCTGGATGCTGTTTCTAGATAATATCCAATAAGAGATACACCCGAGCATTTAGTTCACAACTATTGTAAACCTCTCCCGTTATGTCTTTGATATGACATGCGATGTCTTGCTGCATACGTGTGGGTGCGGGTGGGTCTGTACCAATCCAATTGAAAGATGGATTCATTAATAAAATGTATGAACGAAACATGGTGCTAGTGGAGTGTGTGTACTCCGCTAACAGGCAACAACAGGTCTCAACAAGTCAAACCTGGTAAGTGACCTTCCAGCTGTAAATGAGCTGTGTGTGTGTGTGTGTGTGTGTGTGTGTGTGTGTGTGTGTGTGTGTGTGTGTGTGTGTGTGTGTGTGTGTGTGTGTGTGTGTGTGTGTGTGTGTGTGTGTGTGTGTGTGTGTGTGTGTGTGTGTGTGTGTGTGTGTGTGTGTGTGTGTGTCATAACCACTATGAAACAATCAGAAATGTAACTTTTTACAACTCCGGTTGCCTTTTTCTATACTGTTGCTCCCACACTCTGATTCACCGTCTATGTCGCTCGACCAGCGCTCACTCTCAAACAAATGGACACGAACCAAACCAAGTTTCTCGGTGTCACTATTGGAGACTTAGATGAAGACTTAGACAGATGCTGTTTCATGTAGGTACATGAAATAAACCAAGCGACAAGAACGCGGCATGGTTAAGCCGATGAATCCACCTGGATATTGCTCAGTTTCAGAGACATTTCAGGCTGACTGTGGAGGAGTTTGACCCATCTGATTTGGACACTGCAGCAGGTTGCATTTCTCCAAAAGTTCAATCTGGCTAAACTTTTTCACTGCAGTTCGCTCATTTTTTAAATTGAATTAAAAATTTTTTACACACCCTGCAGCCCGCATCCGAAATCCAGAACCTCTGTTTAGTCTGAATCAGGTCTGATCAGGATGTTCATTTATGTCTAGGAAAAATTTAAAAATCGGGTTCAGTGTGGCCGGTATAAAGTTTGTATAGAGTTCTTTTATATATGAGTTAATGAGACAGGACTGTTTCTTACATTTCAGACTCACAGAATTAAGTTAGCCTTGTGCCAACTGATATTGTGACTCTGCTGTCTCCTTCTATGTACATTCATTCACTTTCTGTGGCGCTTTGTTTTGTTTCCGCTCACGATAAAAATTCTCTTGGCTTCAAACCAGGATCCATTAAAAACAAAAAAGTTATTAAAGCTCTCTGTCCGCTTTGGGCCAACAGTCCAGCTCAGGATTTTTTTTATGTTTGTTTTGCTAGATGATACAGCAATTAGAGACCTCATTGTCATTCCCAAGCCAAACCACGCATGAATTCCTCTCAGCGGTTTTAGACCAACTAAGATTCCCTAGAAATGTTTTCATTTGAAACGCAGCCAGCCAGAGTGTAAATACGACAGAAACCGCTCATCCCCTAATAGGAACCAACTCAAATGGACTCTGTTTTTTGCGGATATGGTGATGCATAATGAAAGTGACTGCCGTCTTCTCCCCTGTGAGTTCACAGCTACTGCAAGGACAAAGACGCCTCTCAGGATTCCAGCTGCAATCACCATCTACTTCATTAGAGAAATTACCTGCAGATGGGTGATTTACCGTCTACCAGCAGTGTGTAATTGTGCTAGAAAACATTGGCTCTCTCCCCATAGTGATATAAATAAAGACCTGGCACACTCTCACGCCTACCATTATTTTGGAAACTCGAGAGATGTCTTGCAAATAACACTGATCCCCACATCGGCACATGAATCCACGTGGGTCTACCGAGGCTGGTGTCAGGATTTTATTTATTACTTGGAAATTTTACAGTCACTGTCCCGAGTATTTCAGGCCTGATATAATCAATATAGTGCAGCTGTAATCCCCACAATAAAGCACAAAAGTTTTCATTTGATTGTCAACGTTATGGCAGTGACCTTAAACAAACACAAGGGGGAGATGATACACAAATTATTATGATTTATTTATTTATTATGAAAGTTATGCACCTGTTGGCCAAATATGAGCGTTTACTGTCAGAATCAGATCAATCGTCTTCCCATTTCAATCTGAACCAACGCTGCCACCCACAATCGATCAAGTGCCCAAAGCCTGATCGATGATGTTGATCCCACGGCAGCTGGAACATCTGCCAAAGACGATGATGGTGCAGGGCTAAACCTCCATCCTTGAATCCATCTACATCTCTTTTATCATAATGTGGCACGCTGCTGTCGACGCCAAAACAAGGGCAGACTCTCTAGTGTGCCGAGAAGGTAGAAGATCAGCTGCAATCTCCCATCTCTTCAGGACCTGTACTCCACTACAGGACCCTCCGAGTCATGCGGGTAAGATTGCGGCTGACCTCTCCGGACTACAGACACAAACTTTTTGAGACACTTCCCTCCGGCAGGAAGCTGCAACCGATCAGAACCGAGCCATCACACCACAAGAACGGTTTCTTTCTCAGGCTCCTCATCAACGAGGTCCAAGGGCCTTAGATTTTTTTTTACCAAACACTAAGACAAACTCCTTGCATTTGAAAACCCACTTGGCAATTGCTTCTTTCCCTTCCCCTTCATGTTTAGCAGTTACAGATGTACACCGTGCATCCATCCATTTTTGATACATGCTCGGGTGGGATCGGAGCCTAACCCCAGCTGACTTTGTCCGGAGATGCAGGGTACATCCTCGAGAAGTCGCCAGTTCACCCAACTCTGAATATGCAGAACGGATTCACATCCAGCTGTCTCAGGTTTCCTGAAGCTGCTCTGCCATCATGTGGTGATGGACTGATATAACACCGGCCATACCTAAATACAGGTCAAGTATTTTATAGGCTGATTTCAACACTTTTAGACACAGTTATGTGCGAATGTATAAATCAACTATTTCACAAATTATTCTCTGTTTTACATTTTGTCATTTTTTGACTCTTGCACGTCATCTGCTAGAAACCGACTTTCATTCATTGTCTACAGCCTAATTTAACCGTATATATTTATTGTCTCTATTTGTACTTCTGTTTCTATCTGTAAAAAATCTTAACACAGGTTTTAATTTAGATCTATATTGGTCTTATAACTTCATTTTTAATGCATGTTTACTGTGGCTCATGCTGCATTAATAAAGTATCTATCATCTATCTGATTTACTATTTGTAAGAGCATGTGGACCTTTTTTATTTTGAGAAATAAAACAGTATTTTAAAGTATATTTGTAGTTTTCTTTCCCTATGAAGAAAATAAATAAGTTAGAATAAGTTCTGAGATTTATCTTTTTAGGTTTTACATGTGATGTAAAGGGAAAAAAAATAAATAATAATAATAATATTAATAATAATAATAAATGTTAAAAACTGCCAGAAAACATCATTAAATAAATACATTTGTTATTTAAATCCACAAAGCAGCATTTTAATGCACTAAATTTGAGAAATTAGGAAACCTTTCATTTTTTTAAATTGAGTTTGTTTTGCTGTGTCTTGTTTTACCTCCCACTCTGTCATGAAGCTCTTCGCCTCCTCGGCTGAAGCCTTCCTGTGTCTCCTGAACTCGTCTTTCACGTACTGGTCTCCTAGGGCTCTCAGGTCTATGGGCAGGAAGCGGTGCAGCACCAGGATCCTCTTGTAAAGGGAGCGCACTCTGGACACATGAGCCATGACGGAGACCTACGCAGTGATCCTACAAATAAATCCGAATTAAAAGGAGTTTAAAAGGTGGAAACAGAAACTAACATTCTCAAGGATGTTTATCAAACACATGTCCTTGTTTATCCCGGATATGAACTCTCTCCTTCTGGGTGAGAAACTGGCGAAAAGCTGCTTAACTGCCACCTGCTGGACTGGAGCAGATAAAGTGTTTATTAAATACCATACTCTGCTTAAAACACTGTATTTAATTACAGTGTTTTAATCAGAGTATGGTATCAAGTCAGTTCAACTTCTGGGATATTGATCCGGTCAGGTAAGTGGGTACCTGGATCCTACAGAGGTTGCACAGGTGTGGACAGGGGTGGCACATCAATATGTGCCATTGTCAGAAGGTTTGTGTCTCAAGAGCATGGAGGAGATTCCAGGAGACTCTACTCTAAGGGAGATGGACAGGGCCGTAGACGGTCCTTAACCCATCAGCAGGACCGGTTTCTGCTCCTTTGTGCAAAGAGGATGAGCACTAGAGCCCTACAAAAGACCTCCAGGAGGCCACTGGTGTGACTGCCTCGCAGACTTCATGAGGGTGACCTGAGGGTACATCCCATAGTGGACCCTGTGCTCTGTGATGCAATGAAGAGAGAGAGAGAGAGAGTAGATCTCCACCACAGTCAGATCTCTAAACATCTCTTGTAAGATGTTTGTCACAGTCTGTGTCGGGGAAGGAGACTGGATGAGCTTGTTAAGAACGGTGGCTCTGTGATCGGAGTAAGGATGGACCCTCTGGAGAAAGTGGTGGAGATATACACACTCTCTCTTCATTGCATCACAGAGATATATACAAGATCTTTCTTACCCAAAGCCACCAGACTGTGTAGTTGAGTTCACTGAATTTCCCTTTGGGAAAAATAAAGTTTCTCTTATCTAACAAGTCCTATAAGTGTCAGGTCATGTGACCTATGACCCAGAAAACATATTAGTCCAGTGACTTTAGTGTTTTTATTAACATTTAATGGTGTTGGATGCTCGATGAGATACACCTGTCATTTTTAAAATTGAAATCTCTAAATATATTTTATAATTTTTTTATAATTATTTAAATATTAACATTTAAGCTCAATGGCTTTAAACACAATATCTCTGCTTTAATTATTCCACATTTTTATTTGGAAAACAACAATATCCAACTTCAAACTAACGTCACCGAGGTAAAACTATCCACACAGCCCAACCCCGGTTTTTAACCCGTATTTCGTGTTTTTTTTTTATCCTCTCTTTTTGCAGAGTACGTGACCATGGTGCGTTTAAGTTCCGACTGATCAGACAGCAGGAGACGTAATCAGAGTTGTAGTGAAAACACTTGTTTCACCACTCTGCTCCCTGACGAGGTGAACATGGATATCTGACTCCCACGTCCCATCTATCTACTTTTTATTTTGTTTTAACGTTTTGTTGTATTATTAACTTGTGTCTGACGGATAAATCAGGAGGATGGGGCGTCTCGGGTCTAATTTAATCTTCACCGCAGGACTGATCGTTGGATTTCTGTCCCTTCGCTTTCTGTTGTACTGTTTCTCACAGGAGCAGCTCACAAACTTCGGGAGAGATTACAGACGTGAAGGTGAATACGGTTCACTGCATCAACACAGAGGTAGGCTTTGATTACATTACATTGTTTATGGCTGATGTGATTTTTGTTTCTTTGTAAAAAAAAAAAAAAAAAAGTATTAGATCTGATGTGGACACTACTTGAAAACTAATTTTCCCAAAAAGAAAACTCACATTTTTATATTGAGGCTACCTTTACCCTCACTTGTTATATTTACATAAGAAAATCTAAGTTTTTTTTATTTATGTTAAATGTCCATTTATTATTTAGAGACGTCAGATGTGGATCTTCTTATTTATCTTGTCGTCGTGCGTAATTGCGCATTCCAAACAGCTTTGCGTCTGGCGCAACCACACTCAAAGCTCTATGTAAAGCTTTTCTTTATTTTCTCATGTGGTTATTATAAGTCTATGGGGAAGCTATGAAAGTTTTTCTGAACAAATATTTCAACTTCAGCTAAGAAATTTAAGCCAAGCCACTGAATACAAAATTATAAACGCAACACTTTTGTTTTTGCTCCCATTTTTCATGAGATGAACCCAAAGATCTAAAACATTTTCTATACAGGTGTATTTCTAGCAATCAAGACAGATGCCCACTTTTTGTCTGTCTGTACTTAGGGGGCAATGTGTTGCCCTCCTATTATTATAAAACAGATAATTATGGATCCTAAAAAAAATATATGATTGCACAGGAAAAAACCTGACTACACATCTCACAGAGGTATCCTGTGGTAACGTCTTCACGCCTATTTGATATTGGCAACTAGGAAAACCAGTTATCAATGTCAATATGCCATGCAGGCGATACTTCGACCCTGAGACACTTCAACGCCTTAACTTGGGCAGCAACTTGCTCCCAAGCGACAAAAACATAAGTTAAAGATGAATATGTAGTGCTGTAGTAATAAATGGTTCAGGAATTCATTCGTTTATTACATTTTTCTTTAACATCCTTAATAGAAGTAAGAGCTGAAATACTTGAACTGTCCCGTGTGTATTGGTGCAAGGTTGGGTCCAAACCTTTGATGTGGCATCCTGCTGTTGTTCAGCCTCAAATGAAAATCAAACAACAGATGAAAAACAGTAATTGCTGTAAAGGTGCCACACCTTAGTTGGGCATCATGTGCCTGGCTATAGGAAAACAATGGGCTGTCTTTATAAGAGAGATAAAATGGACTTTATGTGTCCCACACCAGAAATTCACTTGTTTTCAAATGTAAAATATTTTAAGTTAGTAAGTAAGGTAATGGATGTATATTGTGGTAACTCATGTTGGTGTTAAAGAGTCTGACAACTGATCCTTCAACACAGTGTCGGTGTAGCTCTGTTAGAGCCCGCATAGGTAATATGGATCAATGCCTCCTGTTTTGTGTTCCATGACGTTTTGTATGCATCATTTGTGTTTGCACACAGTAGATCCATTATTTTTTATTTTTTAATTGTCTGTGGCATTGCATTTATTGTACTGGGTGAAGGTAAGGAGAATGCAGGAGAGGGAAGCATGGTTAAAGTCTCCGGATTTGAAGAGGAGGTGGGATTTCTGCAGCTGTAACATTGTCTGCGGATCGAATGTATCCAGTTATCACAACAAGAACTCCCCTGGGAAGAAGTTTGCAGTGTAAATACAAGCATCTTTCATAATCAGTCCAGTCTTTGTCGTATCCCGCTTGATCATACTCGTCTTGGATTCTTTTGAGCCATTACTCCCTCGATTCAGACATCCAACAACATGGCATGATGATGTTTTCGGTAGCCAGCTACTCTTTATTTTTTCCGCCTCCAGTTTTTCCTTTGGGTCAACCTCTGGCTAACACCATGACATGATCATCAGCACTAAAAGGGTCTAAACCATGGCCAGAGTTGAAGCTGACTCCTGAAGAAACAACCTGATGCACAAAGTCCAGCTCTCCTTCATTGAACGACAGCCCTTAATAATGCTTTAGTACATACTGTCATGCTTTACTATGTTGACAGTGACTTGTAGGAGCTTATTACTCAGTTAACAGTCAAATTGACCTTAGTTGCTTCCAGAACTCTGCTGGTAAGTACTAACCTACAGGTTAATGTCTAAAATATCCATATTTCTAATACTTTTTTTTTGTACATTCCTCCAGGTAAAAAAAGTAGCCCAGCCACTAATTCCTTCAACACAGTACGGGTCTTGTGCTGGATCATGACGGGGCCCAAAAACTTGGAATCTCGAACCAAGCACATCAGAGAAACATGGGCCAAGCGCTGCAACAAAGTGCTGTACATGAGCTCCGTCAAGACCGACTTCCCCACTGTGGAACTTAACGTGAGCGAGGGAAGGGACAATCTGTACTGGAAGACCATTCGAGCCTTCCAGTACATCCACCGGCACCACCTGGACGAAGCAGACTGGTTCCTGAAAGCGGACGACGACACGTTCGTGGTTGTGGACAACTTGCGCTACGTCCTGTCCAGATATGATCCGGAGAAGCCGTGGTATGTGGGCAGAAGGTTCACCCCATTCGTCAGTCAAGGCTACATGAGTGGAGGAGCCGGTTACGTCCTCAGTAAGGAAGCACTGAGGAGATTTATCAAAGGGTTCGATACTGGGCAATGTACCCACTTCTCCACCATAGAGGACATGGCTCTGGGAAAATGTATGGAGACGATGAAGGTGAAGCTAGCAGACTCCAGAGATGTAAAGGGGAGACAAACATTTCATCCTTATCCTCCACGGTATTACCTGATCAGACAGCAACCACGACCACGGCCTTGGTATCTGATTTATGAGCACTATGAACCAATAGAGGTATGTTACACTACACATATCTGCATGGAAATTGAGCGCCTTTATGTGAGAACCAGAAAGTAAATCAGTAACATATTATATATTGCCAAACGAATGAGGAGCTACCTGTTGATCTTCTATGATTAGTTAATGAGTAACTCGTGACTCTGATCTGACACCTAACCGAAGACAATCTCCGGGGTCTATACAGGTAGAATTGACTTAAGTTTTTAAAAATATCATGGCAATCAATGACGTAGCCCATTGGTGACAAGTTGTAAAGTAAGGTGTGACATTTTAACATGGATAAAGAGTAACTTGTTGGGTCTTTTTTATCCTTCTGACGTACTTCCATTTGAATAATTCATCAATAAAACTGTTAAACGCTGCAAATTTGCCTTCCAGCAGAGCCAATAAAGTATTCATCGCCACACTACTTACAGCTTGATACGTGGTGAAAAAAGGGGAATTATCTGGGGAATTTGACGGATGAGCTGGACGCGGTGGCATTAAAGAATTTTCGGCTGCCACGCCCGAAAGTTGTGCTTTTTCATTAAGGGCATTCCTTTCCTATCATTTTTAGAAAACTGATGACACCTGACTAAGTGACATTTCACTTCATGTTATTGTAATGCATAACAATAGTGAACTGACACGTGTGCTCTCTCTCTCTCTCTCTCTCTCTTCAGGGTCCAGGTTGCTGCTCAGATTTTGTTGTGTCCTTTCACTACATATACGGCGTCCAGCTGTACGCTTTGGAGTATCTGACGTACCACTTACGGCCATATGGATACAAACACAGATTTAATCCTGATGAAGAAACTGAATTAAATAAAGAAGCCCTTGTTGGTGTCTGAATTACAACCCTTGCACTAATTGGAGATGGGGTCGAGGGTGTCAGTATGTTTTCAGAGCAAAGCTTAATTTATAAACCTTTTAATATTTAATTCTAGGGTCTGATTTTAACTGAATACTTTGAGGTGTAAAGAGGTCTGTTCTACTAAGCTACCACCTATGTCACTGTGTGAACTTCAAATTTTAAGATTGTTCATAACTTGTCTTCCTCATGGCAATGCTACAAATGCACTACACTTAAAGAAGGGCGTCTTTCTCTGCCATGTTAACTTAAGGTGGTATCACACACACACATGCTGTATAACTTGTGACATGTTTTGACAAACACAGCTGTCAGATAGACAAGAATCCAAGCAGATGCCATTTGTTGCACGATATCTTCATACTCTCTGATTGTCTGGCGCTTTAAAACACTAACTTGTTGTGTTTATACTTTTATTTTTGGTTTGTCTGCTGGTTGTAGCTGTATATTTCCTAGACGAATATGAACCTATGAATCTATCCCCAAAATGTCAAACTCGTGGGTTAAAATAACTGTCCGATTTTTAGGACATCCGGCTGGAACAAAAGGTTTTAACTTGATAAACACAACATGTGCAGTCTGCTGCTGTGTGAGGCTTCAGATCAGCAGCATCTACATGTGTGTACTCGATGTCAAATGTCATATCTGTGATGCACTTTTGAAAATTATTGAAATTATGTTATTGAAATGGGCAATCTTTAAGAAATTATATTTTATTTATTGGAAAAAAAAGTTTATTTTGTTTAACTACCATGTTGTAAGTTCACTATTCCTTCTGGCACTTTTAGTGTTAAACAATTAAACAACATATTTTACAGTCGAGTGTCTTCCCATAAAACATTCATCATTATGAAGGTTAGCAGATTTTGTTAAGATGAGTTAAAACAACTAGGGCTTAAGAATCGAGCACTTAAGTCGCTACAACATCATGTGAAAATAACAGGTTATAAATACACTGTGTGTAGTTATCAACATGTTTTTAAAGACCACGCTGCTTTGTGGAACAACTCTTAAAGAAACACCTAAAAACAAAGAGACCCACAAAAACAATATATAACAAGACAAATCCTAGAATTTAATACTCTAAAATGAATTATGTTTCATACACTGTTGGGTCCATAAACTACATCTGTAACAACATTATATACAGTAGACCATATTCACATTGCAGGTGCTCTTCTCATGTATTGTCATTGTATACTTCATACTGTAATATATGGTTGAATTGACCAGATTTAAACATGACTCTTGATGATTTAGAAAGTGGTTACCATAGTAACAGACATAACAGATGACTACAAATCTTTTTTTTGGTACTACAGCTGATATTAAAGCAACATTGTGTAACTTTCTTTACTTTTCTTTTTGAGTTTTGTGATGGACAGCAAACTACTATGAACTGTAGCTGCTGTTAGCTAATGTTGGCAGTGAAGCTGGTGTCGTGCCAGAACAGGAGCTGGGCAAGTGGGCAATGTAACTGGGCTCAGCGGTCTTTATGGACATAATGACAGATAACTGAAGAGAACTTTGATAGAAGAAGCTAAGAACAGAAAGAGAGAGAGAGTTATCAAGCTGGGTGTCTTGCTAGTCCTGGCTGATGTCTTGTGTCGTTGCACTTGCTTGATGTTTGGCTGTGGATATTGCACTCTGAAACTGGGGGGGGGTGGTAAATAGCAAAAATACTAATTTCTATGCAATGTTGCTTTAAGTTTCATCAGCTCAGTTTAAGTGGTCAAGAGAAGAGACTAAGCCAAACTCACTTCATGACACATGCTCTTGTGTTTGCAACCCATCGTAAAGAGAAAGCTGAGTGACTAAACAACAATGAAGAAAGTAAAAATTCCTGTCAGCTTGTATTGGTTTCAGTCGATATACATCTCTATAATGATCAGACATCTGGTGCATGTTTTGAGCAGGAGTGTAGCACCCTATAATGTAAAAATTTCCAGAAAATGTAATAAAATTTGCACTTACCACAAGTAATTCTCATAATATACTAGAAGGATGACAGTATGTCAGCTGACCACTATGTCGCTTGACATAGAGTAAGTGATATAATAACCGTTTGAGTGGATATGTAGGCGTAGGTTTATGTCAGGTGTCATGAATGCTTATGTATATCCTCTTCAAATGAAGTTGTTTGTTGTTGGTTTGTGGTCGTTTTAATGAGGTAGCGATTTGTTGGAAATCAGTGTAGAGGTGTAGGGAAGAGTTACCCGGGGGTCTCCAGTGCTGCTCAGAAGCTTATCTAAGAAAGTCCATCACCCACTCAGTAAGACTAGGATGTACAGTAGTTGCATGTCCCTGCGTATCTGCACATGTGCATATGGTACCCGAGGTCTGTAATTTAACCCAATAGTTTCTCTGTTGTTTCAAATCCGGTGTATAAAACATTTAGATTCTCAAAACACAAAATGTAAAATGAACATATATATTACATTATCTGCCAAAAAAAAAACCTCCTGAAAATGTAATAAATTCCCAATAATGTAATAAGGTATTAGATTATCGGTAAACATTTTCAGTCAGGTTATTTTATTACATTATTGGCTTTTGTTACATTTCCGACCGAGTTAAGTGCAAATTTTATTACATTTTCAGGGAGTTATTACATGATGGGGTGCTACAGGGAGCACCTGCAGTGTGAACGTAGCCCGAGAGACGGCGAGGAGGTCCCGAGTCTGCTCTACATCATCTCCGTCACCTGCAGCAGTGTGACCACAGCAGCAGCTCCTCGCCTGAGCGTTGTTCAAACAGTAAAGCTTTGCATCGTCGGCGCACGCTGACGGGAGTGTGTCAGCACACACTCTTTTCTCAAATCACAGTCCGTTACGTGTACACGCAGGAACTCCTGCATTTGGCTTCAGTCTCAAAGTTGTTTGCGTTGCCCTGACAGCCTCCGAACCAGAACTGGGCGCAAGCGTTGGCCTCGCGGTCGTAATACCACCTGACTACGTACTCTCGACACGGACCTGGATCCAGAGACTGACTGCACCCGTCATCTGAAAGGTCAAGAAGGGGTGTTAAATTTGTTTAGTAAATCTGAGGCGGAAGAAGTTTTCACACTCTTGCGTTTAGGGTCTGCTTGTTTACCTGGCACTGGTGAGTCTGTCAGGGGTGGAGGAGGAGGGCTAACTGGAGCTTGTGTGCTCACGACCTCATACAGCCAGTCGGCCGGAGTCTGAGGACCCACCACGGAGGCCACTTCAGGGCTTTGCTGCCCTTGGGGCCCTGGAGTCGGTGTTGCTACTGGCTCTGTTGGGAGTTCAAGCTGGGAAGCAGAGGAAAAGCTTAGATCAGAGTTCAGTAACACTGCTTATATTTTTAAAGGCAGCTACAATATAGTTATTGCATAATTCTGATTATTTTAAATCAACGGAGTCTATTATTCTTTCCAGATGCGATAAAAGCAGCGTTTACTTCTATGTTTTCCTCCTCTGGGAACTCCGTGGAGAGGACTTCTGGTTGGATTTCCGCAGATGGAAAAACAGAGTGTACGTGTTCCTGATCACAAATCCGATTCAGTAATTTGCTTTCCAGATCTGTATCATAAGAAACAAAGGAGGAAACATAATTAGAAATGTTGTCCTTTACTCATCACATGAAGTAATGACGATTGTAAAAAGTGGCTCAAGCGATCGCAAGGTAAAGGTAAGATCATAGAGTTGTTGGAACTTGTTTTCTTTCACTTTTGATAAAACTAGGTTAAACAAACATCTCAGTCTGCGTCTGAAAGGACAATTTGCTTACTGGGAAGTTTCCTGAAGTCGTCGATGAGGTAGATGTGCTCTTCATGAGGATCAGAAGCAATAACGTTCATCTCGGCCTCAAACCATTCGTACTGAAAGTCATCCTTGTCCATGACTCCTATAGTAAACATCTCGATCCCTTCGTTGTGGGCCTCTGCTGCCGTCTCTTCAAAATTCATGTTGTCGCGTTCGTCGGCATTCCTGGCCGTTATAACCACAGCCACTTTCCTCACACCGGGCCGCGAGGCCTGGAACAGCAGGTTGGCTCGATGGATGGCGCTACCCGTGAAGGTACCCTTGCCCATGTACGGCATCTTTCTGACGGCGTCCTTGATTTCGTCCTGGCTGAGCTGCAGCTCCAGACTGACTACCACCTTCACCACGTGGCTGTAGAGCACCATGCCGACACGACTGGCATCTTGGCTCACCGACACTCGGTCAATAATGGTGGTTACAAAGTCCTTAACCAGCTCGAAGTTTTCTGGTCCTACGCTCTCTGAGCTGTCTATCACAAAGACCAGCTCCAGCGGGCTCTCTCTGCACTTGAGCCCACAGCCTGCAAGGGTAGATATGAAAACACAAATAAATGTAAAACAAAGTACTATATCTGTGCATCGTATAGTTTTACTTGCTATCATGATAAAATGTGTATTTTACCACAGATTTCCCGTATAATCCTGATTACTTCCTCTCTCTGTGAACAGACAATAAAGAAATTAGGTCTAAAACTCTGTTATGATATAAAGCTGAGTATCATTTGTGCCAGTTACTTTACTTACTGTCAGCCCTGGCTCCCCCTTTTCTCCAGGTCGCCCCTATAAAATTAAATTAAATGAAGTACATGGTGACCTTATGTATCGGATGTACCACTCCATTTGGCACCAGCAAACATTCATTATATTTTAAATAGACTACTTGATCTAACCAGCAAGTTATAATTTCCATTGTAGATGAAATGAGGAAGACCATGACGTGCAAAGTTACCATCGATCCAGTAGATCCAGGTTCTCCATAGTCTCCTTTGTCTCCTTTCTTTCCTCGGTCTCCAGCAATGCCTCTATCACCCTGTGTGCATTTATTTGAAAGCACTCTTTATTAAAGCAAATTTAAAGCACTGGTAATCAGAGCCAATATGCCACAGGTCATTCAAACATCAGCGCATGCAGTAAGTAGGCTGTATCGTTTGTACCTTCTCCCCTGGAAAGCCGTCGCCTGGCGCACCCCGAGGACCCATTGGCCCCTGAAACCCGGGTTCCCCCTAAGAATAAAGATTGTTGAATTGGTAAGCATGAAGAGACAATGGACCAAAATGGTCAGCTGGGTCCTGGGTCAATAAAAAAAAAATTTGGGATCCCATCAGCTTCACTGACACCATACCAGCCTTGCCAAGTGTTTTTTATGACCTACCTTTGGACCCTGGATACCCTCTCCTTGAGCCCCTGGCATTCCTGGTGGACCAGGCTGACCTGTAGAGCCCTGGAAATACAATGCATTGGAGCATTTGTAGAGTTATAAGGCCTTATTTCATTATGACATGCAAAGTGAATAGTTATAAAAGAACAACAGAAATAATTTAACTCCCACACACATACTGACCTTTGGTCCATAAAGTCCAACTCCTGGAGGACCTGATGGCCCTGGCACCCCTGTTAAGCCTCTGTCACCCTGACACACAACATGGACAAAACTAATTTAGCAGGCTAACAATTTGTTGTTCCATTTCCACTTCCAGTCAGTATCGTAAACACAAGTCTAGTTTTCATTTTGCCTGGCGCTCATATAAAAATTCATGCCTCACCTTTGATCCCGGTAGTCCTTTCCCTTCGGGTCCCATCTCTCCTTGCAGTCCTGGTAAGCCAGGCAGTCCCTAATGATGACGGAAAAGACGTCCATTTACAAACCTTTTTTTCTCATGAATGTGGGGATAATTCAATTGTACACCTTGTTTCTGACTGTTTCTTCTCACCTGTGGTCCTGGTAAGCCGTCTCCCTTCATTCCTGGAGGCCCCACAGGTCCAGTATTTCCTTTATTACCCTGAAGTAGGAATAGGTGCTTCAGCTTTGCATGACACTGCTACACAATACACTTTATACTTTGGTGTTCGTGTTACCTTTGGTCCAACAATTCCTACTCCGGGTTCTCCAACAGGACCAGCTGGTCCTACAGGCCCAGACTCCCCCTGTAAAAAATGAAAAACAATATATACTATAATTAACATTAATGTAGACTGACTCACATGACTACTACCAACTGAGGTCATGCCACCCAAATATTGTGTGTAACCAAAGTCCAAGTCAATCCTGTGCCCTAACTGTGTGCCTGCATTTCGTTTCCTTGCTGCAAGCAAAACTTACTGCAAAGACTCCAGTGACATCCTTTTTTTCCAACAGTATGATTGATGTTAATGTTTTAGGTGATGATTGTGCACGCACTGTGTGTCATCACCTTTTCCCCCGGTAATCCACGACCAGCAGCTCCTGTTAGCCCCATCATTCCTGGACTCCCAGGCTCTCCCTAAACAAACAGTCAGTCAAACATATATAGACATTAAGCTGCAAGCAAATAAAATCTTGCGTCTAGACCATGCGGCGCAGGCAAGTGTGGAAGCCTCTGATTTATGATGAATGAAACATTACTATTATAAGCAGCAGCGTCTTCGCGATTATTAACAACAAATGTGTTTAAAGGTCTAAAATCGTTTAATTTAACATTAGATTCAGAACTATTTTAAATGGATCTAATGGCTTTATAACCTGACTCTGAGTTTAGCTCATTGTTTTTGTTTCACTGCTCGTAACTTTCCTTTTTTTCCTGTCTTTCTGTTTACATAAAAAAAAGTTCATATAAACCTGCTTCACACTACCTGGAGCACCAAACAGCAGAGAGAGAGATATATTTAGTGACATAAAGACAACATGAAGTATCACCTTTTTATTTTATTTTATTGTCAATAACTTTGTTGTGATAAAAAATGCATTCAAGCTTTTTTTGAACATAACTCAGAAATATGATCTGAGTAATTTTCATTTAGTCTTGCAGGTTAAAGCTTTAAACAAAAATCCTGTGTTACCAGCTAAAGGTGTGTACGTTTTTTTTGCGCACTTTTTGGTATTATAGATTAAGTTATATTTAAATTTGAGCTGCGAGTGAAACAAAACCTGTTGTATGAAGATTATATTCATCAAAACAGACACAGGATTTTATGACCGGCACTCTTTTAGGAGTTTGTTGGAGTGTGCAGGTCACAACAATGAGTTTAAATAGGCTAGAAAGCTTACAGCGTTGCTTTTATGGATCAAATGACAAAACCACAGAGAATTATCACCAACTCTGCTGTTTCTGACAGCTCTACATTGGATTTACAGCCAGTAACTTTACTGTTTTAGTTCACTTTCACACTCATCAACCTATTTTTTTTTCAACAGCAGCATGTAGCTGTTTTTATAATACAACCACAGTGTAATTAATGTCAACCTGAATGTGTCAGGCTGTCACGAGGGACTCACTCGTCATAGTCATTTAGAGTCCTGGAAGCAAAACCACATGTAAACAAACCATTCAATCATTAAACATGACCTGTGTTTAAGGATAAATTAATGTCTAAGCACATCATTTCCCATCTACAGCGAGCGGGCAGGGGAAACTTGTATTTAACACACCTTAGCGCCAGCAGGTCCGACTGGACCTGGAATCCCTGAAAGTCCTCTTGGGCCACGGTCGCCTCTGTCTCCCTGTGAGAAAACACAAAATACACATGACATCATACATCTCAGCTCCTCTGCTGATAGAAAGGTATGGCATATAGATTGTAGAGATTGATATTTACTCATGAGTGAGTTATGTTGTATGTTGAAATCAAATAAGTCAATGTCAAATCTCTAAAAAGTTAAAAACAATCGTTTGCTTAGTCAGTTTTCCGTGTACAGAAAAGTCAATAAAGCTATTGTGAATACAGATATGCAAATATGTACTTAAACTACTGACTAGTGAGGAACTATTGACTGCAAAATGTGTCTCTTTTCATGTCCAGGGCGTTTACAGTACATGTATGAGTTACTAAAGCAAAGTTCATCATGTTGAAGCATTTAGGATATCCTCTAAGAGACTGTAATAATGTTGACATGTTTACCTTTTCTCCAGGGATGCCTTTCCCCGGTGCTCCCTCGAGGCCTCGCAGACCTGGCACACCCATTTCTCCCTGGATAAAACAGCAGATCAAACTGTGTCACACCATCCTGGAGATCAGGATGCTGAACTCCCTCCCAGCACCGCCCCCGCTTCCTTCTCTGCCCGCTGCCCCCACGAACCAAATGGTACCAGACACTTTTACAAACTCTAAAAAACTGGCAATATAGCAGTTTTGCCATATATATATATATATATATATATATATTTATACTGTGCCATATTGCCATACTGATACTGTTAGCCTGTTGTTTCTGTTTATATTCTTCTTTCTGTTCATACCGCCAGGTTTATGGGGTGCCGTTTGTAAAGCGTCTCGCTCTGAAAATAACAGCAACATTTTGTCACATTTAGCTAAAAACAATGTTTAAAAAACTGGTTTGAATTTTTGAGAGTCACTTTTTTTGCACATTTAGAACAATATTTGTGAACTTAGAGATATTTTAAATATTTAAATCCAAATGTTAAATGTAAAATCTAAATCTAAATCTTAAATCTAAATCTAAATGTTAAATATAAGTCTAAATGTTAAATATAAATCTAAATGTTAAATATAAATCTAAATGTTAAATATAAATCTAAACCTAAATCAAAAATTCAAACCAGTTTTTTAAACATTGTTTACGCTTTACAAACGGCACCCTATAATGGTTTGCCACATTTATACTATTTATATCTTCCAGATTTGCCACTGTCTTTTCTTGGATGTCTTTTAGCTTGTATATATACATTTTTAGATATATTTTGATTTTATATTCTTTACATCTTTTACTTAGATTTTATATTTCATGTTTATTGCTGTGGGTAAGAGGGAAACGCAATTTCAATTCTCTGTATGTCCTTGAACTTGAACCTGAACTTGAACTTGCCTAAGAGGCTGGAGAACCAGAAGTACAAGTCACGGACAGATTATTTCCGTGGAAATATTTGTGTGTGGAAAGGTTCTGGTGATTGTGCTGAGAAACCTGCTACACAACAGATAGTATACACAATTCATTCCTATGTCTGAAAAACAATGAGTTGGGGCACTTTCTTGCTGGAGCATCGTGCTAAAAAAGTGTCAGTTTTATTGTTTTGGACAAACCTTGTAATTTTTTTATTTAACTGACCTCCAATTACTGACTCACCTTAGACCCAACAGCTCCATCCTCACCAGGAATGCCAGGTATTCCAGCAGCTCCGTCAAGTCCTGGCTCCCCCTAGAAGACATGAACATACATGAACTCGAAAAACTTTAGGTCCCACTGTTCATTCAGTTCAACGTGTTTGCGTTTGGTTGTCTCACCTTTGGTCCTGCCTCACCGATACCTCTTTCTCCCTGAGGTCCAGACTCTCCGGGGAAACCCTGGTCACCCTGTGAGGCGACACAAATCACTGAAAGTCACATCAGGCGATGTGAGAATGTAAATGTGGCAAATGAGCCAGTGTTGATTGTAGGTTAAAGGTTGACACCAGCAGACCAGCTCCCCAAAGGTTTTCCTCGCCAAAGTCTATTCCCTGAACAATATATTGGACTAGCTCAGACTGTTGTGTCTTTATTTTCACAGAAACATCGCCCACTCACCAAGTGGCAACCTCCATGGCTCAGTGTGTCTTAGATAAATACGTAAGGGTGAGCACCCAGGAAAAAACTTTGGGAACCACTGGTCTACAGGGGAACCGACGACAGCATGGTATGGCGACTGCAACAACTTAGACTGCATTTCTCTACAGAGGAGTACAGTGAAGTCAAGTCCAAAGCAGTGTTAGTGCTCGTGTTAACCAAAGCGGCTCTCCATACAGAGCGTGCCGTGGTGCAGAGCTCAGATCTGCTGTGACAGTTTTGGCATCTGTTCTATTTTTTTCCGCGTGCCACGATTTGGCAAAAAAAACACGCTGCAGGCTTATAAAAACCAAGAAAAAAAAAAAGATTTGGAGAGACAGAAATCATCCAGACCAGATCAGGCCTTTGTCTATTTGTTTTGATCCATAAATGTGCTTTGTTAAAAATATCCTGCTATTGATAACCTATTAAACATAAGTAACTAATAATCTGAGTAGTTTTTCAGAAGAAACTTTGTATTTAAGTATTTTTTAACAGCAGTAGTTTTACTTGTAGTTGAGTAATGAGCCAGTACTTAGTTACCAAACTGACCAAAGTATTTTTAGTGGATTCAATCGTCCATTTGTAAGAGGAAGAAGAAAATGGAAATGAAAATGGAAGTAAATGTTTAATGTATCAGTCTCCCCTGTAAATATTACAAAAGCCACAGTGTAAACTCTCCTCTGCTACCAACCTTTGGTCCAACTATGCTCAGTCCAGGAGCTCCTCTGGGACCAGAAGGTCCAACTGGCCCTAGGTCCCCCTAAAGCAGGGGGAGAGAAACATCAGAATATATAACATAGCTGCATGAATAAAGAATAAATAGCAAATTCCTACATCTTTATTGGACTTGCCTTTTCTCCTTGGAGGCCTGCTCCTGGAAACCCAACCAAACCTGGCAGCCCGGGGCCTCCTGTGTTTCCCTGAAGGTCAGACAGGTGAGAGGTCAGACTGGTCATACTTTTATACGTGTGTCTGCGATCCCTAACAAACACTTAACCGTACCTTATCGCCTTTTTGCCCGACTCCTTGAAGTCCACGGCTGCCTTTGGGACCTTCATACCCCCGGTCACCCTGTAAGAGACACACTGGGACGGTTAAGTCAAATCATACAACCGTAATCTGAATGATACATTTAATATATTAGGATACTGTGAATAGCTTCACATAATGATGTGGTTGTGGTTAACCAGCTTCATCCCAGAACTTACCTTGGGCCCTGGGAGACCTTCACCTGGAAACCCTGGGGCTCCTTGCATCCCTGCTGGCCCTGCCGGCCCCTAAACACATCAACAAGACAGTAAATGTTACATACTGAATTAACAATAAATATGTGATTATGAACCAGAAATATGGTTAGAAAACCCAGGTCTTTGGATCTTAACTACAGCTGTATGTCTGTACGTTGCTGTCCTCTTTAGTTCTGCCCAGGTGTGCCACGTCTGCCTTGCTCATTAAGGTGCACCTGGCCTGAGAATGAGGTACTTAAAAGTTCCTGTGGCAGCATCAGAAGAGCAAGGCTTCTGGCATGGGGACTATCTCTCAGTCCGAGAGTTTGCGGTTAGTGTTTTGACGTAGTTCTGATTTATTGTCTTGAATGTTTGTATGATTTGGTTCATCTAAAAGTGTCTTTCTGTGGTTGGTTTGGATCAGTGGTGGAATGTTTTTTGTCCTATACTGCCACCTAGAGGATGAGGCATGTGACTACCCATGCAGATGCCTTCATTTCACAGAGATACATGATGTCTGTGCTACTCAACGCATTTGAAGTTACATTCGACACAGTTTTGCAAAAACTTCACAGCTCAGAGGAACCGTCACAGGAAATACAAGCAGCCAATATTCAAACAACTCCATTAAAATTCAAAGTTCAAGTTCAAGATCAGAAATTCAGTTCAGGTGCAAAGATCAGGATCAGGATCCAGAGAGTGAGATAATCCACCAATTCATGCTGAAATACAGAAACTTAGTCACATGTTCTCTTTGGCACAGTATGGGGTGATAGCAACTGGTAAACATATGTCAGCTATAGCAGCGATTACTGTTCACTTAGTTTTGTGAACTCACCGGTGTCCCTGGTTCACCCCTTCCCATTGGTCCAGGAGAGCCTGGTCTTCCTTGGTTCCCCTTGTCACCCTGAAAAATAAAGTTCACAGATGAGAGGAAGTACAAAGGACACACATTGACCTTCCTGCAGATATGTAAGTAGGAAAATGTTCGTGATGAAATCAAATACTAAACTAAACTTACTTTGGGACCAGGGAATCCAATGCCGTTATCTCCAGGAGGTCCGGGTGCACCCCTCACTCCTCTTTCACCCTTTTAGGCGAAGAAAGAAGAAACATACAAATATGGCTTTGACCTGAAAACATACTGATCCACTCAATTTATTAGAATATTTATTGCCAGAGTTTTTACTTTAGATCCAGATGGCCCCTCTGGACCCTGGTCTCCAGGTCTTCCCCTGACTCCCTGAGACAAAAAACAAAACAGGAAAGAGCAAATAAAAACATATGATGACATAAATAAATGCATAAATGAAAGGATTTTAATATAAAAACACAAACTCTACAAATTTTAACATTAAGAACCAGTTAATTCTGCTACCAGACCAGACTCCTTTGACAAAAACAGAATAATTTAAAGTGATAATAAAGTATGTGAAGCGTGACTGTGCATCCGTATGAAAGCTGCTCAGTGTTGCATGATAGATCACTTCAGTGGCTTCCAATAAAATACAGATTTGACTTGTTCATTGTTTATGAATCACTTCATGGTCCTAAATACACCTCTGACTGCATGCAAACCCTCCAGAACCTCCGGATCTTCTGTCTGAGTCTGTGTGGATTCGTCTAATTCATGTTGGAACAAAAGGCGTTTTTATTCCCATGGAGGTTCTGCTTTATTATCTGTCCTTCACAGAGCACAGTCTCTGGAGATCAACTGCAAAGACCAGATTAATAGGCAACACAATGCAGAAATCTCCAGTCCCAGAGTGACTGTAAAGCAGGGAAGGCTCTAGGAAGTAGACTTGAGTAAACTTTTGACAGTGTGTGCATAGGTAGATTTCATGGGAACTGGAGACGGATCAGAAGGACATCAAACCTAATGGCACTCTGACGGTGGCTGCTGTTGTTCTACTGATGCTGAAGGGGGCAACAAGCGTTTAAGGAGAGAGGGAATGGATAACATGTGCCCAAATCCTAATCCTCTGGGACAACGTCTGCTCAAAGACTACAACCAAACATTGCAAGCTTGGATTCCCTGCTTTAGAAAGGCTACATTAGGAGAGGGATAAGACCTAATCCACAGCTCACATTCCACAAGTGCAGAGCAGGAGATGGACTCAGAGTGTGTGGCTTTTGCTGCAGCACTGATTGTTTCAGCGCGGATGTGGGGGGACACGGGAATCTTTCAATTTGACCACACACCCTTTCAGGTATGAAGAGTACGAAGAGTTCTGTTAAATTAAAATGTATATTTCACACATGTGCTACATGATACCCCGAGAATATGAATCACACACTTTGTGCAAATGCACTTTCAATTTCTTTCTAAAAATAAGATGAGTCTGAAGTCTGGATGTAGTTAGCCTAGCTTAGCATAAAGACTGAAAGCAGGGGGAAACAGCTAGCCTAGCTCTGTGCAAAGTTCAAAAATAGTTTGTTTATCATATATAAGTGAATAGAAATGTTAGAATAACTTTATATTGGAACTATTTACTACTATCCACCCAGTATTTCTAAATATATCAACAATCGCACATGTTGCCAGATACTGTCAGTGTGCTGTGTATAGGCACGATGGTAGCAAACCTGGCAACCTCTGTTTGTGTAAGGTTCAACAAACATGATAAAATATCTTCATAGGTGTATTTTTTAACTTTAGACAGAGGAACCAGAACTATGACTGTTTGTCTGTCTTAACTTTCACATGAATTATAAAGATTATCGTCGTTGAATCATAAATGATATACTCTGTGACTGTGGATCCATGCTTTGTGAAACATTGTACATGTGAATGAAAGCGGTTGCCAGAATTGACAAAATGATTACAAAGCATCAGATATGTGTCATCTGAGCTCAGACTCGATCGACTGTTAACAGGATAAAAAAGTTTAAAACATCACCTGCTCTCCTTTGGGGCCTCTGGGGCCAGGAAGTCCATCTGCACCCTAAGAAAAGACATCACCATATTCACTCACAGTGCTAAAAGCACCACAAAATAAGTAATTATGGGAATCAATAAGACAATGTAAGATGTTCTGAAACCTACTTCTTCTCCCTTTTTGCCGACAGCACCACATTCACCCTGTTCTCCCTGTAAAGACACAGGTAGGTGAAGCTTAAAGCAAACATCTTTCCGATCTGACAACAGCTGAGATTCGTCATTAATAAAACTGAATATGTGTAAAATAGCAAAAATAATAATATCATTCATACATACCTTTTCCCCTTTGCTGCCATGTCGACCCTATAGATGGAAAAAAAAGATCAGTCCACCAAACATCATGATACTGTAATAGAAAGTCAACCAACCAGCCTCAGACTATATAATGTGATGGGACCACAGAAGATTTCATAGACTTATATTTCTAATTGTTTCATATATATTCAGAAATTTGGATTCAATCCATAGAATGGTTTTATTTGGTGAGTCACCATCCAGTTTGTAGACCCCTGACAGGTTTTGGATTGTCATGAGAAATCTTAACTGAGCTCCTATTCTGTCATGTAAAGGTAACACAGTTATATTTACCTTTGAAGCAGCAAGACTAGCTGTGTCCAAAGTATTTCTTAAGGGTTAAGACAGCTGGGCGTAGATGCTTAGGGCCAGCACAGAGACCTGTGCTCAGTGACTATCTACCAACCTGTGCTGCTACAGCAAAGAAGTACTGGACAGACGGATAAACTGTTGTTCGTCAACAGTACAGCACATAACGCATCTCTGTTTGTGCACAGTTTAATAAGGAAGAGATACAATATGCTAATTTGAGAGTTTTAAGGGTGCTAGGTGTATTATTCTTTTTACTTTGGAGCGAGCTAACCCAGCTAGTTAGATATTTCGCCTCGCTTCGAGGTCATTATGCTATACCAGGCTAAAATACTGCATAGACAAGAGATTCATGAACACGTTTCTTAAAATGATGTTTCATTATAATGTTAAATGTGGTAAAACACTTCAATTAAAGTGGTCAAATCTATTTTGTATCTCAAAATATAATACAACAGAACAACATACTGCCTTCAGATTTACATGGCTGTTTGCAAAGAGAAAAATATTTGATATTTACCTGGAGCCCCTCCATTCCTGGACGTCCGTTGATGCCAGATTCCCCCTACAGTGACCGAGCCCAGACAAAACAACACATCAAACGACACTTCATAGTTTCTTTTTGTTTCCAGCGCTGGATTAAGGACACAATAGAGACTTACACGAGATCCCTTTAGACCTGGAGCTCCATCAGACCCCGGCTCGCCTGGTTTCCCCTACATGAAAGTAAAGAGAGAGATGGTGCCGAATGAGAATATTTGGGCCCCTTTATAGTTTGGATTCTGTGTATGAATAGGCATACATATATGTGGTAGGTCACGCTCAGTTCAGCCTGTCTGTAACCCCTGTCCAACATAAACCTCCACCTCAGTGCTGCAGGTTCTCAGATCATTGCAGCCTATGTGTTCGCTCATGTGTAATCTTCCATCCTTGACCTTTGCTTCTCTGCAGCAGTGCTACCAGTGAAAACAACCCTTTCAGGCGGCCCATTCACCACCTGCTACACTTGCATTGTGGGAAACATGTCCTGCCCTTTCACATCTTTTCCATGTAGTGCTTTGGATGCAGGCCAGATGCACCTGCTGGTGGAGGCCTCTAGCAGGTGCTGAGGCTGGGACAACACCAGGGATATTATTCAGGGATAACAAGCCACCGTGTGAGGCTTACTGAGCTCTGTGCGACTGAGGAAGAAAGTCTCAACCTGGGAGACCAGCTGGGAAGTAAACTGGTACAGAATAATGTCATATTACCCAAAAGAGGAGGATATCAGACCAGTCTAGTAGCTCATTTCCAGTACTTTGATCAGAAAGAGGAGAAAAGTTGTTGTCTCTCTTTGGGTGAATGGATCAGCTAGTCAAGAATGGGAGGTGACTGGTCAGTAGGTCTGTCCACCTTTGATGCAAAGCAACTACCAGCAATATCTTTAATAAAATGTAATAAAAATATTCATGGGCAATATGGCCTAAATCTATATCAACATAGTTGGATCAAACAATCCCAAATCAAGCTCCATTGACTAGCCTTTTCAACTGTATTGAGTGTAGCCAAGGGTCATAAGAGCTACTAAACTTGCATGTCAACCAAGGGGCAACCTCTGTGGCTGCCAAAAAACTGCAGTTCCTCAAACGGCCACTTGAGGCTGGCAACAGAACGAGTCATCACCATAAGCCCCCATGTTAAAATGTCCAACTTAACAGCAGAAATAAACATGTTTACAGCCTGGTACAAAAAACAGTTTTGGTCTCTGTAGCTAATTTCCCCGTTCATGACAACTGTACTGATTCTGAATTTTCATTTTTAGATTAACTAGAAGGCGGCAGAGCAAAGTAAATTAAGCATCTGACTTCCTCTCATAGATCATTCACTTTTATTTTACTCACCCTCCTCCTATAGTGGAGCTTAGCTGTGATGCCCTTCCTACTGCTTCCACCCGTACGTTTATTCTACTATACGCCATCTTTTTTTTTTCTTTTGGCTGCTTTCCAAGGCTTTTCGTTTTCCCGCCACTTCTCATATCTAACAGCGCCTACATTCCTCAGCCTCGACCTTGCATGCACCGATAAGCAGAGCACATCCTCTGCTGACACCATTGTTTCTGACCGTGCTACCATTCATAAAAAATGAAGAAAAAAAACTCGAATCTATACTGTCTGGTTGGCATTCACAGTAAAGTAAGCACAAAATTAGTGCATCTGAGTATGAAAAACAGTACGACATTGTGTTTAATATTCATGTGTATCAAGGAGTATTAGCCATAGTTTATCTATATATTAAGATTTTTGAGTCTAACACAGATTGTGTTAAAGATGTTAGCACAAAAAGACTGGTTAAGTTAAGTTAAGTAAGGTTGAGCTGAGTTGAGTTAAGTAAGGTTGAGTTGAGTTGATGTAAGTTAAGTTAAGTAAGGTTGAGTTGAGTTAAGTTGAGTTGAGTTAAGTAAGGTTGAGTTGAGTTAAGTTGAGTTGAGTTAAGTAAGGTTGAGTTGAGTTGTTTTAAGTTAAGTTAAGTTAAGTTAAGTAAGGTTGAGTTGAGTTGAGGTAAGTTAAGTTAAGTTAAGTAAGGTTGAGTTGAGTTGAGTTAAGTAGTGTTAAGTTAAGTTAAGTTAAGCAAGGTTGAGTTGAGTTAAGTTGAGTTAAGTTAAGTTAAGTTAAGTTAAGTAAGGTTGAGTTGAGTTGTTTTAAGTTAAGTTAAGTTAAGTTAAGTAAGGTTGAGTTGAGTTGAGTTAAGTAGTGTTAAGTTAAGTTAAGTTAAGTTAAGTTAAGTAAGGTTGAGTTGAGTTGAGTTAAGTAGTGTTAAGTTAAGTTAAGTTAAGTTAAGTAAGGTTGAGTTGAGTTAAGTTAAGTTAAGTTACGTAAGGTTGAGTTGAGTTAAGCTAAGTTGAGTTAAGTTAAGTTAAGTTAAGTAAGGTTGAGTTGAGTTAAGCTAAGTTGAGTTAAGTTAAGTTAAGTTAAGTTAAGTAAGGTTGAGTTGAGTTGAGTTAAGCTAAGTTGAGTTAAGTTAAGTTAAGTTAAGTTACGTAAGGTTGAGTTGAGTTAAGTTAAGTTAAGTTACGTAAGGTTGAGTTGAGTTAAGCTAAGTTGAGTTAAGTTAAGTTAAGTTAAGTTAAGTAAGGTTGAGTTGAGTTGAGTTAAGCTAAGTTGAGTTAAGTTAAGTTAAGTTAAGTTAAGTTAAGTTAAGTTAAGTTAAGTTAAGTTAAGTAAGGTTGAGTTGAGTTGAGTTAAGCTAAGTTGAGTTAAGTTAAGTTAAGTTAAGTTAAGTTAAGTTAAGTTAAGTTAAGTTAAGTTAAGTTAAGTTAAGTTAAGTTAAGTTAATAGGTAGTTCTGGATATTTTCAATGCTGTAATAAACTCACCGGCCTTCCAGGGTAACCCCTCTCCCCTCTTTCACACAGACAGCTTTTTGGCTGTGGGCACTGAAATAAAGACAAAGGCAAAGAGCAAAATTAAACAAAATATGCTAAAGCAAACACAGGATGCCAATGAAATAAGAACAATATTGATATTTGTGATAAATCTCATAGTACTTACTCCAGTTTTGACAATTGTGTTCTGAGAAAAACAAAAAAACAAACAGAGAGTTATATATATTTATATAGTTCAATCCTGCAGAAATAATCTGGATACATGTGTGTATTTATGCATCATCACATCTGGTCATTTCTATTCAAAGACACTCTGTAAACAAAAACAGTACTTTCAATCACTTCTGTCCATCATCTTGCAGTGTGTTTATCTATATTTCATCTGTTTTAATTGCTTATTTCTTGGTATATCTCAGTATCTTCATAATGAATGCAGACTGCAACAACATCAGCAACAACTATGCAACCTGACCTCCAACATAACTGACCAGTTCATTGAAGAGTCTGTCCTCCAGCCGGGGGTCGGTGAGGCTGAGGACGTGCTGCTGTGGGGGGGCGCTGGCGATGGATCGTAGTTTTGACACCATGGGACCGTCCTTCAGCAGGCCCGACAGCCTGATGGTGAACACCCTGATGTTGTGCTGTTTGGCCTCAGCAGCAGCCGTCACAGCACTGGGGCTGCGTGGGTGATCTGTTCCGTCCGTCATCAAAAGCGCCACCCTCAGGCTGCTGGGAGACGTCTCACTTTTGAACAGCTGGGTGGCGTTGGTGATGGCATAGGCGGAGTAGGTGCCGTGGCCGATGAAGGTCATGGAGGCCACCCTGCTCTGGAAGACGTCCAAGTCCTGCCAGTCTCTGAAGTTGTGCTCCACTGATACGATGCTGCTGTACTGCAGAGCGGCCAGGCGCAGACGCAGGCGCCAGCCGGTCGAGTGGAGCTGCATGAGCTTGTTGCTGAAGTCCAGGATGAACTCCTTCTGTTGCTCAAACAACAAAGATTTGGCTTTTTCCGAACTGTCGGCGATGAACATGATCTCCACCGGGCAGATCAAAGCTAAGCAGGAGGCAAAACACAGAAGAGTTATATTTGGAGTCAATTATTACATTTAAAACCAACTGTTCCATTAACAATGGTCCCATTACCCATCCAACACTGTGGTCCAGAACAAGATATTATATAATATCGGCATATATTGATTCAAGACAACTTGTAAATTTATAGGTGTTGGCCTCAAAGGTCCACCACTGGAAGGTCTTGAATTTCAACAAAGTTCGATAATTATGATCCCCAGAAGATTCAAGAATTATTTTGTTTATATTCTTCAACTGCTACGGCACAAAACCAGACTGGGTAGGTGAAAGACTCAGAGATGACAGCTGGTTGAATCAGGATTCTTGTTGCTCTGAACGGCATCTTACTAACAAAGCTCACAGCAGTGTCAACTCAGAGTCAGCTACTTGGGTATTAACAGTCATCGGGACTACGTTGATGATGATGTTCCTTTATGATAACCAGTCCTCTATTAAGTCATTGAAGTACATGTGGTCTGACATAAATGGTTTCTTAGACAAGCGCTCCACAGTTAAGATTCAATGCGCTCTAATTGAAAATGTTTTGAGGTGTGGCTGCATCCATTTTTAAGGTGCAATAATTTTAATTTTCGATATAGAAATAACTCAGTGGTTTATGTTACTAATTACAATTTGCTGGCTGTGTGTGGTAAATGGTAAATGGATTGTACTTATATAAGACTTCAAGGTGTTTTTACACTACACATCTCATCCACGCTGATAGCACTGGCTGCCATGCAACGTCCGTGCCATGCTCGTCAGTTTTTGGGAGCTAAAAATACATGAGCACGGCACGAAGTCGGTGATGGAGACCAACTATACTACAACTGACTCCTTTTATTAATTACTATTAAGTCATTTAACATTTAACGCACATTTTCTCATGGACTGTGTCTAATCTCTCTCACATGCTGTAAGATTTCATTGAGTTGCTTCTTCTTGGGCTGCTGTATCGAAGTGAAATGTACTTGATACCGTGTTATAATTTCATGGTTAATAAAAAACACTTACGTTTAGCTTCATTATTGATGACCTGGTTATCATCTCTCTGTCCTTTCCTCCTTCCCTTATGGCATCTGGTTGGGCTCGACAGGGCCAGAGTTAGGATCAAAACCTTTAGGAGCCACCACATAGTCATTGTTCAGTGCAGATGCTCAGCCTGGAAAAATATATAGAGAATATTATATCAGCATTTGTGCTAAATGTTGCTTCCTCTGAGACCAAAGAGCAAAGCAGCATCACTTCGATCCAAGAGTGGCAACAGCTGCAGACACAAGAGGGAGACAACACTGCAATGACTACAGCTCTCTGATCCCTGTTATGACTGAGGTCACACTTTATAATCACAGCTGCTGTTTGTCACTATCACCTCTACCTCTGCAGCTGCATCTGCTTTTACCACTTAGTACTCTATACTACTAATAATACTACTGTTGGTATTATAAATGCTTCTAATACTGCTGCAACTACACCAAATGCTACTATTAGTACTACCGCTGATACTGCTAACACACAACTACACTATATATTAGAGTTTTATATAGTGAGACAATATAAATGTGTCCAAAGCCGTTTATCCTGTGGTAGTTACTCCTTTAATAATGTAGTTTTATATGAAGTCACTGTGGGTAATGTTGCAAATCAGTGAGCAGGACACATTTATGACAGCACTGGATCTTATAGGATTTTTTTTATGTCAATGTGATAAAGTAGCTTGATTTTTCAGGTATGTAATTTGATGTATTGCATGCAGTCAAAAACAGAAATGATACCATACCATTATATATATATTGATTCTGTGATATAAAGGATATTATTTATCGCCCACCCGTAATTACGACAACTACTACTGCATTTACTGTTAGTATTATTTCTAATAGTACTATTAGTACTACCTACTACTGATTTCTGTGACTAGTTACTATTAAAATCACTGTTATTATTATTAATCTGTTGCTAATTTGCTGTTGCAATTACATAACTACCACCACCTGATGACACTTATACCAGTGTAGTAGCAGATACAGAATCTCTATATATATTTGTCTTGCTACTAGTGTCCAAAAAGTATTACTAACTATATCCTCTTATATAATACAACTATTAATATTTATAATTCAGATAATTATACAATAATATATGACTGGTTTTGCAGGGATAAATCTTTAACTGTGTGTGATAAATAAATTAAACCTCATTCATTGGTAGTTAGTGGATACATTTGACTAATTAAAATCCATTAATTGCACTTTGACTGAATGTTATATATATACCCTGAGACACGTACCTTTGTGTTCATGAAATCAGAGCTCCAGGTTAATCCATCAGTGGTGTGAACAGGCGCTGCAGTGCTGTGTTTCACAGGCTGCTTTCACTATAGAGGCACCGAGAGCCAAAGCTCTGGAGTCAAACCTGCAGCAGCTCTGATGGTCACCTCACACCGGTGACAAGTCACCCACGTTACAGCAACTCACACTTCCCGTTATGACCTTCACAATAAAGCTTTACCTGCGAAATAAAGGAACTAGTGATTATTCTTGCTCGTAGTTTATAGTTTGAATTGTTTTTTTTAAATAATTAATCACAATTTTATCATGATGTATTTTGTACACTTTTGTACTGTTCTGTCTAGCACCGAAACTTTTTGAGGGCTTTTATTTTGAAGGCATGCTGTTCTGGCAACCTGTTGCAGCTGCAGCTAATTTCTATTAATTGCTGATTGTGATAAAGTGAGAGGAAATCGCCACTAACAAGAGAAAACGACACCAAACTAAAATACTAACTCCAGAAAAAGTAAGTTTAAAAAAAATACTCACCAATATTTAGTTACTGTAACTGATTTAATCATTTTCCTCAAACAATATCTTGAGTTTTATGCTGCTTGGGTTGATTTTTTGTTTTTTAGTTTTCTGCAACAATGATTATTGGCAGAAATATACAGTATGTAGTCAAGTAAAATATACTAAACAATAACTTTAAATATAATTTGAACAGGTGAGTTAAATAAAAATTCACCCTCAGTACAGTTGTCCTGAACGTGGAAATTAGCTATAGAGACCAAAACTGTTTTTTGTACCAGGCTGTAAACATGTTTATTCCTGCTATGAAGTTGGACATTTTAACATGGGTGCTTATAGAGATTGACTTGTTTTGTAGCCAGCATCTAGTGGCCATTCAAGGAACTGCAGTTTTTAGCACTTCTTGGCTTCCCCCAACTTTTTGAGTCCGAGATCTGACCAGTTCCAGTTGATGTTTCCAACTGAGTTTTGACTTTCCAGTTCAGACAGAACACAACATTAATGTTCAAAATGTCATACGTGTATATAACTATTATAAAACATACTCACCTATTGCAAAATGCTCTTCACATGAAGTAGAACCCGAGTACTGTAGGTAAAGGTAACCGCATTGTATCTTTAAATTCAATGAAAAACTATACTAATACTAAATATGACTTATAGGGTGAGGAAGACAGAACATGGATCCAGTGTCTGAGGTTAGACTGAGATATATGGTTCGTTCAGGGTGGTGGGAGAGGAAAAGGAAAATTAGAGGTGATTTAGATGTTTTAAACTTAATCTTTATGGAGTTGCATGCTGAGTGGCAACCTGAGAATGTCGAAGTGCTGAGAGAAACTTCTATTAGCTGCTCCCATAATTCATACAGACAGGCTTAGATGAGGCCACATGCCCAATTCCTGACATAAATCATTGATATGTCTGACACATGCCGCTGCTCTCTGCAAAAAAAAAAAAAAGTTACCAATCATTCAGTAAATATTACCCGTAGTCTTGGAGAACGCATTCCTTCAAAGAAAGCTATATATGGTAGCACAGCAGCATTGCTGCTGCTCTGAGCTGACCTCATACACACTTATAGACCTCACTGTCTGGATAATCAATATCTAACCGGGAAAATAAAATATCGGTAGGCTAAGGTGGGTTCATTGTGACATTGACATTTGGTAAAATCTTGACATACTTTGGTTAAACTAAAAGTAAATAAGATTTTTTTGTTAATTGTGCATGTTTCTGTCAGATTTCTCACTCGCTGCCCAATCATGACTAATAATTATGGTTATAAGAGATCATGTAATTTAGATTCAGCTCACATTTAGAAGGTTTCCTCTGCAAACAAATACAAACGTCTCACTTAAAGCTGTATTAAAATCTTTTTGGACGTTTGTGAGCTGCAGAAAATCTGTAAAAAAACCCTGACATATTACCATCTGTAAAGGTTTGTATGGGACCTGTACAATTAGGAACTTATTGTAACTGATAAACTCAAACCAGTTGATTGTCGTCTGCATATTTACATGCTGCAAAGTTATTAAACGAGACACTTTAGAAACAGCTTCAATGCCTGATGTGATTTTACTTCAGCAGGTGAAATTTCCTCAAACAGATGTTCGAACACATTCATCATGTAAGTGAACCTTGAGTGGAGATTGTTTTGTCTTCTGCAGTTTCCAAGGTCGAGCGTGAACTGTCATACTCGGCATTACACAGTGTTTCGTGTCATAGTTTCGGTACCGCACACCACATTCCTAAAATCATTGCTTAGGGCACCGAAAAGACTTGTCTGGCCCTGAATTCACCACTGTGACAATCAAAAATAATAATAATTCAAATGTATTCTTCCTAATATCACACAAGAGTAAACACATTTTTTTTAAAGTGTGTTAAATGTATTTAACATGTAAGGTTGTGGACGGGGTGTGTACATATCTGGGTGCCCGAGATGCTGCTGACTATATGGGAAGAGACGGCTGGTAACGCTGGCTGTGGCACGCTGTCTGCAGACAGTAAAGACAACACAGCCAGGCGGCAACAACACCAGTACCAGACTGGCAGTTTAGAGGGTGCTTCCTGCCACAGTTCAACATATTTTGATAAGACCAAAGAGCTTTATAGAGCACACGGCTGCACATCCAGACGCTCTCTGGACAGAAGCGGGTCCGAAGCGGGTGGGAAATGTGCCAGCTCTGGCATCAAAAACGCTGATTCAAAAAACCCCAAAAAGAAACAGTTGGGATAAAATAGTAGATTAACATTCAATTTTGAACTGTGGCTATGAGACAAGAGAAGAAAAAACAACTTTTTAAAACTATTCAAAACTTTCCATTAAAGTAACACTGTTTTGGGGAGTACAAAAATGTAAAGTTTGTACACATCTACTGGTCACAGATTCCATTAGTTAAATGAATGTTTTTTTTCCTGCAAGGTTTCAGAAGAAGCAACATGAATGACAGGAGAAGGCATAAAATAGGACAAATGATACATAAAGTGTGGTTAAAAGGGTACAGACAGGGTCCGGGTCCAGGTTTCTTGGGTGGAGTAATCCTTTTGAAGGATCTGCAGGACTGGATGTTAGTAGCAGACAGTGATTGTGGGGCTTTTGTAACTGCTCAGTGGTTGTTTTCACCCTCACTCGCTGGTCAGTCTGCACTTTGTTCAGGAAAAAGTTGAAAAGTGGAAGAAATTGGTCATCTCTGGTAGGATTTTGATACGATGGCATTGGTTTGCACAGTCACAACTGGAAAGATACAAACATTCCATCCACAAAATACAATTTGAGGTCAAGCAAAACTTACTCCACCCTATCAAAGATCCGTTTTACATCGTGCAACACAGTTATTTCAGGAAAATTATGGCGGGCGAAAGAGAGTGGTGACCAAAATTGTAGGATTAGAAGACCCACTGTAAAGCCGTCAGGGTCAGGGGATTTCCTGTTTGCATTGATATGAGTGAGTCCTGTATAATAAGGATGGTGATGGGACAGCCAGAGATTCCTCAATTTTAAGGTATTCGAGTAAATCAATAGTGTTGGATGGCAGGTAGGGTGCCATTGTGTTCAACAGTGAACAATGCAGAAAAGTCCAAAACACTTTAGTCCTGGCTGTGCACTGTTGAATACTGGTGAGAAGATCCACAGACCAGGTCCAAAAGCTAAAGAAATCATCCATTGTGGTGGACCAAAACCAACTGATCGTTAAGAAATGTCTGCAAAAACTTCGATTGTTGCCTCATCTTTGACGTAATGAATGTCGTGCCTTATCGAGCAACGTTGCTTGGGGCGCGAATTCAGCTGATGGTGAGCTGAACTCAAGGTTACTATTTAAAAAAAAGATGCATTGTTTTAATATCAGGCTGCAGAGACAGTTTTAGTGTCTGTGAATGAGACGCTCGCAGGTATGAAATCTTCCTGAACTTGCCATGCTTGGATCATTTTTTTAAGCTCCCTGTGGCACTTCAGACTTTGGCAGCCCTGACAGCTTCATACAGTCGGTCCAAAAACCAACATCCAGGGGCCCTGATAGGCATGTGATAGATATACGGAGGTTGTTTTAGACATGTTGGCTCACATGAGGACCTGCTACATTCAAGGGCAACTTCAGAATAAAAAAATAAAAAAAATCCACCTGTGTCCAACTTGGTATGCAGAATATGAACTAATAACCTCTGGAGGTATGATAATGGATGAGTTTTACAAGATCCATAGCTCAGTCTAGCAGTTATTGTGGTCATTTCGGGGTTAACAAGCAGAACCGAACGGCTTCATAAATTTCCAGCTATCCAAAAAAATAGAAAAACAAATTCTTGAAGGTTTAACCTTAGGAGGGGAATTTACATTATTATGACTGATGATGACTTACACTATGTGTCAAACAGCAAACAGAAGCTGATCAATGAGTGTGAAGATAAATTGGGGAGATAATTAGGTTTTTTTTTTAGGGTAAACACAAATCTGTCCAGTCAGTGTTGGACCCACCAACATGATCAAGGGGGTAATTTTATTTGACAGTTTTAGAGGTTAGGGGGTTGTCACTCTGTAAAAGCTGCAGTGAAACATGCCTCATTCTGTCTACGGAGCCTTTAACTCACAAAGAATTTCAAATAATGGTTTTTACTTTTAAATTTCATGTCGCCTCGCAGCAAGAAGTTTCCTTGTCGCACCATGTCTTTCTGTGCGGGGTGCATAAATTTCCTGTTTTCTGACACAAGCGCAATTTTTAAAATGCTAACAGTATGTGTTGTGTTTCAGCCTGTTCTGCTGCCCCCAAGTGGCCCAAAATAATCAATCAACGCTGCTTTGAAATATCTATGTTTAAATTTAAATCCATGTTTGTCTATGTCTACGGCTTCAAAATACAGCCTGAGTAATTTTGGATTTTTATGTTCTATCTCAATATTTGAATGAATGAACTTGACAACGATACAGAATGTTCACTTTACCTTAAACATGTCTCTGGCATTTAGGAGCAGAAAAAATCATGCTATTGGCCAACTAATATGCAAATGTGTTGGCGGGGCTCTACATGAAATATTTTGTCTGACAGTCCAAAACCCAAAAGTTTACAATGATGGAAAAACACACAAAGCAGCAAATCCTCATGTTTAAAAAGCTGGATCCAACAAATATTTGCAATTTTTCGTTGTTTATGTAAAGGTTAAATGACATGACTTGGGTTTATGTTATAAATCAGAATAAATGAATCCTTAAACACTATGAAATGATTCACAGTCTTTGGTTTTTGAGCTAAAGTAAACTTTGGTGTGAAAAAAAGAAGAAGAATGAATGAATGCAGGACTTGACAGCGATAAGCAGTGGCAGAAAATGAAGACGTTTCCATGACAGAGTGTGTGAGATGGAAGCGATAGTATCTGTGGATGGAAGCAGATGGAGCAGATGCTGCAACATTAACAGCAGTGTCTCGACTTGCTGGAACACGGCAGCTGCTTTCCTCCAGGCTACTGCTCTCCCACCCATTAACAGACTGAATGTGGCCCTGTCACTGAACGCTCAGTCCCTTTTACAGCAGTTGACACTATCACCCCGCCTCCTCTGTAATGATACACACATCCATACATATCCATAGAGATATATTTTACAGTGATCACTTCCTGCTCGATCACATTTTCTGTCACGATTCTCGAGTGGTTGGCATTTATCATTCGGGTTGAAGGATGAGACTTGCAAATTAAATTCCTGTCAACATGCACTCAACCCCAGGGCTGTGGAAAAATATTTGGATCATGTTACGTAATAATTCTAAAAGATACTTTGAGTATTTTCGTTATCTCTACACATCGATTTCTACATATTTTAGAGGGAAATGTTGTTTTTACTAAACTACCTGCAAGCTGTAGTTACTTTACAGTTTAAGATTTTATAAACTAATATCTTTCTAAATTTTTATTTTTTATTTTTTTCCTTCCTTGTGGATGAAGTGTTTGTTTATCATCTGCACAATGAAAAATATTATATATTTTTTAAAATTGGTTATCTAACAGTTTAATTAGTTCCACTATTGTACATCTTAATCCAATAATATAAAAATGTAACTCTGAACTGGGCTGTTATTCATAATAGCTACTTATACTAAGTGTGTTTTTCTGATAATACTAAAAATGTGCAAATCTGCAAAGATATCCAGAACAGAAATGTGAACACTCGTTTAATTTTGTTGACATATTAAAGTTAAAGTTTTTACAGAGGGAACTTATATGAATGTATATATTTTTTTTATCACTCCATAAATAACAAAATACTGCCACAAATAGTCATTAAAAAAACATTTTTATCATGTTATTATGAATATAATATTCTATAAATCAGGTTATGATTGATATATGACAAATAAAACTGGAAGGTTTTCTAAAATATTTCACCATAAAACCTCTCCAGTAGATTACTTACATTAGGAGAATTATTTTTTGTAGGTTTTCTGAAATGTTATGTGAGGCTTTATGTATCTTTTGATGTAATAGTAATTAATAAATAATTTAAAACACGAGAAAAACAAGCATGTTCATGCCTGTCGTGTGTCGCCTTCTTGGAAAGAAGATTTAGACATTTTGGTCTATGTGATAAATATGAAGTCACCAGCCTGGGGGTCACAGTTTGTGCATCTCCAAAAAACACATTAATCAACATGTTGTATAACAGTCTCTGAGTCTCTGCTGGTTGCCTGGCGACCTCACAGAGACAACAGGAAGTCTCCGTCCAGCTCAGCAACGTGTCCTGCACATCACCCCTGTAAAACACTCTGGTGATCTGGTTGGTGTTATCTCAGTTTGGGTTTCAGTTTGAAGACTAAACATTTCCAACAGAGTCATGTGGCTCCCAGAGACCCTGCAGAGGCTGCAGCTCTGTGTATGTGTAGAACAGCTGGAACCAGCAGAGGGCGCTACGACCAAAACCATGATGCTGTGTGAGCCTGTAGTCCACTGAGCTGGATCAAGAAGAGGTGTCCCACAGATGTCTCTCAGATGGCTGATGTTGAAGTTAGGCTGCTCAACAGATGAAGAAATCAAGTGTATGAATGAGTTCATATGGAGAAATTAAAAACACAGATCTTTAGGGTCCATTCACTGTCTGTTATGCATTAATCATAGAATTATTATAACTGCGAGAACATTGTTCACCCTGTCAGAAGGCCTCTCTGGTTATGCTGTTCATTACGGTGCATACACACATATTTCAAATATCACAGGTTTGAGAATAGTAGCAAGCAGCTTAAACTTAAACAAACATCAAACAGATGTTGGGGTGTTCAAGTTACATGTAAGACCTTAAAGATGAACTTTAATTCAATACCTGTTACACAGTCCTACAATCACATAATCATGATCTCATGTCTTCTCGTGTGCTCGTAATCACACAGAACCATTTCAAAGCTTTTTAGATCTGAGGATGTTACTCTTCTCATTCAAGAGGTGAGTTTAAGACCTGCAGAAACGCTGAACCATGAGTTTTTGTATTCAGCATCTGATCCATACTGTGTATCCCAGTAATGTGTTGCACACCTAAACACCTCATCCTATTCCAACAGAAACACTAAACATTTTCTAATGAGGAGCATGTGGTGTGGAAGAAATCTCTTATGTCGGTAACAGGATGTTTAAGTTGAATTTCTTTCAAAAAGCACGACATCCACTTCATTCAGTCTTTACAGGTTTTTTTTATTTTTTATTGACAAAACTTGATATTACAGATTTTTATTTTGTACAAATCTATTTTTTTACTCACAGCAAAAAAAAAAAAAGTGGACACATGAAACAAACAAACAAACAAACTGAAGAACAAACAGGAGGTGAGCTTTATCCACTCGCTGCCACTTCAAACGGGTAGTGCTGGGGGAAATCATGGACGACCTTGAGGGCTTCGTTATACAGCTCTAAATCTGTCGGACGGAAAAAAACAGAAGACAAACTTTTAAGTCACCACAAAACGATGCTGCTGTATGTAACTCATACTATAAAAAAAGGGGAGACTCACCAAAAGGAATGCCCTTGTCCTCTCGCAGCATGTTGTACGTGGAGGCCATTATGGCTCCTTTGTTCGACACCATGCCGATGATCTCCACGACGCCGCTCAGCTCTTCTTCAAGCTAAGAAAGAAAAAGATTTTAATACCATTACTTTGTTACTGCATGGAAAAAGGCAGCATTTCAGTTTGACTGCGCTAAAACAAACTCAGCAGTTCTTCTAAAAAACAGTTGGTGATTGATTTAATAGTTGCCAACAAAGTGACTTATGGACTGATCACTGCAGCTTATGTGTCTCACATTCAGGTAGCTGAACATGACTCTGACTCTGGGAGCAGTTAGGGGTTCGGTACCTTGTTCAAAGGCACATTGACAGTGTCCAGGACCAGTCCACCCTCTGATTCCCAAGACAAGTCCCTACAGATTGAGTTACTGCCGTCCCAAATCAATATATCTGATAATAGGTTGTTGTTTACATATTTCATTTTTGATTGTACATGTTATACTGTTAATACTGTAAATACTGTCCATATTACCATACATATATTTATACTAATAACTCTGTTTACAGTGTGCGACATTGATGTCCTCTAGCTTGTATATTTTTAGATTTGTATATTTTTATTTGACATTTTTTACTTATATTTTATGTGTCATGTTTATGCTGCTTGCACGGGATAAGAGGGAAATAATTTCATTTATACCTCGTCTCGTCTTCTCTTGACCCGACTCATTTATACCTTGCAGTTATAATTTATACCATGGTCACTTTCCTTTGTATTATTCTTTACACTATGGTCACCTGATCATGTCATAGTTTAAAATCTGTACTTCTATTTCCTTTCCGATTACATGTACAATGTTATTTATATTATTCCACTACTTTGAAATTTTCTACCTTAATACTTGCCTGTGGATTGCCTGTTGTTGTTTTCTGCCCTTTTATTTGACTCTACTTCTGTTGTGTATTTGCCACTTTCTGCTGCTATAACAAGTGAATTTCCCCTTTGTGGTATAAATAAAGTCTAATCTAATCTAAATGAATCCTCTGTATGTCCTGTACATGTAGTAGCATTGTCAATAAAGTTGACCTGACATTGCTATTGTACAGGGCTATATAAATAACCTTGATTTGATTTGATACAAGTTGAGTATATAACATATTATTACATTTTCTTAATGTGTTTATATCAGGACACAGGTTTAAAATCATCCTGATTGTCTTTGTCCAACATAAACTGATATTTATTATTTTAAAGCTGACTTGAATTTAATAGCAGCTACATTTAGGTCAGCTGTGATTATGAATATCTTGATTTAACAGTTAGTTAGAAAATTCACTCACAGGCTCGTTCAGTTCAACCGTGGCGACCTTTCCTTCTCCATCCGCCACCGTGAACGTCTTTCCCGTCGGGTGTACCTGCCGGAGGAACAGTCCGTGTTTAGTGACGGTGCAAAACAAACATTAAAACAACGTTTAAAGCTTCACTCACTTTCTCAACCCGCCCCACGAAGCAGACAGGTCTGCTGATGTGCTGCGACAGCATGGACACGTTTATCCTCGGTTTGGGCACGTCCAGTATTCCTGCCATCTTAACGGTTGTTGCTGTTTTTTTGGCGGGGAACTCGACAAGAAGCAGTAACGCGCGGAAAATGTTTTTACAGTGTTTTATTTGACAGGGACACCCCGCGCGGGCGGTGTATTGATATACACGTGGAACCTTTTTGCTACGGCAAACGCGGGACGTTAAATCGAACGTCTACCACTGCGCCATATCCGCTGTGCTCTAACATTCCGTCCCCCCTTGAAACAGCAACAACGTAAAGTTGTGGCGGAACTTTTAAAGGGAGGCGTTTAAAGTTCCTACACGGAAACCAAAAGGACGAGATCTCTCGACGTCAGCATCATAACATAACAACACACGGATGATATCGACACGAAAAAGGAAGGAAGTGCAGATTTAGGATTAATTAGGTTACATCTAATTTAGCTGAGCCAAAGTGACATTAGCAGACTCGCACCGAGGTGGAACTAACGAAAACGGAACCAAACGTAAACAGCAGAGTGGATCATGAAGTGACTTAACGGCCGTGTTTTTTTTAAACTTCATGACAAGGCACGACCACCAGTAAGACCCGTCCTCACATCACCGTCCACAGACACAAGTTAGCTCTCTTATTTAACTTTATTTAACTGTTAAAATAAGCCTCTGAAGCCTCTGACTGGTGATCGGACAGTTTATAGTGTCACATTCTTTCTTAACTGACAAAAACAGCAGCGATGCGTTCGCGGCATCGAGAGTTTGTCGGTATATTTGAGATTTAATACACAATCTCTCACTTTCTCACTCTTAACTGTAACGTCAGGTGTCAGGTGAAGGCGGGTTCATGAAGTTTAGCTCACGACTTGTTATGTGTCAGTGTAAAAGTATCTCATAATGCAGCAACGTTAATGTTAGTTTGTCTTTTTTTTTCCATAAAGGAAGTTTTTCCTCTATATCTTATGTGCCTTAAATGCAGCACTGTTTCTATCTATCTATCTATCTATCTATCTATCTATCTATCTATCTATCTATCTATCTATCTATCTATCTATCTATATGTGTGTGTGTGTGGTGTGAGTGTATGTGTATGTATACACATATATACATATATAAGTGTATATATATATATGTATGTGTGTATATATTGTGTATGCATATACACCCCCCCCCCACACACACATATATATACACACATACACACATACACACATGTGTATATATATATATATATATATATATATATATATATATATATATATATATATATATATATATATATGTATATATATATATATGTATATATATATATATATATGTGTGTGTATATATGTATATATATACACACACACACATATATGTATATGTATATATGTATGTATGTGTATATATATATATATATATATATATATATATATATATATATATATATATATATATATGTGTGTGTGTGTAATAATAATAATAATAATAATAACAACAATAATAATATGTATATATTAAATCTAATACAGTATATCTAACCTTGGATTTCTTTTGTTGGCAGGAGAGCATCATGTTAAGTTTCCTTGGACTCCGCAAAGACCCGAAGAAGTCGACGTCAGAGAAGGAGGCAGATGGAGGCTTTGTTATCGTTGGTAAGAAACATAGCATGACTGAAAAAATAACATTTAGTCCTGACTGTTAGGGGAATTTTCAAGAGAAACCCTTGAATAAGGAGGACTGGATTCAACGTTTAAGTTGGATTTATTATTCTCTTATTATTGTTCTTATACATTCTTCAAAAATGGGCTGTCTCGGACAGCTCCCACCTGATACAGATAATATCATAACATTCCTTTTTGCTTTTCTGCTCAGTACTGAACTTTATGTTTTATATCCAAATGGTACTCCCCTAACCTGTCTCTCCTGTCCTTACTACTGATTTATAAATATCTCTCCCTGCCAGCCTCAGTAAATCAGAGGCCAACTAAGGGAAGTGCACAAGACATGCAAAAGACAGGATACACACACACTATATGAATTAAAACACCTGAACCCCAGTATAATCCTAATATTGACACAATGACACACCTTGTTTGGCTGTTTTAAATAGGTAATGTCTAGTTGCACAATTACTTGTAGTACTAGCAGTGGTGGAGTGTGCTGGGTCTTTAAAGTTGATTAAGAAGGATGGTTGGATTGATTTATTACAGTTTAAATGAATTTGGAAATCTCTGTAGATATAACAGTTTATTTCCACTGTTCCCTACAAACAGGGCATTGTTAAAAATGACAGAAATCTGAGCTGAGTTTGGTTTGTTGTTCCCTTCATTGTTCCTCACATAGCACATACTGTCCACACGTAGCACTCTCACTTTAAAGATCGTTCACTGGTCAAATGGCTTGTGTTACCAGCCGCTCAATGGGTTACCATTGTTTGAGTGAGTGAATGAAGGAAATCTACCAGCCACTTACATATTTTACTAACATTTGGCTGGTGGCTGGTGCTAATGATTTTGCACTGCTCAAAACTAATGAAGAATTATTCAAAGTAGCAAAGTTTGTCATTTTTAATCCTGTAATGTTGAAAAGGTGAGTGTCACAGTCTCATAAATATGTACGGATAAAACAATGAACCTTCATTCAGTCAGACAACTCTGTAAATTCAGTCATTCAAAGTATCTTTAGAGAGCCAGGACAGTGACTTTAAATTGTGGAGTAGACTCCATGCGTCCAGAGTCGTGCTCTTTTCTTACTTCTACACAGATTAAATATAGCTCTCCTTGCCACCTGTCCACATGCCAAATCAGTGCCAGGACTGAAACTGAAAGTCACGGTCGCCGTAAAAACAAAACAAACTGTCACTGAAAAGAATCCCAAGATCGTCATCGAAGACAAAAAAACTATACAAATAAAATCAATTTGAATGCCTTTGTTTTGTGTTTCAGGGCTTTGTTGCCATAATGTTAAAGTCATTGTCTCGGGTGTGACCATGAACGCAAAAAAAGAACTGAATTGTCATACTTGGGTGACGCAGTGACAGCTGACCTACCCTTATAACAATTATGCAAGAGTCCTTGAGATCATGAGATACAGCAGTCATCTTTACAAGTAAGAGTGTCACAATAGACTTTTTTTTCACAGTAGCCGTAAATGTTTAAATGAACTTTCAGTTTTGAGTATTGAACTCAAAAGCAGAATAAATGATTCTTGCATTCCCACATTTTTTTCCTAGGTGAGCTGTTGTTGTAAAATCCTTCTGACATCTAGTGAATCCTCTTTTAGTTTTTTTTTTTGTTCCCCATTATAGTTTAAATCACTGTTTCTCAGTCAATCACTGTGGTGCTTTGAATGAAAATACTTGAACTATAAGACGGTGATGCAGGTAGTGCGTAGTGTGCACACATCCATGATTAGTTATGAGGTGAAATGTGATGGGGCAATAAGCAAGCGGCGGTAAAAATAAATGCCTTCTAATGGAAGCTATAAAAAAGATTAGTGCAGATCAGGAGTACACCTTCTCCACACAAGTAGATCTGGTTCTTGAAATGGTTTCGTTCAGCATTCAGCTACATCAACAATTACAATTCTTCCCATTAGGAATAAACCCTTTGTCTGGCGTGAACTGTCTGTATCTGTATTCTTATGTCTTTTATACTGGTGCAATTATTGAATTCTGAAGTGGTGTAAGACATTCAAGAAGCAAGAACAAGTTTTATTCATTGATTTAAAATTTGATCATATAGTTTCAGTGTGGTACATTCCCAAAAACAAGATATGGTGTTTACATCAGGCTTGATATCACGTAGCTCAGCTGTCAGGGCATAAAACAAATAAGTTATTGATCTAAATTTAGACTCAAAGTCAAAAGAATTTCATGGCTGTGAATGCTGAGGAAAAAAAAGAAATCAAATTGTGAATTTGGAGAATTGTGGCACTAGAAATAAAACCCCCGAAATCAAATTTTAGTGTCAGAATATAAAAAATAATGTGTGCATATTTAGTTTAGTTTTGATATGTGACCTGTAGTCTCTGTAATTTTACATTTCCTTGGTGACAGATTGTAAGTCCTTCCACTATGCTCTTGTCCGTGCAGTCTATCTTTACCTAAATCCAAAACGATGCACACGGATCATCCTAAATAAAACTTTTTAAAATCTTTTTTCATCTCGGAGAGAAATGCGGTGTTATTTCCTTCTCGTGGGTTTAATTGGATGAGCTGTGTGGAGCCGACACAGATGGTCGGGAGCTGCGTGTTATTTTTGGCAGAGGAGGCAGGAGCCAGGCTTTCTTCTTCAGACTGAGGCAACCAACTGAGCTCACAGACGTTCACTGTAAACTCCCTGCTTTACTATTTTATTCATGTCCTCTTATCAAAGAGGGACTTATTAGTAACGCGCTGGTGAATGGCTAATATAAACTCAAACATGGCAGTAATGACACAGCAATCCTAAAATCTCCCAAACTCTAACCCACCCTGAGATTTCAAGAGAGACTTTGAAGTGTTTCACAGCGCGTCTGTTCTTTAAATATAGAGTTTGTATTCCCTGCGTGCAGCCTCTGGTAGAATTGATCAGAACAGATGTCCAAAGCTGAGCTCATGGTCCCACGCTGGACTGGATTAACAGGTGCACAGCTCTTCAGTGTGTCAGGCCAGGGCAGGCCAGGCCAAGCCAAGCTAAGCTAAGCTGAGGCCGTGGAGAGTCCCAGCAGGGCGGGGGCCGTCGGGCACTTGTGCCATGACAATGTCCCTTCTTCTCTGTCCAGGCAGAGAGCACTCAGCTTGAAAACACAAAGCCAGTCTGTGGTGTCTGGCCCCGCGTCACTACACCGACAAAAGAGTCACTACATATGGAGCCTGAAGGCTTTATAACACACCGCAGCTATGTCAATATAAAAGTGTTTTCGTAACATTTGTATAGCTTAACTAGCAGAGTGAATAAAACTTCTTCTTGCTTCTTAAACGTCTCACTAGCAGTCAGAAAATGTTGATCAGAGTTTCCTAAAGTTCAACGTGACGTCCTCAAATATCTTGCTTTGTCTATAACCCAAAGATTCTCAGCTCAGTGTCATAGAAGATGACAAAGATTAATCAGTTTATGGCTAAATTCCACCAGGCATGGACACAACGCTAGTCGCAGCTCTTCTAGTCCATGTTTGAACTCTTACTAAAAGCGCCACGGTCCGTTTCATGGTCATAAAAATAGCCAAAAGAGAAACATTTTCACCACGCAGCATTTTTACTTGAGGTAGAAGCACATAAACCAAACACATCCAAAACACAAAGATATTCAGTTTACTATCATATGATGAAGAAAACCCTGACCCTGACCCTGGCCCTGACCCTGGCCCTGACCCTGGCCCTGGCCCTGACCCTGACCCTCTCGAAGGAGCAGCAGCTCAGTAGGTTCTGTTGGTTTCGGGTTAATTAGTGTGTCTGGGCCTGAAGAAGACTTGGTTAGAGTCGAAACGTTGCCCTCAGACACACGAAAATAATTTTTTGGGCCTTTTAAATTTTGGGGGGGATTTTTACACTTTTTGAGTGAATTTTTAGTTGGATTTTATTTTAATTGTATTTTTCACTGTTCTTTTGAATGAATATTTTTTAAAATCACAAAGAGTTTAAAGGGGTTTTTTTCGTAGTAGGAGTTGGCAGTGATACCATTTTTTGATAATGGATGGACCGAGGTCTGTTACAAACGGACCCGGAGGCGAAACCAGGATTGGTCATTGGCCACCGGGGTGGCGGGATGGACCAGGGGATGGACCATGCACCTCCCGTGTCCTCTGGGACATGGGCTCCGTTTCCTCCTCCTGACCCTAACCTTTGAAACCAGTGAACATTTGGTATTTTCGCTAGAAAATGATTCATCTCTTGTGTAAGTAGTCTTCATTGTTAGTGCGTGGTAACTCGCTGCCATCAGTGTGTGAGTGTGTGTGTGTGCGTGAACTGGTTGAGCAAGGCACTCCAGGGTTTCACCACATTTTGTTTTTGCAGAACATTTCCTGTACAGGCGGTTCAAAATGTTGATTCGTCCAGAATGCAAATGTGCTTACATAGCAATAACAGAGTTCTGGTGGTGGTTCTCTGTACGTGGTTAAAATGAGGCACCGCTTTACAGTGTGGGTGTTTTAGTTTTTTTGGTGACCCCGACGGGCTCCAGTCTCAGATTATTGTTTTGTGGTTACACAAAGAACGAAGCCTAACCCATTTCTTCACTACCTGACTGAACCGAGATGCAAAACTTCTGGATTCTTTGGCAGATTTGTCACGACAAACAGAAACCCTTTGTTTTCTAAGAGGAAAGGACAAATCTAGTCGACTTTTTGTGCAGCGGGGCAACGTTCCAAACGTTAATACGAGGCTTCGGGAGATTGAGTTAGACATCTCGAGTGAGTATCTTCCAAAGTTACAGTAATACAGTACAGTGTGTTCTAAACCGAGTAAATCTGGTTTGATATGTCCACAGTCTAAGGTCGTCAATAGAGAGTCTCCCAGGCTTGCTTGTTAGCTGGCAAAGTTGTGAAGTCCTTAAGAGAAAGTTTTGTGTTGGTTAGTAGTTCAACGCATTGGATTTGAAACAATGACAATGTGGTTTATTAATTTTCAGATTTCAAGGTTGAAACCACATGGATATGAGCTGGGAGTCAGCATTTCTCACAGTCAGTGTTTTAAAAAAATCAAACACTTACTGACAATGTGAACGTGGCAGACAACTTGTGAGAAAGATTATCTGAGCTGATGACGGATCAGATGATTGTTGATATGATCTACGCGCACACAAAGAAAAGCTTTGGGCCTCGTTTAAATCCCAGATGAGGGCACTCCTCTCCCATGAGGAGAAAGCTGCCGTGGAGACGCATGGAGCTGAGATCAGAGGCAGCGACATCATGGTGCGAATGATTTCATCCTGTAGACAAAGACAGCTTCGGAGCTTCGGAGAGAGGAAGAGAAGGAGACCGGCATTGCATTCTCGCTTTTCTCCTTCCCATCAGTGCCTCTACTCACTCAGTGTTACAGCCACTTGACTAGGGAGATCTAATTAATTGGCTCAGTGACAGCAGCCTACTGCCAGCCCCCCAGCATTGCCTTAAAATAGGTAGGGACATGGACTAAGAATAAATAGACAGCCCAGCAGATTTTATTTGTGTCTTCTGGCACATCTGTAGCTCTTAACATTGGTGTGAATGTTCGGTTTACTCATTCCCAGCAGTCGTAATGCTTTTTAATCCAAAAATTTGATCAGAAAACTACTCGTAAAGCACAGATGATCATTTATTTGTGCTTAAAGAATAAGAATATTTTCTTATGTTACATTTCTTTTTTTTAAGATTATTTTTTTGGGCTTTTTATGCTTTTATTGATAGTACAGCTGAAGATAGACAGGAAGCAGGGGGCAGAGAGAGGGGGAGTGACATGCAGTAAATTAGCCGTCCGATGTGGGATTCGAATCGGGGCCAGCTGCGGCGAGGACTATAGCCTGCACACACGGGGCGGCCGCTTAACCCACTACGCTACCGACTGCCCCCTTATGTTACATTTCATTCATATTAATCTGTAAAAACAGATCAATCAGTCCTTCCGGCTAATCTAATAATTGCCAAAGATGTTGCAAAGACAAAGACGTTTTTTGTACCGGGCTGTAAACTGACTTACGGAGATTGACTCGTTCTGTAGCCAGCCTCACGCGGTCGTTCGAGGAACTGCAGTTTTTGGCGCTTCCGCATTGGCTTCACACTTCACAGCCATGGAGGTTTCCGCTTGGTTCCAACACTTGATGTGGAGAGGCAAAAAAAAAAGGGGCGGTGCAACACATCAGCTATCCTCTGACGGCGATACATCTCTTTTGTTAGCAGTTATCTGCACATAGATGCTGATATCTGTTCATAGAGATGAGCAGAAATGTGTCTTTCTCATCTTTACTGTTGCCAAAGTCTTGGCCAGATTTCCGCTAAAAATGCCGCGCTAAACTATGTATGTTAGATTACTTACGATATTTTACTGCTGAGTATTTTTGGATACAGTACGGTGAACGTCTACTTCCATTCCGGCCCAAAACCTAACTGTGTCAGCTGCCATAAAATTGGTCATTTGATCTTTTTAATGAATCAAACAGTGGTCAAAATAGCTTTTTCAGTCAGTCAGTTTAATCCAGTGATTGTTTCAGTGTTTTTATGCAGCCCTCTTTTTCTATCAACCCCCGTGATGCTTGTTTACTGACCGGAGAGCTGATCTGAACTGTGTTCTCGTGACAGTGTTTTAATTAGTTTGAAATGTTCCTGTAGCATGTATGATATAATAATATATATCCTATGTACAGTCTCAGTAAATTGTCACCTAACGTCTGTCTGCCATATTTCTCGTGCAGGAGAGACAGTGGAAGAACAGAGGAGGAAGATGCAGACCATGAACATCGCACAGCCGTCAACATATGTCATAGTGCAGCCATCAAAGGTGAGCTCGTTGAGGTTTTGGTGGTGTGGTAATCAACATTAGAGGAAGAAGTCTTTTTTTTTTCCCTTTTCATACACTGAGACTGATTCAGCTCGGAGACCAGTAGCTGTTCGGATCCCAGCTGGCCTTTTTCCTGCATGGTTCATGCAGAACAATCTCCACTGCTGTGATGTTGACAGGTGCTGGGGATCCAGGCTGAGCCGCTGTGCCAAAATGCGCCACTACCATTCACCACGCTGGCTTTAAAACTGAGCCGGGACGCAAGCATCCAAAGAGGCTCGGCTTGCCTTCTGCTCGTTGTTGCATTCACATCACAAGCTTTAATACTTCAGTGTTAATTGCTTAGTTTCTAATTAAGGACATTTTTGTGGACAGTGGTGTGTGTGTGTGTTTATGTGTGTGTATCCATATGGCATCCTGAAGCTACCACATGTCACACAGTGAGTGAGTGGCTCATCTCTCCAGTTTTAATCACATGGTGCAACAGGAAGTGAGCGAGATGCAGCAATATTATAACCTTACTCCAAAGCCTATGATTGCAAACGCACTCAAACACAGACGCACGAGTTCTCTACACAAGAACTAACAGGGAGGTTATAAAAAAAATGTCCAGATGCAAACAACCTAAAGCTAAACACCAGCACACTAACACTGACGCCTTTTTATAGTGCTTTACAATTTTACCACTTAAAAAATGAAAAAAATACAAGCTCTCTTCCAAAAAAGTTTGCACGCTATGTAAAAACATAAATGAAAACAGAACATAATGATTGGCAAATCCTTTTCAACCCATATTCATCCGAACACAGGTCAAACTGATAAACTTTATTGTTTCTGGAACTGTAAACTCATTCCGAGTTCAATGCCTGCAACACGTTCCAATAAGGTTTACCACGGGGTCAGGTTTACCACATTGTTACATCAGCTTCTCCTTTAACAACAGTAAGTGTTTCAAACGTTTCGTAGGTGAAATTCTTTCCCATTCTTGCTTAATATACGACTTACTTATATAAGATAGTTGCTCAACAGTCTGGGGTCTCCGTTGCCGTATTTTGCATCATAATGTGCCACAGATATTTAATGTCTGGACCGCAGGCAGGCCGCTGTTCTCTTTTACTACAAAGCTACGTTGTTGTAATCTGTGCAGGGATGTCAAGGCAACATACTGCACAACATACAGCATTAACGTTGAGCTGGTCATGCCATAATCACTGAAACACCACCATACCATCACAGACGTCGACTTTAGAACTTTGCGAACTTTGGTTCTTTTCCTCTTTGGCCCAGAGGATACAACGTTTATGGTTTTTTCAGATTTAGGCTTAAAGTTATGCATAATTAATAGCATGGCCACTTTTCTAGGGTGCCATTACAGATGGCTTGTTTGAGCACCCAGGCTTCATTTGACCAGCTTCAGGTCCGCCGATGGTCCCCGTCTTTGCCGTGTGTCACTTTGGCTTTAACTTGAGCCATTATCTAGCAAAGTGTCTTTACATATACTGGTGGCTTTCAGAGAAAATAACAGTTCTCTAGTTTTTAGTTAGTCTCATAAAGATTCAGCAATATCTGAACAAAGCTCTTGCTGTTTGCTGAGTCCTTACTGTCAGCATCACAGTCATTCCCAGGTGTCTCCCAGGATCTTTGTTTTGTTCTTTGGTTCCTAGAAACTCTTTGTTAGAGAGCACAAGAAAACAAGACCTGTTCCACCCTCACTGTACTCCAGTCCCACAGGAAACCTCTCTGCCTCTTAATTGCAGAGGAATAACCGTTTCCTGTATCATCTTCTCTGCTTTTGATGTCACATTTGCTTTTAATTATATGTTAAAAGCACAAAACAAAGTCTCGAATCTCTCACTTTGGTTGAATTTCACCTCCAGGCCAGCAAACTCATCAAGCAACCTCCGCCTCAATGAAAAACAACATGTGCTCACACACTTAAAGTTTAAGGGTGAGAACTCGGCTCTGTATTTTCCCTCCAACCAATAAGCTTTGCCAAAGATTGTATAATTTTGATCTACATCTTGAGGTTTTCTTGCATATACACCCTCACTTTTATAGCACTGCATTACCCTAAGGTCACGGCTGCATGTTGTGCGTCTATGTTCAGCAGTTGTAGAAGCACAGCTGTCAACAGTAATGGTAGGGACTACGCCTTTGCAACGTCCTTATGATGTTACAGACATAGACTCTAAAGATACCTAAACTATGATCTAAATATCACTTAAATAATGCAAAGTTTTAATACTTACAGCTAGTCCAGTGCCACTGCAAACAGGATCCAATCAGTGTTACGGAATAACCATTTTAACCTCCAATAACACTGCATAGAAAGATATAGATATTAACTAATATTTAGCCACTGTTCTGTAGGGATGTAACGATGCACTCAACTCACGACTCGATTCGAGTCACGATTTTTTTGTTCACGATACGTTTTTTTCACGATTTTTTAACACACATTGGACATAACAATAAAATAAAAACATTAAAACTTGCGAGCAGCACACTTCAATTTCCACAGAGCACCTCGGGCGGGCGAAAGCCAGACACAGAAAAAGCAAAGAGAACCCGGTGGATTTCCAAAATAAAATACCCAGTGCAAACTACCGGTCGTAAAAACAGACAAAAGCAAAACTAATTAACTACGTAATATATTTACACAGGTAGAAGCATGTTTAGAAAGGAAACACCGGGAAAATGTCCAAATCTGAGCAAGTAAACAACGTCTGGCGGGCTAAGCTCTCGCTCCTGAAACACTCCCGGTGGGTTTGAAGTCGAGTGCAGGATGGACCAAATACACCACACAACACGGAAGCCTGTTTGACCAGTGAAAGCACGCGCTGTGCGGGTTCCCATTCGCCAAGAATCGCGATTCATTTTTTCTGTCAACCGATGCGAGTCGTCACTCATTTGTACCGATTTTTTTATCGTGTCACGATGTATCGTTACATCCCTACTGTTCTGGCATGACACCAGCTCTCTCTTTTCGTCAGCATCAACCCAAACCTGAAAACTTCCCCGTCCCAGTGGTCTAAAGCTCTGACACGTCCCGGGTGCTCTGAGCTCACAGTCTAGGCAGCGTGGTTAATAATCTGACAGGGTGTACAGCCTGCAGAGTGGGAATGAAGACACAATTTACCTGATTACACATCACTGTAACATTAAAAATAACTTTAAATCTGTTATTTTTTTATTTATGTTATTTATCCAGCTTTAAATATGCTTCGTGTGATCGCAGGGTTATGTAAAGTCCCTTTGTCGGAGATACAGAGATGTTTAACACTGATCACATATTTGCATGCAGTCAACTCTGGGCGACAGACAGGCACCAACATTCACCATACAGGAATTCTGAGTTACTTTGCTTGTGCAGGTTTGACATTTCAGTATTTATTTTAAGCACAGGATTTAGTCTTGCTCCAGGCACCAGTCTCAATTTGATGACTATGTTACAGTGAAACAAGAACTGGGTAACTCACTGCTACATTAATACACTTTTATTAAATCTTCTCAATGCTTATTTAGTGAAGAAAAGACACATTTCAGCTAATAAACATTTTGTTTTCTTTCCACCTTTCCTTCTAAGATGCCCATCAGCTTAAAAGACTGAATAAACAACATTCCACCACTCCATGTGCACCCATTACAACCACACTGAATCACTGTACGGTCACTGTAATTCACCAACACCCCTTAACTTTATGACAGCATTCAAGCTTTGTTTTTGGCAACCTGCAATTGGGACTGTCTTACACACAAATCAATCTAAAACAGGCTAAATATCACTTGACCTTGTGGATCAAGCAAAAGGAAAAAACTCTATGTCCCACTCCCAATCCCTTGTGGTATTCCAGTACTGAAGTAAACATGTGAAGATGGCCTCAAGATGACACTATGCAGCAGGCCAAGGAGTCAGCAAATCAAAGAGGGTTCTTTCCTTTAGGACCATGACTATTATTAAGCAAATGTCATGGCACCCACATGGCTTACAATATGCAGTATGTTGCGTCTGAATGGAAATTAAGCCACAAAATCAGCAGGGTGTTCAAAGTTGACAACCGGACCTGAGAATGAAATGAGAATGATAGTTAACCCAATGGAGAGACCAAAATGGAAAATGTTCATCCAAGGGTTGGGCGACATGTTTAAAATTTCCTAACTGACCACCATCATCCCAACAACCAACAGTATCTTAGCACAGGTGTGTGCTTTGCCAAAGAAATTACCCAACAACAAAACAGACTCGGCCAATGACTGACCAATATATCTATCCAATCGACCAACCCTAGTTCAGTACATAGTAGATTTTAATGGACTTATGCTATGTACACAGGTTTTCAATGTTTCTTTATCATTTCATCATGCTCATTAAATGTTGTGTAACTCGGGCTCTGCCAGGATGGTTTGTGAGCTCAGGGACTGTGTCATGCTCGCTCAGTTTTTCCAGAGCATCACATGAGCAGAGTCCCACTGTCCGACTGAATTCATTGTATTGTTTTCAATTGTAAATGGTCAAGTACGCTAGTACAAATGTTGTTATGGTCATTGTAAAGCACTCCCTGGTGGAACCACTGTAAAAATAGACAATGAGTATCTAAAAGTAATATCTCAACACTGCACATTGACGTTAAACCTGTGTTTCCTTTTCTTCACAGTCATCAAATACAGTTCCGGCTCAACCCACTGACACAAACCCCGCCACAGCTTTCCCTACCACTTTGCCGATGGCAGGGACCTCAGCGGTGGAAGCTGCGTCGACTCTCCCAGATCTCCTCGGGGACGTGCCGTTCACTTTGGCTCCTCATGTCCTGGCCATGCAGGCAGGCTTCCCCCAAATTCCAGATGTGTTGCTGTCGCGGGACATAAATTACAACCTGGCTAGTTTTCAGTACGACTTCACTTTAGAAAACTCTGTGCTTCATAATGTCTAGTCTGTTTGGATTTTAATACCAGGACGGTCATCATGAGTTAATGCTATAAAGAACTTGGCTTCCAGCCCTACAACATATTGAGTACATGTGATTCTTGTAGCATTATGAGCAAGTTAAAGCTCACTAAACTGATGTAAAACACAAAATAAGTTGTAGAACTGAGAAGCATTCAAATTAAATCCTTATCCATTTTCGATGTAGAGGCATTTAAAATCAAATGACATTACATTGGAAAGATTGTGGAATTGTGACTGGTTGGACAACTAACGACGATGACTATTTATAGCTTTGTAGAAACTGAATGAATTTGTGGTTCCCTTGTTCCTTGTTGAGTTTCAGTTCACCTGTTGTTTACTTCAATTTCAGAATTTGATTGGTTAAGACCGTCAAGTCCTTAGGCTTTGGCTAACCTGGTAATCCTGATCCTTAAAAGTTTTTGCGTTTTGCAGGCTTGTGTTGGGTTCATGTTTGATTATTTTTTTTAGATATCTTTCTAACTGTGCTGCTCTTCGAGGTCTTTGAGTGTCACTTGTTACAAGTAGAAGCGCAATGCCCAGAGAGAATCATGACAAAGACCTTTGTTGCCAATGCATTGCATTAGCTTATCAAGCTAAAAGTAGTAAAGCATAAAAATTGCCTCGGGTCTCAGGGCAAGTTCGTGCCTCAGATTTGGCAGTGTTCAATCTCTCTGGAAACGGCCAATGTCAGCCAGTGGATATCTGGAAACCGGGTAATGGATATCTGGCCAAGATTTCCTCTGCAGTCCAATCTGTAACTTGATAGTGTGCGAAAGATGAGAAAGACACATTTGTGCTAATCTCTATAAATGGATATGCAGAATATTTTTGAGTCTTTAAATTGTCGTCAAACGTCAGGGCGATTGGCTCCTAGATTGCCGTGCGTGATTGATCGATTCTACTCAGACTACAAACAGAAACCAGAATGTTTGTAAAACCAAAGTCCTTGCTGAATTCTTCATTCATATAAAGATATCTGTTCATGGAGATAAGGCAGTGCCAGTCTGGATGGGTCTTAAAGATCAGGGTACGAGCCAGGATCCAGTTCTCGGTTTTAAGTCTACTGACTGCTCATATTACTTTCCACGCCATGCTCCATTTGTGGAGTACAACTCTCTTGCAGATACAAACGGTGGCCCAAGTTGTACGACATTAGAATGATCCTTGAATTGAAGTTGAATTTCATTGGATCGGCTTCCATAATCTATCATTTGGAATATTATTTTGTCATTTGAGGATGTGGCACCTAGATGATAGAGCAATAACTTTTGATTGAAACTTAGTACTTGGACAACAAATTGCCTACCTCCCGTAGAGTTAAACCCAAGTGTTCAAATAGAATCATTGAATGTAAAATACTTATTCATGTCAGGTCTTTCGAATCATCTATTTATGTACAAACTGCAACGTGTGGAGTGTTTAAATGATCAAGTAAAAATGTGCGGAAAGACTATTTTTTACTAACTAAAGCTCTCGTATAATCATTTACTATGATGCCATTTGTATATTTTACATTATATGTGGCAAAAACTCTTTCAATTACAGTACCAATCATCGCCATGCTTGAATCTTGCTCCCTGAATATGGCTTTCCTTTTCATCCAGCATGAGTTTATTGTTTTGGTTATTTGGTCTGTATTTTCAGTTGATCTTTCTTTGCTTGTGTTTATGGCAGATAATTTTCATTAGGTTGCAGTCAAATATATCTTTGCTCATATATTTCTGTACTTTTTTACTGTTACAGAAATTGGTTCAAGCCACAGCAGCATGTACTGGAGGTGTATGACCACTTGTTGCGTTTAAATATTGAATGGTGTAGATAGCATTTGAGAGCTGTGGTAGTCGCATATTGTGAAGTGACTTGGTATTGTTTGTGTTTTAAGTGTTTGGGATTGACTTTACAGAAACTGCTCTGCGCACATCGGCACAGGGGTTGGTGACATACTGTAAATTCTCAAATGGCAGAGCCTTTTATTCACCTGCTCGGAAATCTCAACATTTCCGCCATGTTCCTTTGAGAAATTCGTGACAATGTACTGTACCTCGCATAGAAGAAATTCCATCAGTACAACAACAGAGTAGTGTCATACTCACCCCTCTGCTGTTGGTTTCTCTTTCATTCACATACAATGCCTTTTTACTTGATTGTTATTAAGTTACCGTCAGTAAAACTCAACCTTTCCTCTTAAGTCATCTCAGACTTAAAGTCTTCCAGTCTTCTTCCAAACCTTTCCTGGTTGGCTTTTATTGCAGGAACTTTGACGGTTACTTAACCACGATTGAATAAATGGCACAGTAAGAGCCAATTGAAAATAATTTCGATTTGCTCAGAGCAGCAGGGTGACAAGTTTGACTTGAATCTGTTTTTTTGTACTGATGGAGGTCGAATGCTTATTGTGCTGAATTTAGAGGAGCCAAGAAAATGAAGGTAGTTTCTGTTCATCAGTGTTTTTTGTTTTTTTGTTTTTTACCTAGGTATTGTTGGCGCCCCGGCCCCCGTTTGGTTTGTTCATGGTTATTCTTTGAGAATGTATTGTACTTGCATAAACCGAGCTACAATATCTTGTGCTATTATTGGTGGTAAACACTGTAAAAATACTTCAGCATTCATTGACGTGTGCATCCTGGTTATGTTCTTAACAGATTACATGAAGGTGACTGATTTGACATCTACACCAGGGTGATTTTCTGTTCAGTTATTTTCTAATTATGGGCTTGAGGAAATACGTTTACCCAGGAATTTATCTAATACTGTACCTTTTTTTGTTTTTTTGTACATGTTTAAATTTGGTCTCTTCAAACCTGTTGTGCCTTTAACACTCAATCAATATACATTTCAAATTGTTACTCCCATGAAAATCTTCTCCTCTTCAACCATCTTATTCCCTGAGTTAACGTATGAGTCTGTTGATGCTGGCAAGTTGTAAGTCTTCACCTGGTTGTGACTGTGTACTTTATGAATAAATTTGAAGAGCGCTGTTTAATTTGTGACTGTTTCTATGTAGGAGGAACTGTTTTATCGTCACTCATGATCGCATTAAATAAAACACTAGAATGTACTGAAGGTATTGAAGATAATATACTGAGGTGTGGTTGTGAATCACATGATTTAGAGTCAAGTCAGACTCGTGATAATTGTAAAGGCCAATGATTGGCTGGCGCATGCACAAACCTTTGCAGGAGAAGCATAGCAAGACACTCCAGCTTTCTTCTTATTAAAAATGTTTATTTAAAAGTACTAAATGCAATTTTCTTTTTTTTTTTAAAGTTCTTTTTTGACAAGTTACTACATTTTGGGAAGGGTGCAGAATTTCTTGTTGAAGTCGATTCCTCGAAAATATATATATATGTTTAAAGGTCCAGTGAGCAGGATTTAGGAAGATGATTTGTTCTTCCTGTAGATATAGACAGCTCATTTTAAGGCAAGGAAAAGAATGAGAAGAAGAAGAAGAAGAAGATATACTTTATTAATCCCTCAATGGGAAAATTCTTTTTTCACTCTATTTTTTATTTTGACATGCATTTTAACCCAGACACACACATGCAGTACAAGGTACAAGGGCATAGACATGCAAATGTGGAGAGAGAGATGGTGGAGTGATGGGCAGCCAGCCAGACCAGCGCCCAGCGAGCAGTTGTGGGGGATCGGTGCCCAGGAGGTGAACTGGCACCTCTCCAGCTACCAGCCCACCTTCCATATTTTTGGTCCATGTGGGACTTGAAAACACAACAGGACATGTTACACAAATGAATGAATATTAATGAATATTATATTCCATTCATGCCAATAAATACTAATAAAATTACACACTGGAGCTTTAATTGAGTTTAAAAAAAAGGAAATATCATTTTTTTTAAATTTTCTTTTTCTAGTCAAATTAAATTTAAGTTATGGTTATTCTATAAAATAAGAAAAAAGGGGTTTAACTTCATACTTTAAATATATTTTATAATCCTTTTTTAAATACAAGCAGACCCTTCTACAGTGGTCAACAGCCAATAGCAGAGCCTGAAATCACTTCTGGTTCACCTAAAGCTCATTTATATTGGTTAAAGCTTCCATACATCCAATGAGCAAACCCATTGACAGATCCAGGATGCAGGCAGGAGCCAGTCAGAGAGTTGCCGTAGTGGGTTGACCCCGCCCCGTGGCCCGGCCTCTTTTTGACAGTAGTTTGTTTCAGTGACTGTGCTTAGAGGAGTCAGGGAGTAACGAGAAAGACTGAGTAACGCGGTTATAATAAGTTAAAATACAGTGTGTGTGTGTGTGTGTTTGTACTCAGATACAAGTGTTAGTTTTGTAACTTTACTTAAGTTTTTTTAGGAGAACCTGGACGTCGTGAGTTAACTTGAGAAACTTTTTTTTTTCAAGAGTTGAGCTTTCAACTTTTACCACTCACTTTGTTACGTAAACAACTTTATCAACTTGAACGTGGCTGATTATGTCAGCATCATCATCATCATCATCAGCCGAGGCCAGCTCATCCCAGCAGCAGCAGCAGCAGCGGGTTAAACACAGCGGCTCCCCAACTGGCTCTTCATGTAGCAACAACACCAACAAAAACACCAACACCGCCACCACGGTCCGGTTGCAGCCTATCCGCGCTACGGTGCCGTACCAGCTTTTGCATGGAAATCAGCACAGCCCAACCCGCTCCGTTTCCTCCTCCTTCTCAGTAGCCGGGAGCAACACAGGACCGACGACGTCCCGTTGCTCCAGTCCCGCCAACCCGGGTGGAGGAAGCGGCTCGGACGGTAGGCTGGTCCCCAGGCAGAAGCTTTCACCGCCGGACAGCAGGAGCTCACCTGAACGCCCACCACCATACTCGCCTCTTTCTAAAGGTAATGTCGTCCTAGTGAATTATTATCTTTTCAATAATTTCACCCCTTCATCATCATCATCATCGTTCAAGGTAGCTCGGTGCTAACTTGTGCTAAGTGTCGTTTTTTTTTTTTTTGGGAAGCAACCGTCACGCCAAACTAGCTTAAACAAACCGTCGATTTAAGGTTTTCGACGATGAATTAACCCAAAACGCGCATTTAAAAACAAAGACAAAGTATTTATCCCAACAACTACATGCTAATCTTACGTTCGGCTTGTGTATAACCCATCGTTAAAGATTAAACTTTATTAAAATCTCAAATTTCATAATTATATCCACCATTCGCCATGAGGCGCCACGTTGTTTTGGTGCGAGAAGCTAATGGAAATGACAGACGGAGCGCCTCCAAAACGTTTGATTTACATCCAAACGAAAGCGGTTATACACCAAATACACACGCCGAACTATAAAGCCGACTTGTATCAATCGGATAAAAGGTGTATTATTTCGTTAAACCTCATTTCACATAGCACAAAAAGCACGCAAAGCTTAAATTAGCAGTTTTCCCTATGAGGTTTCGGTTTAGCTCTAACTACGATTGAACTGCCCATTTACGGGGCGAGATGCTAGGCTAGTGGGCTAACTCTGTAATTGGGTCATAACACATAATGTGTCTTGAATGCATGACGCTATAAACATCGCGTACACACACATATAATACTGCAAATAATTCCCGCAACCACGTAATTTTTTAATTTCTATCATATTATCATGTCATTTTTTTAGCACACCACCACCACCAGCAGCTCTCTCAGGCTCTTATGGTTTATTATTCCTTGTGTGGCGATTTAAAAACGCAGCGGTGAGTTATTATCTAATGCAGCTGTTATTACATTACACTGCTGTGATGAGGTAAACATGTCAGGATATGGATGCCTGTGTAGTGATGATGCAGCTACTCTGTCGAAGATAAACATGACACACACACACACAGTGATCTACATGATACGGATGATCAGCCAGATTTTCTGTATGTGCTTAATTCGTTACATTGAGGTTCTTTACTATCATTGAAACGGAAAAAAAAAATAATGTCGTCAGCTGGTAGGTCTATGGCTCCTATGGCAACATTGGGGCCTAGCAGTCTGAGAGACATAAACAGAGCCCTCTGGGTAAGCAGGCCAACCTCTGCAACTACATGCATACATATAAAAATACTATTAAACAAATGAGGGATGCAATTTCCTTTGCAAATACGCTAAAATGTTCTGCACAATCCAGCATGCGTCATAACTACTGCGTGTCTATAAAGCGGTCGGATGTGTTAGATCTTTCTTGAATTAAGCCATTAAAGGCACTTGACTTTACATCTTTTCCACTCTGGTGAGTAGCAGTGACGTGTCCGGTGTGGGTGGGCATTTTGATGGCCAGGGGTGGCACTGAGCATGGTGTTTTGGAGCCGTGCCAGCTACCAATAAACACACACACGCACACAAGCAGATAGCCAACTTTCATTTTGATGACCTTTGCTGAACAATGACGGTGGCAGTGTGAACGAGATTGGATAGATGAACTCGCCTCTTCATTTTATCCTCATAGTCATGCTGCTGTGTGCGTTTTTTAGTCTGTTTTGCAAAAAAAAAAAAAAAGATGCAATCAAATTATCATTTGGCTGCACTTGCCTTCGGTTCTGTGGGAGGTTTAGTATCTTTTAGCGCGTTGTTTTGGTTTGACAGCCTTAAAAACTACAATGTCAAACTCATTTCCAGCAGAGGCAAGCAGCTAATTTCATCAAATCTCTCTGATAAGCCCTCTGTGCACTACCAGCTCAGCATTAAATAACGACTAAGTAACTAGCTAGTGAAAATAGTGGAGCACTTAGGAGGAGGAGACCAAAACGAGGCTTAAAGGAGAGTGACTATTGGACTTTCTCAACACCTTTATGCGATAATATGTCAGCTACGTTTGTCACAAACATATCTAACCGAGTTGAAATCCAGTTAAAAACTGAACCTAAGGCACTAAAGAAGACTGACATGAGGCTATTAACAAGCGTATGCATTCTGCATCAACTATACTGCTGGATGCCGCTAAGTCCTACACACTGGTCCTTTTAATAAACCGCGGTGTAAATACACTTACTACAAATACACTTAAGGTTAATCCTCAGAGCCGGCAGCAGTGTTACTTTTACCATTCAGCCGTGCTTGTTGTTGCTAGTACAGTATGATGTCATCAACACATCATTTTCATACTTTCATACCCAATGAGCTTTTCTAAGTGTTTTATTTTATCCTGCTGGGCCATTAACAGTATATAAAGTAAATAAAATGCTTGAACTATGTGTAGACTTACTTTTTTTTTTTTTAGATTCAGGGTTTAAATATACTTTAGTCCTTTTACTGATAATCGATTAATTGTTGGAAGTACTTTTGAAGTATAAACGCCAAATAAATTGTCTAGGTGATCCCAAAAAAACGTCTGGTGTTGGCCCTGCCTACGCTCAATGCAAATCTGATTTTAGATATCTTAGTTATGTAGAGCAACAGATACAGATAGTAGCTTTGTGTAACACACCTATGAATTCAACACACTGTGTTCTAGCATTGCTCTAATTTAAACTAACACAACTAACTAGCACACTGCGGAGGTGCAGCCTTTAATAATGAAGAGAAGTCAGAATAAGCCGTGCTAGAAGGTTGGTGACTTAGAATGCTGGTTGGTGTATTACTGTAGCTGGCAGGTTAACGTCTAATACACTAGCCAATATACCTTTTTTCACAGCAGCCATTTGATTGGTCTCACTTGTGTTTACCTACTGTATCATGTCAAAATAGCTGCTGTGAAAAAGGTCTATTGGTTAAGATGTTAGCACTAGTCAAGTACAGCCATCCCAGCCAGCAAGGTTAACTGTTGGTTTCTGTTTGCTGTTGGTCAACAGTGCAGACTTGCTACATACTTGCTGCGTTTATGGAAACACTACGTGTGATTCTTTTGACATAAAAATGGATTTAATTGTTACTTTATGCTATTTTTAAATGCTGGTATGACTGGACTTTATCTTGGCTATTTCTAATTGGTTCCATCCTATAAGATTACCAACACTTGTTAGAAGATTAGGAAGAATTATTGTAGATGTACTATGTGTATGATTTGAACTTAAGTCAGCCCACCTTACCGTAAACCATTCACTGCTGTTCACTACTCTGTGCAAACTCTGTGCATAGAAATGAGATGCAAAACCTGTGAAATGGTCTTTTTTTGATATTTTTAAGTAGAGTCTTCTGAATAATGTATGAGCCCCTGTTGGGAGTGTTTCTCTGCGGTTTGAGGTGGTCATATGACTCAAAGTCATGCTGGATGACCTTGTTATCCTACTAGAGTTGTCACAATACCAAAATGAGTAACCACGATATTATAAGTATCATGGTTCCGGGTATTGTCGCAATACTGCCTTTTCTTTATTATTTTGGCATTGTTATTTGGGAATTTACTGCATGTATGGGATGGCTGTAGCTTCGGAGAAGAGCGGGTCGTCCGATGATCTCAGGGTTGTAGGGTAGGGCCATTGTTGGCAGTGACCAGGTGAGAGATCTTAACATGTCACCCAAACGCTCTAGTTGGTGGGTCAATCCCCGGCTAATCCTGTCCATGTGTTCAAGTGTCCTTGAGCAAGACGCTAAAACCCTGTGGCAATATTGCAAAGTGCTTTGCCTGTTTAGGTTGTTTTGCACATTTCAGGCGAACCCTGGGGTTTCCCCTGTAGACTTAGCATGATACCTTTCTTTACCGTAGTTTCCTGTTTTCAATCTGAACCTTTTTGCTCGGCAGAACTGTGGTGGTCCTCCACAGCTGCAGATTGATTATGGAACTCGTCATTACATTTAGAAAGCTACTTTGTCATTTACATGGTGAATTACACCACATAGATGGTATATATGTGGACATAAATCAATAATTCGGTAACTTAACTATGTGATTCTACTGCGTGTTGCCATCTTTTTGGACTTGGCGACAGAGCTCCTGAGACTCACAGCTGTACTTGTTATCCAGTCTACAGTGTTTTATTATGAGGCCTGACCACAGTGATTACAAGATGTAAAACAAAGGCTACGGTTTTGATGAACAAACATTTCATATGACAGCTAACCCACAGTAGCTCTTGTTATTGTCCAACCAAGTTTGTCTGTGGTTTCCTTTGACGTGCACAGAACAGGGTTTGTGTAAGAGCAGGGATATCTATGGATTGCTTCTTTGACCGCTCTCAGAGGTCAGGAATTTGTCCTTGTGCTTGTTTAGTTGTGGCCTCAGTATGACCTGTGACTGCAGATGATAGTGCAGGGTGTTAACGATGACTACACACCACAATGATACATGTAAAAAAAATCGTTTTTGAACTTCAGTTCTTGTACACCATCTTCCAAAGTTTTAAAGATTTTTCCTGCTTCGGTATGTGGCCAAAAACATGTTGAGAAATTCTTTTAACTTTTGATTTTTTGCCTCATAATCATCATCCTGATTGTTGTCTGCAGTTCTATTGCCAAACAGGAACTGCTAGCATCTAATGCAGCCATGACCTTTAATGGTGTCCACCACAATGTGAGGAAATATAAGCTAAAAATGTTGGTCTGCAGCCAGGCTACAGCTGCTTTAAGTCATACGGGACGGATGATAAAGATTCCCATCCATGTTTAAGCCTTTCACATCCTCAAACAGCTCCAGATTTGATTTAATGGTTGCAGTTCATCATACGAGGGGTCAAAAATACTGCGAACTGACAATAAATCACGACATCTGTTTAAATCGAACAACGCATTTTAGGCTAACGCTGATATTTGTTTGGTTTTTAACCACTTGGAAGCTGGGATCAAAGCTTTGTTTCCCTGTCGTGACTAAGACCTGTAATTACTATAACCCTGATACGAACATAATGGGGGCAGTATACAGCTAACATGTTTCCATGGCAACATTTAAAACACTCAAAAAAGCAGCACTTATATGCAAATTTAGTTAGCACCATATCCTGAAAATAACAACATACAATGCAAAAAAAAGCAACTGTTCAAACGGTTAATGGAAACGTTTAGAATTCTGTTTTTTATAGCGCAATTGTCTCTTGGCTGTGGATAAAAGGCAAATCTCTATGGTACGCCAGAAAATTATTTAAATACCGGATGAAATATCTGGTACAGTACAATAGTCTAAAGCTGCTGTGTCTGTTTTTCTTCAGTGGTGTGATGATAGCTGCATAATGCAGCTCTTCGTGCACACCGGGGTCACGTAAGCACACATCAAATGACAGGAAGTAGTAGGCCTGTTTTGATTTGAGCTATTTATCTGAGCCAGCAGGGTCCCGATTGTTCAGGAAATCTTAAAAAAACGATTTGATTTGAACAGGATTAGTCATTAGGTGTCCATATTTGGTATCCACTGTGGACCTATTCAACCAACAAAGTGCTGACATGCTGTGAAGTCAGTAGTTGTGTATTTTTATGACTGTTTACTGTGCATCCTAAAGTCTAACAGTACAGCTGTGGGTGGTTCAAGTCCGCACGTTACAGCCTTTCCGGTCATGTTTTTAAAGCTGTTTTTAATCAAAGCATAGTTCTGTGTTAATGCTTTAACGTTGGTCTTTTTTTTCATAGTTTAGGCCATTATTGTTATCTCTAAAAACAAAAGCGTGTGTACCAAGTGAACTGCTGATACCTGGGAACACAGTGACTCGAATCGCAGTGGGATAAGAAACACATATGGTCAGATGATCCGACAAGTTGTAAACAAATTCCCAAGCTGATTTGTTCACACCCTGTGTGTCAGCACAACTGCTTCGGTTTTATAAAACGCACTGAAGAATACTGTTTGCTCTGTGTTAATGTATAGAGGTGAGGTTACAGTATAAAATATGGACCTGTATCTACCGGCTTGAATCACAACAACAACATTGGTGCCTGTTTTGGTAACAGTTGCCCTCTAGTCGGACGTTACACCACAATGGCTACTTACATTATGGTTTCTCTACGTGGTTCTGGCAGCAGATAGCCCATTGTTCACTAGTTATTTAATTTGATTCAGTGTTATTTATTTATATAGCGCCAAATCATATAGCAAAACATTTATGACATTTACAGAGAGAGACTCAGCAATGCCCACCATAAGCAAGCACTTGGCGACAGTGGCAAGGAAAAACCTCCTTTTAACAGGCAGCAACTTTGAGCAGACCCTAGCAGCTATTAGCTAGTGATAGAGGATAGTAGCTACCTTCAAACATGGGTGGAATACGCAACAAATGTAAGACATGTAAAGGAGGAAGCATCAATCAGAATCGGTCATCAGCTGCTTGTGTTTTATTGCTTTGTGCCCATTTAGGCACCAGAAATGTTTTAAAAGTAGCGTTTTAGCGCCACTATTGGAAAAATCCAAATACCCGAACCTTATTCAGATGTGATCTCGATTTTGTAGTTCTATTATAGTCTTCATACAGTTGAGTTTTGGCTGAACTGCATGATGGATAAGCAGATTCACTAAAGGTGCTTCTAATGAGGAGAGACGGTAACAAGAGAGAGTGCGTGAGAAAGAGATATTCTTCCCCGTCATACAACGCTTTGTCAATCTGCTTAACATGTTTGGAAGATCACATCCAAGTATAATTTAGTCCCTAGAGTGTACCTGTAATCTGGTGGCTTGATGGCAAGTGACCTGGACCTCTACTTTGTTTAATAGGATTCTCTATTGTTGGACCAGAAGCCAAGACATCAGATTACAACGGGAGCACTGGCCAGATGAGCCAGCATGTGTGAGCACGCATAGGACTGGTTAATAAGTACATTCTTCAGAGGACGACGCTGCTCAGACTGAAACTGTACTGATGGAAGGACGGGGCAGTCGTTGGATGTTGGTGAACCTGTGCAGCAACTATACTCACCAGCTTGTGCTGACTTTGTCTGCTGTTTGTTTTCAGAGCTTTTTGTGCAGAAAAAGACAGTTGGATGCTCGAAATGTACCACAAACCCCAAACAATGCTACAGAAAGGATACATTTAGGTGATAATTACTTATGTTTCTATTACATTGAACCAATCTCTTCCTTTTTCTTTTTATCTGTGCAGTTGAAAGGACAAAGTCCCAGCAGGTGCGGAGCTCAGGGGCCATTTGGCAGACTTCCTCCCTGGGCACTATCACTGGGCCCTACCTCACCGGGCAGTGGCCTCGTGACCCCCATGTGCACTATCCATCTTGTATGAAAGACAAATCCACACAGGTAAGCCTTTCTATTCATGTCTCGCGCTGTGTCCGGTCCCCTACGGAGATGAAGTAATGTGGCTTTTTGCAGACATATAAAGTGGGCAGCCACACGTAGCCTGTTATTGTTGGGTTATACTAATGTGTTGGTAAATTACAGGAGCTGGACACTGATACTTTTATTAACTTAACGGCCAGATATATATTTTTTGGAGGCTTTTGGTGGAGTTTTTTAACAAGGTGGGTCTCTATTCATTGTGACACATTTAAGCAAGGATCACACCAATAATAAGACATAACAAACTTTAGATTATGTTTTCTGCTGAACAAAGGTGACTTGAATTTGCAATTCAAACCTCTTTTGAGTGGAACATTCTTTGCCTCTGAAAAAGCAGACATGAACATAACTCAAGTAAGATTTACACAAACCACAAGGATGGTTGTGGGAAAAGAAACGTGACTTTACCTTTTTATTCTACAGTCTGTGAGATCACGTTTAAAAAAAAAAAAAAAAAAGAACTAGACCAGTGGTTTTCACAGTCTGACTCTGTGGCCCACACTGTGTTTTGACTGACTGCTGATGGAATAGGTGGGCGACCCACCCACTAACTCTACATTTGAGTCACAAGTTTAAAGGTTACAGGAGGTTAAATCAACTGCAGGCTTGTCTCACTCGTTGCCTGCACCTAATTTAGTGTTTAATTATTGACATCTCTCCGCAGGCATCTATGAAGGCTTGCTAACGTTACCATTTATGTTACAATACAGAGCCAGGCTGAAGGCAATCTACATCTGATCCCTTTTGCAGTGATCAGCCACGTCTTCCATCAATCTTAGATGCAAACATTTCAGAATGAACGGTTTGGGCAGCTCAGTGAGCACTGATTTTGAAGTGAAAACTAATACTAACTACTAGTTTAGTGATTCATCCGCTGATTGATCAATCAATTGGTCTATAAAATGTCAAAAACTAGAAGAAGGAGGTATATTTTTATTATTTTCTCGAGGCGGAAGTCAAATGCCAAAAGAAAATCTCCATCTGAAAAACAGTGTAAAATTCCTGCTGCAGGCTTCTGGAGCCGAAGGTGACGTCTTCAAATGTCTTTTTGTTTCTTACTTACATAAGAGCTCTCTTAAGACTGGAGAGCTGCACCCCTGGGGAGTGCCATAAGTGGATGATCTTCGTCATCATCTTCATTTTGACCATCTGCAGCCCGAAGCCCGAGTGTGAACCGCATGAGTCACCACTATCAGTCTTTGTAGGTCACGAAGTGAGCAGCACTAGACTCGTAAAGGATTTACTGTGTTTTGTTAGGATAAAGGAAAGATGGGGGTTTATAATGCTTGATCACCTTCTCGTGGACCTGGTGTCGTCTCGCTGTATCCACTTCCTGTCTGGGGCTTTAGTTCAGCAGTTTACTTAGCTCTGACTTTAAAATATTGGTATCATTTTACACAGCTTGATAGCGAACAGATCCCAGGTTGCCGTTGGTAACCATTTTGAGAAACTGGCACACTGCTCTTGGCCTTTGCCATCAGCGTGAGAGTGCTTCACGTGTGTTGGTGTGTTTACTTTCTATTCTATTAGAGACGATGGCAAAGTAAATTAGTAAATAAAAAGTTTTTTGTACTTTGGCATGAAAGAATTAACATGACAACAGCTGTACAACCAATATACAGTATTGTATATACATGTTACATCAGATACAGACATTTCTAGTACTACAACTACTAGTACTTCTTCCGTTTTTGGAATTAAAGCTTTTATTATAAATTTTTGTCACAGTTATAAATGTCAGTTTTATTATTATGCTGTCGTATAGATGCCTAGCATTGTCATTAAAGTATAAGATGTTTGCAAGTGGCAACCTCTGTGGCTGTGGTGTCAATGCGCATGTGTCAAAAACTGCAGTTCCTCAAACGTCCACTTGAGGCTGGCTACAGAACGAGTCAGTCCCCATGTTAAAATGTCTAACTTCACAGCAGAAATAAACATGTTTACAGCCTGGTACAAAAAACGGTTTTCGTCTCTGTAGCTAATTTTCACATTCATGACAACTGTACTGAGGGTGAATTTATATAGAACTCACCTGTGCAAATTATATTAAGGCTCAAAGTTATAAAAAATTAACAGCGTGGCTGCTTTGATTGGCAGGTGGGTGCCGTTACAGATACTGTCAGTGGGGTGACATTGCGTCAGATAAACTCAAACTACTACTTTTATTCAGTTATTACTGTAAGAAAACTTTCTTCCATGTCCCTTTTTTTTTTATTAAGCTTCTGTATAACTGCATAGTATTGTAATTACTCAGAATTTAAGATAGTGACCCATTCAGGCAACCAAAAAGTTGCTGTTGAGCCCTGTTTTATTTATTGTGCCGTAGTGATAATAGTCTGTGTCAATCTTGACCTTAATTTGTGCCCACACCTTCCTGCCCTGTGATCGTCTCATGCTGCTCAAGCTCAAATGTCTCCACGCACACACACACACACACACACACACACACACACACCGACCGGTCTATACATCCTGTGTCTTCCAGGTTGTGTGACATTTACCACCTACGCATCTGTGGAGCTTCAAAAGACAGATGACCTCTTTGCTCTCAGCTTACAGTTTATTATTAACTCTTGAAGTGACACGAAGGCACGAGTGCGGGAGTCTGCATGTGTGGTGCTGCTGTTTGACAGATGTGTGTAAGCAGGGATGTCTTCCTCTCTTACTCCAGCCTGCTTAGTTATATCAGTCATCAACCTGCCTGCAAAGGCAACCCTAAACAACACACAACACAGATTACTAACTGGTTTTAGGTGGCATTTTTACAGAGAAAGATTGGGTTCATTGTCTCAGATTAGTCACGTTAGACCGGTTTGTTTGTCAAGTAATCTTGCACACTACTGGCTCCCTTGAACTCACGGCTATCAGGGTCAGACATGTAGCCAAGTTTAGGATTTATGCTGTTACACAGTATAAAGAATGGATGTCGTATGAATGTGGAGGCTCTGGCTGCCTTCATCTTGGCAGATCTGCCTCTGCCACCTCCCAGCTAAGCTAAAAATTAGACCTGGATCGAGGGTGGAGCTGAGGCGTGTGCTCAAACAAGCCACCTGTCAATCAAAAGCAGCCACGCTGTTAATTCTGCACAACTTTAATCTGTGTGTGTGTATATATATATATATATATATATATATATATATATATATATATATATATATATATATATATATATATATATATATATATATATATATATATATATATATATTTTAATCGAGCCATTTCCATCAAACCTAGCTTGTGATAGTGAGTGACTTCCTCTCAGAAAATAATGTAGGCCTGTCCTGTCAGCTCTGGGTGGCTTCATCCTCCCCAGACAGCGAAGAAGAAAAAGACAGAATCAGAGTCTCTAGTCACTGACTCGCTGCTCGAAATAAACAAATGGCCCTTTGAGTTGGAGGCATTAAGATGAGCAAGAGAGCACTTCAGTTTCCTCTGGAAGTTGGACAGGGAGGTTGAATTGAGAGTGTGTGTGTGTTTGTATGCTTGGATGGCAGCGAGAGTTCACTGTAGTGCTCTCACACTGTGTCGCAGAGCTCGGCTCAGCTTTCACAGAGCTGTGTGTGTGTGTGAATACATGCGAGTCTGTCCATGCCGCCTCTATGAATTTGTCACATTGATCATCCACTGCTGGATAATCAGTTTGACGGACTTTAGCGAGTACAATGTAATCACAACTGATACGCGTGATGGGTAAAACTACCGAACACCACAACGATCTAAAAAGAGTCACGGTTAGAACTTTGTTTAACAAGTTCAGATCCAAGTATGCTAATAGTAACGTCTGGCTGTGATGTTCTTTTCAGACTCCTGGATGTTGGAGTGAGGAAACAGGAGAGAAGAGGAGCACCCACCAGCGCTCTGCGTCCTGGGGCAGCGCTGACCAGCTCAAAGAGGCATGACACTGAATCTGAATACAAACACATGTAGACACAGGGCTAAAGCTACACAACGTGGAGCACAGTGTGACTGCACTTTTTGGCTCTTGTACGAGCCTAATTGAATTATAGTTACCCAGAAACCCCTTGTTTTGTTTAACAAATGTTGATATGATGATATTTTTAGTTTTTTTTTTAAGAACATATTTGTAAAAGTCTGTTAATCCGCTTTCAAATCATAGATAACTCCAGAACGAGCCCAAGAATCATCAGATTCTCTTCAATTTCCAGTAATCTTACATTGCAAACAGGAAGAGCTTATAGCTAATTTGGTGTCTTAATTGCGCCAATTTGACAAAATGTAAACAAATATGGCTAAAAAAAAAGGTTGTAGCCCAGATTGTTTTTTACTGATTCCATGGCAACATTATACTTCCTGTTTACATCTTCCAAAGTATTATGGGAACTGCAGTTTTAAAATGTAGTGGTGCAATCGTCTCAGTTTTGTTTTAGTAGAGTTTGTATAGTGTCAGAAAGTATTACTTTACTTAGACCTACTTAAGTGTTAGCAGAGAGCAGGTAGAGATACGTGTTTTTCTTTCATCTCATCTCCTGGTGGCATTATTGATGGTGACTTGACAACGATCTCGAGAAGACATGGTGAATTCTGCGTTTTCTTCAGGCTGCAGAACCTCCTGTGGTATCGTGTCTTTATGGTGCTGATGGTGTTCAGCAGCGACAGACACATCCTCTGAAGCTGCACCCGGCACGGCATTATCAGTACCTCTCAGCTCCACCCTTCTCATACTCAGCAGCAGCAGGGAGGTGGCAGATAACGCTATCTCACTCTTTAACTACTCACTTCCCCTCTGAAATGGCCATAACCTGCTACAATTTATGGTCACCCGAGCGCCCTAGCTGGCTCTTCTTCGCCTCCTGCAACAAAAGGAACAATAAGGCCCGGCCAGATGACAGCTCAGCCCTCACTAGTGTGCGCACAGGCACGTTACTGAGTTACAGGGCTGCAGAGGAGGAGCAGTGCTGACACGATTCTACAGATGTCAATAGATAAGCTACGAGGAGCAAGAGGAGAGGGGACCTGAGCAGCACTGTTAGCAGTGTACATAATCATGTGCGTGTTGTAGTTGGTGCATCATATTATATTTAATCAAAAAGGCGAGGTATGCTGATGTAAGTCAGCATTAAAAGCCACCCAGTGGCTTCTTTAAGTATCACAGGAAATAATCTTCAACTTCCTGTTTAAGCTAGAACTAAAGCTGCATCCATACGGCTCTCCACCCAGGACCATGTCGCTGGAGGTGGAAGCTATCCTACCACTAAATTCAATCACCTCCAAATGGAGATGGAAAGCTGACAGGCCATGCTCCAAGGTCCTTACCTTGTACAGTTGTGTCCAGCAGAGAAGAAGGGCCTTTTACAGTTCATGGCCAACAGAGTAGCAGATCTCTAGTACGCTCAGAGTTCTTCGACACGTTTGATAGATGTGGACCATGCTTCTTTTACTCTCTAAGAATACTTGCTGGTGAGAAACTATGGGAAGAATAGCCAGGGGTTATGTAATCGAATCTCAGGATGGAAACCTCTCATTGCCCAGCCTTGTTGAATGTGATGATACTCCAAATAACAGAAATGAGAAGATGAAATTCCATCACCCAGTTCATGTATTTCCTGAAAACCATGATATATCTTATCCTGAAATGGATATGTGACCCCCCAACCGTGCACTTTATGCTCAGAAGTTAGACCTAGGGTGGGTTATAGTAGGCAGTTTAAATCTAGGTGGTGTTTTGTACTGTAGGACACTTGGTCTAAAGGCTATCCATACCACAACTGGAGGTGCCCAAATCTCTTTGAGCCCCACTACTAAGGTGTTTTACGTCCAGGAGAAGAGCTGTGGTATCAAAGTTCCTTGCCAACCTGCAACACAATAACGTGACAAACCTACCTGAAAACCGATCACTTAGCATGTGTTGGATGTGTTCAGACAAACCAGATTAGACAACCAAGTTTCTCTTTGTATTCAACCTTCCTTCCCGAAAGTAACAGATGAAGGGCTCCATTGTGCTGTCGGCATTGTTTTCCGGCAAATCATGCCACACATTTGGTCTCTGCGCACCAGGTGATGCAAACCAACTTCTTCACTGGCTCCAAATTTCTGTTCAACCAAAAACCAAATCCCTCCTGAGAGCACTTATGGTGTTATTGATTCCTTTTCAAACACAGACATGTGGCCACAAGCGTCTGCCTTTTCAAAATTGCAACTTGTGCCAGGCACCGGTTAGTGGCAGAGGCCATCTAGGATTCAGATTGCATAATCTTTGCACAAGAGGTTTACAGGAAACAACACCTACTGGACGTTATGCAGAGGACAAAAATCTGTTGGGTGTTTGGAAGTGTAAGCATTGTTGTTACTGACTATTCTTTTTTTATGAATACTGATGCATTCATGCAAGATTACCTCTTTAAGGTGTGTTTACTGCCTGTAGTTGTCAAAACAGGTGTCATTTAAAAACAGAACTCTGAGTCCTGCTGTGTTATAAAACACACTTGCTGTAGGACTACCCTCTAAAAGTCACTGATTCAAAGTCATCGGTCTAGAAGACGACTGTTTTTTTAAAGTCTGTGTAAAGGCACTTCTTTTAAAATACATTAAATTTGTTGGAAAACAGTTGCTGAAAACGTGAAAAGACTTTGAACGATGTGTTTTTCATTTTGTGGGCGGTTCTTAAAGGGTGGCTTGATGACACGCTGAGGTGCACACCCCTGCACCTCTAACAGAGAGATGGAGATGAATTCATCTGGCTCAGCGTGTTCCAAAGTTAGTCATGTCATTTTCTGAACTCATCTGACACGTTTCAGTCGCTTCAAAATGGCTGCTTGACTGCTCCCACAAAAGGGGGGTGGCTTCAGCTCATTCAGAGGACACGCCCCCACAGTCCTGGAGCCCAGAATGCTGCTCATTTTTAGCCGATTTTGACAACTAATTTCATAAACTTGTCGATATTTTTAATCATTTAAATTTGGCTAGGTGATTAATAACCCTTTCTTCTTTGGGCTGACAAACTCAGAACTTACTTTACACAGACTTTTAACTGTTCACAGAAACGTACACATGGTATGGAAGCATGGTATGCTTAAACACTCAATAGTGAGGTGAAGTCGGCTAAACTGCTTTTGAACCAGATGCTGGTGGAAGCTCTTCTACTGCCGCCCATCATGATGAACTCTTTGGCTGACAGGGCTGTTGGCAGCCTGACAGTAGATATGCTCCATGGTGTCTAGGATTGAGCATAACACACACTCCTGCTTTAAGGCTTGAATACACTCCCAAACAGATGTGTACACAGACAGCTGTGGACACCGCGGCCACGTAGAAGATCTTTTTATATTACTTGGAGGACGTGATCCACACATGCGTAGTAGATCATTGTCAAAAAATCTTCTATGACAGAAGATAACACATCGCAATCTTTCAGCCAAAGATATGAAATCGTATACACTTCCTGTCTCCTCGCCCCCATCTCCTAACCTCCTCGTTTTGAAGTGTTGTGAACGTGGTGCGGACGGATGAAGGCAGATTGCGTTGTGCCAAAGTTTTAGTTGAGTTATACATCATCTTTGGTCAAACCAAGCAGCGATTGAGCGCCAACAGAGAGAGGAGATATCAGTGTTGCGGCTGAGACAAAGGCAAGTCTCGAAGAAGGTTAGATTTTTCATAATTTGTCTGAGAATTTTGTCAGAGTGTTCAGAAGATATGTGGCTTGTGAAAAACCTGTAATCCAGTATTTACTTTGTTTACTCGTGGTGAATCAGTCATTGAAATCTGTGCTCATATTCACCCATTAGCGTGAGTAGCTTTAGGACCTGTGGCTAGTTTCCTAAACAATGGCAGTGGCTAAATTAATGTGACACAGGTACAGGAAATGACACTTCAATCTGTCGCTTTTACTCTGATGTCATGGCAGGTTCCCACAACGGGGGGTGCTTAAATTAAATCTTGTGTCGATCTAATGATTAGTAGAGAGGAACTTGCTCAGATTTCTTCACCTGACTAAAATGTGGAATATTGGTCATATAATAGCAATGTCTAGTTAAAGTGTGGTTATGAAAAGTGACATCCAGTGTCAGTTAATCTGATAATACATAAATTCCTATCACAGGCGTGTTCTTGAGAATCAAAGGGATTCCCCGAAACTCTGATACTTCCTCTTTCTTTTCACCAGATGCGTGTTTTCGCATATTATATTTAGTGTGTAACTACCAGTCTGTGTCAGAGCCTCTCCTCCACATGGTCCAAAATGAAGGCTGAGAGAGGCAGAGACAAAAACTTCACAGGACCGTGTAACTGGTTCGGCGGCCCAAATATCGGGATCACATAACAAGCCGTTTCACACAGAGCCCGCATTGATACGTTACTGCATGCGTTTGTGTTTCTACGGTTAAGAGGGCCAGTGTCAGGACTGCATGAGGGAACATGTATGGACATGTTCTGGAGTACTGGTGCACACACACCGGAGGACTGGGAAATTTCTTCATCTCGCTGCCAAACACGCACCCACACCCACAAAGCGAATGCAGAGAGACTGTTGAACAGAAACGAACAGCTACAGTTGAATATGTAACTAGATTAAGACTCTTCTAGTGTTTTCCCCTTATTGGATTTTAAAGGGATTTATTCAAATTCAGATACAAACAGATACAGCTCTATCTGTAGTGTGTATTAATACAACTGTGAGAGTTTTATTTGAATTATAAAGTTTTCATGGTTTAACCAGAATACAAAGCATACCAGACAGTGAAGGTGATGCGTGTGATGCATCGCTGTGAACAGTGACATCTAGTGGATTTTTTTGGGTCAATAGAGTGTGTCTCCATTTTGCAAGTTTAATTCCTCTTCATAAAATTATTAGAGATTCCTGGTCCACCTACCATCTGCTAAATGTCTCCTCTGTCTTCTCCTGTTTTGATTCCAGCAGATCGCGAAGCTCCGGCAGCAGCTCCAGCGCAGTAAACAAGGAGGGCGTCACAGTAAAGACAAGGACCGACTGTCCCCCCTCCAGTACAACACCGTCCCCTACACCGCTCTCACCAGCACTACCAACCACACCTCCACAACCAGCCACGCTCAGGTTAGAGCACTGCCCTGAAATATCTTTTATCAGTGTCCTCAAGGTGGCACGGCTGGGCCGACAAATGACATCTGTGTTAACCTACTGCAATAAATAAGCAGGTATTGAATTTAAATGAGTTCAATCTGAATCAACAGATCAGTTATACAGTTTCAGACAAACTAAATTGTAGTTTCAGTTCTCGGAGATGCTACAGCTACAAAAACAAGCTGACATTAACCAGATTTTATTGTATTCTCTGACTGTTTCAACTTTAAAGGTTGTTAATGCTGGAAAAACACAAAGCTGGAAAGAAATATAATTAAAATTATAATTATGCTGATTAAAAAAACTTTGATGCTAATGTCCCACAAGGCAATCCATAGTGGAAATTGAGGTTGCAGCTGCAGGGACATGTTGGATGCCAAAGAGATAAAAAGTTGAATCCTCTGTCCCATTTTGGGAAGAGTGAGACTAACTGGACCCAACAAAGACAAACTTTAATCACCTTTTTGTTTAGTTTAACGAATCACTGGATGTACATGTGCTATCTATGCTTTGATACTGACCGCATCTTTTGTCTTCTAGTTTCTAGTTGTTATTTCTGCTGTATAGAAGTCTGGCTGTAGTAAATAAAGGGAAATGGTCTCTGTAATCGTCTATCTATGGACTCTAAGAGTGGTCATAGAGAAGGAAAAAATTTATATTTAGACCACGTTTTACTACATCAAGTGTTCAAAATTGGATTCCACGTTTTGGTTTATTTCTGCCCACAAGATATAAACAGCGAGACAGCACAACAGACCAGCCTTGTTTATCACAGTGTTGAGTGATGGGAAACGTTCATTCTGTAGTACTATGAGTCTATGAGTCGAGCATAGAGGCCTGTTTGTATGTTTTGTACCCATTCTTTCTAATAGCCAGTGGCTATGAATTCTGATTGTATTGAGTCTTATGAGAAAATGATCCTACTTCCCTCATTGGTTTATAACCTCTGTACAACAGTTTCCTCTGGAGTTTTAAGTTTTAAGTCTTCTTCCAGACAACACGATGTCCATTTTGTAAATTATGATCCCATTTAGAGTAAAAATAGACGGGCATGATTTAGGATGTGGCTATGTTGTGATCGACAAATCTCTAATATGGCAACTGGCCAATCAGGAAAGAGGCATAGCAATGCATATCCATGGCAACTAGATCCAAATATGGTCATTGGTGGTTGGTCGAGTGACGTCGTGGAGGTCATGTCCACTATATATAATGCATGGTATGGTTTTACCACACAGCTAAGGTAGTCGGCTGAGAACATGAGTGAGCTCTGGCCAATCACATTAACACGTGAGTGAACACTTTTAGTATCCAATATAAAACACAATACTGTTAGAATGGCCTGACATATGGAGCCAGTCAGCACATATTGGGAAATAAAAGAGAAATCAGATTACTGTATGTAAGCATGAGGCTCGTTTTAATGGGAGGGGGTTTTCCATGATGGGGAGGTTAGTCACGCAGAGCTATGCCATGAACAGCTGCAAGAAGTCAGACCATGCTGACATAATACGTCCATCCGTATCTGATTGAGTTGACTTGAATAATAACACCACTGATAAAGCTCTGCCAACTTTGTGACAAACGCATTCCTGAAAACTCACTATGGTACGAGCACCACACGAGACAGGTGATAGGTGAGCTCCCTCTAGAAGAAGATACAGTTTTATGTTGAAACTTCAAATTAAAGTACTTAGTCACATTCATTCATGCACGTAGCACACGATTATGATTAGTTACGAGCTAAGATTTGATGGCAGGACAGTTGGAGGTCAAAAGAATGGCGCAAAAACTCTGAAATGGTGGCTCCAAACAGGAAATATTCAGAGTGCAGAGTGCACCGTTTCCACAAAATGAACTCCGGTACTTGAACTGAGGTGGTACTTGGAGAGCCTTATGTTTTTTGAGGCGGTACTCGGTTTAAAACAAGTTCAAGAAACACTGCCAGAACCTCTTTTAGAGTGAAAAACATCCTGCAGATGGAAAGTCTGTTAAAGTGAAGCAGCAACTAAACACATCTCCGTACAGCCGAAAGCGATCAGTTAATGGTAAAAGAAGTCCGCTATGTGGAAGTGAACACACACAAGTGAAACCGCAGTGATTCATTGAGAAGCTACAGAAGTGCTGAGAGCTGAAAACACAAAGAAACGGCCCCCAGCACAGAAACGCACATTGTTGTACTGCTGACATCACGTTAGGAGATGGTTCATAACTTCCCCATGATTAAACACCCTGTGCTGTGTCTGTATGTTTGTTCTGCAGCAGTTTTCCATGTCGAAGTCGGCCCAGATGCCGCTGTCCAACATCACAGTGCCAAAGCCCTCCATCTCCAGGGTGCCCAGCAGCATGGAGGGCATCAACCATGAGCTGGAGAAGGTCTTCATCAAAGACAACGGGGAGAAGGAGGAGCTAAAGGTGGGGTTTCAATTTCACGTCATATGCAGTTTCTCCATGAACATGTGTGTTACTCACGCACACGTCCTCTGTTGGACTCTTCAGTCCCTGGAGGTTCCTGACGGACGGCGGGCACCCTTCCCTCCGCAGCAGCGCAGCAGCAGCACCCGCAGCGTGGACACCCAGACTCCCTCAGCCCCCGGCCGGTCCAGCAGCTGCTCCAGCCTGTCGCCTTGCCCCTCGCCCGCCTGCCCACCGGGATCGCACGACGGCAGTCCTTACTCCACGGAGGATCTACTGTACGACCGGGATAAAGGTAAAGAACGTAATACGGGTCACCGGGGTCACATTGTTGGTCATAACTGCACATTTCTGCTGGATCTCGGAAAACACTGCAATTTTCCAAAGGAATGCTTTAAAATAAATCTCGGGCTGACTGAATTGGTATGTCTACTTTCTCGAGTCGTATCCACCCTCGAAATTTTTTTAGATCCCACACTTTTAAAGGCCGTATTCTGTAAGTAGAGGATGCATTTCATCTTTGAAGAAGGACTGAAGGCACGCTGGCTTTAATTAGCATTCTACTTTTGGGCTGCCTAAAATATGGACTTCATATTATGAGGAGAAAATGCGGCACTGCGGGCTGGAAATAAAAAATAATAAGTGTTCACACTATGATGACACATTTAAAAAAAGTAGCTTCCTCCTGGAGACATACAGTACAGTCAGTACAATGTCATGTCATTGCTGCTAGTTTGGCTCCGCTTGCTAAAAATATTGCTGAATATTTCAGGAATAACTTTGGTGATATTGTATTTTTTTCCTTCTAAACCAACAATGAACTGATCCTATTTAGTATTTTTATCCAGTAATCCACACTCTTGCTCTTGTGCCTACATTACTATAAACACACACGTTGTAAATTATTCCAACTTAATCCCACAAACACCATCCTGTCACCAGAAATACTCTCTAGAGCACTGAATGTGGATTAATCCACCGCTGAAAATAGTCCCCCAGAAATTCACTACTTACTGCGGTTTAAGTTTTTATAAAAACTACAAATGGCAGCTGTTTTTAGAAAAAAACTGAGCCATTTTTAAATAAAACTTTCATAGATACGTCTTCAGTAAGAATCAGTGGCCTGAGACAGGTTAGGGAAGTCAAAGAATCGGTAGACGGAGTAACACGTTGTTGGTTTTGTTCTTTTTATTTTATAAAATAAGACCAGAAAATAGATATCTGTAACTTTTCTTTTGAAAGTATTTAAAATGGTTTTAAAAGTTGAGTTCACATCAGACAGAAAACTACGCTACAGTGTCACTGTCCTCACGACGAGCTGTGGAGCTGACAGCAGCTAGATAAACTGTCTGTAGCCGAACATCACCAATTTATAAGACAAGTATTATTTTTAACTTGGAGTTACAGGAAACTGTACCCTTGTAGTTCGATATGCTCTTAGTTATGCCACCAAGCTCATAGTGAAACTGCGGCCTTGTCGAAATTAGTTGACGGTAGATTTGTGTCAACCGGTAGAGAAGTCTTTCAGAGACTCGAAGAGTGAGGTCACACTGAAATCAACGTGGAATTTTGACAGTGCGTCTAGACCGTGACACAAAATAAGTTCCAAAATGCTTCAAAGCTACAGTGACGGTGTTGATTGTTTCTGTGTCTCTGTGTTCACAGACAGTGGAAGCAGCTCACCATTGCCCAAGTTTGCCTCCTCGCCCAAACCCAACAACAGTTACATGTTCAAGCGAGAGCCGCCAGAGGGCTGCGAGAAGATTAAAGCTTTTGAGGAGATGAGGTATTCACCATCCCATGGTTTTTTTAAACTCCGCAATGCTGCCTCACAAATGTGTGATCCTCACTCGCTGTGTATGTTTCACTGCAGCGCCAGGCAGTCCACATCTGCATCAGTACCCCTCTTCTCCTGCCCCGACAAAAACAAGGTCAACTTCATCCCAACGGGCTCGGCGTTCTGCCCCGTCAAACTCCCCGGCTCCCTGCAGCTCACCCCGGCCTCTGAGCCCGAGGAGGACGAGGACAACGCGGGCGCAGAGGCAGGCTCCGCGTCAGAGGCCCAGGGGGCCACGTTGCTCTACGGCGCCCCCACTCAGGTCTCCACGAGCACCAGCACAGACGACCCCCCGGAGGAACCCGGCTCGCCCTCAGAGACTGCAGACGCCCAGACAGACAGCCCGGCCATCAGCTAGACCTGAGCAGAGCTGGCCTCTGGCTCCGGGATCCACGCTAGCGACCACCGATCATCACCACTGACTGTCCCACCAACACCTCCCTCTGCTCCGCCAGGGGGAGCCTCCGTCTCTCTGTGCTGACCCCCTCCACCCCCACCTATCTCTGCATGACGTAGCAACAATGTCCCGAATAACCACCACCGCCACCACAAAGACTCGCCACCTTAATGTTCTGTCCTGCGTAATGTCTGAGCTGTCGTTGGCAGGGAAGGACCTGATGGTTAAAGGTTCTCATATGCAGGCATCGGAGGGAAGAAAGGAGCACTATGGATGGGGGGAGGGGCATGCATTTTAAACTGGTAGTATATTTCTGATTAAATTATGTGTTGTGTTCTGTTTCAACATTCACAGTATGAATAAGCTCTAACATATATATATATACACATATATCTCTATGAAAAGAAAGAAAAATGCTTGTTTTAAAAAACAAAAACGAAAAAAAAAAAATCCCAAACTGTATTGCTGTGTTATGTACCGAACAGGAAAAAAAAACAGCTGTACTATTCAGGATTATGTTTACACTATCCAGGTCACATTGTTAAACCCTCTCTCTCCAGAAAAAAAAGGAAAAAAAATGCAATGAGAGACTAAATTCGGCAAAAAGAGACGAGACAAACGAAAAAAAAATGGCCTCAAATTGGTTGCACAGTGTCTGCATCTGGCCTCGCTTCAGGTATTTCACAATCAGAGTCTATACTCAGGTAATTTGGAATGTATGTCCATACGAATATCTGCAGCTTGACAAAGCAGAAACAGATTCACTGTCATTTATTCCTGTTTTTTTCCCCTTCATTCCCAGACAAATCATTCCTTTCTGTTCCAGAGTCCTAGTCTGAGACCAGGCCTCGCGATAGCTAGCCGCAAGAGGGTAAAAAAAAAAGGCTTGAAAAGTTAGTGGGCGATCCCCCGTCATGGTTGCCTTCTCCGACCGGTGGTGGGGATAACCGTGTGGACCACACACACTGTGACTGATTATGATAATGGCTGTGTGTGTGTGTACTGATGGAAGCATGCTGGACAGAGACTTGGACGACGTCGTCCGTCGGTTTGTCCGTTTAAAAACAAAACAAAAAAGCCTGAAGACGATGTGTGATTGGCTCCCCCGAGCCCCGTTGACAGTGGACCAGAAGTGGACGAGTCTGCAGTACCCGTCACGTGAAGATACAATCAAACTGAAGCGTTTGGTTCAGGTGCAGATTGGAGGTGTGGTTGTACAAACATTTTTTTTTTTTCCTGAGCTTACAAATGATCTTTTGTTGAACCTCAGTTTGTCGTAGCCAAAGAAGCAGTTTAATCAAGACTAGAGCCCAAGCCATACAGATCTCTGAGACCAGTATTTATATTTATGAGTACACACACATCCCTTTAAAGTTGGATCATTGAATCTCTGGTGGTTTCTCAGCCAAAATTTTATCGGATACAGTATCTGTTGTAACATATCAGTCAGTAAAATCAATCAGAACGATCAAGTGATTGATTGGAAAGCAACCCAGCTGTCACAGCTGAAAAACATTATCCTCTAAAGATATTTTCTTCAGTCTCTTATTCATTTTTGGCACAAGTACAGGATGATTATAGAAACGTGAATATAATGGAACAGGAGCACAAGTGAAGTGAACTCTAAGGCTGTCTAAAGTTAGTTAATATTAACCATGAGCTGACCAAGTAGCAGTAAAAAGTGTATGATGAATAGAGCAGCAATGTGTTTTAGTGCTCCTGAGTTTAACATTTCAACTGAGAGATGTAAACAAGTTTTATTTCCTCTTTTTTAAAAGACAGCACAAGCTAAGCATTCGCCACTGTTACGTGTTACGATAACTCATAACTAGGGTGTTACTTCTTAAAATTATCCAGGCGACAGATCATTGAATCTATGGACTGAATTTTGATTTCAGAGCATCACAGATTTACTTAAAAAAAAAAAAATCTTTCATACATTCAGCACTAATCTGAATTTTTAATAAAACGTCCTAACCCTTTTACGCATCAGCTGGATTACGGTCAGAAACATAATGCATAGAAGTCACAATTTTGTCTAAACATGTGTGACAAGGAGTTTCAGCACTGAGACAAAACAATGCTTTATTCTTCACCTTATTTATTTATTCAAGTTTTTTTATTTTATTTGATAGAAACAGCTGAAGAAGTGACAGGAATGCTGCTGCACCTTATTTTAAACATAAGTACTATTTTTTTTTTGTTTGCTTTAAAGTTCTTAAATGTCAAAAGTTGTCAAAACACAAACTGTTGCTTGCACAAGAAGTTTGCCTAAATAAAACACAGCCTAAAAAATCATAATTTAAAGCTGCACTAATCAATATTTTTATATTAAAAAAATACATCGAAACTCCATAAACCTAGTTTTATGGAGCTTTTTAGCTTCTTTATAAAAAAAATTATTTTTATTTTTGCTTTATGACCCCCTGCTATACAGAGAAAGTTAGTGTCGGATCTTTTTCTCAGGAGTTGGTGGAGACCAAACCAAAGTTAAAAGGGAAGTTGAATATCGGACTTGTGTTCAGACACAAACACAACCCCAGATGAATTCCAGCTAGTTTTGTTGGACTTGTAAATAAGCGACTGCTAAACGCGTTAGCCGTAACAACTTCATTCTGTGTTTCCGGTTTGTTATGTCGCCCCACAAGTTGCCAAAAAAATATCAACTAATACAGCTTTAAATCAAAAAAGGGTCTCACAAAACACTAAGGACATTACAAATCTGAGGAAGCATTTAACGCCAGCTTTCAAGTATCGAGATTCAACAACATCCATCCCGAGACAAAAGCGGATATGCAACGACACGGTTTGCACAAATCCAGCCATACAAGACGAATGTTTGTACAACTTTCAACTCCAACCTGCAGATCCAAACTTAGACTGTTCCGATAATCCAGATAATTGCTATTCCATTAAAAGCATTCCATGAGGTTTTAGCATCCGAGACATAAATAGACTCATCAGACATCAGATGATTCATTCCTAAAATATCTCTCGGCCTTTTTTTGATTTGAAGAGAGACTAGCTACAGTACGAAGAGATGTTTTTTTTGGTTGCGGTTACAGTAGCGCCTTCATCTGTTTGACGCACAGATAAAAAAGGATCACACTGGCCTGCCTCCCTCTCACTGTCTGTCTGTTATTTACCGAGTGTTGTAGGCACCCTGATGCAACAAAACCTTCTTCAACATCTCATGTAATTCTGTGCAAAGACACACACCATCCTCGAAGGCTGTTAAACGAGCATCACCCTGCCCAAGTGTAAATGATCCACGACTTTCATTTGCAAGAGTGAAATATAACCCACATTTGTTTTGATATCTGGTGTGCTTGTGGAATTCCTGCATTGACGCTCCGTTCATATTTTGTATATATGTGGCTTTTAAAGAGGCTCAATGCAATGTTGTGGTTTCTTAAGACATTTCAGCACCTTACCAAGAGCTATGGCTTTCCCAATGTCCCACATATACTTGGCATTGGTTAAACTAGTTGTGTGCAATAATAGGGAAAAAAAAAAAGAAACAATAATAATAATAAGATGTTGTCCGTTCTTTGACACAAGCATCTCATCTTGCATTTACTTTTTGGTTTTGAGCATGGGGGCTGGATCAGCAAGTAAGTTTGTTGCGAAAGCCATCAACTGATACAAAACCAGCACTGAGAGTGACCAGAGCACATCACTGGCAGGTCAGAGTGTTCATCGATTCACTACATGATACTCCTTGTGTAACCTGCAGTGTCAAAGTTCATGCACAATGGCAATAAAAAAAAACTATTGGTTTGTTTTGTCCACTTTCTAGTGTGTGTACGTTAAGAGTCGAGAAAAAATCCAATCCCTGGCACTCAGCTGGTTATTATGCATAATCTTGCACAAAGGTTGGAAACGTTAATTTACAGGTTTGTTTTTTTTTAAGATGATTTTTTTGGCCTTTTATGCCTTTATTAATAGTAAAGCTGAAGATAGACATTCGAACCGGGGCCAGCTGCAGTGAGGACTACAGCCTCCACACACGGGGCGGCCGCTTAACCCACTACACTACCGACCGCCCCAATTTACAGGTTGTTAGTCATGAATCAAAGTGATCAACAAATTCTAAATTTGACTTGATGACGCTTCTGAAGTTGCTGAGATATCCCAATCTGGATCAGTATAGGGGACTAAGTTTTGTGGCTTATTCGTGAGTCTTGAATAACGATAAACTCAAGTTTTACAGTTCAGGTTCAGTTTAGGTAAACCTGATACAGAGATGGCTGTCTAACATCTTCTGTAAGAAGAAGGAAGTTCCTCGTCCAGGCTGAGGCCACAGCGTCTCTCTCTCTCTCGTTGCTTTGAGGTGTTTGACCTCCACCTCTAATATCCAAACCTTTGGAGTCACTGCTGTTCCTGTGCCTTAAACTGGATAGGCAGGCTTCCCAGTGCAACGACCAACATGGTACTGCTTTTATAAAAACAACCACAGGCACATTCAAGAAGTGAAAGTCTGGATGTCAGAGAAGGTTCTTAAAGTCCAACGCCTCTAGTAACTCCTTATTTTTATTTTTTTCTATTCTAGAACTAGCAAGATGATGTTAATTAGTGAGCTTTACAGGTGCCTAAAATAAATTTAACATATATTATTATGATACATACAATTTTCCTTTAGAAAAACTTTTAATTTTTAAGAGGAAGATTTGTTCATTTAAAAAAATGACATACTCTACGTCTTCTTCTGTTCGGTCAAGATTCCCAATGCCTCCAACATGACTTAATGATCTACTATGTTTCAAATCACATAAACAGACTTCACCTGTCCAGTTTCACCTCATATATAATGTACAATCTGTAGACTTTCACTCCCTTAGTGAACATCGGTACAAGCAAGAATACAGCTGATACATGATGTGGCTCCAGCTGTGCCACATCATGTATCATGATGCACGATAATGAACCGACAGATGTTACAGCCCGAGGATGTTGGCAAGGTAAACACAGCCCAGACAGACATATTACTTTCTGTACAGGAACACATAAGTGGTTTACTGTTATGTATGTTTGAAGGTTTTGAAGAAGCAACGGGAGCTGCTTTGGACTGTTGGCAGGTCATTGTCCAGGTAAGTTTGGTAACTTTGAAAGGTCTTTTAAGAGACATGACATAATATACGTTGAGGATATTATGACTGATCTGAAATCAGAATCATTATTTTGTGGAGTTGAATGAAGTCTGCTATCTAGTGGTCACAGTCTGCAACTGCCATGTAGATAAATGTAGACACTTTATTTCAAAGTCTAGTCGAGGTTTGAATGCTTCCTAAAATACCCAATAGGAGTTGTGGGATAATGTTAAAATCAGTGTAAAAGAAGCATCTAGAATATTTCTATTTGATGGAGTGGTGGAGCCATTTTACTTTTGAAGACTAACTTCAATCACTAGGGATTTTTAAATTCCTTGAGGTCTGGGTTTCATAGTTATCGGGACTATTCTGACAAAAAGCAGTCTGTACTGTCTGAGGACTGCACTTAAAGATGAGTTAACCACGATGAACCATCAATAGATCAACAGGAGAAAAGTAAAAGTGGGGGCAAAATGTGCAAATTACTGTAGGGTCACCAGATTGCTGAAGTTTGACGGCGCATTTTTTGATTTCTTGCTGATTTCTATGTACAAGAGCTCAATATTAAACACTTAGATTGTGATATGTAGTAGATTATTCATAGCTTAATCGAAGCAGTTCACTGATTAAACCCTATTATTTTATTTTACGTGAGCAGTTCAATCAGTCTCAGTTTCTGAATCGAGTTTCCCTCCATATGCTCATGTTGCAACACGCAACATAAAATATTAATAATTAAAATTATGATAATGAGTTTAAATTGAAAGCAGAAAAATGTCAATTATGTTTTTGATCATTTGTGACTTCTTACTTTGAGATATTTCACAACTTCTGTTCTCACCGTCTCCTTTCATGCAGTTTGATATATTATATTTTATTTTATTTTATTTTAGGCAACTAAATCAAAACAAGCAGGAAAAAGGTTTTCTTTCTAAAAACCTGCTGATCCACCCTGCAATGCATCAGCTGACGTGCAGCGAGATCACCCAACAGATGGCAGTACACGACCACAGTAGAGCCGAAGCAGAAATCCTCCTGATGAAACTAAAATGTCCTCACCATGTTTTTTTGTTTTTTCTTCCGAAATGTGTAAACGGATGAAATAATTGTGTTTGTCTGCCATTAAGCCCAGTCTTAACCTCCACCTGCTTTGGTAAACACATGTCACAGCTGCACTGCATCACAGTGAAACACAATACTATACATTTCACATCTGGGAATATAAATTGGAACAGGAAATAGAAACATCTTCTTTGCTTGACAGGAGAAATGTTACTCCAAAATGACATTTTTTCTCCCCCTCCTAACAGGAGAACCATTGTTGGCCCTGTTTCAACTGCTAATCGGCTTTGTCACAAACTCGATTCTCTGTGCTAATCTCAACCTCCCAGCACATCCTAACTGGGCACGTAGAACAAAAGGTAAGACTCTTTTAAAATCAAATTACGGAGCAAAAAGCCTCTTGTAATCCTCTGTTTCCTAGCCGTCTTAGCAATGCTACTGTTTCTCCATTCAGACGAAGCTTCATGCAAAAATGTTAATCCCTATTTATCAAAGAGGAAAAAAAAAAAAAAGATAATGCAACACATCGAATCTGCTTCACACACACACACATACATACACGAGTAACATGTGTCTGGAGGAACACAGTCAAAGTTCACCATGCCGTCGCAAAGGTTGGTTCGCCCTTCAATCTGAATTCACACCCCTGGCCAATCAAGCCTTTTTACATTAGCAGGTAGTTAGTGAGAGTTGTCCCCAATCAGAGGCCTCTCATCCAGCCAATCAGTCCAGCAGTCAAGGCACAGCTCGGGAGGTTAAACACACACTTCCACACACACAGCGCGCTCCTCCAGCTGGATCTGAATAAGAGATTTTTAGTTGTTGTTGCTGTTGTTGCTGTTACCCCGCTGGTTTTATTCACACACTAATGAAAACAAAGATTAAAAGCTGAGATGCACAAACTTCCTCCGAGGCAGAAATAGTTTTAGAGTTGAGTATGTCATGTTGAAGCTGGGGAGACGTTAGAAACAGTGTTCTAGTTCACTGGTTCTGGTGGAACTGGATCATATTTTATTGAGAAAATGTTTTCTGGTTTTCTCTCTGATGCCCTCTGGCTTCTCTACATAGACTCTCTGTTCGACTCTTTTATTTACTGATGGGCAGTAATGTGTTAGATTATTAGCTGAACTGTGAGCTCAGAGCAACATTGGTACCACAGTTTTGGACCACGAGGAGCCAGGAGTTTTTCAGGACCAGGGTCGACAGGATGTTGACGGGAAACAGAGTCGGTGTCGTGCCAGAACCTGAGCTGGAGGACGACACAATGTCCATAATTTCCAATGCAAGTCCAAAATTTTGCACTTTCTATCGGTTAATAGCTTTTTCTTTGCATGCGTGATGTTTTTTTTTATTGTACCCAAGCCTGTGTAGTAATATCCAATCAATATGCAATCATGTTGGTTTTTAATGCCGTGCTGCATGAGGGGTCGAAGGTCGAAGGTCATGGGCATTCAGCCTTGTCCCTTACATGCAGAGATTTCTCTCGACTCTCTGAATCTTTTAAAGCTACAATGGCTCGTAGATGGTGAAATTAGTAAATGCACTAAATGCAGTTATGCATCGAGAAACTGTTTGCCAATGTAGTTTTTCACCAAATGGTGAACCTTGCCTTTCTATGATATCATCACCTGGTTACCTGTGGAATGATCCAAACTGAACTTTCACAGTCTTTTGTTGCCCCTGTCCCAAATTAATTTTAGGCGATTACACACAATAAATATCATATTTCATTTCTGCCATTTATAGCAGACAACATGCACCTGCAGTTGATCCATTTTGTGCTGGATTCCTCAGCATTTGATTACTCTGATTGTAACATGGACACTGTCACTAGGAAGTCATGGTTGTGGCCCAGCTAAATCTAAAAACTACTCATGGCACCTTATGGAAACCCAACCAGACATAAGACTCAAAACATGCTCTAAAGTTTCCTATTCGAATGAGTTCATTCCGTCATGCGTGGCTGTAGCTCTGTGAACCGAGTCTAATGTGTCAAATCTGTCAAATGTTGAGCACAATGCTGAAGGAGGCTTTTGTGAAGGTGGAGGAGCTGCCGGCCAGCTCGTCATCTCTGGAGACGGTGGCCGGCAGAGTGGACGGACTGTCAGATTCGCCTCTTTTGTGCGTCCGTCTCGTCTCGCGGGTCCATTGTGGAGGCTGGACAGGCTGATCCCACCACGAGAATCCTCCCTGCCTTGTATGCATGTCAGCCTTCCCCTTTTCCCTGGGAGGGATTTCATTGTCCTCTCTCTCTCTCTCTTCCCCCTCCTCCCCTTTTCAAATCAGACGCCTTGAATGCTACACTGATCAAGGAAAAATAATCAACTGCCCTTTTGTTTTAGCAGCCGTTTCAACAGGAGAAAATAAACTTATGGTAATGAAGCCTTATCGTGCGGTTCAGACGGTGGGTGTGATGTGATTTGCCTTCCAGTGCTGTGCAGCCGTCCAGCCGAGGCTCCCCGCTGCAAGCTGAGGCCTGCAGCCAGCTGACGGAGATCCAGCACATTCTAATACTGAAGTGCTGCTGCTGCTGCGTCCACCGGTTCAAACCCTCCACAGCTCCACCTGCAGCACCTGCTGGCTAATAATACACGTGGACAGGGAGAGAACAAACACATCGGTTTCATTTTAAGCGTTGTTGTGTTTCAGTTTTATTCACCATCAAACAGATCGAGCCACCCGGCTTTGTTTACAGCACGCAGGATTTCAGAAACACTTAGAACATGAGTCCCCCTTAACACCCCCCCACCGACCACGCAAGAGAAGGTCTCACCTGGACTTCTCTTACTTGATTTATATGTTATTATGGATGGATGGATGGTGGACAATGAAATGAAAGAATGAATAAAAGATATATATTTATCGAACGAAGATAACGATAATTTATACCAATTCATTATTAAATATGCATATATGTTATAATATAATATATTGATGTCTTCCCTGGGAATTAGCATTTAATTTTCTTGCATGGTGTTATGGTGGTTTAACTGCTCTTATATGTCATTACGTTAGTATGTCAGCCGAAAAGTTATTTTAAATAAATCAGATTTTCAACACTGAAGTTTGAAACTTACTTGATTCATCGACTCTTTGATTGAATAATAAATTACAGTGAAAATAAACAATTAGACAAAATAACACTGAATGTAAAAAATTATAAAATTTGTATCAAAGTCGTATCCGTGACAGGCTTCTGGAGCCGTTGTGTTGCTTTGGTCGTCACCATCTGGAGATTGGGTGAACCTGGAGAACCACCTGTGAAGGAACCCACCTGTCAATCAAAGCATGACGCATAACTTTAAGCCTTAATATAATTTGAACAGGTGAGTTATATCAAAATTCAGCCTCAGTGCAGGTGTCTTCTGTACCAGGCTGTAAACATGTTTATTTCCTGCTGTGAAGACTCGTGGCCATTCGAGGAACTGCAGCGTTTGTGTCGGCTTCACTTCACAGCCACTTGATTTTTCACACATCGGTGAATCACACAATCGCACTGAGTGACTGAATGTTCGATTCAAATGTATGTAGCACATTTTTAAACAAAAGGAACTGCTACGATTGTACGGAAACATGGCTACTGGCAGGATTGTTATGGATGCAACGTAGACTTGTGGTGTAAAAGATGTACAAAATCTAGATTTGACACCAGAATCTGGTCATAATAGTACTAGAATAGAGAATATTAATTAATATTATTGTTAATAGTAATCTTTTGAAAAGTCATTTCATCCTTTTTATTTTTATCTTTCTCTTATCTACTTGATGTTTTGTTGTGTTACTATAGTGTTATTTAATGTGTTTTATCGTACTGTGCAGCACTTTGGAAACCCTGTGTTTACTAAAATCGTGCTGTATAAATAAAATGGATTGGATTGGATCCTGGGATAGAAAATATATAATTGAGACTCTGAAAAAAGGCAGATTGAAGTATTTTTAACCCCCTAATTTTTATATATATTATAATATTTTTTATTTTTGACCTCATGAAGACTTGGATAGAAATGTTGGATGTATTTTTGTGGTTTGGAGCCAGTATGCAGACGTTATTTTCCTCATTAACCCCCCAATCAGCCACTAGTCAAATGCCAAGAGTGTGAAACGGTGCCAACAAACATGCAGGATGGTTGTTGGAGCGCAGTGTATGGACACAGATGGTACATCCCCTACACTGGCTGTGCGTGTTGTGTCTAAGGGCCAGTGTAGGTTGCAGCCCTGAGTCACTCTTTGGAGGGGAGTGTCTGAACGAGAGAGAGTGGGGTGGCGACCCTGAGAAGGGCCTCATTTAAATGAAGCCGCTATACAATGTGAGATTACACTCCGGGGTGTGTGTAGGACACGCTCCGCTCATACAGAGCCAAACCAGCCGAGGAGATAAAGATGAGAAAATGCAGGAAAATTACAGCGCACCTCGGTGCTATCGCCCCCCCGGCAGAGCTGGAGGTGAGAGATAGAACTGTACTAAAAACGCTGGGCAAAGAAGAACGACCTTTCACAATATTACACACAGGCAGCGGGCTGAGCATCGGTATCTGTCCCCGGCACCGCGCTCTGCTTAAATGGCTGTTTTTTTTTTCTCAATGTCAGCCAGGTGAGTTTTGCCGTAAAGACACCGCGGAAACAAAAAATCAGCATCGGCTGCTTTGAATATTATTGAAGCCGTCGTGTCGAGGAAATGGAGATTTGCTTTTTTTTTCTTCGCATTGAAGAGGTCTGAATAACACATCTATCGATTTTTAAAGCGAGTGGAGTCACACCGCTCATACCAGTCAGCTAAAAGTGTGAACACTGCTCCTCCTCTGCTTTTCTACTGCAGTAACAAAACCCTCTTACCAGTTTTTCCAGTAAAAAACAACATATATATTTGAGTATTTAGTCCTGTTGTTGATCGATTCAGGTCCAAATCTTCATCTTAATATACATAGCTATACCGCCCTCTACTGGTTGACACCCAGCTCTTGCAACTGAATTTTGCTATTGGCCGATCTGGAGACAGGTGATGTGTATATATATATATATATATATATATATATATATATATATATATATAGTTGCATATATCGTAAAGAGTAACTTAAACTCAAAGCATGTTTTTGCACACTATTCTTGCAAATTATGCAGGTTTGTGCCTCAATTGCAATGTATTTCAGTTTTCCACGTCATGCACGAGATTTTTCTGCCTCTGTTTAAACCATGCAGTCGTTTACATCAGCTTGTCTTTTACGCGACAGCAACTAAAAGTGGCGTTTTTTTTTGCTACATATAGAAAATTGGACTCCAAATTATGGATAAATTCTGGATGACCGGCGGCAGAAACAGTGTGTAACACCTAGATTTACACCATCTCAAGAAGAAAGTCACAACACAAAGAGATGAGTTCTATTATACATGTACAGTGGTTTATTTTTTACAATTATTCTACATGTTTTAAGGCCGTAAAACCTTTAACCACACACTTTTATACAGTTTTCTCAGACAGGCATTACCATTTTCTCACATTTCTCTCTTATTTAAACTCTCAAAGTTCAAACTTTCGCAGATTTAACAAAAATAAGTACAATACTGTATTAGTAAATGAAACCGTATTTCACAGTTCCTCTTTGTCCTGGTGCCGCTCCGCTGTAACAGCTTTTTCCTTTTGGTGCAGGTGTTTTTTTTCCGAGTGCAGAACATACAACACATTTTGTACAGTACTCCCTTAGCCAATCAGGACGCCGAACACAATGTACAAGTACGCTGTAAAAAAAGCAAAATGACATGATGAAAAAAAATCAGCGAAACAGCGAGACCGCGAAAAGTGAACCACGTTATAGTGAGGAACAACTGTATGGGATGAATTGTTTTTGGGCCGGAGTTGCTTGATTTTCTTTGGAAAAGCTCAAAGAATGGCCACAATCGACGGACCAGAAACAGTCCGTGATAGTGAAATTGTGAATTTAGTGTAAATATACTTTAAATATCTGATATAGCAGCAGAATCATCACCCCTGTCACTTTTCTTATCCTCCCACACCATCACCGTTTTCAAATCCCAACCCAAAAATAAACGTGACATTTAATTCCTGCCAGAAAAAAAAAGATATCAAATATCACATAAGCTTAAATTTTTCAAACTGACATTAACAGACGCGCAAAACGTAATGAGCTGCGAGGGTGTGTGGGCCTGAAGTGAGAGCGATGTGACGCATCGTCATCAGACCGTCGACACGAGACGTGCTGCATCAGCACCGCATCGGACCTCTATCACTCCACCATCAGCCCTAAGATTGTCTCTGCTAATCAGCTGATACAATAATAGCTCGTGGCTGCACCTGGATCAGAGACCAAACAGCAGCGTGGTTGGGAACTGTCAGCGTTCCCGCTAATTCAGTGATGAATCGTAGGCAATTGTGTATTTTATGGCGACTGAAATGAGCTCTGTGGTTGGAGAGGAGCACAGAGAGGAACAAACCGCTCATAAACAAGCCCACGGTGACAGATCAGCCAATTCATGGGAATATAGGAACGCCATTACCTCCACTTGTAAAACCACCGATGACCTTTAAATATGTGCAGAGCTGGAGTTACGGGCTCTGCCTCTGGAAGATTATTATAGATTCCTCCGCTTTCTTTTTTTTTTTAATGTTATCTCCAGTGGTGGAAAAGTTCTGCACTTCAGAGGTCTTTAAAGCTGCGCCCCACCCCGGGATCACGGAGAGGGTTAAGGGCGACCGTGTTAGAATTTGGGGTAAGACTGTGAAAATATTCAATATTCACACCTATTTCTGAAAAAATCCTTATCAAAAGATGAAATGTTCTTTTCCAATTTAGAGCTGTCACTGCATTTAATAGAGGGTCAAAGGAAAAAAGGGGGTTTTGATGGAAAAGAGATATTTATTTAACTTCACAAAAAAAAAAATCAATTAAGGCTGTAAGGTGTACCCAAGGTCTGTTTCTGTGGCTTCTACATCCTGGTTTTGTTGCCAGTTTTCCAACAGCAAAGGATGAACAAGCGGGCTTTCACATTCATGGTCCCCAAACGATGGATTCAAAGGATTCTTTCAACTGAAGTACGCGAAAGAGAGAAAATTAGATTTGTCTTTGCACACATCCAATCAAATAATTTAATTTCAAACATATTTAAACATCTGTCTGCAAGGCTACACAGTTAAAACATACCCAGCAAATGTCAACATTGCTTAGTTGTAACATAACATAACTTAATTCTGTGCGTGAATGAAGAATCTGCAGGCAACCGAGATTTTGCGTTCTGCTTTTAGCTTGTAGTTTCAGTATCATTGAGGAAGATTCTCACGTGACAAGTCTCTAATCGCATCGCAGAGGAAGTCTCAACATCGATATGTGTTTTCCTTGAAACATTGGCCGTCGCCTTCTGAGGCTAAATCCCGGTCAGATGATATCTAGCAGCTTCTGAGTTTACTCAATTGTTTTTCTATGCCTGCTGCCTGCCCTTACATGACGCAAAAACAAGTTACTAATTATGATTTCAGGACGTTCATGCTCCCTACAGGATGAACCCTTTCTGTATTCGTCCTCCAGCACGATCTGCTGGACGAACAGTCGACTTTACAGCAGGTATATCTCATGAATCTTTCTGAGCATTCTCCTGAAATGTAATGGTATGTATACATTTGCCATGTCTCATTATACGTCACCTCTTTCTTTTTCTTTAAAGCATTTGTAACTATTTTAAACACAGCGTTCTTTTAAAAGCATCTGAATACATCATATCTGCAGCAGGTCATATGACGGATATGATGAAATGAACCTCTCTCCAGAGTATGTGAACTATTGCATTGCAACAGCATCAGTTTTATGCTGGTTGCATAAAGAAATCCCTTAATATAAACAAAAAGATCCCACCAAATATCTTTAAATTCATGCAAAATATTTGCACATAACTGAGTTGTGGCTGTGTCAGTATTTGCCTTCCAAAGCCCATCAGTCTAACCTGAATGCAAGCACCGGTTTCATTAGATATTAAACAGATTGGTGAACTACCTCGCGTGTAATGTTGGACCGGAGATGAAAACAGCCATAAGTCAAAAACAGGCTCATAAACAAGCGTTGAGGGGGTTTCAGGCTGATGTGGACCCCCCGTCTCCTGCAGGAGCCAATCAGGAGGTCTATTTTTAGAGGCTGCGAGTGCGGCGCAGTTCGGGCAGCAGATGGTATTTGAGAGGGAGTGGGGTGCAATTTACAGTAAACAGATTTTTTATCCTTGGCAGGTCATGGAGAGAGCTACAACAGTATGGCGATTTAATAAGAGTGCTCAAACAAACTCTGGCAGGACAGGACTTAAAGTGAGAGAGAGTAACCTCAGAGCGACTCTGACACAAACCCCCGAAGACGCCGACTTGTTTACCCTGCAAACTGAGTAGATTTGGATGCACAAGGTGGAGCGAAAAAGTCCACAGCTGCTTATGTTTGCAGCGAGCAAAGATGACGAGGAAGACAGTCTTCAAACAGACACACTCCTGGAAATATAATAACCAGGCGTTTATTTATTTATTTACGTTCAGAACAAAACTAACCCATGGAGTATTTACATGCCACTAAATACACCGGTGTATCAACCTAAACCCCTTTTTTTGGGTATATTTTGTTTGTGGAGTGAAACCACAAAGCTCAGTTAAATCATATTCATAAATTCACATTTATAATCTAAAAAAAATATCCCCAAGACAAACGGCACAAAAAAAGCTTTTAGATGATGTAACGTGCCCTCTCCCGGACACGATAGAGTTTCCAGTGACGCCACTGAAATCGCTGCAGTTAATGGCCGAGCTAGAGATGATTATTTTTACATGGTGGCCGTAACACAGCTTCATGAGACTGTGAAGTGTGAGTCAGTGCACTCCAACAAAACAATAAAGCATCCTTGTTTAACACGCACGGCGTTAATAGTTTACACTGTTACGTGAAAGCATCAGACTCCTGTTCAAGTCCAAGTCAAGTCTGAAGTGATTCAAAACGAGTCTCTATGGACCAAGTCAAGTCTCGGATAATAAAGTGTCTCTCTATATAGTTGGTCAACAGATAATCGTCATTATTTAAGTCAGTATTAAACATTCTCATGTTTTTTTCTGTTGATTAAATCAAAATTTTCCTTATTTTGTTTGTTTTTTTCTCCACAATTTTCCAAGTTTATCGATCAGATATTACTTCAAAGAGATCTGTTCTGTTACCAGGATTTTAATTTGACTTTAATAAACTTTATGAAACATGTTCTGATTAATACTGATGTCTCATAAACAAACGACATTCAGCGAGAAGTTATTTCTGACGCTGCCATCGGGTCAGATCCCTATGAAATCACTAAAACGAGGTGGGGGAAACATTACCGCTTTTGTCCACAGGGGTCGCCAGAATCAACGCAAAATAAAAGTTTCTTGCAGCAGCTTTAAAGAACCAGTGTGTAGGAATCAGTGGCAGCCCCCTCAAGTCACCCACAAACACAAAACTTCCTATCTAGGGTTAGTGTTTTAATTAGTTATAGTTATTTAATGAATTTATCTACCTTTTGTGCGTTCTGTAGAAACATTTCAACATGGTGGACTACGTAGAAGAGGACCCGCTGTGTCTGTAGATAAGGTTTCTAATGTAACGTAACAAAATCATAAAGATTCTTAGTTTTTAGGTGGTTGCACATTATTCTCTGTAAATAAAGACCCTTTAAATCTGACACACTGGACCTTTAATTTTCTTTTTTCACGATTCACAGAAATTATGCTCGGTTCATGATTTATGTATGACATTATTTTTTGGGTAGTCGTCATGGTGCAGTCTCGAGTATCGCAGCATCAGGACCGTTTGTCTTTAAAGCGATGTCAGTTGAGTTTAGCCATGACTCGGCACATCCTGTACGTCCAAACCGAGTTCCTGCAGCCGGGTTAGCAGTTCTTTACATCAGCAGCGAGCCACACTGACGGACCTGATATCGATATATCAGTGTAACACTCCTGGTTGCTTGTTAATGAACAGAAAAAGTGTTTGGACAACATATGGGGAGGGAAAAGGCGACGTAAGTGATGTGCGTGTCCTTGGAGGATTGAGAAGAATGGCAGCGGGTGGTCTGCAGCGCTCAGCAGCAGTGTCCTCTGAGGTGGATGTTTTATGAGACCGAGGGGGAAACTGTGCGGCTGACCCCCAACCACGAAGCCTGTGCCCTGCCACACACGCTCAACCACACATTCATCAGTCGGATACACTGAGGCTGTGCGCGATGCATCGGTTTACTGCCGATACGTGCTCTTCACACAGCGAATTTACAGGCATGGTTAAACATGTTTCATTGAAAATAAGAACAGTCTCTCCACGGCGTCGAAACAGAAGCAGAGATAGAAGAAAGCCAGCGGATAACGTGAGCGGCGTATAATTCTCCATCATCTCATCCGCTCCTTTATAGGGTCTTTTACTGGTTGAGGTATTTTGGAGGTACTGTATATGGGCTGATAATTTTCAGAAGGGAGACAATTCTCGGTTAAGGCTCACCGGTGGGTGATGTCTGTATGAATTACACCTTCCATAAAGCTGTAATAGGAAGGACAATCAGCAGCTTGTATCTGTGCAGCCTTGCAGAGTATTTACCTTTTTATGTGGGTGTAAATTTGACATGTGCCAAGGACAAGCCTCTTTCCAGATGTCTTTCCTTTTTGTATCGGCTCATAGTGCAAACAAATAGCCATGCCCGAATAAACACTAAAATCTGGGGGGGTCATTCAAGAAGACGAAGAATACAGATTCTGAACAAACCCAAACATGAAGATACATTTTACTGCAACACAAGAAAAAGAGAATCTGAGCTATTAAACATACCAAGAATGAGCATTATTATATAATTAAACTAATGTGCTTCTCTTCGAGCCATTAAGACAAAAAAAAACCTTCCAGATGTGCAGTATGAAAGCGAAAACCGGCAGAATAAATCTATCATAAGTATAACGCCGTCCGCCTAAGAGCTCTGATTGCTCCTTGTTGGATCTGTCATAACAGCTCCAGGTAGAGGAACAGACTGAATTATGGGTTGTTGGTCTGATGAGAGAAACGAACAAAGGTGGGTGAACATTCACGGCTCCTATCCAACACGTGGAGGACGCGTTACTGTACACGTGAGCGAGGAGCTTTCTTTTTTTATTTTTAAAAAACTTGGGATCACACTTGCGAAACATTTGCATGATTTCGGTGTGGTTTCCGTCTTCCGCTGAGCTCTCACTCGCAGAGACGAGCTGACAATCAATGACCGACTGAAGCAGCGAGCGGTCACATCTTAAATGAAGCATACATAATGCCTACCATACGTGCCTGTGCAACGCTCTGTGTGTGCGTGCGTGTGAAACCTCTTTGCGAACCGGCTGTAATTCTGCTATAAATAGTCTGACAAGCGGCACATTCATTTAAATCTTTAGAAATGGCAGGAATTCTATAAGTAAGAGGGACAGGGTTCCCACACCCAGCACTTTTCAAGCACCTTCAAGCACCAGTTTTTCCATTTTTCCAGCACCTTTAAATAGGTAGCCTACTAGTTGTGTTTGCCATGATGGTCATGGCATTTTCAAGCACTTCACAAAAAATTCAAGCGTTTTCACAACCTTGAAAACACTGAATTGAAATTCAAGCATTTTCAAGGAATTCAAGCACCCGTGGGAACCCTGGAGGGAATAATACTACTACAGGGGTTGATACAGTTGATTCAAAATATAGTTTCTTCAAATGGAGGCCAGACCCAGGACTCGCTGGATGGACTATCCAGCCCATCTGGTCTGGGAATGCCATGGGATTCCCTGGATTGAGGAGTGGAAGGCAATGGATGGATGGATGGATGGATGGATGGATGGATGGATGGATGGATGTCAACGGTGTTCTTGGTCCAATTTCTATCGATTCCTGCTAAATACTTTCACAGCATGTCACAGTGTTTCATTTTGCTTCTAGTTGTTTCCCTATCTTCCAGGCAGCCATTGCTTCCCATTCATTTTATATTCCAACACAGCGAACGACAGGTCCACTTGATCAGCGCTGCCTTTTTGCTGCGACCCCATGAGCTGCTGGCTCTTGAAAGAAGTGCTTGTTCATGGCTGATTGTTGGATTTCTATAAACAACAGTACAAAGAGTAGAGTCTAGACCTGCTATATATGCAAAGTGTCATGAAATAACTCCTGTTTTCTTCTGATTTGGTGCTATATAAATACAAATTTGCATTTCTCTGCATATTGCTACGCACGGATTAAATTCACCGGGTCAGAAGATCGTGAACAAACAAGGTCAAAGTTGAAACTTGTAAATTTCAAGCGTCGCTTACTTGTTTTCTCTCGACATGCAGCACAGTCCAACAGTTATTAAATTAACTAAGGATTTTTTCCAGCCTCTTGCGCAGATTGAGCCTCATTTACTGTGTCTGTGTGCGTCGGTATCGATCGCTAATCAATAACAATTCCTCACTGATTACTTGTACGCTCGCCAACAACTGTGGCATTTCACGCCATCACTTATCGGCCACTTTTAACACATCATCACGTTGTTTTCTTGCCGTAGTTATAACTTCTCTGTAGTGATTTAAACATTAATGTATGTGTGTGTGTGTGTGTGTGAGAAGCTCGTTTAAATAAACGTCTTAGAATATGCAGCACAGATACAGGACTGATGCACATGCACAGTAGTACACACAGATGGCAGCCGGAGTTTGTCATTAAAGCAAAAGCTGGAAAAGGTCATCCAAACATCTTCACCACATGGAAGAGATGTTATCTCAGGAATTATGCTCAGCAATTAAAAGGGAGAAAAACAGAATAAGAACATACTCAAATCTTCTGGTAAATGTCACCGCGAAAGCAAATCTTTTTCGCCGTGGCAGCGTGATGGAGCCGCAGCAGGCTTGCGTAATACTAAAGCACAATTTTGGTCTCCTTCTAAGCACTCAGCACGGTTTGAAGATTGTGACTCACTTCCTATGTTATGTCCACGCCTCACCTCACCCTGCTCTTCCTGCAGCGCGAAGCAGAAACTTCAGTCGCTGCAAAACACGCGAAAAAATGCAAAACTCTGTCTACTGTGTAGACAGATTTTACGATGAAAAACTGTAATTTTGTGTGTAAGTTTGTGTTTTACTGTATAATTAACAGTATGTAATATAAAAAGCTGATTTTATTCTGCATAAATTCCCTTAAAATAGCTTTTAAATTAAAGGTTTTAAACAATAACCATGTCTTACTGTAAAAAAACACAGTCATACTTTATTTTTTACGGTCTTTTACTGTCATAGTTTGGCGGTTTTTCATTTCTTACAGTGTAGAAATGACTGTTCTGGGCTACTGTGGAAACATAGTGGACAAAAACACAACAATTCTCATAACATTGTGTAGATATTATGCTATATTTTTGCCATATTCAGTAAATAGAGCCTCCTAAATCTGACAAATTGGACCTACTATTTAAATCCACTGGATATCCCGGCTAGGATAGAGGCACAGTGGTGACAGGAAGCTAAAATGGAACAAGTAAGGAAGTATTAGACACAACCGAAGTCACAGTTTCTGTGTGTAATGACTTATAAATGTGCAGTTTAAGTCCAGAATCTTAAATTATAACAGACAGATGTGTTTGCATCATGAGCAGCTCAGTGATGGTCGAGGAGGACGTAACGCGAGCATCGTTTTTTCCTCCGTTGCCGTGAGAGCTGCTGGTTGTTAAGCACCGCTCCCTCTCTGCGCATTCTTCTCTTCATCAGGAGCTGTTTAGTATGCTGCGAGTGTAAATGGGAGATTGGCGGGGCACTGGGTGGCAGAGCGGGCCACTCTGTCATTAATGTGCCCATCGCTGTTATCATACGCCTAATGACATCGCTCTCAGATGGCATGCTGGGAGCTCGACCGCAGGGAGCCCGGCTCAAACGTCTGCGGGCGCCGACGCCTCCCGTCATCAATTCTACATGTCTCTTCGCCCCAAAAAATCTGAGGCCTCCAGATAATGTCTTTCACGGTTCAGCAGTCTTACAGGGCTTCCCTCCTGCCTGGCCTTGAAATGGGCAAATTAATAGTTCCTTTGAAACAAATTGGAATTACACCCCTCGATGCCTTAATGTCAGAAAGCGAGTGTGTGTTGACGTCCCGGATCTGACTGCTGATGGAATATGAAGATCTGAGAAACATACAGGAGGGGAGGACAGTGTGAGGGGGTGTAAAGATATGCAGGACCTACACACTCACATATATATATCCCTCCCTCCCTGCTCAGCATGGACCTGTACGGTACTGTGCGGCCTGTGCGACGGTGTTTAATCCTCAAACATTAAGAGGGGGAAACTCTTCAGCAGCACCGTGAAACACCGTGAGACTGAATAATGTCACGACTTTATCCAGCACTGTCTGGCTTTATATCAGGTTTTTACGCAGCCGTTTACACACCCACAAACGACTTTAAATAACTTAACATAGTCAGCGTCGTGAAATAAATTCTTATATATATCAAGAGTTTTTTTAACTGGTTATGAAACAGGCTTAACTTTAATGCTGATGCCTTTATACGACCTACATAAAACAAACAACAGCACCAGTGGGATCGGATACTTAGTTATTCTTGACGTCCGCCACAAGGTCAGATTCAGAGCGTTTACCCTTGAAATCAATGGGAACAGTACCACCTTTGTCCACAGGGGTCGCCAGAATCAACATAAAATAAACAACTGAAAGCGATGCTCAATCTACCCAGAATACATTGCTCTTTATTGAAAGGAGAACTCCTTTTGCGTTGCGTAGGGGAAAGCGCCAAAGTCTAAGGATACTACATTTCCCATAATGCAAACAAAAAGTGTGTATTCCACTCCACATCCGAACTTTGTACCTTCATTGAATTCAGATAATCCTCCAAGACAAGCGTCACTGTGACATCATCAGTGGTGGCTCAGGTGGCAGAGCGGGTCATCTAATAATCGGAGGGTGGCTGGTCGCCGCCAGGTCGATTGAGGTGTTCCCGTGGAGGATACTGAACCCCAAAATACCCCCTGACAACTGACGTCAGTGTGAGAATGAGTGTGCATGGGTGAAATGTAGCATTATCTCAAAGTTGGCTTTATAACACAGAACGCATTATCGAACAGTAAACTGCTGCATCTTTGTGGAACACACCGTTAAAGGCTGCTCAGACTAGTGATAATTTGAACCATCACCACTCTGAAATTTTTTTTGGTTCATGTTCATCAACACAACTTCCGCCGGTTATCTAACTGCTTATCTTAACAGTGCTGACCTTTGAAAGCACGCAGAGCTCGAAATATGTGATGAAACCTGCGGCTGACATTACAGATACTATGTCCATGTTTTATAGTGTCAATAATTGCACCGGTATAAAACGCTCCACAAAAATACATTTGTGTTCTGACAGGATTATTATTAATAGAATAAAAGTTTCCTGGTAAATTACAGGAACTGGTTTTGTAATCGACAATGCACTTTCAATACTTGTGATGATTTAGCACAAGCAGGTGAAACTGTGTTAAATACATGAAGCTCACTTAATATCAGATCTATACAGATATAGAGACAGACTGATTGACCTTGTAGGGTCTTGCTTCTGTAAACTTTATCTTCAGTGTGTGAGTTGAGTGACGTTGACGAGGAAAATGTCAGTTTTTCTGCTTCAGTCACGCCGAGCTGAGCTGAGCTGAAATTTTATAAACTTTTAAAATGCAAAGTGTCTCTGCGGACTGGACTTAAAATTTAATTAAATCCTCCTAAACAGGAAGAGCCGGCAGGTTCAGTGAAAATAATTATTGGAGCGGGGAGGTGCTTCAGACAGGATTAAAATCACTGAGAAGCGTCTGAGTCGCGTCTTGCAGCCTGTGGCGTTATTCTGGCTTCATATAAAGATATAAAATGAAACAATTATTTACTGTGTCACACAGCAAACAGGCCAAGAACCAGTCATGATTAAGAGATTTCAAACATTTAATGTGCATCAGTGATCGGGAGCGTTTGTCTCAGGATTATTGGCACTTTAAGGGATAATTCCAGATTTACTGTGAGAGTCTGACGGTGCTTTGGCCTGGCAGTAGCCTCTGGTACAAGAAAAAAAAAGATCTGTAAGCTCTCATTATATAAACTAAATTATTATTTATAATAATAATAATGAACCGGTGACTTGTCCAAGCTGGGAGAGGCTCCAACCCCCCGTGACCCTGATGAGGATAAGCGCTTACAGAAAATAGACGAATGGATAAAAATAATAATTATTCTTATTATTTGGGGTTAAAATCAGCCGAGTTTTGTATCAAACTACACATAAAAGTTGATTTTAGATCATTAAAACTTGCTGCCTCTGTGGCGTCAATTAATTTTGGGCTGCTGAAAAAGTGAGGGATGATTTCAGGGAGCTTAGAGACTCGGTCCAGACCACAGACTACTCGCAGGTCACAGAACCATCTGTCTGAGAAAAAGAAGAACCCAAAACTAACTTTACAAAATATGTAAATACAATCTCTGAGTAGACACATCTCCTAAACATGTTTTATTACAAATCCGATGACAATATAGATTGGTATGTAACACTTAAAGATAAAAAAAACAAAAAAAACAAAGACTCTGTACTTTACAGAAGTGTAAATAAGTAAGTGAGAAAATAAGTCGATATTTAAAATGGGGGAAGTAAGAAGATATGCATGAAATATAAAAATAAAATCCTCCAGTCGAATGTCGAGTGAAATGCGCTCGAAAGACGGTGAGCTGCTGACGTTAGACCCGGCGCGGGACGAAGAATACGTGTTCGGTGGACTCACACCCGCTTCACATCTTGTAAACAGGACACTGAGGATACTCTGTGTGTGTGTGTGTGTGTGTGTGTGTGGACGTGCTGTCGGATGATCATTAGTGTATGAAAATAGATTACATGGAAAGTCATAAATACATCAGGTGGCTCGGGTGTTAACGGTCAGATGCTGTCTCTTGCTCTGCAGAGGAAGCACAGTGGTGTGTGTGTGTGTGTGTGTGTGTGTGTGTGTGTGTGTGTGTGTGTGTGTGTGTGTGCTTTGATGTGCTGCTGTCTGAAATCTGTCTCTCCGTCCAGTCCCGTCCATAAAAAGTACAAACGCTACGCTTGAATCTAAAGGTTCCACCGTTTTAAAATCTCTAAAATACACCTCTGCTTGCTAAACTATCTGGAGTGGAAGCTAACTCGCTGGCTGTCTAGAAACTTTGGGAGTCTAGTAGAAAGTCACTGTGTGCTATTCGTCTGAACGGAAATGCAAAGACTGGAGGTGAAGCCACGGAGAAGTGGTGTGTTTGTTGTTTTTTTACGTCCTCTTGCTCGGGTTCAGTTTGGAATCTCCTGCTCTGCCGTTTCCTCTTTAACCGAGTCTTCTTCCTCCTGCTCCAGCTGCTCCTCCTCTTCCTCCTGCAAAACACACGACACGTCGTACCGTCACATAACAGAAGGCAGCTTGAAAACATGTCGGCGTCAGCAGCGAATAAAACCAACCAACCAAGCCGTGTAAGTGTAGTATACACTCAGATGTGCTGTATGTCGAATTACACCCATTATAACATCAATAAAAAGGATTAATTACTCAATTAGATTCAAACTTTTTGTGGAATAAATGACTTTGTAAGAGGAATTTATTTTCTTAGGGTTGTCACACGGCCTAAAAAAAAAGTAAAATGACGTCTACTCTTGAGGATCACGGGAATGTCAAATTGTAACACCTCATTATTGTAGCCGGGAAAAAATTACAGCTCGTTAACATTCATAGAAACACCTCATGTGTCTTGACCACGACTTTGTCAAAGCCTCATGGGAGCTGTAGTTACCACGCAGCGTCGATTGTTTCATCTGTTCAGAAAGCTTCTAAAGCAAACCTGGTTTACAGATGCTAAGGTAACAAATAACAATTTTTATTTTCAGGTGATTATACGCTGATGAAAACATAGATATGCATTATTATTTTTTTTTTTTGCCATGTCCTGTACACAGTCTCTTAAATCCTACACAATTTAAAAGCTCCAGTGTGTAAGATTTAGGGGAAATATGGAATATACTAGTCATAAGTATGTTTTCATTTGTGTATAAGCATCAAAAAATAAAAATCGTTATGCTTTTGTTACCTTAGAATAAACCTTTTATATGTACTGAATCCTCTTTCACCTAATTCTCTAAACACGGCCTTTCACGTTTTTTTCCGTGACCACTTTTTAATTCTACTACTAGTTTGGAAGGGGAGGGTGAGGTGAGGGGTGTTCAGTTAGTGTTACAGCTAGATGCCACAAAATCGTACACACTGGACCTTTACGATTCAGCCCCAAAAAACAGAAAATACACTTTATTTTTTGTTGTAAATTACAAAAAGCTCCCAAAATGTAAACGTGAGTTTTAAAAAAAGCCAACAAAGAGAAAGTGACACACACAGAGCAGGAGTCACGGTGGGCCACCTGACTTTAGCAGAGCAGACAAAGTGAAAGTGACGGTGGCGAGAGCCGCTGTGGTGATTAAACGACTCTGACAGATACAATTATCCCCCCTCCAGAGGTTAATGAACACATCTACACACCAGAATGTGTGATCGCCGGGTTAGGATCTGCAGCCCACAACAACACCTCATGAATCCACATTCCTCCAGCTGGCTGCGAGCAGATATTAGTTAGGTCCTAATTCTCTGTCAATCAAACACGGTTTCACCGTGCGTTCTCACAACACTGCACAGGTATTATTGCCTGAATATTGGAAACTTTTCCCAATAGACTCCATAAAAATGAAACCGTGCCGCATGTGATTGTAATGCCGAACCCCAGGGGAGCTGTTTTTAATACCCCTGTGTGTGCTCGCTAATTAAAAACTCATGGAAACAGCTTTTAAAAATAGATTGATGGGAAGTTTTACTGTGAATTCATTTAATATTTGACAGCAAATAGCTGTACATTTCTTTTCTTTAAAACAAAGACTTCTCGTCTTTAAAAACTACAAACTTCTATTCTTTGGTTTGTTATTATATGTATTTATTTATAAGCCTAATTTCATTTGAACCGTTTACAGTCAGCAGCTCCGTGAGGCTGTGCTTTGAGTTATCACCATATTTGTGATGATTCGCTTGCTTGTCAACACACAACACAAAGTTTTACAGAGATTTGGTCAAAGTAGTATCTGACGAACTTAAACTTTGACGTCATGATGCCACTAGATCGAAAAAGTCTTTTCTAATTCGTCCTCTGGGACGTTTGGACCAAATTCATTGGCAATCCATCCAAAAGTTGTGTAGAGATTCCGTAACACTGTTTAAGACCACAGCGGTGGCCAACAGTGACGTAGACGTGCTGCTAGTGAGACTAAAAACTTTTACCGCATTAGAAAATGTCTCATCGATGCTTGTAGAAACCAAGACTTGGATGCAGAAATGAGACAATGGAGTCTCTAAGCTCTAGCAGTGATGATCATATTTAGATTTTCATCATTTCTAACCGAAGTCAAAGTATCTACTTCAGCTGATAGTGTGTTAGTTATGATAATACTTGTATATGAACAAAAAAGAACTCTTGTCCGACACCTTTTTACGTTACGGATGTGGACTAACAAATTACGTTAACGCCCTCGATCTCGTAATGTCTTGAAACGGTTTCAGGTTTTTCAAGGAGCAACAGAAATACACAGACTCATCCCGTTAAGTTAGTTATATTGGGCATAATGTGAACTTTCAGTTAAAATATCGTATATTTAAGAACATGACGGTGCCGTCTGTAATCATTACAAACAAAGATGGTGTCATGACAGCTCACGGCCCGCTCCGAGGCGTCGATATTACCGACTGATTTTAGATAATCAAGGGTACGCCGCCGATCATTACGATGACTCATAAACACACCACGCACCCATTATGTTTACAGAAAGCAACATGAGGTTTGAGTAATTATGAGAAATGTCTAAACTTTACCGCAGGGTGCCGTGGCCCCCATAGACCCCCTTTTTTCCTGGGCTAATGAGCTGTGATGAGCAAACTTGATGACATTCTTTAGTCTTTTATTGCTGAGATGAAGAGTTCCAGTAGAAATACGCGTCGGCCTTGCCTATCGTTTGATGATGTAGATTGAAATTGAAAGTGTCAGACAACCTGGGATGAAGATGAGCTGAACTTTGTGTATTTTCCTGGATCTTAGTGTAAATAAATCAGCGCAGGATGTGGGCAGCTATTTGCAGCAGTTGTTAGAGCATGTGTAGAAACAGTAAATTAAGGGTTGGGGTTAATGCAAAGGACGGACCGTATATCATCTCTTTACTAACAGGAACCTTGTCGGTGCCTCTGGAGCCATCTTGATATGCAGTCTCCCCCTGGAGAAAAATGTGCTACTTTTTCCTGAACTCTGGATACTTTCTGGTGCCGGTCCATAGGGCTGATATAAATCTAGCTGTGGGGTGACACCTCATGAACTCCGCCATCGTATACATTCGTGCCATCCACCAAATCTCCCTGACAAGCCTGCCAATTTTCCAATTACCTGTGGCGCCATCCGTTATCGGAGGGCCAGTCAGCTCTTAAATGGGAAACAAGAGGGGAGGAGGGGCCAGCGCATGCTAACTATCTCATAAAGCCAGAGATGTGTCTCCCGTGCCTCCTCCTCTGCTGATTTAGTGCGTGTCCCTGGGGAGAGGGGTGACACCAGTCCTCCTGGCCTCTCAGGGCCTCTTCGCAGGATTTCTCATGTGCTCTTTATCCTCCACCACTCCAACCCCTCAGCCACCTATCACTCGTGTCGCAGCACGGGGGAAAGCAGACGGGTGTCAGCGCTCCACAGTTTCACCGTGGCTGGTATTATCCTGCTGTCTGTCTGCCTGCAGAGATGCCTCCTCCAGTCTGGGTAGGAGGGCGGCCCAATCTTCATCTGTTTTCAGGTTTCTTTGAATTTGAGCGAAATGCAGCGCTGGAAGTGATACTACAGCTGAAAATTGCCTTCAATTTGAGCTCACTCCTCATTTATCTGCCCTTATAGTCAGGCTTATGGAGTGAGTCTCCAGAAATTGCCTGAGCAATGTGCAATTTAAAGTGTCAGAGAGACGCGGCAGACGAGCTGTTAATCATATTTGAAATGCACAAACCACCTGGGGAGGATCTGACTGAGTTGTTTGGGGAGGGGTGAAATTCTTGTTAGGGAGCACAGACTGTATCAGACAAGTCAGTCAGTTCTGATCCTCTAAACCAGCTCCTTCATGTGTCATGGCATTATTGAGCTGGACTGAAATATCTGTCCTGCAAATCAAAAGATGACTGAACACTTTTGGAGATTGGGAGCGTCGTTTAAAGCCGCATTCATCGACTTTTTGGCCACTTGGGGGCGTCAGAATGAGCCGTAAACACACATACCAGTCCCACCAGGATTTCGCGGGCCTTTTTTGAGATAGTTGCGGCCTAAAATGCCTGATGTTGCATGAGGTGAAAGTTGCGATAAGTTGCGATTCGACAGGGCACAGCAAGCACTAAGTCCACGGCCCCGGGAAGCGGCGGACCTGGATGGGCGCTGTAAAGCTTGCGGCTCCAGCTTCGCCCCCGAGCCTTTCCAAGCTGACCAAGAGCCGGTCGCGGCGCACAGCCGTGGAGGGAATGGCCCAGTGGGGGCCAGCCAGTGCCGGGGAGAGGTCCCGCGAGGGGATCCTCCCGCACCGTGTGGCCGTCCCTGACCTGCCGAGTTCAATCTCCCAGGCAGACTGAGCGGAAAAATCGCGGTGATTGGTTAAAATTGCAACACCGCCCTGAATTGACGGGGATTCACTGAAGTTGCGTTGAAATTGCAAATCGCAACATCGCGAATTTCTGGAGAGTCAAATTGTAACATGTTTGACCCTCCTCTTAGCTCTGTTTTCTGGTGAGTACTTTACCCACCAGCTCCACAATCTTGGTTACGATGGGTCAATCAAGCGGTCAATCACTCGATATCATCTGAACATGTGAGTTAAATGAAAATTCAGACCCAGTACAGTTGTCTTGAACGGCAAAGTTAGCTATAGAGGCCAAAACAGTTTTTTGTACCAGGCTGTAACCATGTTTACTTCTGCTGTGAAGTTGGACATTTGAACATGGGGATTCTGTAGCCAAGTCAGTGCAAAGAAGAACATGCTAGTATTTATTTAGCACATGCAACACAACACGCACGACAAATTAATAATGGCAAATTATTTTCACCCTCTCATCCCCTCATCATGGAAAGCACACAAAGAAGTTCATATGATGCAGCTTTTAAGTTTAAGGTCATCGATCTGGCTCTCCAGGAAGGGAATAGAGCTGCTGCACATAAGCTTGGCGTTAATAAACCCATGGTGAGACGTTGGAGACGGCAGCAGGAAGAACTAATTCAATGCTAAAAGACGATTTAAATAAACATTTAAGGTACAAAATCTTTCTGTGTATCCGGTAAGTATCTAATTTCTCGACCTGGATATCGGCAGCTTATAGTCCGGTGCGGCTTACATATGTAGATTTTTATTATTTTTTAAAAACTTGGTGGGTGAGGCTTATATTCAGGTGCGCTCTAAAATATACGGTAAACTTGACTTCTGTAAACAAATATGGAGGAATGAAAATTCTCCATGTCTCTTCTTATTCTCTCATTTTTATACTTATCCAAGAGAACAACATTCAGCCTTAATTATCACTCCGGCCTATTATTATTTGTGTGTGTTCTTTCCATATTAAAATTTGCGGCACGTTTTAAAGCCGCTGATCCGGAGTAAGATGACTGAGTGGAATCGGCAATGCTCTGCCACTTCCCTCTTTCCCTCGCTGTGGACTACAGAGGTTGAGGTATCGGAGCTGTGTTTTGCATCAGTGGCCCCTGCTTTGTGGAGAGCTGAGAGGCAGACGCTCCCCCTCCTGACGAGCCTGCAGGAGCTGATGGGCTCTGGCATTGTGGGATATCTCCATCAATTCCCTCTGGGAAGAGAGACGAGGGAGAGGAGAGGAGAGGAGGAAGGAGGGGAGGTTTGTTTGCACCGCTTGCTTTCCATAGGCTTGGCAGGCCCCTCCGGCACTAACATATACATATATGATAATGAAATGCCACATTTCTCATTCGAGTTGGGGTCGGCGTTTTAAAGGGCAGGAGCGGAGCGTCGTCTCCGTCGCGTCACGCAGAGAGTGCTCAGACTGAGGCCTAGGTGGCAACAAAGACCGGTCGAGCTCTGACGACGCTCTGCCTCACATCCCACACCATTAATTGCAACCCTTGAATGCACACACACACGTAGAGAAAGAGATCTGCCAACGACACACACACTATGCAATCAACCCTTATAAACTCAGGATTAAATTCACACTGTAAAGGAATCATAATGTACAACGCGGCGTGTACTTTAATGAGCTTTGCCTTCCTTTATCAAGCCTATACAGTCCTCAAAAGAATTAGCAGTTAATTAGCGTGACTGATTTTCTTATCATCTTTTCTGCTTTCACTGTATTTATTTATGAGCGTGTCTTACACCGCGCTTTGTGCGTACGCAGAAGAAGAGAGGCTCGGCTTTATAGGGTCCTCTCACCTTTGATGGATTCACTGCCCTCGCAGTTAGATAAATGTTCAGCTGCACAGATAATTACAAAGCCCTGCAGTCGCCATGGAGAGAAAACAAACATAGAGGCTACGTTTTACTATATAGAGCTGTGTGTGCACAAGTCGACCCCACGTTTTGATTAATTTGTGAGCACGAGATAAATATATATATATATATATATTTACACACAGAGAGCCGGCACAACAGGCCACCCTCGTGTTGAGTAATAGGGAACGTTAATTCTCAAGACTACGAGCAGTTTGAGCATGGAGGCTGTATTAAGGATGGTTGGTTGGTTGTTTGGTGAGACAAGCAGCCGATGGCGGTGCTGATAGTGGATTGGGAGCCGTAGCTTCCCCTCTTCCGCTGTCACATCCTCCCTCCAGCTCCGGGCAAAAAAACGAAATGTATCTCGTGCTCACGAAACAGGAATGTAAAGCATGGCCACTCACAGAGCACGAGCGTCGAGCTTTAATGTGAATTAGATTTCATGTAATGAATCAAATCCGATGTAAAACATCCTAGTTAATTAAAAGCCTGTTTAATTACTCCTATATAATGCTCATGAATGATTAAACGATTAGTTTATGAGGAGTTTTTTCTTGACTCAATGTCCACTTACTACTCTTACTACCACACCTGATGATCTTCTTCATTGTGCTCAGGTGTCACGGAGACAACTTCATATCAAAACAATACTAAATAAGGTATTTTATATTATTTCTTTTCACACATGGGCCACTAGAAAAATGTGAAAATCCAAAAGTAATGAAGCAAATAAAATGTTATGAAAGAAGAAATATAGAAAATATATGAATGAAATCAGTTACCATGATGTAATGCATTATTATGAATGTTATTCCCTTATTTGCTGTTTCATTGTACTTTTTTTTTAATTTCATAATTATATTTTTGATTAAAATAATGATGCTTCATTTTCTTAAATTGCAAATATTTCCAAAATTGATTATTTAAAGACACTTTTTGTGAAGTATTTCATGTAATGTCTTTAATACAAGTTAAGGCCAAGAATAAAAGTGTGTGTTATTCTTCTTGTGCAGAGCTTTTTCATTGATGATTGGATGATTGATGATTAGTTCATCATTGACTGAACTGTTGTAAAACTAACTAAACTATTAAATGATGACATGTACGGTACATGAGCTATATACAGTGATGTACTAAAATGTAACACAGGCCACTAATCCCTCCCACGTATCAGGTCAATGAGTTTCCATGTGATTATTATTAACTGTGCCAGCTTGCAGTTTATTTCATCGTGTCTTTATTGAATATTAGCCAAACTTTGAAGCCTGCATGTCGAACAGGGACTATATGTTTTATGTGCCCTTTCTTTAATTGATGTATTTCCTTTCATTGACAAAGTGACTCTAATCCTGCGTATTGTTGTCTTTGCAGATTGCTGTATTGTTCTGCAGATATGTGACCTCTTCTCAGCACTTGACATGAATTCTCAGTTGAGCACATTGTCTCACTTTCTTCCTCTAAAAACCATTAAGACATTAATAAAAAGACAATACCACATTTGGTAGATAGAAGCACATTATCAAGTGTGTGTGTGTGTGTGTGTGTGTGTGTGTGTGGCTCTCCCTGTGTCATCTTGTTGCCATTCAGGAGATGACACAATTGCAGTGGGTCATAAACAGCAGCTTCATTAGCCTGTTCAGGCAGTGCGTTACGCACTACATTTAACCACCTCTGCCCTCAGCGCTTCTCTCTCACCCCGGCACCCACAAACCAGTCACCAGAGTGCACAATTAAATTTCATGACTGCGCATATTTGCAATTCCCCATTTCATTTATTACAAAGGGCATTCTTTAATGTCCATTTATTTTTTTATTTTTTTTTCCAAGAAACGTATTTCCATTTTAGTGAGGCATGACTGATACCGAGGTGAAGTTACCAGGCAACACCTAATTTAATCAGAGGGAAAATTCACGAGCAGGTTTTTCTTTTTATTGCCTCGTCAGATGACTACAGTTGCCTCCTGGAAGAGGATATACAGTCGAGGGAGGAGGGGGATGAAAAGGAGAGCTGCTTTCTCTCTGTTTCCAGTATAAAGCATTTAGAATAAAGCAGAGATTCATAAAAAAGATCTGAGGGAAAACCGCTCGTGTAGCTCTGATTTACTTCTGAACAAGGCCGGGGAAAACACAACATGTCCAAGAGAGAACAACAGAAGTGTCTCGTGAAATGAAAACGAAAGAGGAAGAGGGATGTACTATTTCAATATTATATATTACACTATTTAAATATATGAAAATTGAGGACTGAAAGTAAAAGTAACAAGCGTATACAGGGGTATTGCACAAAAGTATCAGTCCTGGTACTGAACATTTTTGCACAGTAAAGTGACAAATGTGTACAGAAGGACTACACAAAGTATTTGTGGTACAGTAACAGCAGTCATAGTTGTGGAGGAGACTCGCCAAGGCTTTACTGTGTAGCGCACCTATCCTCGCATCACCCTGCTTTGCGCGATCTTTTAATTCCAACCAGCAACTCATGCGCTGGTCTCTCCTTCTGCAGGACTTCAATCTGCAGATCCAACACAAAAAAGGTGCAGAAAATGTCTAGGGGTTACTCAAAGCCATAGGAATCAAACATTGCGGGGTATGTTTAATTCTTGGGTGTGGAGGTGTTATGACCGTGATCATAATTTGTGTCGTTTGCGCGTGTGCAAACAGAGATGTGCCATCCCCAGGAGACGATTGGTGGAGAGATTCCCGGTCCTAGCCCATGATTGGCTGCAGCTGAAAACCACCTGATATATAAGTTGAAAAACTGCAGGGAGTTAAGAATCGGGGGAGCCACACAGTTTTTTAACCGTATGTGTGTCTATGCTGTTTCTTTGTCCGATATTAGTAGTTTTGTCATGTTTTCGAGCTCATTTTCAATTCATTCATTCATTTAATAAGTACACCTGACTTTTTGTAGCCATTTTTTAGTCTGAATACGAATAAAACGTTAAACGTTTATTTCATAGGGGACCTGATTTTTTTGCATCGCAACGTGTTGGAAATGTCTTTAATGTAACCATGCACACAGACTGGGTTTAAATTGGATGAGATGGATGATGTAGTATTTTTTACAGACTAAGTGAGGTTGAAAGCTGATATGATATTAAGTCAGGTTTGATAACTTGTACTCATTGCATAAGATTTGTACTAATGTTTTTTGCTAACTTGTATTTTGTTTCGTCTCTTCCAGCCTCATTAATTTAGTCTCTTTCTTTTTCAGATGTTTTAAGTCAGGTGTGATAACTTGTACTCATTGCATTAGATTTGTACTATATGTTTTTTGCTAACTTGGATTTTGTTACGTGTCTTCCAGCCTCATTAATATACGACTGTGTCTTTCTTTCTTTTTCAGATGTTTTAAAATGAGGACGTGTGTTCCTTTACTTGTCTGGTTGTTTGTATCATTTTCTATTAATGTATGTATCCTACCCCTGTCTCTTTCTATCTGCCTCTCTCTATCTAACTCAACCGGTCGCGGTGGATGACCGTCTGCCAATGAGTCTTGTTCCGCCCGAGGTTCCTGCCTGTTAAAAGGCAGTTTTTCCTCGCCACTGTTGCCGTGTGCTTGCTCATGGTGGAACTGTTGAGTCTCTGTAAATAATATTATAAAGAGTACGGTCTAGACCTGCTCTGTATGAAAAGTGTCATGAGATAACTTTTCTTATGATACAGTGCTATATAAATAAATTTGAATTAAATTTTCCTCAGTCTGTATGTCTGCATTTGGGCTCACCACTTGAACTAAACCTGACATAATGAGCTCTACATGGAGTACTTCATGCCAAAACGTCCACTGTACAAGTAGACAAACGCAAATGACAAGGCTTTATTTAAATAAAAAAAGCACTGGTGCCTACACTCATTGGTTATCATGTCCATAGATGTGTACATGTATTGTTGTACACATGACACCAGCCCACAGTGTTGTAGTTATTACTACCTAAACAAGACCAGGTCATGACCAAGACTAGAGTGTATCTAGACCAAGACAAGACCAAGACTATGAGGCTTTAAGACCAAGAACAAAGTAGAGCAAGACTGAGTCAAGACCAGACGGTATACAACATTTCCAAATGTCTTTGGGTGAAGCGCTGCATGGCCGAATTTACATACTGCTGTAATTAATGAAATCCAGAGTGCTCTTCGTCCGATACCTGTAAAAAATACAGTTGATTCCAAGAGAAGACCATCAAAAAAATGGTCTTGAGAACAATCTTGACTACTACAACACTGCCAGTGAGTAAAGTTCAGCCTTTACCGACTCAAAACCTTTTGAACTCTGAGTTGCAGTACATCAGCTGAAGTGCAAACGTGGAAGCAAAGTTGGACCGAAGTGAACTTGAAGGTTTTGGGTGTGTGCGTGACAGCAATTACACCGTTCCATAAGAACATACATCAAAACAAGCCAAGGCCAAAGCGGCTTTATATTATAACCGCATGGTGGTGTTGACGGAAAGAAATGCTAAACTAAAGTTCGTTATGTATATTTATTGGTGGAAACTGTTCATCCAGGATGCCATTAGAATATTGCACGCTTTCTGCCCACGCAGCAGCAGCCCGGGACTTGTGGGAATGTTATCTTAACGAAGGCTTGGTAGTTGGCTGCTGCTCAGTGTCTGCTACACTGTTTATGGCCATAAAATACTGAGGTGGTCCGAAAAGTGGCCTCATGTACGCTCTCCGCTAAGAGGGTTATTAGAATGAGCCAGGTCTAGAGAAATGGACTGCTGAGGCCACTGGGGATCCCGACAGCAATCACACACTGCTGTTTACTCCACAAATTGGCCCCTGAGAGGGGGCATGGACGTCTGTAGCGCCTAGTTAAAGTGATTGAGGTGACTCCTAGCCATTGATTTTCTCTTCGTCTTCGCCGTCCCGCCTGGCCACCCTTGACCATGTCCTGTGCTCCCTGCAGGCTACTTTAGCTAGCCCGGGCTGGTGTTTAGCTGCCACTGCTTGCCTTTAAATCACATTAAACTGTGGTTAAACTTTGGCCACGTCTAGGAGACAACCATCATTGATGAGGTTATCATGCTTTAAGCACCTCATACGCTTGAGTAAAAGCCTCGACTGTTGGGCTTATTGATTGCGCAGTCCTTACGGCGTTAAGATTAAACTTGAATACAGATAAGAGAATGAGAGCAACAAATAAATGCACCAATGATACCGATTAAAACAATCAGACCGCTAATAAAAAATGCCTCATTGAGAAAAATAAAAACAGTCTAAAGGTTACATTTTTCCACTTAGATAGACGCCCACTGGGTTAAAAGTTGCTCAAAATAAAAATAAAAAAAGCATTCACCCTGCCTCACTCTAAATACCAGAACATCTGATGAGTAATGATGCCTATTTTTCTTTCAATTTACCCGATATAGTAAAGTCAGCCAAGTGTGACACTTCATTAAGTTGATTAGGCTAACTTAATTACAGCCTTTCGCAGGTCAAGCGATGAAGCTTGTGATTGATGGCGTGGCTTGTAAAGGTAATCGGGAATGACACCGAAACGAACGTCAGCTGCTACAAACCATCAAAAACTACAAACACTCGCACGTCCACCCTCCATCTTCAACCGCCACATATATACACATATACGCAGAGCTGCTGAACACGACTTCAAATACAAACTGTTTGCTGAGTAGGAGTAGGCTTATGGCTGAGGAGGAAGGGAAGAAAATTCAACTTTTTTTTACGCACTGTAATTTCAACAGTTGCAATCCTTTTGATGACAAACGAGTCTGAGTGCAGCTAAAGTGGTGCATCCCACACAAGTTTACAGCTGAGTACTTTAAACACTGCTTGAGCTAACTTTAAGAGCTTTTGGCATTTCAAATCCTTCATCCAAGTCCTTCTGGTCTGATTCACCGTGGAGCCCAGCATGCTAGGCAACGCTGCAAGGGTGTAAATAAAGCCTTAAACAAGCACCCCTTGGCACGGGGTAACAGGCTTGAATTAAAGGCCATCCATATATTACGGCAAGACTGTCACTTTATTACTGAAATCAATTCAGTGAGGGCCCCGGGCGACAGCGGGAGGGATGTGGCCTTGGTCAGAGCGAGGTTTATCTAAGCCGAGCAGGCTGAGAGAAACACAGCGTCTATAATGAACTCAAGCCTGTCTAATAAAGCCTTTTATTGCCCCTTTGCACAACAGAAACATGTCTGTGACGACGCCGACACTCAGCGCCGGCGTTTTCCTGCAACACTGTAAACCGGCAGCTCTTCTGTAATGACTGCGGCTCCACAAACATCTCAACAATACGAGCAAATCACAGAGACAAAACATCATCAAAAAGATATTTTGTTATTAATCAGGAGCTCCCAGACATGCACAGGCAGGAACAAAAGCACTTGTGTCTTCGGGATTGTTTTTCCTTGGCAGGAACTATAGCAGAAAACTTTGTTGTACATTTGTATTTGGTTTAGTCACACAGCCAAAATAAAAATGACTCGAGGATCACAAACAAGATTCATACGTTTGCTAAAATCCAAAAACTCAATACATGACAGAACAATTTCTTACAATTTGCCCGGGATGCATCCGCGATGTGCCACGTTGTTAATAGCCTGGTTCTAGACATCTGAATCACCACCCAAACCTCTGATTTGCCCAGTGATTCAAATACATCTGGTGTTCAGTGACGGCTGTTTCCCTGGTTGGAGACACAATCAGCACTTTGTGTAGCCGGATTTAGAACGGGGGTGTCAACATCCCACCTATAGCTAGCTACTGAGCTACATCCATCAAAGATAGTGACGGAGAAACTGACACAAAAATGGCCACAAGCTTTGATGAGTTGGGTGCAGCTGCAAAGGGCAATAGAAACATATATAAATGGCCACGTGGTGATAGCCATTGTGACAAAGGACAAAAAACTGATCTCAGTGGTAAATAAGCAAATAGAGACATAGCTTTGTTAGGAAAGAGGAGCTGAGGGATCTTATGTTTCTCCAAGCAGCAACATGCTGAGTTTTAAATGTCATCGTTCTCATGTGTCCAAATGTGACAAGCCACTTTACGCAATGGGAAAGGCAACTGAGGTCAGGAGGTGCGCGGTGCCTCCACCTGTTGTTCTTGCCATTGCAGTTTCGGGATCGTTGGTGCCTTCGTCCATAGCGCACCGCGGTCCAATCTTCCCCATCAAAAATATCCCATAGTTATGGAGGAAGATCAATAAATCCTTTCCCTGCAGCCTTTGTCGTTTATCCACAAAACCTTCATTATAAATCCAATTAAATGAAATTTTCCAAATAAAAGTGAATTAAAAGCAGCAACGTTTCGACCCTGGGTCTTCATCAGGCCTAGGCTCACGATAACAACAAAAAGTGGCTTTGTCTTTCATAGTGGGTTAAGTTTAGGGTGCAACACTATAAATACTTTTCACGGAGGGACAGTCCGGCTGTACAGTGTGGCTGTACAGTACACTGTTCATCTTGCATCAATGTCACGAGGTGCTTTGAATTGTCAGGCATTTAATACTGTATGTTGGATAAACCAAAAACAAGCATGTCTTGCTTTTAGTCTGTTAGGAATTCCCTCAATTGACTTGATACATATTGGTATTGTGATCTGAAGCTACAGTTACTGAGGATCGCCCACAACTGGCGAGCTGTTATCTCCATTTGTATGATTTATTGCATCTCGCCTCTCTTCCTGACAGCGGGCTTATCGTCCCACCTATGAGTGTGGCCATCTGGAAACAGGTTTGTCTTCAGATGTGGACAGACACAACACGTATGACAGAGATGTCTGAAACTCTGCGCAAACGGTATCCGGTTGGTGTTTCACTTATTCCGAGCGAAACTCTGGGAGCTTGTGCGGCAAACGGCTTGGCTTTCAAACAAAGACATTTAACCAAAAACTGCGGTGGGCATCACATACTGTAAGATACTCCGTGCTGTTTCCTGCCTACCTCTTTCTTCAGATGTCATACATCTTCTTCTCAGATAAGAGCAGAGGCTGCAGGGAGCTTTGAAAAATCACTTCCTGTACCTTATTTTATTTTTTTTCTTTTCCTTTTGCAGCAGCAGACTGTCAGACAGAGGAGTTGACCGTAAGCTATCTCTGCCAGCAGCTGAATCTCAGCCGCAGCGATCAGGTAATATTCTGCACTTAATGCTGGCATTTAAGAAGCATTCTCCCCCCACAGGCAGAAACGGCGCACGGCTTGGCATTTAAAAGCAGATAATAAAACTTTCCTTAAATACAGCTCTCATCTCAGAGTGCTTTTTAGATGCCCTTAGTGGAGTCAATTATCTCCCCACACTTGCTATTACTGAGACACTCTGCACCTTTGCGCCTTAAAAGGTCTGTACACCATGCTTTCTCAAAAATGTCACATTCTTAACCGCCTCTCAAAATGTAGACCCTGCAATATTAGAAATGGCGTACACGTGTCGGCTTCTTTCATCCATTTGTTGCTTAAACATGCCTCTTCAGTGTGCCAGATGAACTCGAATCGAAGTAGTAGAAACGCTTCAGACTCGGAAACCATGCACACTTTACGTACATCTCTGAGCATAAACAGAATGCTTCGAGCGGCTATTGAACACGAGTGATCTCTTTTCCGGTAAAGGAACGGAGAAGAAAATCGCTAATTTGTCACATCAACGCGTTTCATTCTTCTGTCACTAGTGGAAATGTCGAGTTGCTTAGGGGCAGAGAGAGCCAAAGCCCAGAGGTTTTCCCATTTGATGTTAACAAGTAGGAGTGAGGGGACAAGGAGGAGGAGGAAGAGGAGGAGGATGGCAGCAACTTCATAGGGACAAGATACTCCAGAGGGAATGAGATACGAAAGGCTGAGAACGTAGGAGTTAAAGGGGAAAACCGCAGAGGCCGGCTTCATGCTCACTCACTGTCTTTACTAGAATAAAAGTATGAAATGAAAAGTAGAATATAATCAATGACTAAAGGGGAAAACACAGTGTAGACAGTGTTTCATCTGACGATTGATTGGTTCTTCTATCTAAGCAATTGTCTAGTATCATTATTATGATGATGAATTATTGGTCTATAACAATAACAATTTATTTTGAAGTGTTATAGAAAACGTCTTGCTCTTCCTCTTTTTCTTCAGTTCAGTCTGGTTCAGATATTGAAGTATCCATGTTTGCTCCCTACATTTTAACTTTCTTATTCTCAGGTGTGCATAAACTACGAGTTATTAACCTATTTTAGTAGTGAAGTGTGAAATTATTGGTTATCTTATCGGTATCGGCCATGAGACGCGGTTAATTACTGGTTATCGTATCAGCTGGGAGAAAAAAAAATAAAATCCATGTTGTAAATCCCTAACTTTGATTTTCGTTCTCAGAATAAACTGTACAATTTAAGGCCCTAAGGCATCAATTAACTGAGCTGTGGCTTGGGAAGCAGAGCGGGTCGTCCACTAATCAGATGATCGGTGGTTCGATCCCCGGCGTCCTTGGGCAGGATACTGAACCCCAAATTGGCCAATGATTGAAACTTTGAAACAGTCTGATTAGCTCCCATACTGATGACCACTTGGGACCTTGCATGGCAGCCAGTGCATTCAATGTACGAATAGGTGAATGTGATATGTAGTTTTTGAAAGACTAGAGAGGCTCTACAAGTACAGTCCATTTACTGTGGAGTGCATTGAACATTACAGGCCCCGAGGGGTAGCAGACTTTCAGCACAAGTGTCTATATGTAACACTGGAAACAAGACGCATTTCTTAATTATCAGGCTTTGTGTCATTATAATATTACTCGAACATACATCAGAATATTGGTATGTTCTAGCCAGGGCTGATTAAACAGGACCTGCTGGTCCTCTGGGGTGCTCTACTGTTTCTACAGCCTGCCAGTAAGCACATTTACAAACTGTGTTGTTTAATCTCAGTGCCCCCTCCCCTTCTCCTTCAATTACTACTGTTGAAAGCTGTTACTGCTTACATATCAAACCCCATTTTGACACATATGAGCCTAGAGACGCCACTGATTTCAGAACTGAGCTGCCTTTTATTTCTTTTATTGATTCTGATGAAGCTTTTTGTAGAAAACGAGACGATGCTGGTAAAAACTGCTGCAGTCTTAGCTTTGCTTTTTGGGTTGGGTCAGTGAGGTGGAGGTAGCGGCGTACTCCGTCTTCTACAGTTCTTTGGACCACCGAGGGCACAAAAGTCCAAAGTCTTTGTTTGACTTCATCAATCACTTGAAGATTTTCAAACCGAGGTACGATGAGATCTGGATGACCATGAGGGTTGACTTTTGTCCTGTAGGGAGTCGCTCAGATCGAGGCAAAGTACGAGGCGACGTCAAGGATTTTTTTTTTGTTTTTGGCTTGAGGACAAAATAACTTGCTGTTGCAAGAAACACTAGAACCAGATTTGGATGATAAATATGTATAAAAAAAACGACTACAGTGAATTCTAGTCATGAACTGAAACTAAGAGAGACCAGAACTACGCTGAGGTTCGTTAAAAGTTAGAGTGAAACCTCAATGGCCACCAACTAACTCTAAATCCCTTTATGGACATAGGAAGACAGATGTTCACATCTGATAGTGAAACCTGCTGCCTGGGCTAATGCTCATATTCAGCTGTGTGCTTCATTCGTTATAAAAATAGTTCTGCCAAAGAGCATAGATCAGAGCATTGGGTCAGCTAAAATTAGAGTAAATGAATCAGTAAAATAAGTTACACTTCAAATACATACCAAAGGTGCATTGTGCAACAAATCTGATTCTTATGGGGGACCACTTGACATTAAAAGAGAGTTTTTACATTTAGGTTTTTTTGATAATTGAATGTTTGATTCTGTGATTCAGCATTTTCACCGTGGCTTTTAGAATTCACTTCCCTCTGCGGCAGCATCAATCAGCCCCCATTTTCCTCCTAGATGGAGCCTAGCAGGACACTAAGTTTGTAGAGAAATGGAAATGCGGACACATCCATCAATTAGGTTGAGAGGCAGCCAAATGTTAACCTTTATTGCAATATAATTTAATAAAAACAAGGCAAACAACAACAAGAAATAGTCGTGTAGGGACATCGGTTCACAGGAAAACTCCCGCTGGAGTCGTCCTGTAAACAAACATCGTTTCATTTGCATTCAGCGTTGCTCACCAGAACGCGAAATGTGCCTTCAACAAATGTGCTGCATGTATTTTAATCCTAATAAAATATTTACACTGTCGATTTGTGGGATGTTTTTTCATGCCCACAGTCTTCTTTTGCTGGCACGTTGCTACGTTTTTTTGGCGCATTACCAACACAGCTGTCAATGAGTGGGAAGACGGCGACGTGCATCATGTCACGTGTGCTAGTAAAGACGAAACAAAGAATCTGATCATCAAAATATGGCTTAAAGAATAAAATAGTGGCCCACAGGTTACCGTTAACCGAGTAAAAATAAGCCATATTATGTACGCTCTGGCCTCACAGTGAAAATTTTATATTGAACATGTGTATGCGTGTGTGCTCGATCAGCACCAGTGAGATCAGTACAGATCAACCCAGTGAACTGGACAGAAACACATCAGTAACTTAACATACACATACCCTGTGGTCCCAACACCGTTTGACTAATGTTCTGTCTCTACAACATTTGAAGAACCCATTAGGTCCTACAGTGATTTTAGGTAAACTCCATAACCAGAACTTATACGTATACTCTCCTGCAATTTGTAATGTCTTGATTGGTTTGTATCTTTCAGCCTGTAGTGATGAGTAGCCAAGAGTGAAAAAGCATCCATGTCGTTCTCCAAGTTATCATTTCCATTCAGAGATTCAGAAATTCCTGACTGGTACGATACCTCCCCGTTTGGCGAAGAAAAACTACAGATGTACCAACAAACCAGTGGCAAAATGGCTGCAAAACCACCATCATTGGCAGCCACGTAGAGATGAAATCCAATATTGATACAAATTCAGTTGGCTAAAGTCATGAAAATGGAGCTATCCACATTTTGTTCATATCTAAGCGACTATCACTGCAGAAAAACTCAATTTAAATTGTCTTTTTGGTAACAAGTCAAAAGAAACACCCAAAATGATGGGAGATGTCATAGCTGGTCACCCCTACCGCAACTGAATCTCCCTCCCTGTTGCTTTCATGAGCAGACAGATACGGTAAACACTCACCTTGGAGGAGGATGTGTCACACTCCTGGCAGATCCAGCCATATCCTGTCTGCTTGGGGGATTTCTTCAGCGGGGGGTCCAGACACCCAAAGTGATAGCAGAGCCGGCACTCGTCACACCTGAGGCACAGACAGGAAGGGCATGTGTTACTCCTCACATAAATAAAGCGGCTTTCGTCTTCCTGCGATGACGAGGCCAGCTCGAGAGCGGTGATGGATGTCGACGAGGCGGCTAGTTGTCAGTCATGAGACTTTGTTAATGCGTTACAAAGTCCCTCTAATCACTCCACTCCCTTGACCTTACACGGCCATTGACTGTCCAATGGCCGGATAAATACAGGCCTTGTTAGTGTCAGATAAATGCCTGTCGGATCTCCTAAAGCTGGACCGACTCTGTGTCCTCAGGTGAGGTAACAAGGGTCAGACAACACAGAGGACACGCACTGAGAAACTCTGACGCCCGTAAAAGACGACTACCACGCTCAGAAGTTGTGTTGATTGAGAATCTCTCTTTATTTACTGAGTTTTAAAAGCACACAGGTAAGTTTAATCGATGCCATTAATCTTTTTAATGGGTAAAAATAATTGCTGTTGACAAAGCAATCAACAAACAGGTTTAGCAATTGCTGAAATAAGCCGACACATCCTAAACTCAGTTCAGCTTAAAGCAAGTGTGGAACTGAATAACCAATCACAGTCTGGGGCAACTCTGCAAACAGGGAACAAACAAACGTCTTCCATCGTTTGAGAATCCGTCTCATGTCGGCTAGAATCAGGATGTAGCATAAAGACTAGAAAAAGCTAGCCTGTTCTCTACGAGTTACGTGATGTGCCACATTTGTTTGACTCATTAAAGAATGAAATGTGAAAACAACAACTGATGGTTTACGGATGGAGTTAATGTTCTGGAACTATTTCTTGACAAACAAATATCCATGTATCCATTTGCTCATAAGTCGATGAGCACAAGTTTTGGTCTCTGTGAACTAAACTTGCCAAATTCACTGTGAAGACTAGAAGTCTCACTGCACCCAGAGATTAGACAGCGGACAGTAACTGCTGGACCAATCTGGGAACCTATTAGCTATTGTCGGACGACGACTTAGCTGCTGGGGACAAGTAAGTGGATATGCATGATTCATGATTCATCAGATGATACTGGTTTCGCCCAACGCCTTTTCTGATTGCTGTACTTGCAAGCAACCAAAGCCCACTCAAATGTTCAACTCTACTCGGACCGCAAACCAAACTCTTCTGATTCCAAAACCCTGATCCCTCGCCTACAGATCATGCATTAATAGTATGCTAACATCTCTTTATAAAGATTACTGCTGTACAGTATGAGATGTAGGGGCATAATTAAGTACAATGCCAATGTAATTAGTGTTGCAGGTATTTGGTCATAAACCAAAGTATTGGCAAACGAAGTTGGTCCCAAATTTCACGGCAATCCATCCAACAGTTGCTGAAGTGGTGGACCATTTTTCTTTGCACTGCGTATCAACTCTCAAGCCCAGTTTGCACTGGATTTATATTTTCGATGGACACACTTCATTCATTATTGTCTTGTTGTGTTTCTCTCTCGGTCCTCAAACCCTTAACGCTGTCCTTCTTTTCCCCATTAATGGAGACGAATAAAGAGGGTACAGGTTGACCTCCCCTCGCCTGTTAAAGCTGTTATCAGATTTTCATTGGAGAATGTGAATCTCCTTCATTGATTAGGACATAATTGGCTCTAATTGTGGAGTGTGTGTGTGTGTGAGAGAGAGAGTGTGTTTACCAGGCAGGGGGAGCTTGTTGAAGGGCAGTCAGCCTCATAAATGATTAAAAGAAAAGTCTGCTCTCTTTGTGCCCTGGCTCAGATACAGTCTACGTATTTTATTATGTGTTGATTGATTTGACATTTTATGTAAATGTATCGATACATTGTTTCTGTATTTTATTTACTGTGCGTGAAAACTGTGAAACCAAAACAAATTAAAATGTTTAACTGCAGCTTTAACCGTTTGGTCCAACTTAATACGTCTTATTTAGCTACAATGAATGTAGGTGCCTCGCCTTAGTCAATAAAATGAACAGTATATATATAGAGGCATCAGCGGGTGATCACGGCTCCCTCCACACTGATTTTTGTCTGCATTGTTCTGTCTTTTCATGCTGTGTTTTCAGGATGAATATGATGAAAATCACATTACGCACTCCGGTCCAAGAAGCTGTCTGTGCATGATTTGTTGCAGCAAAGAGTTTGGATATCAATTACTAGTCCTCAACAACGAAGCCAGCTTTGTGTTGGATGTGTGCGCTGAAAAGAATTAGGCAGTTTGATGGTATCAGATCGGACGGCTCTATACAGACAAATGCAATACGGTATATGACAACTGTTCCTCTGGCTTTGAGGGAAAATATGAAAAGAGGCTGGCGTACCTGCTTTAGAAAATTTCCAGATAAAAAAGGTTTGTTGTTACAGCTTTTTCCTAATGTGGCCTTCCAGTGGAGAAAATGTTATGCAGGACCACATAGTCTGAACTACATACTAGAAAAAAGGATTTGGAACTGTTACTCTATAAAGGCATCACGTTTTTCCGTGCACTGGCATAACAACCACATTTACCAACCCTCCTGTGTTTCCTGATCTTACTTCCAGACCCTCCCCTTTCCTGGGAGACTCACATTTTTAATTGCCCTCTCTCTTGTTTCTTCCTGGATTTGTAATTCTTCCATATTTTTTTTTCTCAGATTTGATTCACTATATTCTTCCTTTGGTTAAAACCGCCTGTTGCTGACACTTTACAGGATGTATAACTGCCGAGATGCACGGGACACGAACATGACACGGCACATAGGTGGTGGGAAGCTGTTCACACTCACATTCAGAGTTATTCTGTAGTCTTTCCTGAGAATTTCACTTTTAATCCTTTCATGAAAATTAAATAAATCAAAAGTCTTTGACATAAAAATTCTATTTTACTCCCCAGACGCTGTGTTTTGGTTTCAAAATCTTCCATATTATTGACGTCTTAAGGTTGGAAAGTATGTCCACCCACATGCAGCTGGTGCCCTTTTTTATTTTTTTGCCCCTGCCCCATAAACAGCCTGAGTTTGCCACTGTCTAGTAGCATTAAGAGTGAGTCCCTGTTTTGTTAACTGCACATCAGAGTAGTTTATCCAGATGAAAACTGAAGGTGAGCACACCTGTAGTGTCGGTAACATTACACGGGAAAACCCTGTTCGTGTACAAAGTCAGTCTCTGAATGGATGTTGACGACAGATAAGTCTGGCTAACCCGTGATTTTTGTTTCCAGCCTGTGTGATTGATGCTTCTCAACCCCGTCAGACAATGTCACCGTGATCCACCGTGTCAGCCGTTAACACACACACACTGACCTAAAACCAAAGATGTGATGTGGCTGGATGATCCTATGAGCGACCGACAGAACACAACAGAGACTCAACCTCCATTCAGAGTGGGAGGTTATGAAGGGCAGCCCTCTGGCAAGAAAAGCTGTGAAATAGGTCTAATGATACACCTGTAGTGTTTACACATTAAGCATGGTAAATTTAACCAAATCAGAGCAGAAATTTAATTGGCATAGATAATTGGCATCTTATGAGTTGTAGGGGCATAAGCTAACAGCTGCTGCACATTAGCACAAATATGCCGAGGCAGGTGGATCTCTCTCTCTCTCTCTTTCTCTCTCTCTCTCACACACACTTAGCAAAGGATCTTGGATGGGCTGAGCAGGCATATCTGCCTAGGAAAGGATGGGAATTTAAAGTGCCCTCCGGCCACCCAGTGAATAGAAGACAAATGACCAAAGTGTGTGCGCTTCACTAATGAGCGCACTCCTTTTGTTGCACACAAACCGCCAATTGATTTCACATGAATCTCCGACTAAGGGAAAAAAAAGGAGGAAGGAGCAAACTCTTCAGTTTCTCTGCTGGAGACTCTTGAAGACCTTCCAAACTCGCGGGAGGGTTCTTTTTATTTAGCGAGACTGTGACGACTGCACACACGCTTCCCTAATTACTTTACCTTAATGAACCCTTTGTAATGTCGGTTGTGTATCGCGGGGAAGATCTTTGAGTTAAAGCAGTGCTCACTGTTGCAGATGCGTGCTTTTGTTTATGTGTGTGTGTGTGTGTGTAATAATGTGGTTTTTAATCTTCATTTAATGTGTGGCAGGTGAGTTAAACTCCTCTTTTTCAGCAAAAACCAAGCTTTAAAATTGGACACATTCACACTAAAAGCTGACCAACACAACACAGCAGCTTGGCAACACTTAGATTCAGACAAGAGTTCATGACAGAAATAGATTCTATTCAATATGAATTGCTCATGGAGTCTGAGTGCACGACGTGCCGTCACGTAGAGATCAATTCTGATGAACTTTGGTGCTGACAAAGAGCAAAACATCTTGACTTTTGAGAAAAGGGAAAGTATGCGGCCGAAATGAAAGCAGCTGTTTGCCTTGTCATGCTAACAAATACATTGCCATCTCCATAAACTACCTCTAGAACCAGTTAAAGAAACATTCCTATATTTTGGAAAATGTTCTCTTTTGGCGATGTCCAATGAGCCTATCAGTAATACTCAATTTAGTACAAGAATATTACCTACAGACAGAACTCCCTCTGAATTTAGTCAAAACCACATGTCAACATCAGGATGGTGCTACAAGAAAGTCAAAGGATCACCAAAGTCAGTCATATATTAGCTGGAAGCACAAATGTCCACAAAATGTCCAGTAGATGTTAAGACATTTCACTGGATAAAGGAAAAACTTGAACCTGGTGGTGCGGTGGAGGAAAAAACTGTAAAGTAACTTACTTCTCTGGCAGCTATGAAAATCTGTGCAAAATGTCACAGTGATGTTGAGATATTTTATTCTGGAACAAAGTAATGGACTGACCAACTAAAACTTAACCCACTGTAACTTTTTTTGGCCACTTGGGGGCAGCAGAAACAAACCGTGAACCCAAAATAGCAGATTTATTTTAAGATGTTCGAGTGAACATTTATTTACACATCCAGCAGTTACAGAGCAACATTATTAACCGTTTGAAAATGTGTTTTTGAAAATGTAATATTTACTCTCTTTTACTCTCTTCTGTCTTTTGTCTCTACCGACCCCTGAGGGAAATATCTGGCTCTTTAGCTGTTAAATGCTCCACTATGTTCACCTCCTAGTCACAAAAAAGCGCCCTTTTCTTTCCTTTCCATTTTGTGCTGAGCAGCATACAGTGTGTTTTTATAGTTTTTATAGTTTTGCTGAAAAGGAGAGAGTGAACTAAAACAGTAAAGTTGCAGTCGGACATATAAACAGTAACCTGAAACTCACTATAAAGCTGTGTAAAGGTGCGTGGAGCTGCAGATTCAGATGATAATTCTCTACGGGTTCAACACTCTGAATGAGGCTTTGTTCAGATTTTAATTTGATGTATCAACATTTTCCCCAGTATAGTTGCAAAAGGCTTGTAGCGAACGTTGCTTGGTTGCGTGCTTGTTTCACCCTCCCTCCATCAGGCATCCCTCTTGCAGAGACTTGGATTTTCTGGCATCACCACCACAAAGTCAATTATCCAAACATCCATTCAGAAACGTCATGTTTTTCCAACAGTCTGTGGTTTTTGCCAGCATTAGGCTGCTTAACTACCCAGGTAGCGATGAACCAGATGCTTCAAGCTGTTGTTTGATCCATAAAAGTCAAAACATTTGCAGAATTGGGGCCCTTTGAGGATGATGAACTTAGACCCTCACTTGGCCGTTCTACGTAATGTAGCCAGTGTTCAGTCTCTACACTGTCTGAGCCACCTGCTACCACCACCAGCCTATCTGCTTCCAATACTGCCCTTACACACCCAGCCACAGCAAGGTCCTTGATGTTATCAAAGCAATTTGGCCCTGCTTTAATCATTGGGAAAATTGAGCAGCCCCCTCCTCCCGCTCCCTTGTACTTTGGAAGCAGACAAAATCCAATCACTCATAAGAGAGGTTATTGATTGATGTAATCTTATTGGAGGTGAGGTGGTGGAGGGGACATGATTGATTGCTTTTGTCTGCTACACGTGTTGCTCTCGGTTGGCGATTTGTGTCCACTTTCATCTGGCATTTAATCTCTGTGTGGGGTTCTCTCAGTTCCCCTCTTCCACCTCCTCCGGTGTCGCCCCAGGGACCCATCCCTGCCAAAGCGGACCTGATGGCCCATGATTCTGAAGCCGGCTTTCGTTTGATCTCTTCCACCTCTTCAAAATCGCTGTCACATTTCAGTCCGGGCCTCATAAAGAGGACGTGTCATTACTCGAGGAACCGCAAAAAAAAGCCTCCATTCATCCACATAGTCCGCAGAAATGTTCAATGACAATTCATCACAGCTAAATTAAATCACAGTGATGTATTCGATTGAGTCACTGATACGGCTAAATGAAGTCTTTACACCTGAAAACCTGGCAAGATAATTCAAGCTAAGCGAACCGTGTCGAAGCAGAAGAAAGCAACAAATCTCTGTGAATTCCTGATGTACCGATCTGTTAAAAGCAATCTGTATTTAGTTGACGTCTAGAGAAAGATACTTGTCCAATGCTTGTTGGATAGTCACACCTTTACAGTGACGAATTGGGCAGGGTACAACTTTTGTAACTTTCTCAAAGTCAAGCCTGTAGAGATAGACCAAGTACGAGAGAACAGGCTTTTTCTTCACAACTACTTCCATCACTTTTCATGTGCACAAGAACGAACGTCTGTCTTTTCCATGTGTGGAAAGCTTTTTCTATGTAGGACGTACCAAAAGACGCCTGTGGGATCAACTCGCTGAGCATACATATTCAATTAGAATTTAGGGATTGCGATTACGCCATGACGAGACACTCTGGTGAACTTCACAATGCTAATGATTCCTCATTGGTCATAGCGGGAACTGAACACATTAAACCTTTGGTTCAGGGGGGAATATGGAGAAACCTGACCAAAGGGGAAGCTGTTTGGATCCATCGACTGGAAGTATCCTGAGCTCAATTAGGACAAAGAATTCATGTTTTCTGGAAAAACAACTTCTCTGTAGAGGCTCCCTGGTGTTTCTTACCACCATTTTTTAAGCCTACGCCATTGTGACTGTCTCCCATTGTGTGTTAGGACAGGCAAGGCCAGTTGTATTTGCTTGAAGCCCTGATGGAAACGTACCTTTTTTTATATTTTGGACTGCTGGGTTGTCTGTCAACCATGAATGTCCGTTCAAGGCTGTCCAAATGTGTATATTTCTACTCTCTACTACTCTACTGAGGACAAATGTAACAATTATGTGATGGTAAGATGCCAAAACAAGTCTTAACAAGTCAGCAAACTGATTCTGTCCGTCTCCACAGGATTATGGACATAAAGTTTCTTAACATTGGCAGTCCTAAGGCTACTGGTCCTCCCATACTAAGCAGAGGTAGAGAAACAAAACCTGTGTGTGTGTTTTGAGATCAGTTTTTCAGTGTTAATATATCAGTTAAATGTAACTATTGTTTACTTGTTTAGGCCATAATCATTTTGCCTGTTTTCATTAGCCTCTCTGTGGTCGAACCCCTTGAGGAGTAGCTACTTAGAAAGGCATCAATCAGCTCCCATGTTCTCCGGTCCTTATCAAACGCAAACCAGATGACAAAAAACAAAGACACAAATCTAAAAAACACAGAAATGACGCACTGAACCGAATAACCCTAATGATGAGACACAGAACCTGTAGGGTTATTGATGCTTGTTGCATTCCAACTGCTTTGTATCCGCGGTCATGGGTCCATGTATCGACAGTGGGTTTTGTGGCCTCGAAAACTTCTTTTCTCTCGACCAGCCCTGATGTCTGAGCCCAAGTGACTGAAACAAGGCAGTGAATTTATCACAAGTGGGCAATGCAATTATCCTGGGAGTGGCCACGTGACAGAAATCAATATGACACAAAGCGCTCAGCCATTGACTCTCATCCATGACAAAATGCGCCAGTGTCTTTCCATAGAAAGGAGTGGATTATTGGAGTTTGTGAGCCTCCTACTTTTTTTGATTTACTGTTGGGTCACTGCAACATTATAAAAGAGCCATTGTTTTACAAGAGAGGGAAGTAATGAATGGGCTGCTGAATTCGCACCTATGGACTAGACTTGGGAAGACAAGTCAGTGCGGCTGCCTTTATTAGCTCATCTGGGTACAGCTCATTCACAGCTGGGATGGAAGTGAAAGGTAGTGATCTCCACACCTCTCACCTGCTGCTGCTGCTGTGTGTGTCTGAAGTTTGTCGTATTTTCCAGCAGGGGGCCCCGGTGAACTGGGTACAAACCTGCAGAAGAGCTGATTTCAGCAGCAGGTCTGCACCCTCACCTCTGCGGGACAAACTGGAAGTCTTGAGGCATCTGACCAAGCCGGAAACTCAAGTCTACTCTACCGGTACCTCGCTGTGGAAAATTCCACTAGAGATACAAACCGCTTGTAGCACACTGCAACTCCATTAAAACAAGTCTATGACGAGGTAATCGATTAGGACGTGAGGCTCCCATGGGGCTTTGTGGTTTAAATTCGGTGTGCAATGATTAAAAAAAATAGGTTAGGAGGCAACAGAGTGCAGTTAAAAGATGATAAGACAGAAACCAGTTGAGGAGGAGGAGGAGAGCGGCGAGCTCGTACCTCAGGAAGCATTTGAGTGCACCCACACTGTGGAATCAGTGGGATAAAGAGACTGGGGAAGAAGTTGAGGAGTAATAGATTTTAGCTGCTTGGCCACACTTCCCACACAGCCTCAGTCCCAGCTCTTGTGTTTTCTGTTTTAATAGGGGGGAAAAAGGGTGAAGTCAGCAAAAACAAAATGCCGCCATTAAATCATCTCCCCGGATCCGGTGTCAGAGCAGTAATGGGAAACGCACTCATCATCGGAAAGGTTACTGCTTTCCAGAACCTCCCTGCTAGCTTTTCTCTCTCTTTATCCCTCGGCCCCTCCCCTTCCTGCGCCTCCTGGCCTCAGTCTCATCCCCTAACCAGAAACCAGCTGTAGCCGAGCTGATGTCTGGTTTGCCGGCTGCTGTTCGGTCCCCAAAGACCCCGGGGTCGAGGATGAGGGATTGGGGCAGTTACAGTTCGCCACGGTGTGTTGGTTCCATCTCACGGTGACGCAACCATGTTGAAGACCGAAATGTCTCTCTTTCTGTCTGTCTCACGCAGTTGTTTCAAAGAACAAAGGCTGCACATCCACCTGCAGACAAAGTGATCTCTGCTGTAGAATGTTATATAATTTCACTTTTGCGATTGGGGTCAGCAGTATCGGCTCCTTCGCTGAAAAACGTATCCACCGCAAAACACTGGAAACATTCAAAGCACACTCCAGTTATTGGACACATATCCCAGGACCTTCAGCCACAGCTTGTGGCCTTCATCGGCAGAGAGTTGTTTTGTCATAAACACCGACAGAAGTAAACAATCTATTGTACAATACAACTAAGAAACATGAATCATCCCATGGCCACAAAACATGGATGAAAGCTTCAGAGAATCCAATCAGAGGACCTCGTCTAATTCTTTGTTAAACGCCATTTCCAAGACACTTGATGTGATAATTTCTAAGATCTTTTCAACAACAGAAGCATCAAGCTCCATTAAGATTAGCTTAGAATAGATGTACTGACAAATTTCTTGGAAATATGTTAAAAATATTAAAGATGTTTGAGTCCACCAGAAAGTAGCGTTGTACCGTGGTATAAAAACTGACATACTGGCTCATCTACCACATTGAATTGTAAAAATATATCAATCGTATTAGTGTTATTAGGACATAATATTTAGTGAAAGTATAAGAACCAACACCTGCTTGTACTGATTACTCACTCTGATGTGACTGATAATATACAAAAACATTAACTGTGCAATGCTATACAGTCGTCCCTCGCTATATCGCGGTTCACTTTTCGCGGATTTTTTCCGGTGTAATTTTGCATGCTTTTTTTTACAGCGTACTGTACAGTATTGATGAGCATTATGTTCTGCGTCCTAAGGGAGTACTGTACAAAATGCGTGTAAAAGGGGGGTTTTACCGCCTTAAAACATGTAGAATAATTGTAAAACTCACTTCGCAGATTTCGTTTATTGCGGGTTATTTTTAGAACGTACCCCCCGCAATAAACGAGGGACCAATGTAAACAAAACAGTTATGCTTGTAAGTAAAAAAAAAATTTCAGTCAAGACATCGTCCTATTTTTTGATTAAATTCGATCTTAAAAACATAACATTTCTGGGCACAGTCGTACTCTCCATTGGATGAACCGTTTGACACTTTTGTCTCGCACCAGCCGTAGGCCACAATGTCGACTTCAGACACACATCTCATTAACTGAAATGAAGTGAGAAACTACGACTGAGTGTATTCTAACTGCTTAATTATGATCTTGTCGATGGCTCCTCCTGTTTTTGACTTTTATTCTTTTATTTAAAAGCATCACTGTGCTTCAACTATGAAATCACGGGCATGAAACGGTGTACATGATTGAATAATTGTTCTATAATTGATCGACGCTTGACTGGTGTTCCATGGGTTGTCAAGTTTTAGGGTCCCGTGCTGTAAAAAGATTTGGATCTTATTCAGACACAGAGAGATTTTCTGTACACTTGAGGCATGAAAATGTAAAAGTAAAAGTCGAAATTGGCAATCAAGCAGCTACGACACTGTGTACAAAAAAAAGAAAGTCGATGCTGTTTAAAACCTCGTCAGTTACTGCAGTACGAGAATCCAGCAGATCGTTCTCGACTGCACTGTATGTGGGCTGAGAAGCAACACCACCCCACCACCACCACCTCAACAAGAAGGCCACTTCCCAGGTGATAAATCACAGATGACAGAGGGCATTACACGCACAAACGGACCGCCGCTGCCGCACCTTTAGAACAATTAATTAGCTGGCTGACACTCATTTATCACTGCGGCAATAAGGTGAAAAAGTCAAGAGTTTATTAAAGCTCCGCTTAATTTTCAAGAGCTATAGGCCAGAGGCTGAGACACTTCAAATACACAACAGCAGCAACATTCACATTCTTACTTCATACAGTACCACAGTAACACAATATACAATACACAATTAAATCAGAAATATTCCCTCCAAAGCGTGTCTGTAAACAAATGTTTGGCAATAAAAAGAAAATATGGCAGTCGGCTTAAAGACTACGTCACAAATGAGAGTTAATCTCTGTTCACAACACAAGCGTATGATATATAATCAAGTATGTAGGCACGAAAAAAGTAAGACATGTATGTTTGGCCTCTTCAATAAATACTGTACACATCGTCACACTACATAGCTACCTGGCATTCAAATTCTACGAGACCACATCACTTATTTTCAGCTTTAAATTACTGTACAGATCTGAGTAAATAGATATAGCCATGCATTGTAGAACTGACACGCAGTCTTTGAGACTGACGGTGGGGGGGGGGGTCTGGTCAGGAGTCAGCAAGTCGTTCTGCGCCGAGATCTCATCTCTAAAGACAAACCCAGCGCGGTGTTGTTCTGGACACAGTCCAGAGAGACAAAAAAAAAAAAAGAAAAGCGGTAAAACTGCGCGGGTTTGACTGCTCCCAAAAGCATGCATATAAGACCCTCGACAGGAAACGGAGTGACATATGAGGGCAGGATGTGACACTTGTCATGAGCCCTGACAAGAGCAGCAAGCAGCTGTTGTTTTGACAGCACTGACTATGGCCACCAGGGACACGGAGACAAAGCTGGGCTTCTTTCTGAGGACGTGTCAGTTCAACTGTCACTTCCAAGATATGGAGACAGAGGAAGACTTCTAAACGCCTTAAGACACTAGAGACTAATATTTAAGTGCTATTACCGCTAACTACACTAGTTTGTTTCTACTACAGATGCTTTATGGTAGCATTATGTTTAACTGCTACACTTGATACACAAGAAAACAGTTGGTCTTTCTATACACAACACTGACTTTTCTTAATTCTGGTCCTCCATTTACTTAGAAAACACAACACGACACTCAATTCTGGGAAAGCCTACGTTCAAGTGCGTCTGCAATGAACCGAATTCACACTGAAACGCTCGGGGTGATTGGGGTGGCAGATGACTTCGATCAGTAAAAACCGACTGGTACTGATGAGAAGTCGTATGGGGAGGTCAAAAAGTGCAGAGCACCAGCCTAGTACCATTAAAAAAAAGAAAGAAAACATATTAATGTAAAAGAATTCTACCTAGAGGCAGAGAGAGGAATTATTCGGGATAGAGTCCGTCAGTCAGAAGATAGAAAAATCAATTCTTTTACAGCGCTTTGCGTTGCCTCCACACTGTGAGCAACACGACCAACAATCCAAGAGTCTTCCACTCATTTCTTGAACTATCTAGAAAGTTGATTCTCCATGGAAAGCAGTGCATCTTCAGTGGTCTTCATCTTTCAATAGCAGGTATAATGTCATAGGAAAAAGACTGTCTGATGGATCCCTAACTGTCTAACATCCGGTTAGAAAAAGAAAATAACATCATATCAACAAAGTCATGACACAATATCACGGGATCTTTAAAGATACCAGGACTCGACGTCTTACAAATGAAATCTGGAACAGTTGTATCCATCCATTGGCTCGATGGTAACCTCTTTTAGTCCTTCTTTACTGATTTGTTAATGCTAGCGCAAGATATTTGCCAAAATGAATTGAATACATGAATTGTATAAACACATGACTTGCTCTTATGTTGTCAAAACTCTGTAGATGCAGACAATTGCATAGGTGCAACTGGAGCCACAACTGGTAACAAAAAAGACTCAGAGTGTCAAAGCAGTTCAACATTAACCAAAAAGGGTTTGGGCTCCATCAACACTTCGGCGTTTATGCTCCATGATTTAGATTTTAGACAGTCCCCGCTCAATTTTCGTTGGACAGTTGTTGGTCCAGTTTGGATCAGAGGGTGGTTGCAGCGGGGCAGCGTGCCGGTCTCGTTCTTCAGGCCTGACTCGAGCGCCATCCTTCAAACGCCTCAATTTGCCTCTCTCTGTCTCTAAGCCAACAGGTCATCTGGCCCCCGAGTTTTTATGGGAGGTGAGGTGGCTGCCCCGGCTCTCACAACCTGTGCAATGCAAAGATAGAAAGAGTCAGGGCAGCACACCTCACCACCCCACCCCCCGACCAGCAACCCCTTACAACTTCAACACTGTCTCAAGAGCATGACAAATAAAACACAAACACTTGTCTGTTCAAGTGTTGAGCTTCTTTTTTTTTTTCCTTTCATCTGTTGCCATGATACTGAACAGTACAAGATGTCACTGCGTAAATGGAGATGGAAAAACTCAAGTTTGGTATTTTCTGTCTACAAATGCTGCTTCTGTAAAGTAGTGCAAGGGAAAATATGCTAGAAAGCCAGTGTTAAAATGGTTGAAATAATAAGCGTGCATGGACAAATAATTGTGAGTTGCTTAGAGTGGGTAAAAAATATTATGGATATGGAAGTGGAGTTGGAATGACCTACCTCTCATCTTATTTTTAGCACATTTTGACAGCATTAGCCTCAATAGTCACGTCGTACTCACCAGTTTGCTGTTTTAAGCTTCTCTTTTAACCACAAATTCAAAAAACAACTTCAAGTGCTTCTACTGTAATTTAACGTTTTCCCTAAAACCCAATGGAACGCAACACTTTGTGCATGTTACAGTAAAAGGAAGAATTTAGCCCTGCAGTCGTCACTTTCATCATTATCCCCTGATTTATTGATTAATACGTCAGAGAATAGTAACGTCTACACAGAATGCATCTGTTTGAAAAGTGACTTAAACGATTATGGAAAAAAATCACCAAAACAGTTGGCGGTTTAGCTGGAGGGGATTATGTTCTTGAAGTTGCCGGATTGTGATCCGCGCAGGAAGCGCCGAGCTTCATCGACAGCAGTTTAAGCAGCTATCGAACAAAAACGGTGAAGAAGAAGCAAGTTGGAATCAAGCGGTGAGTGACCATCGGATTTCTTGCCATACTCAGCAGGAGTGGTGAGCGTGGCATGACTCCTGTAGTAATGGATTTAGTGCTGTGGTATGTACATTACTCTGAGTTTATTGAGAGAACGGGTAAAGATGGAGTGGTAGGTGTTTGTGTCAGCGGCAAATTAAAGCGGGAAATGTGAAGGAAGAGAGAGAGAGAAACGAGGGAGATGATAAAAAGATGCTTGGGAACATCAAGCGCTGCAACAATTAAAAAAAAAAAGTCATAAATGAGCCAATGACAGTTTTGGAGGGTGAAATTCGTGACGGGGATTCTGATCGAATGAGAATGGCGACGGTTCTTTATGCAAAAGATCTGATCACATGACAATGTGCTGACACGATGCCCTGCTGTGATCTAGTTTTTTTATGTTCTCGCAGAATTCCAATGTCAAAGAAGAATCCTGGTTATTAGATGCCTGACACCTGAAATCCCAGGGAAGGAGCAGAATAAATTGTGCTATTCATTACGCCTTAATGAACTGTGCAAATGTATGTGGCAGGTCAATATAGGGGGCCTATGGAGAAGATACCCTCAGCCCCCCTCGTTCTGCAGAGCCCAGGCGGCCAGAGCCTAATGAAGACTGAACTTTAATCATCAGGAGGATATGGCTGCCTCACGAGACCAACACACACTCACACACACACCAAGTATGTCTAATAACCCCACCCCCTGCTCTCTCTCTCTGAGCCACTCACACACACACACACACACACACACATACACGTTCCCTCACCTCACAAGGTTTTCGTTGTCGCCCGGCCCTTTACAGGTTGTACACTCAGTCCTCGTGTCATCGGCTTTGGGTTTTTTCTGCATTGCAGACTGGCGCTGTCGGCGTTCCCTTGGCAGTGGTTCCTATGGAAACACGGCTGATTAGAATCAAGAGTTTGTGTGCGGGCACTTGTTGGTGGACGGGATGTAAAACCGGAGAGAGATGAGGAGTACGCTAGGGTAATGTTTCCTGAAGGTGACTGTTTGAATTAGACCGATGTGGATTGTTGTGTCAATAATTCTGCTGTAAACCGACAATGCAAACGTTTTTTTTGTGATTATTTGATTTTTCAGATTGTTTTGACGGCCTAAATTTCTGTTTCTAGAAAGAAAACCACTATTTGCTAAGAACTATCGCCGTCTAAGTATTCCCTTTAGCAAATTCATCTTTGTTTCTCGGGGTCAGATCGGTTTTCAAATCCCTCGTGTAAGAGGGGATCGATGTGAACCTCAGGTCAGCGTGTTAACTACAGAGCTGGAGTTAGGGGGTGATTAGCCTAGCTTAGCATAAAGACTAGGAGCAGAGGGAAACAGCTAGCCTGAGCCTGTCCGCAACTCGAAACTACGCCAACATCTCTGCAGGTCGACAATTACCAAACTGTATTTTGTTTCTTTAATGTCGACAAAAACAGAAAAGTATCGACATCCATTTGTGGTTTTAGGTTGGGTTGGGTCTGCCCGGTACTTATAGCACTGTGCTATAGCACATGGTAACAAATGCATTCAAAAAGCACAGATTTGGGCTTTGTTCAAGATTTAACCAAACCTGGGAACCTCACCTTTTCTACAAAAAAAACAACAACAAAAAAACAAGTGGTCTTTCTAACCTTCCTGTGTGCAAAAACCTCTGGGTCAGGAAACAAGCCTGCAGGGACTCACAGAGGATACTAATGGAGAGTTTAGTGACAACTGGCCAATTTATGACAGCACAGGCATGACATCGAACCCCCTTAAGGGGCAGTATCAGAGACACGGGGGGGTCTTTCAAGGACTTATAAAGGAAACAAAAGAAACGTGCATCCGACTGTCCTACCCCAAAGTGGATGATTATGTGATTTGTGTGTTTTTCAGCTTCTCCAGATCTGAATTTAGAGCAAGAAAAATTTAAAGCAAACTGTAAAGCCATTTAGTGTCCTGAGCTTATTAATTATCATTATATACGTTGGTACCTTGAAAGATATTTGTTCTAAAGCATGAATGCTGACATCAAGAAATAGTTTCAACACATAACTTCCTCCTAAAACCACAAACTGTCAGTTAAAGTGCAGCTGAAGTCAGGTTAAACACCTCGTGTTTATTATTCATGAATCAGTGAATCTATTGACATGAATCAACCGAGCATCTTTGATATCTGAACTAAATGATTAATAACTTAATCCACATTTTAAAACATTAAAAAATGCAAATGAGTAAATTCTAATTGCCCCTCTGCTAACTGCTAATATTCTTAAATACATGTATTACCACACCCAAAATCATGAAACAAATGAATAGCTTGTTTTTTCTTTCTTCTCTAAGTTTATTCGGGGCAGCATGGACAGCCTCCATCCATCTACATCATGTCTATATTGAGGATTAGCAGCTCTCTAAGATGAGTTACAAGTTTCTCCCCACACAACACTGTTATGATTTCTGAATTTGTATATATCAAAAAGCCCGAAGTAATAAAAACATGCTTGCTTAGATGTCAGGGGTAGATAAAAACTCATTAACTGATATCTTATTTTTAATAAAAGGGACAATATTGGTAGATATAAGCAAGATGATGAGTTGGTCTAAGACGAATACACCTGGATTATGTAAATAAAGGGGGTGAAAAGTCACAAAGAGCGTGGATATGTCTGGAGCTGGTGAGATACGACAGCAGTAAAAGGTAGTTTAATGTAGCAGACTTAAGTGACTAACCTCGATTTTATCGTCTCTGTCTTCACAGATGGGAACTCTCTTCCTCTTCTGGCCTCTGGTTCTCTGTGAAAACACAAACATTTCACTTTTAAGCAGTGGTCAAAAACACAGCGCACCACAACTCTTAAATGAGACTTTTATTTCCGGCTCTGCGTTCTTCACAGCGGGTCAGCACCTCGAGATCAAAACAAAAGGTGTAATTTCCTGTTTTTACGGGTCCGGTTTGATTCACTCACTGAGCTCTCTGTGAAACGAAGTTTTTTGACTGTCCAGCTGCCAAAAGCTCAGAGTTGATTAAAATATTGGTGCTCTCATCGTTGGCGTTGCCTTTAATTACAACGGTGGTCTCACTGCATTAATCTTTATGGGCAACAAAGAGGCTTCCCTACCTCCTGATTAGTGTATCTAAGGGTAACCCAAAAGAAGGTCTGCTGACACGACTCACTCCTCTGTTTTTCCAGGTAAAATAAGAAAATTTGATGTATGGTAACCGGATGATTTAAATCCTGGATTACATTTTGGGTAGAAAGAAACAAAGTAAAATGAATGAAACAAGGTAAAATTGTAAAAACCAACCACTTGGAGAGCTAAACACGGCTGCTGAACAACACTACGGAAGCTAAACAATGCTGGATGGACGTCTAGCAACGCTCCTATCTACCGCACTTGTCTGAAGAGTGCTTTCTCCTTGCACAAGACTGAACGGAGCATGAAAAGGAAATAGAAATCAAACATCTCCTCCTTGTTGCTAGCGAGCGAGCGAGCGTCGGAGCTGCTGGGGAAAGTTTAAAAGGGGAAGAAAAATCGACAACATATTTAAACAGATTGTGAAAACAATTCCATCTGTCGCCTTTGGCTCACTACCACTCGCCAGATGGAGCACTTATCATTAAGAATGCTAACTGCAAGAACGCTGCCAACTGGCTCGTACAGGCCTTTCAGTATTTCCTCCTGCGACTGCACCGCCTAACGAAAAGGGTCCTGAAATTATTTTGTTATTTCTGCATTAAAAGTGGTGTCTGTTAGAATAATCTATACGGCCACGGAGAGCAGAGACGCAGTTCAGAAGCTGGTTCAGCTAAAAAACACTCGGCACACACAGCACAGCTAATCTCAGGCTCTGCTCAGGTGAGGAAATTAAAACCGCAGGCAGTTTATAAGTCCCAGGCAAAATCAATCTTTTAATTAAGTACATCAGTGCATCTTTAACAAGCATGAATCATTTCACACCGGATTAGAGAAATTAACAGAGCATAGGAAGTGGTAGTAACTAGATGTATTAACTTAATTCTCATAATTTCCAACTGATTAATGACATATGTTCATATGGAAGGTTTTAATGTTGGCGCTGTGGCGGCAGTAAATCACGACCCATTAGCAGGAGCGTTTTATCGCCACCGTCAGTCGGCCTGTCGAACCTTAAACCTCCCATTACTTTGCTTTAAAAGGTTTCAATGGTGATGTCATCACATCAAATGAATTTAGAATGTAAAAAAATAATTCCTAGTGTCTTTTTAATATGATTTTTTTAAGGCTGGAGATACCATTATCACTTGAAAGCTGCACAGATTGGAGTCATTCCTGATTCCTCTCTGCGCTTTGATTGATGCAACGTGAAAGAAAACAGGGAAAACTCTCATGAAAGTGGTGAAAGATGCTGATAATCTGTAAATTGTAGAAAGATATTATGCTAGTAAGTCATCATGGATATTTGATTTTCTAAGAAACAGACTCCAAAATGTCTTGGATTGGAGGTCACACCTCCTCAACTCTGGTCATGGACACAGAAGCACTGTAGGGATGTGTTCTCAGCCGCCTCCTTCACTCCCTCTTTACACGACGGTTACCCTATTAGCTCGCCAACGCCATCGTCGAACGCCATTGTCAAATTTGCAGCCTACACCACCATCATGGGACGACAATAGCTGAGCAGAACTTTGAAGAAGCGCCCTACAAGGGGGATGCTCGGCACCTGGTTGAGTGATGTTCCAATAACAACCTAGATAACACAACCTCAACGCAACAAAAACCAAGGAAGAAATCATCAGCAGGTAGAGCAAGTTATTGGGACTATGCTACTACTATAAAAGCTGTCTCTTTAATGTGTAGAAGCACCATTACATCGTCAGTAACTCCGCCAAGGATGCTGCTTTTGGTGTCGTGGATTACAGAGAAACTACTGGTCTGATTCAATGAAACTTGGCGGTGTAGAATGGGCTAAAGAAGAACTCGTTACACTTTGGAGTTCATTCAAATCAATGGACAGATGAAAAAATTATTCTTTGTTAACATTGGGAGATTACACCCATAAGCTTTTATATCCACGTTTCATACAGTCAAACAGGTCACGGGTCTATTTAACATAACCAAGTGGATCCTGTCCGTGATCAGACAGCTCCAATCATGATGGACATTCGTACCAAATGACCTGTGTGACCATACTCAGAGGTTAAAGGGTCAAAGATCGGATTTATTTTATGTAAGCCAAAAGAAAATAAATCAAGTTGTCTTCTTCGTGTTAAATGCAACGAAACCCGCAAAGCTGATTCTGAACGAGTTTCGTTTGTCATCGGTCGCTGTGACTTTTAGGATGAAATAATGAGTGGATTAGTCATGCTGTTTCAATCAGCAAGAGAGGAATAAGAGAAAAGCTGGATGTATTTTACCAACTGTCTTGGCCAGACAGATGGATTATGTGTGTCGTGTGCAGACACAGGGGAGAAGACTAATGACGTTACATTAGGTGAGACACAAAGTTAGGGTTTTGACAACATGTAAACGAACTTGTTTATACCAATCAGCTGTGATATCTGAGTCTGTGTCTTCTGGACAGGTTAGAGTCGGACATTTCTTGAGTCTGCATGAGTAATTTTTTGGTTCTTTTAAGGCTAGGGCGCAAATATTTGACCTCTACATCAAACATTACTGTAAAAACAAAACATCCTGGCGGGGGTCTGCGATGTCTGAGTGCCTTTGTTGCTAAGAAATAGTTTTTACTGTTTAAATGTTTCATTTTCAGAATGATCTTCTTGTGTTTTACATTTCTTCTTCTTTCTCTTCTTAGAATGAAACTTCACTTAATTAGTGTATTGATGAATGAAATCACCAGGGAGGGGGAATAAAAACCTGCTGACGGTGAGAAACTGATGACGGTTGCGTTTGAGTTACATACACCACTGTAGAACAACAGTGTGTTAATGAGTTGTCCTTGCATCAGCATGGATAGAGTGTGTTCTCTGTCTTTAGCAGAGCTGTGTAAAAATCAGACTGAGTGTGTTATGGAGCATTAATTTTACAGCTGCGACATTACACACATGCTAAATAAAATCCAGCTCACAGGTTGACTTTAAAGGTTTTCCTCCAGTAGGTACTACCCACTACAGGGCCATGAATAACAGCCACAAGACTCTCGCCTTCATCGAGGTGGCACTGGACCATGTTTGGCCAAATGTAAATATGTGCACACACACATACTCTTTCCTGACATACAACGCACACACATATATAACACAGTGCATCCGTGGAGGCCAGCAGGAGGTCGATTAGCCAGTCCTGATAAATTGAAACATGGCTTTAGAGAAGTGCCAGTGCTTGGGTGCCCTGGTAAAAGCATTAAAAATGCAAAGCAGGGCCCTTTTAGCGTCTGCCATAGCACGCCTTGCATTTGAAGATAAATGCTGCACTGAAGTGGCTCGCCCGAGTGGCTGTGGCTGCGAGAAAAATCAGAAAGCTGCTTAATCCCTGAGAGCTCCAGCGGGGTCCTCGGCACATGTCTGGGCCCAGGGTTTCCAAACCTGAACAGAAAAAACACATTAACCCAGACTGCCACTGTGCTCCAGCACTCCGCTATTTCCCCCTCTAAGACAGATAGAGTGCAGGGAGCGGGGGGGAAAGTGGCCGAGACACTCCTCCTTTTCTTTGTTCATTTCTCTATTTGTAACAGAGACTGGAGTCAGGAGCAGCTTCAGTGGAATTGAATCTGCTGCTGTGAGCGTCCACGGCCACAAGAGGAAAGTTTCCCTCGAGTCTTCGGTGAGTGGCACCAGGTCACATATTGACAGTGGAAAAAGAAAAAAGGGAAGTGAGAGACAACCCCAGCCACGCCGCCACCCACTCCTCACCCTCGCCGCCGAGCTGACAGATATCAATCTGGAGTGTTTCTTGAGGGAGAGGGGGAGGCTGCTCTGTATCGCAGGATCAGAGCATGGTCAGTACAGATAAGTGGGATCCAGTGAGGGATGGAGAGAGGGTTCGGTTTCCTCTCACAGCTGACACAAAATGTTACGCTCCGAGCTGACACAGTCCACATGCTGTCACTCTTTTATGGTCCAAGAAAAAAAGAACTGTCAAAACTTCTGTCACTGGTGCTAAACATTTAATAATATACACACTGACTGTTTATTAGCAGCTGTATCTTCATGTCTTATTAGGTTAGATTTAGTTTAGTCTCTGTGTGGACTTCCAGAGGATGTATCAAGCCAAAGATTTGAAGATACTGGTATCATATGAAACTAGAAGACCTAATCCAACTATTGGTACCAACGATGTTATGCGAGTTACTCAGGACGGAAAGCAAAATAATGCTCCGTTTAGGATAAATATTGCTGATGTAAAAAGTGGCATGGCTGTTTTTAAACAGTCCCTTGATGTTCCACCTCACGGTATCTGAGTGAAGATGTGGTTTTATGGGTAACCACGGGTCTCCTTTATGCTGATCACGTGCAGTTCTGGAAAGCCCAGTTGTATTCACGTGTGACGATGTTAGCACTCATAGCAGCCACTGTTTAAAATGACCTATTGTGACTTCCGTGGTAATCACAGCCTCGAGAAACTGTAAAACCCCAAACTGGAGACTGAGGACATTCAGAGATAGATGGCTTTTTTTCAGGGCATGTTCACTCCTTTCATAATGTACTAAATCCATATGCACTGTTAAAACTTCAATATTTGAACGAGCGCCTACAAAACACAACGCTTATGACAGAGTTATGACTAGTAAAACTGAGGCACTTAAATTAATCTTCAGCTTTCAGCGGATGTATACTTAATTATCTTAAATTATAAAGTATTTATATTGTATATTTGTTATAAAGAAGGGTGTGGTCGAGGTAGAGGTAAAGGGTGATATAAATTTAAGAATTAACTTTTCATGTACTATAAGAAAAGAAAGAATTTCCTTAACTTGCTAAAAAGGTGTAGGTATCAGAAGAAGAGATCAACCTCTTTTTGTGTATGTTGTGTATGTTGTATGTTTTTACAATAAAACGATTGAGAATGAAACATAAAAAGTTGTTTTACTTTCTTTTATTTGTGTTCCTACTGTGTTACTGATCTTACTTTATGTATTGTGTTATTTTAGTCGGGCAGTAAAACTTCTTCTGCCGTCAGAAGATCTTGTTAGATGCTCTGTCCTTTACCTTCTTAATAAGTTTGGACTGACATTTAAGTGCATTTGTGCTAAATCCTCTTTCTCCATCTTCTAGAGATTTCAACGTAATGACTTTATCTTAAAGTGCACAAATCAATTGATTTATTTATTTTTTCTATAGAACTCTAACTTCTCCAACTTCTGTCCTTCCTGTTCTTGTCTCTTTCCTCTAATAAAATAATGATATAACAAGATCAAAATATATTTTTTGCTGTCTAAACTGATACATCCTGCCCCCGGAGTAAATCCACAGCTGTCTTTTTGTACTATATATATCTGTATTCAGTCCCACTGCCTTCTCAAGAAGTGCTTCTGGTTACAAACTTTTACTTTGTGTTAGGCCAAGTGAGCCACTTTCTGAATCTTGCAGAGTTAATTCTTCTTTGTAATCAATCAGCAAAGTTTGACATCAGTTACACTCTCATCAGACTGAAGGATGAGTTGTTTTCATTATGAAACATATTTCTACTGATCACATTAAATGTTTCCAGTGTGCCGATACACACCGTGCTTCTCACTTGATGTTTCTTGGGCTCTGGCGACATCTCCTGTGGGATGAATTTGATTGGTCCCTTTATCTGCCTCCTGGACCGCTTGGTGCCGTCCGGTAGCGTCTCCATGGCGATATCTGCCTCATCGCTGCTGGCCTGGTCACACTCTGAGCATTGCCTTGAAGAGAGTAGGAAGACAGCTCGTCTCAATGAACCGTATTGATTTTATTATCACGGGCCCAAATCTTTAAGTCTGCACTGTAAAAAGAAAAAAACAGGCCTTCACAGCTTCTTCTGATCAAGAGGTGGAAAACACGAGCAACAAAAAAGGGCTGAGTGAAAAAAAAAGCACCAATATGTTTAACCTCTTTCTGATAAACAACAGCCAACACTGTTCTCTGATACACTTTGGAATGAATCCATAATCTAATCTATGACTTTTACTGCTGATGAGCAGCGATTGTAAAAACTTTAACAAACTTACTTTTCCCCATTTCTTAACTTTAGGCAGAGCCAGGCTAGCAGTTTCCACCTGTTTCCAGTCTTTATGCTAAGCTAGGCTAACCCAAACTCGGTCTCACTTTCGGGAACAAGCCAATAAGCCAATTTTTTAAAGAAGTTAAAATCATTCCCATCAGCCTCAGCAGCACATTTACTGCTAATTAGGTACTTGAGCAGTACCAGGAACCAAACTCAGGTTAACCTCTGCTTCTTTTAAATGTGTCTGTAATGGGAGTTTCCACAAGAATTACAAAGTACAAACCCTGAAACCTTTTTGGAAACAGTAGTAGACTGAGTGGAGATGATGGAGTAAGTACCAGACTTGGTATTTCAACTACAAGGTGAAGAGAAACTGAGGTAAACTTTAAAAGTTACTGGAATGTTTCAGTCCAGTCTTTAGCATATCACAGGTTCTAGTCAATTAGATAATCCTGATATTTACTGCATCCAGTCAGAGACAGACCTGGGAATGGATATTATTTTTACCATTAGTAAGGCAGTTTCCAAAACCCAGCAGCTTCCGACTCCCCTGTTTGTTGTACTGTACCTTGTAGTCTCCCTGGCTTTGTGTACGTGCACAACTCTGTAATTAGTTATGACTCTGCATTCACACTTTAATCATTCAAACGGTTTCTAATTTTCACCCAATAAACCAAGAGAGCATCATGCTTAAAATAAAGGCTAAACGAATTACTCCAGTCACAAGCAGATTACGTTACACAAACACAAACACGTCCTGTAACAGCAGCTGCATCTCTTTATTTCTTTCACTCGCTGTAGAAGGAGGAGAGGTGGCTCTCGACAGAATATCTCAGGACTATCTGTATGTGGAAAAACATATGCACAAAATCTCCTCTCTAGATAAGAAAGCGCAGTAGTTGAGAGAGAAGCGACTGTGACATTTCCACCATCTCCACATCAGTCATCTGATAATCCTGCTGGCCCTCAAATGTCAGGACAAATATGAATAAACAAGCTGTGGATCCTAACGTCTTACAGCTCCTGGCAGACAAAGAATGAATATGAAAAAGATGATGTTACTATCAACTACGACTGTCAGGAGGTATTGATTCTCTATTTAAGGAATAATGGATAACGTGGATTTCATATATTTTGCACCGAAATAGCTGTGCAGTATCTTAGACTTTATCCATCTCTCATGATAACCTAAACAGGACCGTTTGATTGGTGGAGCTTTTGGGTACCCCCCTGTCCCATTTCCCCCCCACAGACAATGTCGTGTGACTCATATCAGGAGCATTTCTATGTCATGGATTGTAACATGAGACTCTCCTGGTTACATCATTACTACAAAAGATGAAAAAACTAGCCTACAAGCCTGTGAACACTTACGGGAAGGAGTTAACTATGACTCACAGGAAGGCATTTTGGCAAGAAAAGGTGTGCCGTGAAATGGACGCACACATGAACACAGTGGCCATTACTTTAAACAGCCACAGGGAATAACAACAATGCTACGAAAAGGTGTTTGCTGCGCTGACTGTAGAAATCATCACTGACTGTACATAAAAATGAACGACAGGTCTACACTTCCTCCCATTGGACAGATATGACGTTAAAATATTCTAGGTACGGCTGCTGCCATTTTTTTTTACTAATGACACAGTTATTGGTACATTGGAGCTGCAGTATTGAGGTCAGGGCTCAGCTGTCAATAACCAATGTCAAACTTCCTTTTTAATAGCGTCAAATAAATAAAAAAACACGTAAACAAACATCAGAGTGATAAAGATTACATGAACTGACAGAAACCTTGTGAGTGAGGGTAATGACCTATAGATCAGCCACCAAGGAACAAGAACGAGATGTTTTGGCTTCAGTTCTGGGGAGTTTTCATGTCGTCCATGTTTATTTACAGTCAATGGTAAAAATGCAGTCCTTATAACTTATAAAAGGAGCATGTGTATGGGTGACCCTTTCTTTCCATAAAACAAAAAGGATATTTGCACAGGTTTGGCTGTTTGTGTTTTTGTTGTGGCAAATATCTGTATGGTTAACGTCAGCTAAACAATAAATTTGCTGTGTTCTTGGACACAAATTTATTTGTACTTTTATCCTTTTGTTTCCTATATTTCTAAATAGTACGTGTTGTTTTTTAATGCACCTGCTTGTTCTGGTACTGATGTATCTGTCATCTTGTTACAGGGTCTCTGCCTCTACCTGTCTTGTTCCTCTCGTATTCTCTGTACCGTCTTTACTGTCGTGTTGAAGCATGTTACGAAGCATGGCGGCATGTACGGTGGAGCCTCAGCAGCCAGCAGACGGTCAGGTCTGACAGAGCACCGCACTGATATGCCGGTGTGCCTTCTGAGGAATCTTGAACTGTGTAACCTTCACTAATAGCTCTCCAGCAGTCTGGATTTGTGCTCGTTTCCTCCAGCTTACACAGATTCAGTGGCCTTACACAGTTTACACTTTGTCGTAACTTCTACTGCTATTGACATTTATTTAGTCCACATGTTTTTCAGTGGAGAGCTTTAAGGGCCCATACTGTCAGTCTTCATGTGTCCTTACACCGTACCTTTTCCCTTGTGTACCCTCTCCCCGTGTCTCCAGGTCTCTTACCAGTAGCTGTTCTTGGTCTTCTTGGGCATGCGTGTTAGTGGTGGCTCCAGGCAGCCCAGGTGGTAGTAGAGCTTGCAGGTGTCGCACAGCACGAGCAGATGTTGGTCCTGGTTCTTCTTGCATATTCCGCAGCTGCAGCAAAATATGTGAAATTATATGTGATTAGAGGCTGGCTTTGGGAAACTGTGTGATGGATGAATGTACACACCCAACCCCAAATGGTCTAAAAAAACCATGATGGATGTCTTTAGTGAGGCCTCTCAATTCTGCCTCAGGCATTTGATGATATTTAAAACAACTCCACCTGGTTTTATCTTTAATTTGTCACCTAACCTTCATCTCCAATCCTTCCTATTCCTTCCCTTGCTTCTCTGTGGGCACTGTGTGTTCACCTGTAGAGGATTGCTGGCAGGCTGGATGACTTCCCTGGGGTTCCTCCCTCCTTCTTGCTGGGCTTCCTCTCTTTTGGGGCTTTCAGAACAGCTGGGGTGTTTAGCTTCTGCCAAAACAAAGTACACAAATGTTTTCACGTAACGGATATGAACAGTAACATCTCACTCCCAGACAGAAGTTTGGTGGGTTTGTTGATCCAGATGTGTTCAAGAAAGTTCATGTCAATTATTTATTGTGCAACCTGTCTCTGAGCAAATTCATCCACAGTTTTACCACCCACTACGCCTCAGAGATAAATTGGAAACTGTAGGCTTGTGTTGCAACAGAGTTACACTTACCGACTCGTGACACTTTATCGGACACCTGCTTTGTGTTTGCTGAGACTTTAGTCGGTCCAAATAAAGTGTTAACCAAATCAGAGCTGTAAAAGTCCCCTCACACGCAGCGGCGAGTTGTGAGGAGCGGCAAAGGGAACCTGTGGCAGGTGAAAAGCAGCAACAGACAGCCAGTTTATTCTCCCCTGCATCTCAGGTGCATTGCTGCCACGCGGGTTAATTAGAAAACTTATCTCGTAGGGACCGAGTCTGTCACTAAACAGACAAGGTTTTCCCGGAGGAGGTTCTAATCTGGGCGCGCTCTGCCTGCAGCGCATAGGGAGCGTCTCCGCAGGGAGGCCTGATAGATGGAGGGACAGGGTGACCAAAGGCACAAGGGGGGCTACTGGGGCTATCTCCTCAACCTGGACTACAGTCTGCCTGCATCCAACCACAAGGAAGCATCTCTACTGCTGATATGGAGCGGTTTCTACATTGTTAACAAGCTTTATCAGACAGATGAAGAAGTTTAAAAGGTGCAGATTATAAATAGTGGCGACAGTCAGGTACACAGACGAGCTTTAAGCTGTCTGGCTTCATGCCACCATTCTCTATCCTCAGGGAAAACTCGTCAGAACATTACAGTGTAGCAGCAAACTGGGCACTTTGTGTCGCAGAGAGCTTTTTCACTGTATTCAGTAAAATAAAAGAAAGCCGTGGCAGAAACATCACTTAAAAATAACTCGTAAATAGGCTCCTTTATAACTGTGTCTGCAAGTGCATGTTGTGTACTGCAGCTATAAAATAATCTGGTCCTAAGCCCCTTATATCTGATCTAATATCAGATTCTGTCATGTTAAAATATCTCCAGTACATCCTGAGGATACATGTGGCAGGCAGCATGAATAGCAGCCACTCTCAACAAAGAAAAATGAAGCCGACATGAAAAAACTGGAGTTTCGTGAACAGCTACTTCCATCCATGTTTTATGCAGTCTATGTACATCTCTGCAACCAATCAGGGCTGTAGTGCTCAAGTCTCATTTTGGTCTTGCCCCCAGGACCAGCCTGCTACAGCCTGTGGTCTCGATTCAAGTCCAGCTGGAGGAGGTTTCTTTAGTCCGTCCTGCTCTGAGCAGAGCAGCCGGCTCTTAACTGAACTCAACGTCTCCATCATAATGTTTACGTTTAGCAAGCAACACTTTCTCAGCTGTACACCCACTAAAGGTTACCCATCTGTGGTGTTGCCGTTTTGTCATTTCGTGCACATTCACAAACATCTGCCTCTCCTGTGCAACAGACTGAGCACCTGAAAGCTCCACACAAACAGTCTCTGAAGCTGAACTGAGTATAAGGTTCAAATGATTGGTCAACTGATTAACCAATTTACAGAAAATTTGTGTCAATTATTTAATCAATTAACAATTAATCATTTTTAGTAATACATTTTATCGATGGTGTCACTGAGTTTGAACTTCAGAAATCTGTGTCTCTTATTGTCAGTTTTATTCCATGTCCAAGTCCATGTAAAGGCAATTCTGAGATATTCTTCAAAATACATGAAATGTGTTGCTGAAAACACGTGAAAAGACTTTGAACGATATATTACTGAAATGTGGTGTTACAGTTTTTAACAGTTTTTCACCAGTTTTCAGTCCAGGATTTTTGTGGGCGGTCCTTAAAGGGTGGCTCGATGACACGCTGAGGCCACCCTGAGCAGAGAGTTAGACATGACTTTATCTCGTTCAGAGTGTTTCAAAGTTATTCGTGTCATTTTCTGAACTCATCTGACACTTTTCAGTCGCATCAGAATTGCTGCTTGATTGCTCCCGTGAGTGGGCATGGCTTCAGCACACTCAGCGGACACGCTAAACGTGAAAAACAGACTTTAAATTCCTTCTGTGAAATTCATATTGTTTCATAATCACATTTTATTCTGCGCATAATGATATACCATTCTACTTTGAAGATAATAACTATACTTGTACATCATGTTGTGGTCCTAGTTTCTTTCTGCGGTGTACAACAAATCAGTGAACCTAAAAACAACTTATGTGGTGTTTATCAGATAACTGTACCATTACTAATAGACACTTAAACGCTTGAGACTGGGGTGCAAAATGATTCATGAAGTATAGTTTTAGTGCTGATACGGACTCCAAGGTCGTTTTAGTTCAATGCTGTGTCAAATACTGGCAGCGTGCGGTGAAGGGGGGCGTCTCAGCAGCCAGACAAACAAATCACCTGTTTAAGTCTTGTTGGTCAGTGTCCTTAAAAGCGCTTTCAGCTCTCAATTATGTCAGACCTTGTTGTGTCTGCCTGCGGGTCTACTTAGCAATTATTTTTCACTTGATCGACACAAAACAGTGCAACTTATCTCTGTTATAATACCTGCTGCTTTGAAGCTGTTTAAGCCTCATGCCGTTTTATATAACAGCTCGTGGAAAATGTCTTGTGAGTGTTTTCTTGTGAAGTTGCCAGGAGTGCTAAACTTCCAGGAGCATCGGGAACAAAAAGCACTGACTGTGTACTGGAAGAGGGATGAGAGTCCCAGTTGGGGACATCAATAATTTCCACAAATGCACAGGCAGGATGACAAATAGGAGATGAAAACGTGGCGGATAGATGACACAAAAGCATGCGGCGCTGTGACTGATGTTGCTACTTAAACCGCGCGTGTTCATAATTAGGTGATTTATGGTGGTCATTGCAGATTCACTGCCAGGTTCCCTTCCAGTCCCTGTCCATTCTGCTGCCTCGCCACCGCATTAATATCATTTGACCATTTATTTACACGGCTCATACTCTCAACGACCATACTTTTAAGAAGCCTTTTTATGCATTTAGCTGGTACTTATATACATAAAACCTTAAAAGGAGCGACTGCACTGTCCCAGGCACCGATGGTGGATATAATATCAGTTTTCATGAATCATTTTAGGTGAAAGGTCAGAGTGAGATGCTTCCTCTGATGTTTGAGGACTACACACGTGATCGTTGTGAGTGACAAAAAATACTACAATATAAAGCGAGAATAGATTATTTTGCCAGAATATGTTGAGTTATTGATTCAAAAGCTGGTAATTATCTACATTATGTATTTTTTAACCACAGATTACTTTCAGTTGAGTGGTGTCTGTGTTTTTTGCTTCTATAAATATTAGTAAAATCCACACGTTTCATATTAATTTGCCCCCCAAAAAATCATCTACAACTTATTTTATTACAATTACTAGGTTGTTCTCTCCTGAATACATTTCAGCTGACACTTTGAGACATTTCTTTACCTCTGCTCTCCCTGGCACCTTGTATATATACACTCCTCTGTACTGCATGTTTAATAGTCATGTCATTTGAAGATTTCTAGAGAATAACACTTTTATACTTGTAGACAAACAAAATCAAACTAAAAAAAAACACAACAACAACTCTTGGCCGTTCAAGGAACTTCAGTGTTTGTTTCACTTCACAGCCACTTGATTTTTAGTTTCTTCCTCTGTGGCATAAAGCTGAAAGTTCCAATCCTAATGTATGAGAGTGTCTGGATCACTTTCTGACGCATGTGGTGTCATTTCTGTGAAAACGAGTGACAGTTTTTTCAATTTCTTATCGATCGGTTCAACAAAGCTGAACTCTCGCTGTTGCTAGTAAAATGGTCGGACTGTAGCGGCGAGGATTGATGACGATGCTCCATAAAAGTGACATTATGAAATCCAAAACATGTTTTTTTGCAAAAAGCATTTGAAATACAAACTGAAACTGTTTTCATAATTCTGAGTTGAGTTTTAATAGTAAAGTCTGTAATCTCTGTTTAGCCATATAATTATTCATTTCATGATGTCGGTTTTATTTATTTTACACTGAACACAACGAGGTTAAATTCAAGTTTTTGTTTGTTCCAACAAACAAAGCTAAAGATCTCAGTCTATTTCTGTATACTGCAGTTCACACTCATTAAATAACCCATCAGCCATAGTGGCACGTCTTGGCAATTGGTTGCCATAGGAACGAGAAGTGGGAGACAGCTTTTACTTACCCACAGTCAAGTCTGACTTCATGGCAAATGACAGGTCAATCAGTTAGTGCAAAACGAAAGGGTTTTTATACACAGCGGGGTTATTACAGACGCCGCTATCACCCCACTGGTGGCCATGTGGGTTGTTACACGCAATCTGGATAACTCTCCATCACAAAATCACTGCTACGCTAAAAAAAGGAAATCTATAAACAAACTTCCCGAACAAGTAATCTGTGTGTGGAGAGCAGGATGTGTATGTATGTACGAGGCTGGAGGGGACAGGAGAAGAGGAGGGGGTGGTGTGTGAAGTGGCAGTGATGGTGGTGGTGGTGGTGGTACCTGGCCCAGGATGCCCCCCAGCAAAGTCCACATGGCCTGGCCTTCACTTCGCAGCTCTCCATTCACATTCAGCAGCTCCTCCAGAGATTCACAGAGCTGCAGGAGGGGAGAGGAGACAACATGAGGCACAGATATTCTAAACCGATGCATACATATTCTAGTCCTACTCCAAGTACACGCCAGTTTTGTTCGTCTTTCTTTTTTCGATATTCAACATTCATTTGTAGGAAATTCCAAAAAATAGGTCTGACAAATGAAGAGTTGGGTTTCAGTAAAAATAATAATATATTATTATTTGTATCATGGTCACTTACTTTTGTAACATTACTTATTATATGGTCACTTTACATTACAATACTCTTTTTATATATCATGCCATTTTTATCCTTTTATCTTCAGTACTTGTCTGTTATGAAGGTTGATTGTTTTTGGTGTTTATTGTAGGTTATAGATATTTCTGTCTGTTTATTGTTTTTTTTTTCGCCTTTTCTACTTTTTTCTAATTCTGTAGTGTGTGCTACACTTTCCTCTGCTGCTGTAACAAGTAAATTTCCCCGTGGTGGGATGAATAAAGTAAATCTAATATAATCTAATAATTAAATAATGTCTGTACAGGGCTGAAACCAGAATATGGTTAGCCCAGCTTAGCACAAAGACTGGAAACAGGGGGGGGACAATTAGCCAGGTGTTGTTCCTACCAGTAGGTAGGTAGGTAGGTAGCATTTTGTCTGTTTTGATCAAAACGAAATGTAAAAATACATTTTCTGGGTAGAGCTAGGAGCTGGATTTATTTCTTGTTGACATTCAATCACAAGCCAGTTTGATAAAAAGCTACTCCCTAGCCAATTGTGACTCGTTTGTGTCGTGGTCACAGGGGGAAAAACAACAGCAGGAAACATCACAGTCTGAGTAAAAACACAAATAATGATAACACGAATAAAGTAACTGTATAATGTGAAGGCGTCATAATCTGCGAGGAGAGTTGAGCCTCGTATTGCCAGTAAATCTTGTACTGGGCTCTGCCACTGTTTATCCGTCAAAGCCAGACGTGTAGTGACATTCCTCCACGGGCATTTTCTCCCAAGGCCAAAGCCATGTAACAGCAACTCAGGCAGCACAATTAGCAACACACACTCCATTAATAACGCTTAACACGCACGGCAGAAGACTGAACGCAACATTAACTCCTGTGACTTTTACTCCGCCGACGTATTCCCTTCCTTGTGTTGACAGATGGAGCGGCAGCCTCCTCGCGGAGGTCACATGATTGAGGGGAGGTGAGAGAAAAGGCGCGCGGAGGATTCAGCTTTAAATCGCACGGCACAGCTGAGCACGCCGAGCGGGCCACGTCCTACTTAATAAAACAATGTATGTACAACGCACGCTGAATTATTTAAATGAATCCTTTACTTTTAATTTTGTACTTTCAACCAGAGCATCACTGTTGACGCTGTTACACTGCAGAAGGCCAAACAGCAGTTAATATCAGAGTCTCTTGTAGTTTTATTATGTATTTCAGTTTGCGTCATGCTCATGCAGTGTAACAGTGTCAGTCCAACAGACTGTCAACATGAAGATATGAACATTAATTTATGATTGAAGCTTATCCTGCTTTAGTTGTACTAAATAAGCCCCAGGGAGCCCTAATTTATGAGTATTTCTATTATCCAACTTGTATACTGTGAGCTGCTGTAACAAGTTAATTTCCCCAGTGTGTAATCAATAATGTTACCTTATCTTAAAAATGAATAATAAATCTGGAACATAACTCACTAATATACTAGAAGAGAATAATTTCTTTCATTGGATTATTGGACGACGCAGATGGCTCTAACATACACAGCCTGCTCCAGGTGCTTTCCACTGATGTGATAATTATTTGTTCATGCGCTCTGCTGTTTGTCTAATTATTTCTTTGAATTACTGCCTAATAATTGAACCTATTACAATGACAGCGCTCCCGTTTTGTTTCAGTGTCTTTGGACGACGACTCTCACCTTGTTGTACTCCACGTGCAGTTTTTCCTGCTCGCTCTCCAGCTTGTCTTTTAAGTTCTTCTGCTCGGAGATGTTGTCCTGGATCTGGATCATTCGCATGTTCCGCTCTGAATATCAATGGGACAAAAATCAATAGCACGATCGCAATCTATGTACAGGAAACAGCACATGAGAGAGTGTACTGATGGCAGATAGGCCCCTCTGCTGCAGGCTAATGGAGTTATGCTCTCAAGGTTACTGGCGTGGCGTCTCACACATCTGGCATCGCGATCATTTATTTGGGGAGAAAGTGCCTTTACACGGCATTAGATACGTTGACTCGACCACCCTGTGCAACAGTTAAAGTCGTGCGGTCTAAGGAGGTGACTGTTAAAACCCTTTTAGCTTAGTTAAGATTAAATCAAAGAGACTTGAATTGTTTGAGCTCAGTGTTCTCCCTCGGGCAGCTCTGCTAAAGTCAGTGCTGCTGACTACATTAAAGATGCTAAAGCTGCTCCACCTTAAACTGGATCAAATGTATCTGCAAACACATGGGAAATGTAGTGTAGCGTATTGGTGTCCTCACCCAGGTAGTAGTTGACGAAGTCTGCTGTGAGCGCGGGCTGCTTGTGTTTCCTACGTCCGTCCATGCTGGCGTTGGCATCGGACGTGTCCACGGGGAAAATATCGGTGCTGATGCCCATCAGCTCCGCCTTCCTCATCAGCTTCCGGATGGCTGAGGCACTAGAGGTCAGTGGTCGGGGCAGCTTCTCCCGGGGCACCCACGCCTGAGGCCGAGTGTTGCGGGACAGCTCCGCCTTTGCCCTGTACTGCTGCAGGCGGGTGGTGATTCTGGCCTGCGGGAGGGACACACACACATTCATGTACTCCCACACTGTAAAGTTTAGTTTAGTTTTTTATTATTTATACATTTAAAAAAAAACTAAAAAGACTCAGGGCTTGGAAAGTGGCATTCTCCAGGCACCATATTACAAGAAATAATTACAGAAATGTTGTATACACACTTTATATATTTTTATCAATAATTTAGTCGCAGTCTGGCATAGTACCTGACCAAAATGCAAATTAAAAAACCCATCAGCGAGTTGTCAGTGACCTTCACATAATTTGTTTGCCCTAAATTAAAATCTAGAATAAAAAACAAGAATCCAAACATTAGAAAATCATCTTGGTCACGTACGTATCTTACCTGAGCTTCGGGAGTAAGCTGCTTCTCTCTCTCCTGCAGAGAGACCTTACAGTACGACTGCAAGGCCAGGTAGTTCTTCCTCTTCCACTTCCTGTCGAAGCGGTCCGCGTGCTGTTTGCAGTAGGCGAAAAACGGATCGGCGATATCCTGAGGAAACAAAGCCGTGCATCAACAGTGGTAATAATTAATAAGGAATGAAGAACATGACATGAACCGACACTTTACAACCTTGTCTCCTCCGGTCCTCGCTGTCACAGTCTAACTTGTTGCATTCAGCATGGGTTCATAGACTGGATTAAGTGGTTTGCAGTGGGTAGGATGCTGGTATTGTGCAGAACTAGTGGATGTGTGGTGCATACACAAACTGATAAACAAAAGATGAATCTAAGAAGTATTTGTAGTGAAGACCTGACGTAATACTACGCCATTCTGGTTTTGAATATCCAGGTTTTTCCCCTCACCTCCTCTGCTGCGGCCTCAGACAGGAGACCCTCCCTCTGTGCGCAGGTGACGTGGAAATAGGAGCGACACATTCCTGCGTCACAGCTGATGCACACGCCGGTCCTGGCAAAGCGGGCGTCCTCACAGAAACTGCACTCCTGAATGCAACAAAGCACGACAAGGGAGAGTTTTTTTTTTGTGTGTGTGTGTGTGGTTGCGTCACAGAAGCCGTCACATTGAGCTACGGTGTGAAAACAGGACGGATGAAATGTTTTAAAGCCTTTTTGCTGACTTTCAAAATGTCCAAACAGACTTACAGCGGTACAGCGCGGTGCCAGAAAGTATGACACCGTCAACTGCTGCCATGGCTTTCACTTAACTGATATTTCAACTGCTTCACGAGAAGCTGATTTTTTTTTTCCTCTTCAACTTACATTCACTGCTGTTATCACTTCTACTTAGCTCGTACACTTAGTGACATATCAGCTGACACTTCAAATGCAGACATGACCATCTCCAGCACTGATATTTCCAGGGCTTTCATCACTTCTTAAAATGACAGTACAGCTACTTTCGCTGCTTATATTTCGACTGACACTACAGAGTAAGGTTTGGGTAGGAGCGCTTCCTCGGCTTAAATTAGGTTTGTTTGAGGTTCTGTCTGGATACAAAAAACTCACAAGAAAACTCCAAAGGAAAAACGCCTTTATTGTCAAGTCTTTGACTCCCTCATGGAGCCAGAAAGTGTTTGTTTTCAGGTCTGGGTTGACCATGCCATGAGAAGAAAGACATTTCACATGCAAATGTTCTTACACATCTAAAGTTCTGCAATAAGAACAAAGTGTTCTTTCCTCTTTAACTCAGTATGTGGGTAATTTCATATCAGATGATACATGTATTATATATGATACTTATCATGATATAGCATTTGCAGTGAATTCATTAAATGATTTTATGGTTTTTAGGACTTTTTCTCTCTTATTTTTTTCTTAGTGTTTGTTCTTGTGTCTTTAGTGCATCTCTGTACTGTTTTGTTGGTTACATATTCTATGTAAGCAGCAGTGTGGTGTACTATAGCCCAAAGCAAATTTCCCCTGAGGATAATAAAGGATATCTTATTTTATCTTGAATAGTTTAGAGAAAATGACCACCCAGAAAGCCCCTCTTCTCTTATTACATTTTACACAGTTTTACACCGTTATCTCCCTCCATCTTTGCGATCCTTCGCTGATGATGTGCCGTAGCCGGAAAAACTTGTGTAACATCCGAGTCTGGGGTCTTGTTTTGACTCGACTGTACTTTTGTGGCTCTCATCCACAGACACACTGACATGATTCTTGTTCGGTTGTGTTATCGGCATAATTTGCAAAGTAATGTTACAGTTTTCTGGTCCATGTCACTAACTACGCCTGTCCCTCTTTTAGGTACGAGCTCCTCATTTTGTGTTGACCGATCAGAATCCTTCTCTTTTTTCCCGTTCACTCTCTTCCATGTTTGTTTGTGCACGCACATTTCCTGCCTGCATGCTGCATCCGTAACATGACAGAAAATACTGACGGAAGTTGTGTGATGTTTGACACGAAGAAATAAACGAAGTAGCATAATTAGGGCTGCAAAATTTCGGGTTAGTTCGATGCTGAATAAGCTGTAGCTCGCATCATTTCATTGACCATTTATGAGGCTTATCTCATCATGATGCGAGCTTACTGCCAATTACTAAATTAACTCAAATGGGAAATTTCCAATTTGGAATATTTCCAAAATTGCCCAGCTTAACTTCCTATGGAACGTTTCTGGGAATTTTCCACCCCTTGGCAACAAGCAGTATATGAAACAATGTACACACTATATATAATAATAATAATAATAATAATAATAATAATAATAATAATAATAATATTATTATTATTATTATTGTTATAGTATCGTACAGCCTGACACTGACATTTCAACAGATTTCATCATTGACAGTTTGACTTCTTCTCATTCTTCAAATCAGAGTTCAGATGCATTCAGTGTTTACATTACAACTATCCAACTTGTAGCAATAGATACATTGTTTTAATTTTTTTTTTTTTTTTAAGTACTTGCCTTGGCACCATATTTCGAATAATTCATCTCTGTGAGCGTCACTGGTCGTAGCTTATCGATGTCTCCGAATGCTACTCCGGGAACGTAAAGTGCACAAACCACATGCACCCATCTGCAAAGCAAGAGGACGAAAACATCAGTATGCAAAATCATGACCTGAAAATGTTTCAAAAGGTGACATTTCAAATGTATTGATTTCTGGTCACTGATTTAATGGAATGCTATCAAACTGATCAAAATCTATGGCTGTGCTTATTTTTTTTTGCATTTAGCGTAGTGAATTACTGCAGACAATAAGAAACTTAATATCATGAAATTGGCTGCAGTGAGTTGCTCAGACACTTCAAAAAGAAATGGATTCATAGATTTATGTAGCCCCAGACTCTAGCTACAGTTTTGGTGTGACACAATTTCGAATGTGGACTTTAGGGAAGAGAATCCGAAGTCCAATATAAAGATATCCATCTCTAGCAAGCAACAGCTTCACAGTTTAATTTGCTGTGTTTTTCATGCTCTACTGAAGTAGTAAATTCGGGTGCAGCCTGGCTGAGGAGCACTATCAGCGATAACGTGGCTGAAGTCTCCACGCTTCACATAACACACTCTTTTCTCTCACTCCTTTTCTTCCTCTATCTCTTCTCCTCCCTCTATCCCCTTCTCTCACTCCTCTGCCAGTTCTCTCTCTCCTCCTTAATCCAACTTCCTTCCACAGCTGAATATATGTACAGTTTAGCTTGTACATATATTGCCTCCAGCATTTCTAACAGCTAAGGTCATTAACCGAGGCGTTATTTGTTTCTGAACACGTTCCGCCCGCCGCCTCTCGTAAATGGCAGCTGACCACCGGGTCAATGTGCTACTGTATCCCACCTCCCGGCATCTGTCTCTTTGAAGATGCCATCCTGGTTGGGGCACAGCTCACAGCTGGGAGATACTCCGTTCTTACAGGCGTCGCAGAACCAAGGCTCTGTTGAGTTCTCTGAAGCGGAGCTCATGATCGAGTCGCTCTCGCCGTCCACGCCGTAACATCCTGGAAACAACACAGGAAAGGATTGTAATATTAATTACATTGCTCATTAAAGACACCAGTCGTCCTATTGTCCATGTCAGAGCCTTTTATAAAAGGGCAAAAGCATGCACATGCACATGTAGTTTGTCACTACCCTCCAAGAAGCAGAGGAAACACACGTCAATGGGCTGACTGTTCATGCCTTTCATTGGCTACAGCTAAGAACCCTTTAGAGTCTCAAAAAAAAAACTGATTTATTATGTATCTATTCTGTCAAGTGTGGCTGGATACTTCCAAAAATGTGGGTCATGATTTTCAAATAAAAAAAACTAGATTTTGATGCTGTCGGTTAGCATTTGCTACAGCACTGTAAAATGAGATTACAGCCTGTTGGAAGACTGTGTACTAGAGGAAATAAAATTGCTACCATCCTTCATCAATACAGCGACCCGGACCAGCTTGTTGACAGGTACGTACTTCACTGCTCTGTACTCTAGAACAACGCGTAGACAAAGTGTAAAGATAGGTTAGTCTATGCATGACTACCAGCTACGAGCCAGATAATCCTTGATTTGTGGCTAAACCTCCGTCTTAGTGTTTAAAACCAACAGTACAAAAAAGATGCCGTCATCATTTGAGAGGTTTTCTTGGACAGACAAAATATAGGGACTGAACTGACTGAACTGAGCATCTAGAGACATACTTCCGTCTTATACTTCAGTTGACTCAAATCATTGGACACAACAGTGTCAATATTGTTGACTGTACTGCTATTTTAACGCTAGTAGAATATCAATTTTAAAAAGATAGACCTGGTCTGCTCCGGTCCCAAGCTGTCAATCTGCACTGCAGCACCACAAATTGAACATCATAAAAAAGAAAGGACAAGAAGAAGCCAAGCGAAAGAATTTTAATGTTGTCCTCTTAATTTTCTGAGGTTGCCTAAACAATTACTTGGCTGATGTGGTTTCTATGGCAGCTATTACACCAGGCAGACGTGCTCTTCACTACCAATGAGGGCAGCAATCAGTGCTCTGCCTCCGTTGGGGAGATAACACTCCAACTCCTAATTCAGTCAACCAGCCTTCGGGCTTTTTGAGCAATGGGAAAGACTCACAAATCAAAAGCTCAATGTTCTGCATGCCCGTCACTGTGTGCCACACTGGGGAGTCGGGCAGCCCGTCGAAAGCAAACACTGGGGGAAGATGGAGTTGTTTATATAGCTCTACACTTTGTTTGGTAGGTGCATGTCCTTTTCTGATTGAGAGACCATTTGCTGTGTGTCACGGTGAATCACTAATTTTGAACTCTGCTCTTTAGAGGCTGGCGGGGTAAATCTTTGGTTTTTCACAGGCCGCTGGTTTTTCCTTGAGATCGACTCGAAAGGCAGGACACACCAATCAAGCTGCTGATTATTCCATTGGGGCTATTAAGTCGCAGCTGGACTCTGTGCCAACCTTGAAAATGGAAGAACCTTTCAGTATCCAACTACGCAAGATGTGAACACAACTACTGCGTATTTATACTGCCATTTCCTCAACAGAATGTGGCATGGCTAGGAGGTCTACTCAACGTTTATTTTCTTAAAGAAAGGTATTACTGAAATACCTCTGGCAACTGATTGGGTTTTGAACTGTGGAACTGGGGGGTTGTGAACGATCACCATGCTGGTTTAACCGACTTATGGCTGAACCGTGGCACAAATCTCCGGTGTTCCTTTTGAACTGAGATACAAAGCTCAGACCGTTAAGCCACGGGTTGCTGGCTAATATGAGCTAAGCTGACAAAAAGTGATGACTACAGGATAGCTTCATAATCCCTGAAGGAAAGATTACCCTTGTCAGAAATGACGAGCTTGGCAGGAAAAAAAAAGAGGGCACGGTAGAGTTGACTATACCAAGAGAAGTTCTTTTAACTGTATTGAAATTGAATAGAAAGGACGGTTTGCTTGGATACAACTATGCTAACCAATTAAGTGGGCATGGATGCAGCGGTGAGAATATAAAAATGTGTGTGTGAAGACCTAGGATAAAGGTATTGGTTTTCCATGGTTTGTTTTTCCATGGGATAAAAAAGAAAAGTGATGAGCACCTCACATAAATGATCCACCCATCTGTTACTGTGACAGCATGTTGTTGGCTCACATTTTCAACTTGGCAGCAGTCTCCCACTAATCATCTATCTATAGCTACGTACATACCCACGGATACAAATGGGTGACAAATTAAAAGGGAATATATGAATAAATGAGTGGAGAAACATAATGAATGCAGATGCTTGCTATACGGGACACAATGGTCACTGAGTGGTTTGATGAGTATGAAAATGGATCACGTAATGCGGCCTTCACGGTTACCAGATCTCAGCCCAACTGAACGTCAATGGGAGATTTTTTGACTGACATATTGACGGCACCCGCCACCCCCGTCATTGCAACCCTAAATGAGAGCAATATCTTTCATCTTCATCGTTTCTCCAACAGTTTGACATCTGAGAAACTACATAATTAAGTTATAATCATATTATGGGGTAAATATATTTGATGTATGGTATTAATGAACAGCACATGAAATTGTATTCATACAGTCGATAGCTAGCCGAGAAGTTAGATGCCAAATAAGCTATATCATCATTTCATTGACCACTTATCTTTTCATGATGCTAGCTTACCCCCAATTACTAAATTACCCCAAATTTACCCATAAATTTCCATAATCCCCATGGAAAGTTTCTGAAAATCTACCAGAATTTGTCCATTTCTTTGCAACCCTAGTGGTGGAACAACTTAATATGCCACTTTTCACATAAACATAACACTTATCTATTCTAAATGATGTTCCTGGGTGAACACAACACTAAATAAAAGAAAGCCAGCAGAGCTTAAGACATTAATATGTGAGGACCTTCTTTGGCATTTACAGTCAAAGTCGAATAAAAGCAAAGGGAGAACCTGTGGTATGGTAATGATGTCTGGCAAGAGTCTGATAATCAAAAGGCAGTGTGGTAAGAACAGGGCTTTTTCTATGTGCTCTGTGTAGATGCTTGCTTTGTGGACTTTTGCCCATTCCAGCTTTTGATCTCTCACCCTGGTCTTGTGTGCCTACCTTTCATGTCTGCCTCTCTTCTCGTCTGAGAGGCAGTGATGGTGTCCGGACAGTGGTGAGAACACAAGAACAAAGAGAAGCAGTGATGTCGGGCAGCGAGTCTGACCCGTATGAGCTCCAGATACTGACAGCTCATCCCTCATCTCTGCCTCCAAGTCCTTCCTTGTTTGACCTTATCTAAACCTTCAACAAGGTACTTTGTGATCTCTAAAATGAGCTTACATCTTATTTTAGTCGAGGTGCATTATTATCCAGCATCAGGACTGATCCAACTTATACTTAAAGAAATAAGCAAAAAAAGCTGTCAACATTGTGATTCATTAATTGCAGTCTACAGACAGTAGTAAAGAATGCCCATTACAATTTCCCAGACTCCAAGCAGATGTTTACAAATAGCTTGTTTTGTCTGACAAAGAATCCTAAACCCAAAGAATATTGAAGTCAGTGGGATTTATTAGGTAGTGGTAATCAGCGTGAAAATAAAATGTAAAGCCACTGCAGTAAAATAAAACCCAAATCTGACCCCTGAGGCACTTCTAGCCTAATTTACACCAATAAAGAGACCAATACTTTTCCACAAAAACACAGACTTGACTATTTTCTAGGTGGGATTTGACGAATTTCAACCCATTGTCTCAGTATGGCAATGAGAATGTAGATTAATGGTCAGTTATGTCAAATGCTACACATAACTCCACCAAAACAGAGCCCATGCCAGCATTTGCATTCATGAGTAAGTTGCTAGTTATCTTCAAGAAGCGTTATCAGCAAGATACAATGTTTTGTTTACCGTTTAGAAAAGCAGCAGATGAGATCTCCTCCAAAGCTATGACTGGTCGGGGACCAACATGTAGTCTGACGTGTCTCTTGACCAAGTCATGGCAAGAATTTGACTCTAATTGCGATCGTCTAATTGTCTGACATGGGGATAATCTTAACAGATAAAACATGATGTAATCTAGTCCCTTAGTTAAATTGTAAGTTGAGATGATCTCACTGCAAAAATATAGCACGAGTGGTATTATTTAGTATCGACTTTACACTCAAATGTACAATCAGACCTACAGTCAGCTGGTGCAAAGGCTTATGGAAGCATGAGAACTATTGTTTAGAAAGGCTGTAGCCATGCAGAATAAATAAAGCTTTGTTCCATTAGCTGTTCATTCTCAGTTCTACAGAGTTTACCTATAATAAATACTTTAGGCTTTTGTTCACCTGTGACCTGTCCGCTAAATAGACATTAGTAGTTGCATAACTAAAAGCAACTTGTTCTGACACAAATAGTGCAATATTATTAGCCTAGACAGATAATTTACTGTAGCAGGTACAGTCTCTTACTCTGTCAGCACATATTAGGCCTGTGTTGAAAAAAAAAACGTTTTTCCGATTCTGAATCGATTTGCATATTAATTCCTTAAGATCGATTCGGACATCCAAAGATCGATTTAATTACATTAAAATTTCAATACATTTTTTACCCGGTGAACTTTAACCCCACTAGTCGCATCACTAAATTGAAACAGGCGTGGTTCACCGGCCGTCGGAATGACTATGATGCGTTCATGAACGTGGGAAAAATGGAAATTTACCTGAAATAATAAAACTACAGACAAAAGAACACTCAAGGAAAACTTCTGTATGTTCACTTAAAATAACTGAGGTGATTGCGGGTTACATTTGCAAAGATATGCGCCTGTATTCCATTGTTGAAAACGAGGGCTTTAGGCGACCAAAAAAATGGTTTTAATAACACTAACCCGAATCGAGATCGGATCGGATTATGATAATCAATATTAAGTCTCGAGAATCGGAATCGAATCGATTCTTGAATTTGAATCGATAGCACATATACTATTTATTACCATCTAACCAGCATTTTCATATCATTCCAAGATGCATGCTCCAAAAATGATGAAATTAATTAATTTCTCATAAAACACGGCCTCATTAACAATCGTGCTTACAGGAGGACACGTACTTTCTTTACATACTTTCAGACTGAGGTCAAACTAGTCTGCCTCAGCATAACGGTTCTTCATAATCAAACTGTTAGATCTCAAGGTAGCGCGATTACAGCTCAGCTCTCCTCAAAATAAATGCATGAAAAGACCTGAATTCATTAATAGATAGTAGCAACACCCACGATCACAAAATGACTCGGCGCTCAGAGGTATATGGCTTCCTATACAGTGTGCTAATACGCTGCTCTTAAACATATTGCTCTTGACCTTACCCTCAACTGGAATTTTGCTTAGGTGACAACACCAGGAGACAACACAGCTCCCGGGTCATGAGGGTACCACAGATTCCTCCACCAAATGAAGCTGGCAATTCCTGGATCTTTTTTCCTACATGTTGATATGACTGCTGACATTTCAATTCAGTTGCAAGGCTGTTGGAAATGGAGTACCGTCGTTTCTAAATCTATCCCCTAACCGCTAACTGAAGTGAGGAGTGTGAGCAGAAATCCTGGGAGATGAAATGCTGTGCTGTAAATCTCGAGTATAATCCATCATATCATGAAATCATGACAATTAAACCTCCAATAACACAAGAGATCTATCCGTTTTAAGTACGCAGGAACTCAAAACACATTGCTAGAACTATGTTTGATATTTTACTGCTCCATAAAAAAGGAACAGCTCTCATGTCCTTGGAGAGGGAGATAGGAACTGTCCGCAAGTCCTGCCACTCCCTCCTCTTTGTCGAACCACTTAGTCCCCCTTCTGTGTCTTTTCAAGGAGATTAAACACGTCTCAAAGGAGGAAAATATCAACCAACCAAAGGAACAAGATAAATGTAAGACCTGCTCCCAATATCTAATGTCTGCTATGGAGAATTGGTGATTAGAGCAGTGTGTGTGTGTGTGCATGCACATGTCTTAAGAGAGTGTTTTACAAATAATCCAACAAGTCTTGCTTGCACCTCAAAGGTGTTCGCTGCTTCGAGGGTAAACCCTGATATTGTCCAGCCAATCACAGTAATGCTGGGCTGTGCCGGTGAGGTGCGGGTTGAGTTTGTATGATGTGATGTCAGTGTCTGTATTATATATTAAAATAAAATAAACCTGTTGTTTCGTGGCATATGCTGCACTGACATCTCGAAGATCTGCTGCACTGTATCAACATTTTCTGTCTTCTGCTTTTAAATTAGGACATCATGAATAAGGGATTGAAAATTAGTGGTGTCACATTGATCCACTTCGCGTGGTCAGTCTTTACTCTTGGGTGTCTGGGAGCTGCTTCATTCTAAAAAGAGATGAGTCACAAAGTCATTGATCTGCTTTCCAAGCAGTCGGAGTCACTCAGCTTATAAAGCTGAAACTGGAAGTTTTATTCCCTCCTCAACCTGACACAGTTCCTGAAGTACACAACACACACCACAAGGAAATCAATTCCTCTTCATGTTACTTCAAGGTTAATGTTTACTAAATTTCAAATAACAATGTATCGACACAGGATGCATGTAAAACATCTTTCCATCTGTCTGTAAACAGCCATTGCTCACATTTGTCATCAGAGAGTACACAGCTTCTAAGGAAATAACTATAAAGCTACAAACTGAGCCAAATGGCTGGTCAAAGGGTGACAGTAGGGCAATGGTCCACAGCCAATCAGAAAGTGTTAATGAGGGGACAGTATATGAAAGTGGTAAATAAAATACTTGTGCTCATCAAGCTAGAAAAATCCAAGAATACATACAAACGAATAAAATGTTTTAAAAAAAACAACAAAAACACTTGTGATACCTAACGTGTGGTTGTGAATTACAACCCCCTTCACTCACTCTGTTGTTTCGAGCAGAAAGCAGAAACAAAGGCGGCTGCAAAACATGCGAAAAAATGTGAAAGTCCTTATCTCTTGTTTTGTCCATTCTGGGCTACTGTAGCAACATGATGGTTCAATAGACTTTGTAGAAGAGCATCCGTGTTGTCTCAGGGACAAAAACATAACGCTTCTTATTTTCAGGTGATTATACACTAATGAATACATATGTATCCATCCATCCATTATCCATAACCGCTTCTCCTCATCAGGGTGAAAACATATTCATGAATACATTTGAGGTTCGCTCTTCTTGAAGACATTCATAGTGTTCATGGGGTTGTACGCACGAAAAGTAACGGAAGTGGTTGGTGTGAAGAATGAACAAAAACACCTCCACACACCTGTTCAGCAGATGGATAACAATAACTGTCAAAGTGTGTTGGAAAGTTACACGTTTTCCTTTAGTCCAAGCAGTGACGTAGAAGGCAAGCACTTTATCTGAAGCGCAGTGAGGCTCTATAACTCTCTATGATTATGATGACAATGATATCAGTTCTATGTGCAGTAAATACAAAAAGTACAAAATGACTTTTATCTGGTAGAGTTTGTTGGCAGTGATGCACAGACTGGGAGAATGTGCTGCCAACTTTAGGGGGAACTAAGTCCCTCAAGTATGAAAGTACTCTGGGAGAAATTGGCGAGTTGAGGTCAAGGTTTACTTTTCAGTAGTTTTTTTTTTGGAGCATGGGATACTAACTGTTCTTCTGAAGCACACTTTTAATGAAGTTGTCGTGACAAATAGTTGGACTGTCGCCTGGCTGGTTTTTAGGCATGAATCTTTAGAGGCTCTGCATACATCTCCGCAATTATATACTGGACTGAGTCTGCGGCTTACCTTCGTGCACAGTCACCCCACAGTTGTCACACTGGATAATCTCATCTGCATCCTCGCTGTTGTCTCCCAGACAGACGCAGCAGATGAGAATGTGCTGAGTGCTCCAGGTCTGGGACCGGTCCAGCAAGGCATCCTGGTGGAAAAATCGTGAAGCAGAGCCACAGTAAAGCCACTTATCCAATGTCCCCTCCCTCTGATCTGACCACAGATCCAGTAACTGGCAGTTAGTAGAATCCCATATACAATGCTCATGGACACTGTGTTAAGTCGATTACAACAAAGGCAGAAATTCTCCTGGAATCACTCCGATACCATCTAAACCTCTCATTGGATTATATGTGACTCATATTGTTGCTTTGTATTACGGAGCGCCGTACAAAGTAGCCAATGTGCAAACCAACTACAGGGGTTTACATAACTAGGACAAGATGGAAGAAAATAAAACTTTATTCCTTTAGAGATACATCAGCCTACAAACATCAACGTCTGACTAACGACTGAGCTGGCAGTGGCACTCAAACACAACATATACTAACGTGCACTAACGTAAAGCAGTACTAGACTGTTATATGGTTCAATGATCTGATTGGTTGAGGCAGTGATAGACAGGTTGTTTGTCCAATCACCTGGCCTGTAATTTTTGCAAGTGCCTGCGATGGACGGATCCACTCTCACCTCGTTGCCCTTTCCCTGGGACATGCTGTCATTAGTCAGCTCTTCGTCAAAAGCACTGCTGCTCTTCGTCTTCTTCTTGGGCTTCTTCATCTCTTTGTCGCTATCGCTGCTACTGTTGTTGTTGTTGTCGTCGCCGCCATCTTCCTTGTCGTCATCATCGTCGTCGTCATCGTCATCATCATCGTCGTCATCATCGTTATCATCGTCGTCGTCGTCGCTGGCGCTACCACCCTCTCCTTCCTCCGTCCCTCCTTTCTGAGCGGCTGCTTTGTTTTTCTTCTTCCCCGCTGTGGGTCTCCAGTCGTTGTCATCCTCGCTGTCGTAGTCGTCCATCTCGTTCAGCTCCTCCATGGTGGTGAAGTCCAGCAGCGGTCGGTTCCTGCGGAAGTTCCATTTCTTAGGCTCGGTCTGAGACTCTTCCACGTTCACGCTGCAGGGCTCCGACGTTGAGGTAGATTCAGTGCCGGCAGGTGCAGCGGGTTCAGGCTCTGGCGTCGCCTTCTTGCTCTTGCGTCGGTTTTTGGGCGGTGTGACAGCGGCCGTGTCTTTGGTGGAGCTGTCTGAGGAAGGCTGCTGTTTGGTCTTCTCGTCGTCTTCCGTTAAGTTGTCCTCAGCAGCCAGGTCTTTGGCCTCCGCCTCATCTATACCGTCGTCTGCAGAACCGGCGTTTTCCGAGTCACTTCCTGAACCCGCCGCGCTCGCTTTAGACCCCTCCTCGTCGCTGCCGTTACCTGTGCCGTCTGATCCTGATCAGAACACAAAGCAATGACGACTGAATGAACATCTTTATGCAGACAGGTGGGTTTTAAAATTCATTGTTTGTTTGGACTTATTTGTACAAGTTGTAAGAACCACAAAGACGTTTAGAAAATTTTATTTGAATATTTTCCTGCAGTGGTAATTCCCCCTGATGCTGGTGCGCCTTGGTGGGTATGATTGCGGTACCGTACATTGATTGGTACACTAAAAATAGTTTGCTCTTCATTTAAATTCCAACAGCCAGTTCCCTTTTAAACTCCCCTTGTTTCAGTGTGTAACAGTCTCTTGGTGTTTCACTGGTCACAGGATATGTAGATGAAACATTGTTTTTTACAAATGGCTCAATACGCACAATAGCTGTGTTGTCATAATTCAAAAGACTTCTCTACACAAAGTGTAAAGAAGTCTTCTTCAGTTACATGTGAACAACACAATGGAGTCAATGCCCAGTTGTAGTTATTTATACAATAGGAAACCAGTGTGTCTGTTTTTGCTCTAACTTGGAGGGTATTCAGTTTTGTTTCTGGGTTTCTGTGGAGAGGCTGGAAATAATCCATAACTCATGTTGGCCATTGACAAAGCATGGGATAAATAGGGAAGAGTTGTGCAGCTTGTTTGACTTTATTGGACGACTGAATTAGTCGATATTTATATTAAGCAATAACCTCAGAAGGACATCAGGGATGTCCTGACCAGGTTACAAAATGAACTTTTTTTGGCTCATCTGCCAAAAGTTTTGAGCCTTTCTGAATCTTTTGAGCTTCATATTTCTTCTCTACCTCTTGCAAAAAACACTGTTGGCAGCCTGTTGGACATCATAGAGGCTGTGCTTACCCGAGGCGTCTCCCACTTCGAAGTCACTGTCATCTGAGCTGTCATAATCCAAGGCATCTAAGAGCGAGGCAGCAAGTGGCTTCACCTGCCGGCGCTTTAAACTGCGGTCCACTAAAAAACACAAGAAAACATAGTTTGAGATGTCCGTGCAGCAAGATAACAAGATTTAAGAGTGCACTGACAAGCAGTACCAAACTCTAAAAAAGATACCTAACACAAAGCAGGTAATTAGAAATGTTGTTCCTCTGTATCATGTCAAACCTGTAATTAAACAGATGCCTAAAGATGATTACTCCCACTCAGTGACAAAAGCAGACCTCGCCACGCTGCATCGGATTGATGATGAGAATAAAAAACATACAGAATGAAGATGATCGATTCTGTCATCTTCTATAAATACGCATACAGCGTCTTATCAAAAACAGAAATAAAAAGTTTGGGTTTAGACTGAGGTTAGTTGCCGTGTTTAGCGAGGATTCCTCTAGATGTTAATCATTTCAAAACTGAACTTTCCTTAGATACGGTTTTGTAACTTTATCTGGATTTTAAAGTGAAAAAAGAGTGTTATCTTCCAGTGATCGCAGCTGGAGCCGAGACCAAACCAGCTGTGGCCACTTTGCAGAGAATGCAGTAGTCAAATGAGGTGGTTTTCTTGCTGGATTTCACTCATGGCATCCCGGTTCTCATTGTTTTATAGGGCTACGTACATGACAAATAAAACACACCCACACCACCAGCAACCCTGTATCGAATCACTGCGGCGTCTGATTTGCTCAGAATAACTCCCTAACATTCGACTTTAAATCAAACGTTCGAGGTGTGCTGCCGGGTTTCCTGATGTGACGCTAATATACTGCAGCCTGACACTAAAACACGGGCGACGCGGCAACGGTATATGTCGGTGGAGAGCAGTTTCTGCCAGTCTAACACAAGCGACATGCCATTTATGAGTGAGCCACGACAGCAACATGGTGTAACCCATAGCGGCATGTGTCAGTGTGAATCAGTATGTGCCAGTGGAACATGAGTGACGTACTGTGCTGTTCATCGGAGCCAGTGGAACAGCAGCAGTGAACAGTGACTAAAACAAGAGCAGAGCCTGACGGATACTGGATGTTTTAGACAAATACAGATTCACTGACGCAGATATGACAGCCGATACAGTGAATTCAATGAATGTACCTTTTCTATGTAGATTGTTCACCAATAGGTGCATGTATTATATCTTTTTGTGCTCTGGGTACGATTCCCAGTGAGAAGTATGTAACGCTTCACAGCCCTGAGTCACATAACACGAACAATTTTCACTGATTTTGATTAAACTGGATCATATTTCAATGGAGAATGGGTTTTCTTACTGATGTCCTCCAGCTGCTGCACCTCCGTGATTTACAGGGTTTCCTGATGGACAGTAAAGTAAACTGCTGCAGAGAGGGGTAGGGGAGGTTTACAGGCCTGCGGTGGAGGGGTGCAGATGGCAAAACGCTAAATGGACTGTACTAATAAAGCAACTTATAGTCTAGCGTTTGTACACTAGATATCTCGTGCATAAACACACAACTGCTCATCAGTTAGGGAGCTAATCACATTCACACACACACACTCACACAAGGGAGCAATTTAGGGTTCAGTATCTTTCCCAAGGACACTTTGACCTGCAGGCTGAAGGAGACGGCGATCAAAATCACTGATTTTCCGATTATTGGAGGACCCACTTTGGGTCCAGAACCAGCGCCGCCAAAACTTTACATCACACATGTCAAACTCAAGGCCCACATCATTTTATGTGGCCCGCCGCGAGAGGTTAAAAGTTGTATGATTGTCTTAAAATAATCTATGCTACGTGCAAAGCGTGCATTGACCATAAACTACATTTCCCAACTACATCAGCCACCGCTAAAAACGATGCGGCAGTAAAAGTCGCCAGAGCTTCAAAGTCTTTTTCAGATGGTGCAATGGTTCATTGGAAAGTCTCTGCTACACTAAATTGAACTGAACATTAATTATGATACCAGATCCTTTTGTCTTTGTAACTTGTGATGCCGAGACCCAACTTCAGGGGAGGGCCCCTCAGGTATAAATATCTAGGTGTCCTCATATTCAGCGTCTTTTCTCCATCTTTGACCGCTCGTGTGTTGAACTGACCTTTTCTTTGCAAAGAAAATAAAACCTTGTTGATAATACCTAGGGATGCACCGAAAATTCGGCCACCAAAAGACCTACATCACCGAAACAACACGGCCGAAACAGAATTGTGATAACGAAAGCAGGAAGTGCAGCCAGCACATGGTAATCTGGGTAAGAGTCAACATGTGGATGTATTTCAATATCTCGTAGCAGACGTTATTTTGTTAATTGCGGCACTGAGGCGTCTTCTAAGCAAAGAGGTTGAGACATAATAATTATACTAACTGGACTTCAACTGGAATATTTGAAGGATATTAAATAAACATTTACTTTCTTTGAAAAAACATGTCTACACATTTATTCTAGGCTATTTATGCCGAAAATTTTCATTTCGGTGCATCCCTAGTATCAGGCTTGGGTGTAGCAGTTTAGGTATATTTTGATCTCTCATGTTTAGTTTTTAGTTTTTTTTGTTTGTTTTTTGCCATTACAGTAAACTTACTGTTAGCACAACCTCACTGTGAATACAAAAAGCACACTAAGTTCTGTGTTGGGATTGTAGAAGTTTAAGACTTTCTCATGCTGAGTGAAACACTTCCACACACCCACTGAGACTGAAACTGAAGCAACAACAAGGTGAGACAGCGTTTGTCCCGGGATTCATCCTTAATGTGTCCTTAATTTGGACAAACATGAGAATCTTGAACGAGCGTTTTTGCTATTAGCACACTGTTAGCAAACAAAAGAGCCCCGCTGCTCCTCTTGCAGCCAGCACAAAGCTGAAACATGAGCACAGTCCTGCTCTTTCGGACAACACTTAACCACACAGACTCCTGTTTGTGCCTGTGTGCACTGTAATCCAGTCAAACCACCTCACATTTACCGCACACACACACTAGCTCTGCTAAGGAGGGTTAGCTCATTGTGGCATTAGCATTAGCTGCTACGTTCATTTGCTGCATTGTTATGCAAATGATTTAGTCCTCTTCAGACAGATTTAAGCATGAGAGCAACATTAAGTGAGAGTTAAAGATTCATGTTGGACTCATAGTGTAAGACCCAAACGAGCCAGCAGTAGCGTTATTAGCAACAACCGAGTGCTAGTTACAAAGCTAGCCGACTAGCAGCTAGATGCTAATTAGCAAGCGGCTCGAGCCAGCTTTAATATAAACGTTACAAATCGGTGCGAGCGGCGAATCCGGTTTTAGAAACCGTGCCGAGTCCGAGTGTGAAAAACGACAAAGTGTAAAGTGGCACTCACTCTGTAGCTCGTGTTTACTACAAGGAACGAGACTGGACTCCTGTTAGCAGCATGTTATGTGGACAATGGACAGCAGCAGTGACGTAAGGAGAGACTGGATGTTGTTGCCATGGGGACGGTTAAGGGCTGAAGATGCGGGTTAGTTACAAGACATGATTAAAAATAACAATTATATATATTATTATTATTATATTAGTATGTACAATACCTGCTCATTATACTGTATTTATTTATGTTTACATTAATTCTGTTGTCATATCCACCTACCTCATGTACAGAAGAAGATATACTTTATTAATCCCTCGATGGGGAAAAAATATTTTCACTCTATTTTATTTTTTACATGCATTTTAACCCGGACACACAAGTAGAGAGAGATGGTGGAGTGATGGGCAGCCCCCCTGAGGAGCAGTTGGGGTGGGGGGTTGGTGCCTCAAGGGCACCTCGGCAGTGCCCAGGAGGTGAACTGGCACCTCTCCAGCTCAGAGTCCACCTTCCATATTTTTGGTCCATGTGGGACTTGAACCGGCTCCGGTCCCCATGGACTGAGCTACTACTGCCCACAACCAGAACACAACCAGTTGTAGAAACCATATTTACATCACCATCACCAGGCCCTTTATCCAGGCTACAGTGTCTATAAATAGACACACATACTCACACACCTGCACACAGACACACACACACACGTGTGTGTATATATAAGGAGGAACTAACTTGTGAAAAACACTATTTTCTAGAGCCAGTGTACTAAAATAAAGAAACAACAGTAAATAGACGTTCTTGAAGTTTTAAGCTCTTATGGAAGCTCCTGCTTGCTTCTTTTTTCCACTGTCTTTCTAAGTGCTTATACTGTACAAAGGAATGTTTATACCATAATGCAGTATGTAACTTAAAAACAATCTTGCTCTATGAGTTCACACTGTATATATCCATATGTAGCATATCTACATACACCTTGTCAGATTATTTAATCTGAGTGTACTGCACTACCCGAAATACAACAACACGCACACAAAGGGCTCATAAACATGCAAATGTGGAGAGACGGCGGAGGGGATGGGCAGCCACACAGAGTGGCACCCAGGGAGCAGTTAGGGGTTGCCGAATCCCTACAGACTGAGCTAATGCAGACCCCAAAGGGGACTCAACTGGATGTGAACCAGGAACGTTACACGTCTAAACACTCAATCCGAACACACTGTATCTTTAACATCCATCCATCCCAGCTGTGGTTCATTTATTTGACTGTGTTCAAACAAACACATAGAAGATGCAGCTGCATAGAAATGATCAGGATTTAATGGATTGTTTTTTTCTTTTTCTACATCCTGTTAAAATGTTTGGAACACCGTGCTACCAAAATTGTCAAAAAGATTGGATTCTTTTGAGTGCTGAAAAATAACCCTAATTATTGTTTTTGCCTCTGAATCCGAGTTTGTTTTCATACTTCTATGCAAATGTTGCAAATCACGCGGTTACAAAATTCAGACTTTCTTTCGGATTCATGAAGTTCCTTTTTTTTTTTAAAGGGTGCAGTAGCATGGAAATGTGCTTTGGCTCATATTCAAAATGAGCTTTGTTTTCTATTGTCCTCCTTTGACTTTGCCTGTTTAGCAAATAAGAGCCGATTAAAATAAATGAGCCTAGATTGGTCCTGATACATGGTAAGGAGAAGACTGATGGGGCTGGCAAGCAAAAGCGATGATTACAACTGTCCTTGCTTGATGACAAATGGCTCCGTATTGCGCTGGAAAGAGGTAGTTTTTTTTTATCAGCTTGCATCAAAACACTTTGGGGATATCACAGCAGCCATCATTGTCATCATCACTATCAGCGTTTTCATCGTTTTCTCTGCTGCCCTGCTTTGATCAACATAGCGCCTGTGATGCAGCCTGATAGCGTTGGAGCGAATATGACAAGTAGTCTGAACTTTGCGTTGATAATGTTAGCGAGGCTAAGTGGAAATTGAACAGAATTACACTCGCTGAAGTGCCGGTTTATGAATCTCCTGAGCGATACAAATGGATACAGAGCAGCAAAGGAAAAGGCAACAGCTTTTAAACATTAGGTGAGATGAGACATTTAATTCCACAATGTGGTTTTTTGATCTCCGCTGAGCTTCCTGTGAGTAAAATGTATGAACAACCATCGTGCTGAGCAAAAATGTGGACATCAATTTCTTTCTCTCTTTTTTTAATCCAACCATTTTTTTCACAATAAAAGCTTTTAAAAAAAAGCAAATCTATGTCTGTTTTTCCCTCCCAAAGAAATGAATAAAGCTAAACAGAAGAATGAAGCAGGCTTTTTAACAACAGAGAGACAGCACTCTCTCCAGTGAACCCAGCAACGTTTACAGTTTAACATCACTGCCCTCTTCTTCTGTCGTATCCCTTTGATATAAAACATCAAGCGCAGGCTGGATAATACTGTGCGGGCATGTTTCGGGTGATGCAGGGAGGAATGATCCAGATTAACATTCTGCTTTCACCACGCAGCCTGTTATAGTGAGTTATAATAATGTACGTCATGTAATAAAGAACTACGACAGACAACAGCGGCTCTGTAACTTTAAATTAAAGCCAATACAAACTGCAGTTCCTGGAACAGCCACTAGAGCCTGGCTACAGAACGAGTCAATCTCCTTAAGCCCCTATGTTAGGATGTCCAACTTCACAACAGAAATGAACTGGTTTACAGCTTGGTACAAAACGCCTTTGGTCTCTATAGCTAATTGCACTTTTTAAACTCGCCCATTCAAATTTTATTAAGGTTATGCATAATTAACAGCATGGCTGCTTTGATTAAGAGGTAGGTGCTGTTACGAGATGCTTTAATTAAACACCCAGGCATCATTTGGCCAACCTCTGATCGACAGAGGATCCACGTCCTTGCTGATTTTTAGATTAGATAAGAAGGTAGAAGAGGCAGGACTACAAACATGGTGTCAAAGTCCTGCACTTTCTACATAAGTCCATACTTAATGTTTCTTACTGAATGAGCTCTAACTGGACTAAACTTTCTTTTTTTTAAGCCTTTATTGATAGTACAGCTGGAGATAGACAGGAAGCAGAGAGAGGGGGAGTGACACGCAGTAAATTAGCCGTCCGATGCGGGATTCGAACCGGGGCCAGCTGCAGCGAGGACTGCAGCCTCCACACACGGGGCGGCCGCTTAACCCACTACACTACCGACCGCCCCCTAAACTTTCTTTTTATCCAGGAGGCAACTATTTCCAACTGTTTCCTTTAAAATGTATTTGGCAAAACAATTTAGTCGTATATAAATGTAATTTTTGGAAAGACAAACTGTGAATCCTGTCCTCACTATGAGTGACTTTGTAGTTAATTGGACAAGAGACTTTTTCTTTCTCACAGCAGTCATTTTGATATGAAATAGTAGGATCAACGCAGGTGATATGATTACAAATTAAGGAAGTGAATCTTTATTGTGATCAAGGTTTGGTCAGACAATAGAATAAAAATGCACAAGATTGAAATGTAACTATGAAGCTATACTCTCATTGTGCCTGTGCATTCAACTGTTTTATTTAGTATATTGTGGTTCAGCTTGAGTCATTTCAAGAGGGACAAATGAGGCACACGGACATACTGTACACATGGAGAATTATCCTCAACCCATTAGCCTGAGGTAGAATGAAATGCAGCGGACGATAAAACTAGATGGTGGCGACCTGAGTGAAGTTTGATTTAAGAGGAGCAGTGGGTAAAGGCTGCGCAGGGGCTCGGTGCAGAGAGCTGAGATCTTGAGAAAGCATCCTACCACAGATATCAGTCAGCCTGATGAGCCAGAGGACAGAAGCAATTACAGCAAGAGCAAGAATAACACAGAGTTTAGGAAATAAAAACATTACTATAAGGACGCACCATGACAAGTAAGGTTTAAAACCTCATTTGAAGACGAGCAATTGCATTGGATGTTATTTATGAATCCTGAGTTAAAATGTACCAAAATGTCTGTCTTGATCTACAGCCTCGCTCCAGCTGAAGATTTAGCATTTAAATTGGAATATTTGTCCGTTCATATCGCGTAAATCACGCGACACCATGTTCAGCATTTATTTTTCATGAGACTGCCTTTACATTTCATCCTACATCTGGAGAAAGTGAATTGTGTTATCACCCCCCACCCCCCCAACTGGTAAAATGGTAACTAATTTCTCCTGAAGCGTGCAGAACAAATTATATTTGAAGAAGTTGTTATTTTCATCTCTGACTAAAATAAATCTGGTAATGAAATTTGATGAACAAAATGCTTTCCTCTTTAATACAGTGGTTGACACTACCATAGGTCCATCATGAGGTTTCAGGGCACCTTGAAGAGTGTTCCAGAGGATAGGACAATTATCATTGCCTCAATTAATTAATTGATTCATTGACTCAGAATTTTAATGTGCATACAGAAATAGGTCGTGTTTTGCCTTTAAACCAATGACAGTATAAAGAATGGACAACGTATGCATGACGTCACCCTCAGGTTTCTGAAGAGCCTTTTTTTTTTAAAAATGTGGCATCAACAATAAAAAGTGCAATTGATTCACCGACTCAGTCATGTATTAAATCTTCTGAGGGGCATAGAATTGATAATTGTAGCAGTTTGAGGGAAGTAGCTGTCGGACAGCCTAATGGCCTGGATGAACCAGTGTTATTTTCAAGAAGACAGCAAGATGAAAAGGCTGAGAGTGGCGTGAGGAATCTTTAATAATATTCTGTGAACTCCAATTTCACAGCAATTGTGATTCATATCTGAGATTGGTGGCAGCGATGAAGCGTGTTGCATTGAGAGGACTCAATAACGTGCTGTGCATTCACATGTTGTACCTTGTTTGTGTTTTTGTGATCAGTGGCCAACATGTTTTTTGCTTTTCACAATAAAAAATCCACATTTAATCAAGCAGACATAATAAACCGTTGATAAAGGATGCGTTCAGGTCAACCAGGTTCTATATAGATATGAGACGTATCTAAAAAGGTACTGAATCTTAATTAGGGCTCTCCTATCATTATGTTTGCATAAAATAGTGCAATAAATATATATTTCACTACATACAGAAATCAGTACAGATGCACACAAATACACAGGAGGCAAGACAACTGTCAACGATCAGGAAGGCAGTACGCAGTACAATCTTATTGTGATTAAGGGTTATTTATTACACTTCTGGTGACAGATGACTGCACTAGGCAGTAGGCGGGAACACAGTCTTTCTTTAAAAGTCTTTAGACGGAGCTGCAGAAGTCCTAAGCACAAGCTCCGAAGGCGGCCGATGAGTAATCTCCCACAGAGAAGTCGAAGACGCCAAAACAGATGCAGATGAAATAACGCCAGGAAACCCACAGGCTGGGTTCGGAGTTGAGGACGGAAAGCAGTCAGGTTTACATGGGCAGGAACAAGTGGGGTCGGAACTGGGAAATCAAGCCAAAGAAGAGTAGTACAAAGACAATCTGGCGATGTATAGCTGGGCTGCTGTTGCTTAATTAGTGGCTAGATACCTGATGAGGACCACCTGATTGCACAGTCAACAGGTGGGGTTCAAACTAGGAATAGTATAAAGAATATCCTATATATATAGAATATAGAATATCCTATCCTATACTATACTAATATAAAGAAATTAAAGAAAAATATAGATGTAGTTGGTAGTGCTTTTTTCAGCCTTGCGAATGGACATAATTTGTGGTTCTGTTACAGTGTGTTCGCCGGCACCATGCCAGTCGATTGATCTGTACAGTGTAAGCATAAAATCCCAGGTTCTACCTCAACAAAAAAGCTCATTAAAACATGTAGGGTGAGTTAACACAATGTACAAGATTAATAAAGACACGCAGCATTTGTGCTGTCCTAATTCTGTTTACCAACCAATTTACTGAGAACTTCCAAGGTCCCAGTCTTCCCATGAAACAGCCAACAAGGTCCTTGTTACTTCAGTATATTTCCATGTTACCATGGTCCCAGTGGTCCAGCTCTGTTAGCTGAATCTTCTTAAGCTGGGAGCTTCCAGTAAACCCGAACCGCATCAGTGGAGGCCAGTTTGGCTTCTTCTATATTGGGACTGAGTCAGTTAACCTAACCCAGCTGCACGGCTATCAGCGTAGGCATCACACGCCTGCCAGAAAAGCTATCTTTCCATCAGTAAACTCTGTAAATGATCTCGGTTCTGTATTCTCTGTGGGTCGCCTAAGCTCTCTCTCTCTCTCTCTTTTTACAGAGTGTTGAGGTGTAGCAGCCAGAGTACGGGAAAAAAACAGCACCAGAATATCAAAATATGATATCAGTGAATAAAGTTAGGATAGTTTTGTGCAGTAGGCTGGATCTGAGGCACAACACCGGCCCTCAGAAACATTCGCTCCTGTGTTGTCATAAAAAATAAAACGTTTTATTGGATGCCAAATTAGTATACGCCCTGAGTACAGGATGAGTTTTAAGAATACAGGAAAAATATCTCTAAAATGACTTTTTTATCATCGCTGAGTCAGATACTGGCATATGGGGTGACGTATAGCGCTCGATACGTGTGATAAAAACACGAACATCGATTTTTGACATCACAAGGACTTTAAACTGTCCCCGCTTTGCAGACGCAGAACCAAAGCCATAAGAGGACTTTTCGTCAGCCGTCCTCATAAACACAGATGTTGGCAAAACACGCTGACACACACGCAATCAGTCACACAAACACATACACGGCATAAGTATAAGCAAGGTTAATAGATGTCATGGAAACTCAATTCATTAGCCCTGGCACCTTGACACTGTGTTACTGGGCTGTGAATAGACTGCTCTCAGTGCAGCAGGAGATCCAATCGCTTCCAGATAAAGCTTTCAGCTCTGCCACTTTGTATGTTATGATGTTTCAGTCATGTTCAAAGAGTGCCTCTATTGGAGATATTCTCCAAAAAAATGCAGATGGCATATGTCTGACAACTTCCAATTTCCTTTAAAAGGCACAACTATTTATAAAACTTCCAGGCACTCTCTCCTTGGCGCTTTAGACACAGCCTCCATTTCTCTGATGGATTGGCTGTCATATTCCGACAGTGCAGTGCTTCTTTCACTTTATAGACGTCTCTGTGCTCCTGACTGTGCATCGCAAGCTGTAGTTTTTCTCCCTTATCTTTACACTGCTGTTTCTGGCCTCCTCGTGTAAACAAACAAGTGGCGCCACTGAATAATTGTGACTTTTTTGGGTTGTTTGACCGAGGTGATGGAGACACTGATGCGCCATTTTAAGGCAATCATCATCACTCATTACCTAATCGGAAATGCTTCCATCTTTGTGATGAAAAGATATGCATGCGTGCTGTATGTTCGTGTGAAAGCATGTTTAAGGTGAGGGTTCGGTCCTGGAGTTATGAGTAGCAAATGATATCACAACAATACGAATTGGAAGCAATTTGGTGTAGATGTCTCTAAAGGATTAACTTAAGGACTGCATCTAGGTTTAGGGTTCTAATTTGGTTTAGAATTTAATTAGGGACAGGTTAGGAAAAGACAAACAAACAAATGTAGTTTCATTTCATTCTTTAAAGCTCTGTCTGTCCTTTCAGGAGGTAATTTTCAATGTCCTGACGACATAAACCCAACTCCACCAGCCTATAGACCGTCCATGCTGAAGTAACATAAAACCATAAGATATAGCCATTATCATAGGTTTTGCTTTAGTTTCCACGGTTCACTGGAACTAAATTCAATCACTCCACAGCAGGTGATACTAAATGTAAGTCCGTGGTTCTTTACTACTCATACTTGGTCATATCACAACAAGGACGAAGGAGCATTGATCTTTCAAGATCCCCAGTAATCCTTGAGTCAAAATTACTTTTGTTTTGGATTCCCCAACTCACATTTTACATCCAGTACCAATGTTCAGTGCCAATGTAGGAAACAGGTAGACTCCAATGGTTTGGAGGTTGGTGGTGGAGATTGGGCATGAGGACCTTCAGACCAACATTCACATCAAATCATAGACCTGCAATCAATATGCACTTTTATTTTCTATTACCACGGCCTTTCCCTTTAGTAACCTTTATTATGTCATAGTTGACATGTGCCACAGTTCCTTGTGGGTATCGGCTAAGTGATTCTGGACTTGCTAAAACGACTGATACAGTCTACATGAAAAAACATTACCAATATACATAAGTTGTTTAACTGTAGATAGAGTTGGTATGAACCAAGAGAACCAAAAATTTACTTTAAAAAAAAGAAAAACTTTGGCGACTACTTGTGAGACAAACTAAGATGTCCACGTCCCCGATGGTTTCTCAGGAGAGGAGGCCATTGTGAGGAGCTGGAGTCAGTGATTGGTGCAAAACCATTTTGAAAAGATGAAAATATAAAAGTAATGAATACCACTGTATGAAGTGGAAAAACCTGAAAAACTATTAAGCGCTGTAACCCGCCTGGGCTTGCCCCATTTTATTTGCCTTGGATTCATTACAAACGTGGAAGAAAATCAAGAACAATATCAATGCCAAAACGGATTATTTCAGTTTCAGCCAAACAGCACGTGAAAAATGATACAGTTGAAACACAATGAAAGAACCTGTTAGGTTATGGCAAAGCCTTGGGCAATTCTTACACAGATAAAAGTGTAACAGCCATGTTTGTTTTTTTCTCTCCCACCAACTAATAGTATCAAAAATACATTTTCATAAAAGAAAGTCGAAATATGTATCCTATATGACTCGTTTTTGTTTTTACTAATTTGTCTCGATCTTCTATTTCAGTCATAAAAAAGACCCAGTTTGAAAAACACTGGAATATTTTACCAAGCGGAAAGGTTACAGGTTGTGGTAGAAATGTAGCTGATGTCCTCACGAGGATAGTTCTACAAATGAGTGCGTACGAGTATGTTTTCCACATGTGAGTGTCTGACCTCGTGGACATTGTCTTCCTGGTAAATCTGGTCCCTCCAGCAGGCCGCGGTGTGAGCAGCAGCTTATCAGCTCCGACCAGAGTTGCCCTCACTCCCAACCACCTCCATCGCCTGAGAGGAAAATAAATTGCACCTATGCAGTTAATAAGAATAAAAAAATATACTGCGACAGACACACAACCATTACAAATACTACATGGAGACGTAGCTCTGTGTGTGTGTGTGTGTGTGTACTTCTACAGGAACTCGTTGGCATGGTGAGACATCTCCCGGTGTCAGGCGGGGGTTCGACCCGCTTCTCATGATGAACAACCGAGGTAGTTCTTGCCCTCCTCCACAAAGCCAAACAAACATTTATTTCCTCCGCGTTACACCGCCAGTGTCATGGGTGCATATTGAATTCCTGACAACACCGTGACGATGTCTATGGAAGGTAATTACATATTGAATGTTCTTTTTCTTCATTCAGCTCCTGGAGGGGAAAATCCATCTGTTGCGCCCAGAGATTGTACGGAGAAATCATGTTACCTCAAGCCCTCAAACACAGCCATTTACATCAACATCAAAACAGGTAGAGCAGTGCGGGATATCTGCACCATGGTAAATTAACTTCTGGCAATGCTGCACGTGATACATTCTCTGTGAAATAAGGAGGATGTTCTATTATGCGGTGCTAGGGAAAAAAAGGAAACAGAGTTCTTTCTACAAATGTGATTTAATAGAAAGATGTTGGGTTGCAGTTAGTGTTTTTCTGAGAACTGCCTAGCAACACAGCGCTTTTCTTTTATGGGCTTCTCAGATTTTTTGCAAAGATAGGCAGGAAATGAGTAGAGGAGGAGAATAAAAGTATATGAGCTGGATTTTGTGGCATTGAAATTTTCAGTGAAAGGACACCATGATAAAAACAACATCCCTGTGCATCACTGCAACACAGAAGGAAGACCTTCAAAACATTGGAACAGGGACTGAACAGATCTGCAACTTCCGGTGCAGGTATGATGGTACCAAACCCGGCAAACTCACTTTGAATACAAGAGTTTATGAAGCTATACACCATGAAGTGTTGCTAATTTGCTAGATTTGTCGACTTTTAACAAAAGTGTAGAAGAGTGCAAGAGTAACTTCCTGGGCCAGCATTGAGCTCCATTCCCTTAAAGGCAATATTTCTCAGTGGATGTACTCTCGTGTGGCTGTGGATCTCTGGACTGACTGTCCTCACGGAGGCGGAGAACAGCAGCATGTTCAGCCGACCGATCACCCGCCAGACAGAAACATGAATGAGCTGGGAATACGTGTATCTAACGACCGATCACTGATCCTCATTGTTTTTTGTTCTAAGTGATTTAACTTGACAACTTTTTCTTTTTATTTTAACATACACAGAGTTTAATAGTTAGTCCATGACCTTAGTTTACACAACAAGCCACGTAGATTTAGACGCATATTGTTGATAGAAGCTTGAACAATAAAGATTTAGCTTCACTTAAATCACCTTCACTTTCTTCTTATGATTATCAACTATGTTAAATGTTACATTATGACGTCACAGATATACAAATGAGCTTGTGATGCAACCTAACGACATAGGGCAACTTCTCGGGCAACTCTTCCCATGACAACTGGAAACACTTTTAACAAGCAACTCCTAAACTTTAACCACCTGACCGTCACGCTGACATCGATCATCTTATCTTACTCCTGATGAAAGCAAAGTACTGTATTTCTACAAAACATATATACATTGCCATCTGTAGATAGTGTTTGTAGCTGTTATGTACAGTCCTGGTGTACATATATATTTGCAAATAACCACTGTGACATTACACTACCATCAACAAAACCCTATAGTTACTGGGCTAAACACATCTTCTCTATATTAGAAAGTTAAGTCCAGTTTCCCCATTTTCCCCTTGTCATGAGTTTATAGCACCTTTAAAGGTACGCAGGGAGGTTTGATGTCATTTATTGCTTCATAATGTGCTTCTTTTAAAGGGCTTTAACAAATAAAGCTGACTTGACTAGATACTTTACCAGCATTTTCTTCTGACTTTTCTTGTCCGCAGTGTTTTCTTATCATTGCCCCCCCCCAAAAAAAAACATTGTGTGCCTGCTGTACCTTCATCCCATCCTAAACCCTCCTGGGCAGCAACCTGCTAAACCTCTGCTGTGTCTACGCCTGTGTCATACTGTGGAAATAGAGCTTTTGTTCTCCGATGCAAGATCCACAGCTCCAGCCTGTGGGATTAGCGCTGGTTATTCAATGCCTTGGCAGGGGCTGACTTTGGTTTGCACGAGTCTCACACAGCGGATGCAGTGCCACACTGCTTTGGTTTTGGGAGGAGGCTCACAGTGGAGATAGGTGCTGGCCATGGGTCCTGGCAAATAACGCTGAAGCTACTATGACCAAGACCAGGGACTTTGATACAATTGAGGAGGTCATGACCTCAGTAATGTTTAAGGGACTTTGGATATTTGAATGCATGTCATCATTGAATACAAATTACAAATGATGAAACGGTTAAATTTGATTGTTTTGGGTCAAGGCAGATTTCTCCAAAAGAAATATATTGTTGGCATAACAACAGCCAATTAAAAAAAAAAACAGTGGTGAACTACAGTATCAACCTTTGTCTGATTCTGTTCAATATTTACAGTACATTATGTAGAGAGCTCGGTAAAGTAGCGTTCATGTGGGCATCTGGTTGGAACGAACTATGAGACACTCAGTTATGTATATTAATTTGTTTAGTATGAATAGGAATGAATATTTTAAAGACTTACATTTGTTTTAATGGTTCTTTTCTTTATTCTTCCTTCCACACGCCTAAAACTATCCATCCATTACCTGTAACCACTTATCTGGGTCGCAGTGGGGCTGGAGCCTGACTTTGGGGCGAGAGGCAGGGTACACGCTGGACCCACACCTCAGCCAATTTAGAGTCACCAATTAACCAATTAAGTGCAGGTCTTCGGACTGTTGGGGGAAGTAGTCCCCGGAGAGAACCCATGCAGACATGGGGGGAACAAAAGAAGAGTCCACAAACAAAAAAATGACACTAAAAAATGTGTTTCCTGCTTTCCTGTCCTACTTACTCTCAATGATTCACGGGCAATTTCCATTACAATGACTTCACACTGTAGGAAACCATTGACAGTTTGCAGTGAGGATTATTCAGAATAACGGGGACACTGTTTCTGTAAGGAGAAGCTGCTGCAGAATATTTCCTACCTGTGTATATCTCAAAACCCGAACAAATAGCCCACCAGCTTGCTGCTAACTGTCACTGTTGTATTGCTTAATAAGTAGTAGTCATCTAATACACAGTAGTTGTCTCCAGCATACATGCCTGCAACTATAATATACAGTTTTCTACATTTATTGGTAAGCAGTGTGTGCTGGCTAATTGAAACGTGTTGTAATGACGCCCTTGAAGTCCATTTATTGAATCACTGTTCAATAGCAGCCAGTTCAAGGAATTCAATAGAGCTCTCCCTCTCTTATAAATAACACTTCATTCAGTATTGTGATTGCTCTTTTATGAAATGGAGGAACACTTTTCATATCTGTGTCAGTCATTCACTCCTCAAACAGCATTTTTTTTCCCCTCACGGAGCACAAATGGCAGAGACCACATATTTTCCCGCTGCCAGACGCGACACATTTGTATCACACACACACGCACACACACCTTTAGACCACTCCAACAACACAGTGCCGAGTGTCAAAGTGCGCTCCGGCTACGTTCATATTCATTTCCTCCTGATTATGTCTTTCTCGTGTCTGTGATTACTCCCAGACAGCGCGCTGGGCCCTGCTCATTTTAGAATACATCATAAACAATTTACACGTCATTAGTTTTGTTTTGATCATATTTGTTTGACGAAATGTCTCCCTGCATGGTGAGTGCTGGGGTTATTTACCCCATTTAGAGGCCCAAGGAACACCATGCAGGGTGTGTTATGTTGCATTGTGTGATTAATTGTCATGGCTCTGTGCAGAACTTTGAATGAGACTAACTACAAGAGGGAAAAGTGTATATTAGTCTTGATGTGTACGTGCGTGTGTGTGTGTGTGTGTGTGTGTGTGTGTGTGTGTGTGTGTGTGTGTGTGTGTGTGTGTGAAGTTAACTGAATGCAGGAGTGCTGATTGGTTTATTAATCTATGCCACGAAGAGGATCGTCAGCGTGTCATTATATACTAATGCAGGCGATTTAATGCGTTTAATCTGTCATCCCTGCATCTACTGCTCCACTGCCAAGATTGTAACTGGGCACTCTTCTTTGTTGTGTGTCTGTGTGAGTGTGTGTGTGAGTGTGTGTGTGTGTGTGTGTGCTGTGCCCTGTACTCATTTCCTGCAGAGGGCAGTAAAACTAACAGCAAACACAGAGGCTGATGTAAGCCAAAGCAAGTAAACAGCAAACTTCTCTTGTATTAACTTGCAAAAACATGCAAACAGAGCATGAAATGTCATACAATATCCTCATTGTGTCTTCCCCCGCCGTGATACGTAGGGCCAAATTGCTTTCCCGCACGCAGAAGGTAACGTTTATACTTCTGCTATCAAGTCCTTTTAGTTCCTTAAGCGGAACTTATTTGTCCCACACACACCTTAAAGACCCCCGAGAACATATTTCCTCAGTCAGCTTCTTTGCATACTGTAAGTAATGGGATCCTACACGAGCACACAAAGTTAGAACTGTTCAAATTGATTTGCGTGTCTCTTACTCCTCTCACTGGTTTTAAGGAAGCAGGGCCGGGTTTATAAATCACCAGGCACTAAGAGCCCCAAGAGGCGAGTAAGACGAGAAAAAAAATTCTCCGTGGACTTGAAACACAAAATACATATATTGTGTGTTAGCAAGTTATATAACATTACTTTCTTTCTCTTGTCTCGAAATGTATTTAAGACATTAAAGACCTGGAATAAAACTTGAATGCCTCTGGTCCTATTGGGAATGTGGCGTCGTGTGGCACTTCAGCACCTTGTGGCCAAAAGTATCAGATCAGCATTGCTCTTCTTTCTCCGACACTTGGTCACATAGTCGAGTATGACTGTGCTTCTTGGTCCCATTGGGTCTTCAGATGGGAGTAGAGGCTGATCCTGGACCCGATTATTCTGCATGTTCTGCAGCATCGTTATACAGTGCACCACCCTCACAGACAAGGTTTCTCCATGTCGCTCTATTTTTTTCTTATGTCTTATGGTCTAACCTGTTTGTGTTATCCTTATGCCTCTTCTTTTGGTCTCCTTTAACAACCATTACAACATATAGTGCATGAACAAAGTGATGCTGGACAGGTCAGCTGATATGGATAAGCTGAGATGGACAGCAGCTTCAAACATATAATCCATCCATTTTCTTTAACTGCTTATCCTTCAGTGTTGCGGAGACTGGAGCCAATCCCAGCTGGCATTTGGTGAGAGGTTGGGAACACCCTGGACAAGTCAATAGTTCATTCCAGGGCTGATACGTAAAGACAAACTACTATTCGTGCTTTTACACCTACGGGCAATTTAGAGTCACAAACCTGTTAAGTGCCGGAGTACCTGGAGAGAACCGACACAGACATGCAAAACTCCACTGCACTGCACATGCCACCCCGAAAAATGTGATATGTCGTAAAGAATGTGTGCGGATTTTCTAACATGGAAGAGGTAGAAGTGCTTGTGGTGCCAGCTGCTGCTGATCACTTGCCCACAATCAGTTAATTGGCAGGTTGAGTAAAGCTGGATGCTGGCAGCAGGTTCAGCCTCAGCTTTGTTTTCTGTCTTTATCTGTTGACTACTACAGCTCTTCCAAAGGAGGTTGATTCCTTTATTTTGACAGGCCTGGCATCACATCGAGGTAAATGCCTGGGAAGCCATTGTCCTCCCTTTTGAATCGCTGCGACATGATAAACACATTATGAACTAGAAGTAGGAAATCATGTAAACTCCTTTTCTGGTTTTTGTTCCGAGATGTCGGCAATTACTTCGGTGAATACGATTTTTTTTCCATCCAGCAAGTCACGTGACATCCAAACGCTTCCCAGGTGGAATGAAATGTGGGTACATACCACACTGTGCTGTAACGCTCATGTCATTTGTGAAGAAAGGTAGTGATGGGAATAATTGTCATGGTTGCCACTTGCAAGACAGCTCTAGATAGTGTCTGGCAGTGTTATTAATAACCATTGTAATTAGCACAGTAAATGAACAGTTATCTAGGATTGAGATACGGTTGAGATGGTGTTGTGGGGATAAAAAAAAAAATGTCCATGATCAAAAGCTGCTGTTAATCAAATCAATAGTGGAAAGATTTTATTAAGCCGTGACGCCGCCAAACAATGCTGACTATTGTTAATACCTGCTGATTAGCTTCCCTAAATCAAACCTATCCATTATTACTTTTATGAGCTCAGCTTTTTTCAGGTTACAAATGTACAGTGAGCGTTGTCAGGGCTGTATTTGTTGAAGGATAACTATGGATTTTTTCATTATTTATTATGCTATGGCCATAATTAATAATACAACAAGGAACACAATTGGTCAGATGATCAGGCAGGTGGGACTAGTCAAATAAACCCCATTAAATTTGATTAATCCCCAGTTTAGCACCCTGTTATTAGCGTATGTAGCGGCGCTAACCTGGTGCTTGAATTTCCTAAAAAGAGCCGTGTCTTAATTAAGATGCTTCCACTTCTATGCACTGTGTACATTGCATTTTCCTGGCGTAGTGTGCTAATTTCAGCAGGGTAGTATTGTCTCAATACATGTACGGCTGGTTTGCATTTCTATTTTACCACATTTTCCTTTTCTTCTTCGCCGAATTATAACTGGGCGGAGCATTAGCACCAATATTTGACAGCCAAAAATAAATAAATAAATAAATAAAACATATGTACAACCTGCATTTGTATATTGCTGAACTGACCTGTTAAAGGTCCATTGTGTAGGATTTAGTGGCATCTAGCGGTAATGTTGCAGATTGGATACTCTCGCCCTCCCTTAACTTATATGGAGCCTACCATAGAAACACGGTGGACTCATAACATAACAGTTCTTTTTTTTTTCAGATGATTATACACTATTGGAAACACATTTCTCATTATTATATTACATTTTTTAAATCTTACACCCTGGACCTTTAAATGTTACTTTCTATCTGCACAAATTAAAAAAGAGAAATGTTAAAGATCTTTACATGGTGGCATTAATGCTGGCTTTAATAAAACCTTTCTGTTATTTTTTTGTTTGGTTTAGGAACATAATACATGATCAAAACCTAATCAAAAGATCATATAATATACATGCCGTCAGCCTAGATTGCATTAATCCCAAACAGGACTGGATGTGTTGTCACTTGCTTCAACTGCATAAACAGCTTTAGAGGGACTATTTGTGATTTGCAGAGGGAGGCTGTAGCACAAACTGATACCACACAGGCAAAATGAGCTGCCAGTGGCAGGGCTTTTCACACTGAGGGATTATGCAGGACTCTCCAGCTGCACCATCGCTGTACCTGACTGCCAGCCATCATCACCGTGCACCCAAGAACAGCAGCAGCATTCCACCAGGTTCACACACAGCTGCACGAACAGACTGCAGTCTTTAAATGAGCAGTTAGCGATTAAACACATCGTGTGTTTTGAGCTATGTGCACCTCTTTGTGTGTGCGTATATAAGAGCATAGTACACAGTATATTGACATTAGTTTGTCTTCTTGGACTGGATTAAAATGTCTGTTTTCATGACAGCGTGTCTATTATATTATAAATATATCCAATTATCACAAATAAAAGGAAAACCTGAATAATGGACATAGAAACCATGATGAATGCAGATATGGCATTGATGAGTATGAAAATGATGTGTATCAGATGCTACGGCCTTCACAGTCAACAGAGCTAAACACCTATACAAGATTTTGGATCAATGCCAACAATCTCTTGGAAGAATGGTGTCCAACCCTCCAGAAGAGTTCCAGAGACTTAGAGAATCAGTGCCAAGGAGGTTTGAAGATGCTGAAGTGATTATATATACACACAGTAGATGTTTTTTTGTAGATTTACGACTGTTGTGTTAGACTCCAACACTCAAAACACCAAATTAAGGAGTATCTTTTGGAAGAATGGTGTTCATACCTCCATTAGAGTTCCAGAGACTTGTAGAATTAAGGTTTATTGATGGTGTCGACGCCTTGCTGAGGCATATTTATGTCGTTTTTTTCCTTTAATATGGTGGGTAGCCTTCATAAAAATAAACAGAACAACAGATAAATGGGTGAAAGACTGACTCATACACAGGCTCACTCTTGAGCTGGAATGACAAGTAGCTCGGTCTGAGCCTCTTTGTTTCCCAGGGTTACGTACAACTACCGAATTTTTTTAGGGCATGCACAGAGCAGAAAGCTACCAGACTACCACTACTGTGATCCGGAACGTATTGGCGGAAATGGAAAATTCATAAATATGTTTTCATTATTTGCTTTCTACATAGGAGGTAGAAAAGGGTGAGGCGAGGGGTATTCAGCTGCTAATTCAAACATCCTTTAAACTATCAGCAATGCCCTTTTATATCTACATAGGAGGTAGAAAAGGGTTAGGCGAGGGGTATTCAGGCTGCTAATTCAAACATCCTTTAAACTATCAGCAATGCCCTTTTATATCTACATAGGAGGTAGAAAAGGGTGAGGCGAGGGGTATTCAGCTGACAATTCAAACACCCTTTCAACTGTCAGCAATGTCTCATTATTAATTAAATAAATTGCACACGTCTTACAGTGTATATATATATATATATATATATATATATATATATATATATATATATATGGTGTATATAGCGGTTAATGCAATAAAATAACACCCATCCCTTCCAGACACGAGTTTCCTGTATAATACACATACCTGCATGTTTCTCTTTATCTCTGTTGACATGGCTGAGTCCTGAACCATGTTGATGTTGGTCTGATGCTTCTCCAAATGAATGCTAACCGCACTGCCTGGCTATCAGCAGCCTATCAGTTATTACTTCAAAGCCGGGGCGTGAGCTCAGCAGGCTGAAGGTCTCTGCTCCAGTGTCTGATTTAGGAGATCAACCCAAACAGCCCAGAGTCAATTACCAGGCTTAGCCGGGATATGAGCTAAAGTAGCTAAGATTTCCACCAACACGCGCGGAAAAAGAAAGGCCGAGAGAGAGAGACGGCAGGAGAGAAAGTAAGGAAATATCAGGCAGAGAAACCTTGGAGGCCATTTCAATACTTTCCTCCAATTTATCTCCCTCGTCTCTCCTCCCCTGCCTCCCTCCAAATGCCCGCAGGTACAGAACAGACTTCCACTGAGCAGTTTTATTTGAATAATTCCTTCCTGTTATATATATATTAAACCAAAATCGGGGGAGATCAGAGAAAAGGGATTATGCCTGAGTGGTAATTTGTCTCTAGCTGCTGTTTTTTTTTTTTTCTTCACCGGTTGTGCGTGAGCAGAATCATTGTGAACGGAGGAGAAACACTGTGGTGGCCTCAAACACTGAGGTCACCGGTACAAAGCAACTTCAACGTGATAATATAGTGTGTTATTTGTAGTAAAACAAAAATATACAAGGATAGCAACTTTATTGTCTGCAATTGTTTCGATTTAAGTCACATGACCGATCAGCTGATCCGGCTCTGACAGTTTCCTCATTGCTCTCATGGCTCTGTAATAAATCCATGTCATGTTTTCTGCATTGCTATTCACTGGTTGAGCTTTACCTGTAAGAGCCACTGAAGTACGGTAGTTTTATTTTGTTAATGTCCTCATGCAATAGTCAGTGCGCATGTGCGCTAAATAATACATGGGTTTTTTTTGTGTGGTTTGGGATGGTCTTAAAAAGTCTACTAGGGTGTGGGTCGAAAAAAGTTTTTGACCTCCAGACTCCGTCAGAATCCGTCAGACTTGTGGATTTTTGTAATTTTTTACGTTGTTAATGTTCAAATAAATCGCAGTTCAAGTTCATCATCTCTCTTCGTGATTTCAGTGGGTTTTCACAAGAGGATTGGGCTTGTTTATGGACGCGTCAAAAAGTTCCCCAGTTGACTAGGTGGCCATGGCACTTGGGCTTTTGGTAAACGGCCGCTACATTACCTGTCACTCTTAGTTATTTTATCTTCTTCTGGTTTTCTGAGAATTAACACCACCTACTGCTTATCACTTGAAGCAGCTCCCAATATTCCCTATTTTCCCCATTGCTTGGTTTTGTACACAGAAAGGAAATATTCTAGGAAATTATTAGAAGATTTCAGAAACATAAAATAAACTTTACAATCATATCTCTCAATACAAACATTTAAAATGTTACGGCACTGATAAACATTCCCCCTTACACAAGGCCATATCCGCACAACCCAGTGTAGGTGTTTCAGTCAGTTGGTCCAGGCTGAAATATCTCAACAACTATTGGATATTACATATTGTACATAGATTCATGATCATCAGAGGATACACCCTAATGACTTGAGTGACCCGTCCCTGACTTCCTCTTGTATCATCATGTGGTTGATATTTGTTGTCCAGAGTGAAAAGTCTCTACTACTATTGGATGGAGATGTATCACAGACATTTATGGCCCTAAAGATGAATACATTTTAATTTGTCCAATGGTTTGGTTTAACATCTGTCTGTATTTAAAAAAACAAACAGTTTCCACTCATAAATAAAGTTTAATAATCTGTGAATGGTTCCCAGTAGATTAATATAAGATATTTTCGCTGATTTCAGGCCGAATGTCCTCTTGTACACAAGAAATATTAAAAATGTAATGGACAGATTGCTATGACATTTACCTTACACACATTAATTCATCCTGTCTTGGACCATCCATATGTTCCTCTAGTGGCCCCTGTCACGTGAAAATGTCAAATTTATACGTGTGATATCTCTGAATCCAGTGGGAAGATTAATATTAATTTGGTGGCATTCATGATCCCGAGGAGCTTAGCCATTTATTTAAACCCCCATAACCTTTTTTTTTTAGTGCCACTATCATTTCACATCCAGTACATTTTTAACTCAACTACTGATCAAGGATCAAAGAATTATAACATTGTCATTCAGTTCAATTTATTTATATGACGCTGACGGTAGCTATCTCAGGACACTTTTCATATAGAGTGAACTCTTATAATAATATTTTGTCTGATAGAGAGAAAAGAAATGTAGACAGTGTTGGTGCATCAGTATGATGTATATTACAAACTGAGGGTGAAAAAAAGTTCAAAAATATTTATTCAAACGAGCAGCATGAGGAACACGTTGAGGGTGATTGATCGTTCGCATCATAGCACGCGGAGGTTTGTCAGTCACTTCTTTAATTCTCAAAGCAATCCAACCCCAGAATCTATGACTTGCTGAGTGGGAGCACGACCAGCGCACTGTTCAAGATCATAAAACCCCAGATTTATCTGGGAGGGTCAGATTGATCTATTAAAGGCCCCGTGTTGACATCACATCCACCACGTCCCGTGCTTATGCTTGCTAAACGACCGCTCTCCACTGAAGCTTTCTGCTGAAATAAGCAGCACTCGGGCTCCTCGGGGTGGGACAACCTTCGCTGCATCGCACCCGGATCATCCATAACCATGGAGCTGCGGCACTGATAAACATTCCCCCTTACAGTGGAGGAAAAAGGAGGAGGGGGGCCTTTGGCAAACAATGTGCGTTTCTTTTGGGGCCGGGTAATACATTCATTCAATCAGCCTTGTCAGAAGTGGTGCAGCCTCGAGATGGTATTGTATTTGATTTTCAAACTGGCCTTTGATTGCGAAAGGGAATGGCACCCCTGTGACACTGAAAACAAGTAATGCAATTACTCTACTACTCTATGTTCTTCAGGCAATTAATTCATTTTGATTTACTGTGTATTTCCTGGGCCTCCTTCCTCATTAGTAATGATTAATCACGGAGTTGGCTACTTGAGTCTTGGGGTTTGGTCTCTTACTTTTTAACCAGAGTAATGCGAAACAACAAAGAGTGATCTCTACTCTATGGGGTTAGGTGTCATTTTTTTTTCTTTCTCTCTTTCTGTGCAGCGTTTAAAAATCAATAGGCCAGATTAAAGACATTGACAAATTTCTCAGGTGTGAAGGCGAGACACGTTTTCTAATTTAGCTCCGAATCATTTTCCGCAAGGCGGATTGGAGTTTTTAATTAAAAAATTTGAACGACAAGATCAGCTGCGTTATAAAGCAAATTCGGAAACAGTCGGAATAAAATAAACATGTATCCCAATCCCTCCGATAACCGGCAGGGGCGGACCCCGATCCGGGGGAAAGATAGTCCGAGCTTTCCAGTGGCGGCAGCAGCAGCCCTTCCTCCCCTCCTCCTCCTCCTCCTCCTCCTTCCCCTCCCGCCCACCAAGTGGTCTCTTCCAAATAGGAATGCAACGGGGTAGGAGGAGGAGGAGGAGGAGGAGGCGGGAGGGAGAGTGCAGAGAAGAGGAAGTTATCACCAAATTGCCATATCTACAAAGCTCTCCCTGCACGCCACAGATTTCCCCTCTTTAATCTGACACATACAGCCTCATGCCTGCTAAAACCCTGCAAGGCGCTGTGAAGCTCAGCATCCTGGGCTCTGAAAGAACACCGCAGCCAAGAGAGAGAGAGAGAGGGGAGTCAGAGGGATAGACGGAGAAACAGAAAAAGAAAAGATAGCATATGTGAGAGAGGGAGGGAGAGAGAGAGAGAGAGAAAAAAAAGACCATTTTATTTGTTCTTTGGAGCAAACATGCGCCCGGCTCTATGAAGGGAGTTAAATCGCGGAGGTTAATTGAAAAATGAGATAAACAAAGGCTGTGAAAAGCAGAGGGAAAGATTGTGGCTGGCAGCGCAGGCGGGCCACCACTGAACCTCCTTCAGACTGTGCAACCCTGATAAAAAAGCACAGTTAATTGTCTCGCAATTTCTTCCACTTAATTTCAGTCCAATTAGAGAAAAAAAAAAATAGCGAGGAACTGTCTTCTCCCTTTTATTGCTACGCACGTACTGTACCTCCATAGAAAATAACTTTAATGGGTGGATCTTTCTGTAGACAAGCTTTCATTTTGTCATGAAGTCATGCTCAGCAAAGACGTTCCCAGTGTCTCTCTCGAATATGAACATTATGTCCCGAACAATCCTTCCTTTTGAGTTCTCAGAATTTCTTCTTTCAGCAAGGTTAACGGCGAATTCTCCAAAAAAAAGTCCCACAGAATGAAGTTCAGCTCATTTGGTGACTAATAACTCCCGCGTGAATAAATGAGGCAGTGTGGGAGCCACGACGCGCTCGCATCACATCTCACTTTACCGTCGAGACGTCTGAGAGGATCAAAAGCAGTCCATTTAGTTGAAGACCCCTATTTGAGGTAAGAGGCACACTGAAATGTCAACGCACTTAAAGGTGAGCGAGTGACCCGACAGATCGCAGCGGCGAATGTTCTGCGAGGGTGAGCTGTAGGCAAAATTTATAAAAAACTAAATATACAAAGTATGTTTGAGGGAGCAAACTTAGAAGAAAACACACTGTCTTTGTATTTCTAATATGATTTGACTAATGTTTTAATAAGAAAACCTCATTTCACATCACATCAACATTTGAATAGGAATCCAGCCTTGTAACATAACTGTAGTCGAGTGTATGTTGCGTATATATAGCAACCAGGGGTGTTGGAAGAGAGAAACTCTCAGCATCCTCAACCAAGATCTAAAACCCAATCACATCTTGTTGTACTAATGGCATGTATACAGTATGTCTCTGTACATGGCAGTAATTACAGTTATGTACTCTAGCTGTAGATGGAGGACTTGAACCCTCTGGGTCTATCTGATGTGCCCTGATGTCTTTGGTTACTTTAATTGAGTGAGACACTCTAAAATCTCTTAAACACTTCAGTGGATTACGTGGATACGTGGATCGTGAGCCAACATGGATACGTATTATAAATGCTTCTAACCATGTGTATAGTTCAGCTGGTGAACAATCGATAGCAAGGCCGTCCTACGTGTTCCCACACAGCACATTGACTTAAACAAAGCTTTAAATTACTATGATAGAAATGTTGAAATCATCATAATCCAGGCCGATGACCCTCTGACATTGAGGTGCATCACGGAGCTTGATCGTGTGTCCTTGAATCTAAACTCAAAAAGTTATTTATCCCAAAGCTATTCTCCTTTTATCGATGCTACATATATGATGTAAAGAAACATATATATATATATATAGAGAGAGAGAGATAGAAAAAGGTCAAAATCATCAATCAAAGTGGAGATTTGTGATTTTCAGACAGTGACCGTATACTACACTACACTGTACACTGTGACAGTACAGAACCAGAAAAACAAAGTGTAAACAAAGTAAAATATGTTTTTTATCTTAAAAAGTAGCATCATTTTGCTTCTGAACAACACAACTTATGAAGAAGACAAGAAGCTCCTCTAATTAACACTTCACAAGGAACACCTGTTACCAGCCAAGAGCGCGCAAAGCTGTCGTCAAAGTCTGAATCTAATATATAAAACACATTTTGCTCTTGTTATTTTATAGTTCTGATATTTTCAGCATTAATGTATAATGTAGAAAATGATAAAAAAGAAAAGAAAAGGGAAAAACCGTCGAATGAGAGCGTGTGTTTAAATTTTGACTGCTACTTTATGTCTGGTTTACGGGCACACAGCATCAAACTGAAGCTGAAGTAGACCAGTGAAACTAAAAAATCATTTCCCACTAGTAATTTATTCGTTGCATGTTGCAAGCACACATACTATAAATCAAGGAGCATACCTTTATGTACCTCAGCTGCAAAAAGCACCGAGCTCAATCTGAAACAGGCATATTAAAAAGATTATTCCGTTTTTTTTTGGAAAATTAAACTGTACATTTTGTGTAAAAAGTTTAGAATACACACGTTTAAAAATTCAGAAAATAAGACAATAAATATTTTTCCTCTCAATCTTGTTTTTTTTCGAAGACACTGGAAACTTCACACATGTACTGTATGGTTTGAATTTGAAAGCGGCTTTGGCACATTAAGGCCTCTTTAAAAATAAAATGCAAAAAAACAAAAACAAAAACATCTTAATTTTAGATTTGCGGCTGACTTTGAGGACTCATGCCTCGCGGACACCAAAGCGTGATTAGCATATGTTTCCAGCATACAGAATGAATCTGAGGAGGGATATACATACATTAGGAGTTGTCCCATTAGCAGCTCGGCAGAAGGGCTGATTTATGTTTTCTGTTGGCATCACCTGACAGGGACATTAGTGTTACAGATGGGGACAGGTGACGTTGTCAGGATCATCAGTCTCCAGGTGACGCACTGCCAAAATGATGTGAGAGGAGCAGGCAGCGAGGATTATGGGTAGCGTCATAGTTGGGGGAAAAAATTTCAGAGCACCTAGTTGAAGATTACCCTGTCAGCATCAGAGGAAAAACACTCCTGCAGCAAGACAAATGACAATTCAATAATTTTGAATGCCTTGAAAGTGTCTCTCTTTTGCAGAACTCAATTACAGTGATAAAGGCAACTAATATAAGTTCACTGGGTACATGCCCAGATGCCGACAAGATTTATGGCATCATGTGAGCTTATGACTTATTCATGGCCTATTATACTTTATGATTGCTATCACTTTGGCACTAAATACAGTTGACATCATACAGCGTGCTACTGTATGAAAGGACTGTTTGAAAGATCAAGGTGGATTTGTTCCAATGGGAAACTTTGCCCGTCAAGGAGAGGACATAATTCATGATTCACAAATCACTAAAGAAAAGGACAAAAAAAGAATTTGTCTTCCTGCCTGGCCACGTGGAGGACGTGCAGCAAGCTGTAAACTGTGGAACATGCTCTCAAGTACGCTATTTAGGTATACTCGAAAATTCAGCAGCTACACATTTACCCAGGAGTCTGCAGGTACTAATGGCTCAGCAGGTAGAGCGTATTTTCCGAGGCTCTTGGCTTAGCTCCTTCCGATGGTTAGGCTAGTGACCGGCATCGGCATGGTGGCTTGCTACCATCTTTGTGTGTGTAATTGCAGCCGTTCTTTGAATTTATTTTGAAATGCGTGCTTTTATTTTTTAAATACTAAAAAAAAGAAAGAAAGATGTGCATGTTAACCTTGCAAGCTTCAAAATAAGACCCACCTGTAAAGGAAATGTGACCCCGTTAGTTCGGTTTTTGTAGTTTCATTACACCACAGCATCTAAGAAGACGTCTGAGAAATGTATGTGGACTAAGAAGATTGCCTTTGGGGAATAACTGCTGTTAGTTGAGAAGCAGGCTAAAGTGGTCAGTATTATTTTTATATTTTCTTTATCTGTAAGTTTTAAGCATGTCCTGATGTATGTATCTCATGTTTTTATGTTGCATGTTTCATTTGTCTTTCTGCACTTTAAGTTCTACGGTGTGAATAAACATCAGTATCAATAACGGGAGTCTCACGTCCAATCTTTGGGCAGCATAGTTTGTGTGTGTTAATGGGTGAAAAAGAGGCAAACTGTAGTAGAAGTTGTTTGGATAAAAGTTCTCTATAAATTTAATCAATGCACAAAACTCACAGAAACAAGATTATTAGCGGTTTAGCATTATTTTGTGACATTTGTGAATATTATTATTAAGTTACATGTGAGAATCTTGGCATGTCATTAATTCACAGTGTCAGATTATACAACCAAAAGTATTATCATGCTCATGTTTTTATTTGATATCTAACCATGAAGTTCTGCATTTTTTAAATTAAAGATGATTTTTTGGCCTTTTATGATAGTACAGCTGAAGATAGACACGAAGCAGAGAGAGGGAGATTCGAACCGGGGCCAGCTGCAGCAAGGACTACAGCCTCCACACACGGGGCGGCCGCTTAACCCACTACCAGTTCTGCAGTTTTTACATGATACTACTCTATCTATCTATCTATCTATCTATCTATCTATCTATCTATCTATCTATCTATCTATCTATCTATCTATCTATCTATCTATCTATCTATCCGTCTAGCTGGCTTTTTCGCATGTGTATTTATTTCATCACACACAGCACCGATAAACTCTCGACTCACACATTGTAATATGCTCAGAAATATAGACAAACAGAGGGAGAGTGAAGGGGAGAGGGGGGTGTAGTGGCAAACAGGGGGGGAGGGGGGTTGTGTGCAGAGAATGTGTGTGAGTGAAGGAGAGAGAGAGAGAGAGAGAGAGAGAGAGAGAGAGAGAGAGAGAGAGAGAGAATCAAACGCTGGCTGAATTGGGCCCAAATATCCAAGGTTAATTTTGTGAGAAAGCTGCAGTGCCCAGATAAGACCATCCCTGCAAATGAGTTCTGCCTGCCTGGATTACAGCTAAATTTATGCAGCTTTCCTTATCCTTTCACAAGCTCCTCTGAAGTGGCATAATTAACTTGCGCACATAAAATGTGCACATTTTCTGCATGGTGGTAACATTCCTCATTTTACTGCTTTGATTTTTTTTTTTTTTTTTTTTGGCCCTATTCATGAAGGTACTTTAAATTTTCGCTTTTCCCTCAAGTTTAGAGATTTGTCATTGTAATGGCACAAGATGAGTCTTTCACTACTTAATCATTCTAATTACTCAATGGCTAAATCTCTGTCATTATATTCCGCACAGATACGGCAAATAAACAAACACAGCGCTCCGATTATCCTCGAGTGTGCGTGGTGTGTGGTGTGACTATATACAGTAAAAACAAAAGGTGAAGAGATGATTATGCAAAGCAGATTTAACTACCGACTCATCATTCATGCTTTACATGTCACAGCATGTACGACTACAGCACATGCATGCACAGAGCAGGTAAACATGTACATATTAAACTGTTTGACAGTGAAGGAACAGAAATCCCTGATTCATGTCCAGACCCAGAGACATCCTTGAATCTTCAAAGCACATGCAGTTGAGATGCAAATATGGTAAGCTGCACTTGAGGACAGGAGGATATGCTCTGCTATTACAAAGCTTTTTTTTTTCCTCTCTCTCACTCTCTTTCCCATCATGCCCCGGGCTGCTCTGTTTATCTGCCCACACCCGCCCCAAAAAAGCTGTCCAAGGAGGGCTTCCTTGGTAGTAGCAGTAGTCCCCCCCAAAAAAACAGCTCCACCATTTTAGTTTCTGTTTCCGCTCCTCTGTCATCAGCATGTTTAACTGGCAGCCGCAACCGCTTGATTAATATTTATCCTGCAGAGAACCAGCTGCAGACACAAACACACCAAACAATTAAAATATCTGATGGCTAATAGATGCGTCATAGATTGTGAACGTCAGCTCCATGTGGAATAAATGGATGACAAACAAGTTGTGGCGTCAGGTTTACCTTCCATATTCTAAGACACGTCAGGATCCACTATGTCAAATTCCTATAAGACACTGAAATGATTCAAAATTCCATATTGAATCAATTAATTTTCAAACACGGAAAAAACTACAGATCCCATAAAAAACAGCTACTTGCATCATCTTAACTTAACTTGATTTTGTCCATTTTCATATAATTTCCCAGTTGTTTCCGTTTGTAATCTAAAAAAAACAAAAACTCTATTATAACAGACATGTCTGAGCTAACCATAGCCCCTTGACTTGACTTGACATTTAGCCTGTGAATGTCCGTGAAGGGCTTATGGGAAATGTTGTTTGTTAAAGGCTGCTAATAAAAACATAATTGTTGAAAAAATAGAATATAAGATTGTTTTTTTTTAACAAACTACCATATTTATCTAGTTACACAGCACATTGTTGAAAAAAGCCATGCTCCAAAGTTGGATTTTTAGTTAATTTATATTTACATGTTACTTCTGGATCTTAACCTGGATATTTAGGTTCCTCAAATTTGTGTCCATGCACATCTCTGAAACATATTTAAAGTACCATACCATGGGTTTTTAAATCATGTTTACATCACAGCTAACCTGTCTGCAAATTATGCCTTAGTGTTTTAGATTTTTGACACAGCTGGGCTAATGCAAAGAGCACCTGTGTACTGTAAGGGCGCATGTAAGGTCATCCATGTTATCAGTGAACTGACATTGCAAGTTTTGTGTATCATTAACAGTATTATAATGCACAATACATACAAATGTGTTTAAATCACATTAGCCTGGAAAGACCAAAGGGATGTGACAAACAAAACAAATGAACTATTACTTTGAAACTAATTAGCATTCTTCTGCAATCACCTAATTATTTTGTACTTATTAAATTAGGATGCATGTTTGTCATCAAGATGAACATCTTTGTGCTTTGGTCATTTTCTACCTCATTTTAAGGACGTCATGGAGACTCCAGAAACAGCAGCATGTCAAAACATGGACACATAACTGAACTTTAATTAGGCTCTGCTAGGCATTCATTAAAAAAAAAGAAATAATTAAACATGTTAAGCCACCTTTTCCATGGCAGTCATTCTGGTTTGTCATGGCAGGAAACACACAGATGTACTTAATAACTTTAATTATTAAGGGCTGTGTTCTGTTTCGGTTTTCCGGTTCTAAATGACCAATGTGACACGCTGGTTTACTGCCATTACTGACACATGTCAGTGGCACAGAGCCACCGCTGCTCTCCTTTGTTACACCAGTGATTTGTCCTAATACCGACACACATTAGCGGCGCACAGCTGTTGTGTCCACTGTTGCTGGCGAACATGTACGTCGACATTTGGAGATACTGAATATGGATATCTTTCGGATTTCGGGGGGATCTCATGATGTGTCCGGTCAGTTTAATAACTGGTATCAGACTGAGACTGAGGAATAATCGCTTAGACAAATCAGATAGGTCAATGTTTGCAGTGATGGTATTCATTCGTGAACCAGACCTCACATTTACAGCAGACCTTCAATAAAATCAGAGATGTCTGAGAGGGGAAACGGGATAAATGACCTCATAATAACAATAAAACCCTATAAATGTCCATAGACTCTTTGGGGACTTCCTTCAGTGGGACAAACAAAACACAGAGCAGCATGAACAGCAAAGACAACAGCACAACTTGATAAATATGAGTTTTCAGTTTTGATTCTAGGAAATGTCGATAAATGTGAGCAGAATTACACAGTGACATTTATGCTCGAGTCTAGACCGAAGTGCTGAATTAATGCTAGGCCGACATCATTTATTGCGATCGACTGAAAAAAAGAATTGAAAGCCAATTGAGGGAAGCTACAATTATTATATGATCTCTAGTCTTTGTTCTTGTCAGGAGTCTGGCAGCAGCAGCAGCAGCATTCTGTACGAGTTTGGGACAAGAACGACCTTTACCACCGAGACAGGAAACGAGAGTTTTTGTAGACACTTTGGGAATTAGTGTGTCGATCCTTGAATGTTGATTATAGTCGGCAGAATACAAAATTTCGGCGGAAACAAGAGGGTGGAGGTCAGGAATGAAAAGAACTGTGGTTGAGTCTTCTGAGATAACCCGAGCAACTTTTGATTATACGTTTGATTTAAGATTGTAACTGTTGTATAATCAAATTATTATAATTTGAGGTGAGCTTTACCATCATTATTGCCACTTCAGTGATGGCAATGATGCCAATAATGTTGGGAAAGCACACCCTCGAATGTAATATTACTTAAATGGAACCTTGATACACATGTGACACAAAATGGAGAGTCCTAAAGAAGTAAAAGGTTTTCTTCCTTGGCGTAAACTTGTTTATTCATCCATTCTTCTTGCTGATGTTTTACAGGCTTGAAGCTTCCGCCTCTTTGCAAGAGCACTACACACATGGAACCTCATAGAAGCGAATGCTTACACGCTGAATGAATCAGATATAAAAGATATAACTGAAAAGGAAAAATTGTCCTTTATAAATTAAACCTGCAGCGCCATGCTTTGTCCCACACTGTCACTATGGTAACAATATAATTAGTGAATGTGCTCTATCACTGTCAGCAAGACTGGACTGGAAATTAATTTCCAACGTTTCACAAATGAGTTGATGAGCTTGAGATGGAATGGATTCTGTTGGTTTGGACAGATAAAAGCGGCGCTGATAATGGAGATGATTTTTCTGTTCATAATTCAAGGTTCAGCGCTATGCAGGATTCTGCAGAGCAAGAGCGTCCACATCCCGCGCCGCCGCCGCAACTCGGCGTGGTTTATTCTCCAGCAGGCATGTACTGTACCAGCCGCTTTCATCAAATAACTTCCACCATAATCTTTTCAATCATGTATGCCTTGCATGTTAAATGAAGGTTGAGGATTACCGAAAACCTTTGTTACAGCGCTTAGCGTGTAATAACTGCTAAAATTCACAAAGCCTGAATTACTTTTTACCCACCCCGGTATCTGGCGTGATGATCTGTACTTGCATCAACTTCTTGCAACACAGAAAGGTGCTTTGTGCTTCATTGTGATGATTTTCTGTGTAATCCAGCAATTTTTACAATCCGGATTATTTTATCATCTCCTACATGATAAACAGACACAAAAAATAAATAAAGTCAGATTTAATTTACACGATTCAGGCCAGAAATAATCATGGATTCATGCCCTAGTTTTTTTTGCCAAAGCCAAAGTATTGGTATGTCGATCAGTTTGATTACAACTTATTTGAAGCTAAATCCTTTCCCTTATCTTACCCAACCCAGGACAAATGGTTTCCTTAAAGGTCCAGTGTGTAGGAGTTAGTGACACCTAGTGGTAAAGTTGTAGATTGCAACCAAATATATACTTTCCCACGCCTCACCCTGTACGTCCAAGCATGTAAGAATAAGCCACATTAAATTCACATTGAAAGCAAAAGCAGGGCACTGTAGGTGGGATTAAACATGAGCCATTTCATGTTCACAGGCATAGAGGTGGTCAGTATGTGGGGGCAACTCTTACAATGTCTTCTGGTTTGGATTTACAATCTTGTACCTTCGGTACCTTCACCATAGGCACTCACCCACTGAAAGTTTGGATGCAGGTGGCAATTGTTGCGAATATAATGTGATTTCATGAATATTTAATCTGTCATGATATGAAAAGAAGGTCCTTTTTGAATGTTCTTACTTTCAGACCCCTACATAGCTTTTCAGTGCATGTCCAGTTGTCACAGTCTTTTAGCTTCAGAAACAACTTCAGGAATCAGCTGCCATTAGGACTGCAGCTGATTTAATTAAAAGTGTATAACCTGTTTGTGAGAGACGGATTGCGATTGCGCATGTACAGGTTGTTGTCAAGGTTGATTTTTTTTACTCGAATCTCAAGATGGAAGCAGGAGTGAGCATGAACATGGAGTTGATGAATTAAATGTCAGCAAAGATATTATTTATTGTATTTCTTGTTTTATTTTTATTAATAGTGTCATATTTAATGTATTTTTAAAATTATTTTTTACATCTACCTGTGAGTCGGTTACATAAACACGTGATCCATTCTGTGTGAAAAGCTTCAGTCACGAAACCAAAATGCGCCAACGTGACGGTCCGCCACATTTCAACAAAATCTGTTCACTGACCTCTTTAAGTTCCTTATTATTATTGTTTGCCAAATAAAACTTCACAGTGACACTCACGGTCCATGTATTTCAATACGCCGTGGTTGTGATCAGTGTGAGATTGCAGCGTGGAGGGATTGCAGGGTTTGCCAACTTCCACGTTTGAATGTCCCCTGATGAATAGTACTCCATTATTAAAACTACCAAGCACATTTTCTTTCTCTCCTGCAATCAGGACATTGATTGCAGGACAATGGATGTGTTTGATTGAGACATAATCAGACACTTCACTAATTCGACTTCAAAGGAAAATCAGCAGCATGCAGACATGAGGTAAAAATCACACGGTAGTCCGAGTCCTTCTTCTAAAGAGGTCAAAGCTGTCTCTTCTTAAAAAACGAACTAACTGTGGTCACAAGTTTAGGTATATTATATATTATTATTCGCGCTGACAACATTTTCTAAATGAAAAGAAGTGATTTAATTCAGAGTTTTACAATGTGGCAGTCTCTCCCAGCATGCACTGGGACATTTCTTTAGCAGGTAAGTGTTTCTAACTGTGAACAGTTTGACTTGATGTGCGTCATATATACATCTATACTTATATGCAATATGTACGTATATATATATAAATAATTGTGGGATACTCTCAACACTGTGGTCTTTTTAAACTCCTCATGAATCCTTTATATGCTTTATATATCTCATGAAAAGTGGCTTTGAAACGGAAGTCTATTCATACAAATAACTACTTAGTCGCCCATCTATTATTATTATTATTTTTTTTATATTAACAATATCCTTACCCAGAACTGTAAATTGCTGCTTTTAGTTGAAAAATGCAACTGAATTTAAGTATTTTGTTCATGCTGGAGATGGGGAGTGTTTAGCGGCCACATCAAATCCACACAGAGACACTCATCTCCACAAATATTACACAAAACACTAGGGATGTCTCGATCGAGTGTTTTTGGCCCTGATCCCTGTGATTTTTAATTTTCTAAAGAGACGCTACAGGAATACTTCAAGGAAGCGACGCCTCTCCGTGATTCTCTCACCATTCTGTCACCACAAGTTGCGACGTGTCACTTCGATCACGAAGATGATGGTACTCTAGTATATGCCACATTATAGGACAGAATTTATCATTTATATGTTAGAGAATATTATAGGTCCAAGACGGAACTGACAAGACTAAGAGAAAAAGGCAAAACAGGTATTACTGGTATTGCTTTGAGCTAATTTATACAAATCTCAGTCAGAAAAAGGATCAATGAGTCATGCAGACTAGACCAGCGGGTCTTAACCTTTTAGAGTCGCGATGCCCCCAAAATAATCAGGTTAGTGTTGTTACAAATCCTCCATGCCTGACCGAGAAGGTTCAGCGATTAGTGTAATAAACCACATGAAAGCTACCAAACTCAGTGCAGGAGGGCCACTGCGTTCCCCACAGACAGAACAACAACTGATTTGAACATGTGTATAAAAACACAGTATATAGCTCACAGTATGAAATGTTTTTGAGTTCTTGTCCGCCGGTGTTGAATATCATGAAAGAGTTAAGAGCCACAGTATGTTATTTTATCTTATTCTCTACGGTGACCCATGGAAATTATCCTGTGACCCCCCTTAGAGGTCTTGATCCCCAGGTTGAGAGCTAGAATAACATATTTACCTAAATAACAAACAAAAACTATAAATGTACAGTCATGGTTTTGCAGAAAAACACTTATTTTACAAACCTTCCCTGGATTATCATCTAACAAGCACTTCAACACACTTCACACATATCAGGGTCCAATATCTTGCTTAGTGACACTTTGACGGGACTGGGGGATTTGGGAATTAAACCAGCGACCCTCCAATTATTAGACAACTCGCTCAACCACCTGAGCCAGAACCTGTCCTGTAACACAATGCATCGTTTTCCCGACTTCACCCTTCCTCATTTTACTTTTGCAGAGAAGTGCAGCTTTGTTAGACTATGCACTGTATTGTGTCTGATGTAATGAAAAAAGTTCGCCGAATTTGTATCCAAAAAAAAAGTAAAGCTAATAAGATTTTAAACTACAAAGAAAAACTTTAAATTGTTAGTATGGACATAAACATTTATATAATGCGCCACATACTTAATTACAGATAAATACTGTACAGTCGTCCCTCGCTATATCGCGGTTCACTTTTTGCGGACTCGCTGTTCCGCGGATTTTTTTAGTGTCATTTTGCACATTTTTTTTTTTACAGCGTACTGTACAGTATGAACGTACATTGTGTTCTGCGTCCTGTTTAAGGGAGTACTGCACAAAATGCGTGTAAAAAGGTGTATCAAAGTGTGTGGTTAGGGGTTTTACGGCCTTAAAACATGTATAATAATTGTAAAACTCACTACGCAGATTTCGTTTATTGCGGGTTATTTTTAGAACGTATCCCCCGATAAACGAGGGACCACTGTATAAATAATAATCATTTTTATGAACAAAAATCTGATATAACAGTCATTTGTCAATAACTCTTGTGGTTGTTATTTTACAGATAATGTTTGTAATTTTACAGTTTTGAATTCTGTAAAATTGTAGATATTTTCCATAATTTTACGATTTCTACTTGATCCAAATACTTCAAGCTCTGATTCAAACCTATAAAACTGAAACAGGTCCTACTTTTGAATGAGATTTTTGACCTTCCAATGACAAATGTAAGTATCAGACACTTCAAAATTTCAGATTTGGGAGTTGTTCGATAAACCATCCACGGTGTTGGAAGGAAGCCCATGAACAGACTGTGCAGACACCATCCTATAAACACAACAAGACGCTTTCATCAGCATTAAAGATGATTCTGTTGTGTTTGTCTTTGCGCAGAGCAGCACAGTCGTCGTCATCAAGCAGGTAGTCGCAATTATTATCAGAGAGAAATTCCTCGAAGACACTACACGCAGATTGATGTTAATCAGCGAACACTGACGGCGTTATATATTTATTTAGTAAATCTTCAAATTGGCCTCGAATCAAGGAGTACTTGGCAACTTATAATCAGCCCAGTGTGTCTGTAACCTCTAAAAATTAGCCCGCGCCAATTAACGCCTAAAAGCTTTAATTTGTTTTGCAACAATTCCAGAGCTGTGTGCATACAAAGCAGAGCGGCTCACCAGAGAGGCCGTCTCATTCACAACTCCTTTGCTCTTTTTTTCATTTTTGATTTTGTCGTTGTCGTCGTGGAAGAGTAGAAGGCTCCCTATGGACCTTTCTATCACTACCTACAAGCGCTCTCTCTCTCCGACCAGCCACAAAATACAGCAACAGCTTGTAGGTAATTGATCAGGCAAGTGAACTGTAAAATATTCATTTTCTACTTCAACAGCCAGATAAATCTCTAGGGAGGGTTTGGGGAGGACGCTGGTGGAAATATTGCTTATGCACCACGAGGTAGGAGCTGCAGCAGCATGATGGTGAGGGGCAGATAAGAAGGGGAAAGCGTCGCCGGGGTTCGGGTGTAGCTGCCAGTGATGGCCAGTCATGCAATTCCCTGCTTGGCTTTAGACCAAGAAACCAAATCCCCCCTCTACAGCCCTGGATTTCATGCTGCAGAGCTGAGGGGAGCTCGGTCCGCAACCCTCCATGGCTGGCAGGCTAAAGAGCTGATTCCTGCCCCCAGTCTGCCTGACCTGTTTTTGTGTATTGTTGCTTCAAACACACACAGAGAAAAAACATCCAAGACAGCCACTTCAATTCACTGATTGTGTGTGTATGTGTGTGTGTGTGATTGACACTCAAGCAGAGGGGGGAAAACAGCAATTTTCAAGGCTCTCCTTTTATTTGTCAATGGAATTTATCAATAAGGTGCTGCCGGTGAAACAGATGAGACATAAATCCATGTCCCTCAGGCTACAATGATAAAAAGGTCACAGTGTCAGAAAAGAAAGGTTATTTAAAACACGTTTTTTTTTCCCCGGCATTCTGATCGATCCATCTCGGCGAATTCATATTTAATCCAAGTTAATCTATATATGCTAATGCGTTCGATCAACGGCAAAAAGAAGCTAAATGTTATGAGCCTTATGTTCTGACCTTTTGCTGCATCTGGCGGGTGTTCACACCTCTCTTCACACACGCACAGGATGTCTGCAAAACATGTGTAATTTCACACAAATGCACCTCCATTCTTCCTCCGGTCTTGTGCTCTATACTTCATATTTTGATATTGAAGTATACTACCAGAAATCCCACATTAATGTAGTATTCTGTGAATATTAGGCATTAACAGAGGTGGGAGTACAAATCATTTTAGCCATGCAAGCAATTCTCAAAGTTCAGGGAAGTCCATCTTCGTGCAGAAATCCCACATTTTTAGGCAGTTTTGTTTCAGGGTACAAGAGATAACTGCCACTACAGAGAAATTATTCTCTCATTTATGTACAACCTTGTGTCAAGTACCTTCTTAACGTCACCAGTAGCTACGTGTGAAAGGCTACGGTCGAGTGTTTTGTTGTTTTGTGCTCGGTGCTGCATCTGCTGCCACAGCTGGAGGCTCGGGGTACGCAATATCTCGACTATGATGTCATGATTAATGAGGGGACGGAGATTGTGGCTTAGCGGACACATGCAAGCTGGTTCTGGGCAGGGAAAGCATTTTTTACGGACAATATAACAATCAGTAAGAAAAAAAAATGTAAGTAAGTTTGAGCATTGGATTTGTTTTTTGAGCTTAAACATAACCAAAACTTAATGATAATGGTGGCAAATCAGATCATCCTTAAACAAGCGATTTGGGAAATTACAGATTATGTGGTCCTTTCGCTCGTTGCACCAGGAAAGACTTCAAATATATAGAAAATATAAGTGTAAATTTCCACTTAAACAAGTCTACACTACTTTAATTTTGCAATACCAGACAATTGGAGATCTCAAAGTCAATAAATCATCTGGTGACGGCTGCTACTCATGCCTTACCTGAGGAATTGCTTTCCCACATTCTTCTCTGCAGTGAAACAAACTGGATATATGGTGAGTCACTTAATAATTGAAAATGGATGTCTGGAGTATCATTATATGGTACGACAGTTGTTGACAAGCACACGACATCTGCATGTCACCACCCTAAAGACTTTGGATTGGTCCTTTAATGCCATTACTGTTTGTTTTAACTCAGTTTTAGCAGCGAACAATCGCAGGAAGTCCCCAGTCTCTACTAATTGAAACTGGTTAGTTTGGTATTACTTGGTCCAGATGTGAACAACTCAAACCATGAGAGGAAGGAGGAGGAGGAGGAGGAGGAGATGGTCACATGACAACACGAGTCTCATAACCAGCTGCATGTCACTTTGATATTTAAAATAAAAAATAAAAGAGAACACAAAAACGTCGACATGCCACAGTATGCATGTGAAGCAGTGGGCGGCGTTAGTGGGACTGGGAGGCCCTCACTGAGCTCACACATGCTTTTTATTGCCGCGTGTGAAGTGCTTTGCTAAACACTTTATAGTCTGCTAAAAAGACGACGCAATGCCCGACTCACAGTGCCGGAGCAGTGCAGCGTGTTTGTAATTAAGTAGTTAGAAATCAAAGCAATATGTGGAATGATTAATATTTAATAACATGGAGTTTTTATGGCTCGGTTAATTGAATACCTTATCTTTATTATGCAGATGCTTCATAAATATGAAATATTACACATTACAGATAGCTGCTCTTGAAAACCCCACTGAAGCATTTAGAAATATAATTAAGCTTAGCAAAAAATAAACCCTAAACTTTTTTTTTCCTCTTTGCAGTTTTTTCCTCTGGAAGCTTTATCTACAATGAACCTACATCAACAAAATAATAAATAGCTGTTGGACTCGCATAGAATGTAACGTTTTTCATCGCGCAAAAAAAAAAAAAACTTATTTTGTTATTGCTTCTCTTCCTGTTGCAAAAGGAAAAAAAGTATTTTGTCTTTTATTCTTTAAAGATCAATGTAAGCTCTCAGAGAGGGTTGATTAATCGTGGGATTACGTCTGAGCTCGACCGCCGAATATTTCAATATAAAAATGTAATCTTGTCATTGTTTGCTGCTCTGTGGTCAGAGCAGGCACGCTGGATTTGAGGAGTCCGACAGTGATCGCCTGCAGTGGATTACTCAAATCCACGTGCGGTATTAAAGCTGAACGGTTGACATACCTTATACGCTTCTATGTACTGTATGTTTAAACAAACAGACTGTAAAATATTCATTCTCAGTTTGGGTTAAACCCAAGAATGTTTGGATCGATTGACTGTGGTGACGAATGTGTTGTGTAGGGCATTGGTTACCAACCTGGAGGTCCTGACCTCAACTAGGGGTCACCGAAGCTTGAATAAGATATGAAATATGCATAAAATATAATCAGGGGTCAACAGTTTACTCAATACGCAATGGCCCACTAACGCAAAATTGCGTAGAAATTGGTATATTTGTGATTTAGTGCCCCCAGTTTAAGTTTTCTTCTTAGCTTCCTCGGTCAACATCCTCCTCCGTCTCTTTGCATCTTCTATGCGTCCATCACAAAACTCTGTAAATCACACAGAGTTGAGGAAGAACAAAATGTAATGCAGTTTCACCAAAGTTAAATTAATATAATTAGCATGAATACTACAAAAAGGTTTAATGTACACTAAAACAATTTTCAATGATATTCTTAAGGTTTTCATTGAGTTTTCCATTTTATGAACGGCTCTAAAGATAAAGGATGTTCAAAACTGTTTGCTGACTGCCCAATTTTTGCAAAGTTTCTACCACTACACACCAGAAGATGAACACTATCTGGGTTAGAATGGAATATTTCTTTCTTGGGCTACTTTCAAGCCAAAATGTCACTTTTACTCTGAGATATTTGTCGGCGTTTTGTCATGAAATTTGTTTGAACTCATTCTTCGCTCCAGGGAATAAAAAACTTTTGATTCAAATCTTGTAGCAACACACTCTGGACAAACGTAACATTTTTTTTTAGACCTTATTGAAATCAGCCTAGACTATTGTATATGTTAAATGACACCACACAAAACTGTGTCGCTGATCAAATATGCTGAAGCACAGTGTTTTTTTGTGCTTTTATATTTTTATTCAGAAAACATGAAAAGTATGCTGTGTTTTGGAACAAGGTTCAAACTAGAGAAACTAAAACTCTCCACTAAAAGCCACACTAATGACATTTTTCAGGTGGCTTAGAAACTGCTACTGATAAATCCCTCTACATCACACACTGCTATGATTTATCTGGTTGGGAATCTGATATACAGTATACTCACAAGTTGTGGATTCTTCTCAGAGTTTTGCGAAAAGCACAACACTGGTCTGATATACTGTATAATGTGAATATGGAGGAGGCAGAGCAGTAAAGCAAACAACAGGTCCATGGGCAGTGTTATCCGTTCTTCATATATGAGCACTCCATGTATAGGCAGTTGGCCATATTACCTGAGGTAGTAGCAATCCCGTTTGCCACAGCTCCTACAGGCCGATGGATCAGAAGTGAAGATACACCTCCTGAAGGTTTGAGGAGGAAGTCCTCCCACTTATTCTACCCCTCTAACCTGCAGCACAGTGGCCCATGGTGGGATTTTGACCATGCCTTGGTGATGCATGAACCAACATGTTTGGAGGCTGCACCTCGACTGCTTCAGATAACAGTAAGAGTGGAGGATCAAAGTCGGGAGACCCTGGGATTTTATTATCTATGACGAAATGATGAACTGTCTCCGCTTTGGTAAGCAACAAAAAGTTTCAGGAAAAACTATGTATCAGCCAAAAGCTAACGTCAGACTGGTCGTATTTGGATCTGATGAGGGCAGTACAGACTGAGTGCTGTGGATGAAATACTACTCTGTAGTCTCATAAAGAACTACAGTTCATTGCATCTTGGGATTTATTTTTGTTACTCTGAAGTACTTCAAAGTTCGGCTATGATGAAAATGGTAGAGAGGGATGTCCCTGATCAGGAACTGCCAACAGAAAACAACAAGTAGAGTCTGGATTGCCTTAAGCGAAGGGTTGGCAGAGCCAAGCGTCATTCATTGGAGGAATGCAATGGACGTGAGGTAACACTGTATCTCTATAACAATTGATCAGCAGATGGGCTTATTAACAAGAATCAGTGTCCCAATACTGAGTAGCCATTGGCATCAATGTTTGTTGGCAAGTTTTTGCCAAACCAAATTTAGCTACATGATAGTGTTTGGTTGTAAACTTTACAAACATAAATTCAATGAACCCCGAACACAATATTCTTAGTCGTTGCCTTTTGAAATCAGTAAACAGTTATTGATGATTGGTTTTATAATGACTTGTTTAGGACTCAACATTTACCGTATTTTCAGGAGTATAAGTCGCACCAGCCAAAAAATGCATAACAAAGAAGGAAAAAACATATATAAGTCGCACTGGAGTATAAGTCGCATTTTTTGGGGGAAATTTATTTGATAAAATCCAACACCAAGAACAGACATATCATCTTGAAAGGCAATTTAAAATAAAAATAGAATAGAGAACAACAGGCTGAATAAGTGTACGGTATCCTAACGTTACATGACGCATAAACAACGAACTGAGAACGTGCCTGGTATGTTACCGTAACATATTAAGAGTTATTCAGATAACTATAGCATAAAGAAAATGCTAACAAGTTTACCAAACCATCACTTTCACTCCAAATCATTAAATCCAATTAAATCTTCATACTTGGTGTCACTTTTAAACACCCCCTCCTCCCACTCCGGAGGTAGACGATGTGCCGCTTCCTCTTCTAACTCCAAACTTTGTTTCTGCTGCTCGATTACCGTTTTCGGCTGCATATTTCACTAGCTTCTAATCTACAGAATATAATTTTCTTTTTGGTGCCATTTTTGTTCAGCCCTTCTCAGTTGTTTTTATAAGTTACCACCAATGTTGAAATTATCAACACAGGCCCAGAGCACCCTCTTGCGGTTTTGTGTGAAATGATGAATAATTTCACACATAGGTCGAGTATAAGTCGCACCCCCGCCCAAACTATGAAATAAAACTGCGATTTAAAATCCGAAAAATACGGTAAATTGTCTTAACTTGGGACTTGCTGGTGTTGACTTGGGATTTCATAACCGAGAGTCTTATAATATGATGACATTGCGTCACCTTTGCTTTCTAAACCTTATGTTAGGCAATAATCTGGATTTTCAAGGTACCAACCAGAACCAAAAGAAAACATCAGGTGTTTTCTGGGTGTTTCGTCTGCCCTGCTGTGATCTCCCCACTGCCACCTTTCCTTTGATATATGTTTTCGTGATGAATTCAAGCCTCAGCGTTTTCAAAACCCCCTCACTCAGTCAAGTCACATGATGGCCTCTCTTCATGGAATAGTGACAGACAGCCTGTTTTCCCTCCACTTCTCTCCTCTTTGCCATAAGCTGTCATGTCAGTCATTCTGGGCTGAAGGCGCCTCGGGTTCCCCTGAGGTTCTCACTTTAATGTGACACGATGGCAGACATTAACCTGGAATTAAATCTTAAAGGTAAGATGGCGACAGGGATTTGTGGCTGTCACAGAAGCTTACAGGCAATGTGGCGCATTTTATTTTTATTTTATTTTATTTTGCAGCGAGGGTGGGGAGAGAGAGAGGGAGGGAGGGAGGAGGGGGAGAATGTAATTAACCTCCTCGGTGGGGGAAATTCTATTACAAGCTCCTATTCTGCCATGCAAAGTGTGGTGCGGGGAGATGTCACAGGCCGTCAAGCAGAAAGCCAGGGCTGTCTGCATTTTAAACCAAACTTCCAATTTTCTCCCCCTATCTTTCTTCATTCTCACTGAAGCTGGAAATTGAGTATGGCACACTTATGTGAAGAGGGAGGGAGGGGAATAAAAGGTAAGCTGCTTCTCAGGAGTTTAACAAGTTATTTATTCAATCCACATTACCTGTATGTTAGTATGGGAAAAACACTGGAGGTGTTTGTTCTTTCCGGAGCACCCGGTAATGTATACGTCCCCCAAAAAGTCTTGAACTGAACTCAGAAACTCTTGTTATCGATTCAACCCCAAAAGCCAGCCTTTGAAAATCATTGCCAAAATCATTTTTAAATATATCGTTACCTTTTTTAAATATTCAAACAAAGAGAAAAGATAAATGTAGCAACAAAACACAATGTAACATGTTTTAGCATGGATTTGGGTCATGGAGGTTTCTCTAAAATTAACTAAAAACCCAGGAGTGGGTTTACAAATCTTATCACTGTCCTAAAAGTATTTCGGGAATCTCCAAAGAGTCTTCGAACCATCTGGATGGAAACAGATTTTGTTCACCGAATGATTAACATGTTTCCCAAGTTGCACCTCTGTTTCTGAAAAAAATAATAAAAGGACAGCAGCCTGACATGTACTTTTTTTAGAAATCTTATTATGTCACAGGGAAACTGATGCTATTAAATTAAAAAATACACACAACCAGTGCGTAAACATAAAAATAAATCCTGCAGTTAACTGTGTCTTACAAACCAGACTGATAAAGGAATTTATGCTTTTAGACATTTTGTATCTGAACTCACTGATGACAACATTCGCAGGTGCGTTTTTAAGCTTATTCACTGCGAGGGCGACGAAGCAAGTCTCCTTAGACCAAAGAGCACACCCCAAGGTATAACACAAGACTTGTTTATAGAAAAGAAAAGTTCAACTCAATGAACTCGATCTAAAATAGTTACAATTTGATTGCTTTGATTATTAGGCCAGCGTGCAATGTGGAAACAGGAAAGACTTGCTGTTGATGTGGTTGACAAAAACAGGAGAGTCGAGGATCTGGAGCAATTTTTAAAACAGGTGGAGAACGTGCTTTTGCTCACAATCCTCAATATGAAGCAGCTGACTGATGACTGTGTAAACATAGATCATTTCTAGAGTTGCACGATACCCACGGTATACCCGGTACCCCGCGGTACCAAATCATACCCGTCGCTACTATACTAGAAATTTTACACGACGGTACTACCGTGGATTACTATACTACCGGTGCCAGTCTCCGCTACATAGCGGCCGCCTCTGCTCTCCTCCCGGCTTCTCACTGCATGCTACTCACTCGTAAAAAAACATGGCATGTGCTGCAACCGAACTACACAGCTGCTGAATGATTGGCTGTTTGCCCGTTACTGGTGACGTCCAGGGATGTGATAGGCTGTTGCACGCTGGGTCCGCCCGTCTGTTAGCTGATTGGCTGTTCGCGTGTTTCTGCCGGCAAGCATGAACTCCATGAAGAGAGCTCCGCTTCGATAGAAACTCGCTTCAAAACAAACAACAAGCTAAAGTTCTGTCTCGCCCAGACACGAGATGACACACTCACCGTGGCAGAAGCACCGGGCCCGAGCAGCGAGTCTGCCGTGGGGTCTTCGTCAGTGGCAACACTAATTTTGCTTAAAAACAAACGTTGTTGTTTCAAACTAACTTGTACAAATACATTGTAGTTTATAAAGATAATAATAATAAAAAAAGGCCGCAGTATCGCGTTAATACCCGGAACCGCGATACTTTGTCTGGTATAGTATCGTGGTTACTCATTTTAGTATCGTGACAACTCTAATCATTTCTGGTGCTAAATGTGTCTCATGAAAGTGTTTCAGGTTCATTTTGGTAGCTACTTTGTTTACAGCATGGTTTTCATCGGGCAGTGATGATTTGTTTTTCGTGTTGTGTCGCGACTTCTAATTTCATGGTCGGGGTGAGGGAAAGATTGTGATTTTGAATAAAAACGACTTTGTTAAGGTCGTGTTTAAAAGAAACTAATACTGTAAAAGTATTTGCTTAAAGAACAGAAATCAAATCAGTGTTTGATTATATCGTCACATGACAATATCTGCCGGAGAATCCACAGAAATCCCCGAGTGAACGTCCACTGTTTCATTCCTCTTCATCCAGAGAAATTAGCGGATGTGTTCAGCATTGTTTTGCAAAGTGCTTTTCACGTTCCGGTCTTTCAGCTGTGGATGGGAAGCTGAGCGCCGAAAGACCACTTTACACTAAGAACAGCATGAGTATTAGAAATGGAATTAAAAAGGGTGGGTTTAATGGCCTCAAGAAAATTGCAGGCCACATGAGACCCCCCCCCTTTGGTTCTGCCTCCCTGGAGCTTTGACTGACAGCTCCGGTGCTGCAATTGTGTCACTCCCCTGCCAGCGGAGGCTGCTTTGGCTCTACGTTCACGGAGGCATCTACAGAGAGGAGGACTATCTATGACAAAAGCGGCTCTTTGTGCTACACTTCCTGGCACTTCTCGGGACAGATGTACCATTCACCTCCCCAAAAATCAGCAGCCATGTTGCAAATTGTTACCATTGTGAGGAGTCACGGCAACCGGGGACGTAGTGGAGGGTAAACTTGCAAAGATGCCAGTTCAGCCATCTTTGTGTGGAGGAGGAGTGGGAGTAAAACTGGGCTGCTTACAGATACAGCAGTCTGCCAACTTCAAGCTGCACCCATTAACTTTGAGATGTTCTAACAGAGACACATGTGGCCTTCAGACCTATGGATGCATGCGCATGGGCACACGGGGAATGTGACACAAAGCCCTGCCAGTAGTTTCAGAGTTTCACTGATTGACAGGTGGTGGTGACGCTTTGAAAACACGGATGTAAAAGATGCAAATTTCAAAATGTGAAATTAAAATTGCAAAAGGGTGGAAATGCACTGAACATGTTTGTCAAGCCTTGAGGACGGAGAGTAACACTGAATATAAACAAATGTCCTGCTTACAAAGATCACATTTAAAGACTTCGATCACCACAGGCGTGCAGCATCGAGAACGTTCTCCTTTACTACCCTAATTTTAACACATTTCATAATTTTGTATTCGAGATGGCAGGCTCTCTCTTGTCTCTGGCTCAGCCTGAAGCTCGGAGGCATGTTTTGCGATGACAGGGTGCAAACATGCCTCCGAGTGGGCGGAAGGTGAGTTTTTGGGGTTGTGCGGGTCAAAAAGGGGCACGACAACACATTTTTGCCCTCGGGGGCCCTAACAGGTTAATTCAGCCGTGACGTCTCCGGATATAAATGACACTAAGTCATTGTGTTATTGCACAGATTTCATCACTGTGGAAGGTAAAGCTCTGCTTTTTTAAAAACTATAATTATAATATAACTATAACTATAATTACTGGAGTGTTTATGGTTATTTCCTATTTGGAGGCTGCAAATGTAGCTTCCTTTTGATTTTAAAATCCGGATGCGAAATCAATAACTCAAAAACACAAAGAAACAAAGTGAAATAATACAATGCACAGGATGCATAACTGAGCAAGCTTAAAAAATGTAAATAAAGCTAATTTGTTTTGTGGTGTGTGTGTGTGTGTGTCAGGGCAGACGGTGAAGCGTGAAGCGGCTCGGATGGGTAGCATCTGCATAGCGATCCTGCTCTCTATTTATGCGGTTATGAGACTAGATGTGAGTATAAACCACATTAGACTTCTCCCAAGCAGGAAATATCCCGGGTGTCAGCCTGCATTCTGTCAGTGTTCTCACTGATTGCTTCCTACATTTCATTATGCTAAATGCGGCTTTTTACACATGCGGCGGGGAGTGTTTTATAGGGAGGACGGCCAGGAGACGCATACTGGGAGCGTCTGAGCATGCCAGCCATGAACAGAGAGTGTCCCCAGCCAGCTGCTTATTGTGAACAGGTTTTTAAAAGCTTGTGACAGGGTGAACTGCAACAGCAGACATCCTCAATCCTACTCCTGCAATTCCAGTGGTTCAACAAGGCTGAAGACAAAGCCTCCGAGATCAGTTTGGCAGAGGGACGCCCGAAACGTATCTGCATTGGAAACCTGCTGTAAGAAATCCCCCCTTGGCTAGCTTAAGCTGCACAATAAAAACAGGACAAAAGAGGAAGGCAGTAAATTAGTTCAATCAGCTTAGAGTGCATCTATCGCCGCTGTCATAATGACACTATTAAGTATGGAAATTTAGGCCAGCGCTTAAATTCAGTTGGACTCTCTTGTAAATAAAGGCAAAGTTAAAACTGGCTGTCAATTTCTCCCCCCAAAGGCCGTATTACAGAAATGATCCAAAACAAATAGGAGGTTCTCTGCGTGATCAAATGTCAACGCCAAGAGAGAGAGAGGGGGGGGGGCAGGCAGGTGTCCTCTGGGTACGTCACATGACCCATTAGCTCTTGGCAATACAGAAACCCTTCAATTGGAACAGGAATTAGGAGCTGCCAAATAGAGGACTGGACTAATGTCAGGCTAGGCCACAGATGCTTCCATGCAGCGGATGTCTGTCATTTCGTGGCCGTCTCTACATTTAGGCGGCAGGAGGGAGGGAACGAGACGCTCCCGCTAACATGCCGCTCCTCGCCATGTCCAAGTAGTTGTCTGTGTTTGATCAGGCATTGCAAATAAAAGCTTTCTTTCTTTCTGCTGCTGCTGACATTTGGAGTTTTGGAAGGTCATAATTTGAAAGAAATCTGTCAATATGGCTGATGTGTTCTTCCTCTTCTATTAAAAAGCTTCAACCTGGAGATCAGTGAGGAATTATTGGTAGGGAAAGCCAAAGACTACCACTGTATGCACTGTGAACGCTGCTAGTGCTTTTCGGCCTATAGACTTTATATTGGGCTAACAAAACATTACTAGGTCCTGCTAATTTAAAAATACATGATGCAAAGCATATTAATTATCATTGTTTATAGTTGTAGGTCTATTGTCAACAGCTTTTCCATTGGCACTTGCGGCTGTGCAGTCAAACCAACCAACCAATTTGCCTTTTCCATTACCAGTTTAAACACAAAGAGCTGTGCCGAGTTGTACCCAAAATGGACCATCTCCAGAGTCAGGTCAGAGCTAACCCACCTTCAATTGGGTTGTGGCTACGTCAGATGGGTTTCGTCATCATTCATGGATTGTTAAGCGACATATATAAGAGGTAGATGCCCAGCAAAACCATGAAAATAAGTAGCTGGCTACCAACAACCACCGCACAGTGCAACAGTAAACAGTGCTAAAGATGGTGCTGCTTCTAAATGGCACCAAAGCCTCTTCAAGTCAAGAAGGATGCAAATCTCTGCCGTGTTGGGCTGACGTGCCGAGTCGAACCGAGACAAGCCAAGCCTGCACGTGGAAAATATGGAAAATAAATGTGGACCAAGAATTCGTAAATCAATGTGACGATACAAGGGACATTGAACAACTCTACATTTATACACTCAATCATATATTAAAAAATACAGCTCAATTATAAATCAAAGTATAAGAATATTGGAGAATGATACAGAGTTTGAACAGTATTAATATATATATATATATATATATATATATAAGTCCTTGTTTACGTTATTACATTACTGCCTTTGATGTTTTTTGCTATTCAGAGTTCATCGTGCTGCTCTTCTTCATGACTTAATTCACCGCACTGACGGAGAGAAGCCCCCGGTTAAAGCACCATGTTGGAACGAGAGGAAAAGCCGCTGTAGGCTGGTATGTAGCTCGCCTCTCCAGTGGAGAGCACTGGAAAAAGGGGGATGCCAGTTCTTCCACAACTTCCCACCAACACGAAAGCGTCAGTGCATAGAGCTGATAACAAAATATGCAGAGTCAAGCCTTTGATAAACAAGCTGCTCTTACTCCCTGCTGGGACAAACCGTCTTTCTGGGATCCCAGGCTGGAGTGTTTTCCATGGTAATTCCACCACTACGAGCACCACTACCAACTCCTCAGCCCCTTTCCAGAATACATGCCAAATGCTGAGTGATAATCCCTCTTTATGAAGACACAACACTGAATTGCTTCATTGTAAAGAAACTCAAACTGTACAGATGAACAACTTGACAAACTTTATCCCATTTTTTCCTGTTTCCTGCTTTTGTATACACAGTTTATTTATAACAGTTTAATAGAAAAGGATCCGTTGATCTGTTGACTTGGTACAAAGGTCTCTGCTGGTTGCCTCACACTACAATTTTAAAAACTCTATAGCAATATACCCCCCAACATCACTGAGAAGTGGAGTTTATCTAGTAGCAATATGTTGAAATCATTTACAGTCTTGTGAAACTGTCTGAGATAATCATAAAGTCTTAAGTGAAGAAATTGGGGGCATCAATTAGATGAACACTGTGACAATTCTTACAATATCTAGAACAACAATAAGAAGGTATAAATATAAGAATAAATAAAAGTAACAAACAACAGTATCCATTTAAAATCTGCCCGAGGTAACAAAAATGATAAATGCGTACGTTTGGCTCAGTGGGTAGCTGGAAACACGCCAGCGTTGTTTTAAAGATTTTACTTTTTTACTCCCAGCAGGTACAAAAACGTAACATTGACAAACCGACTCAATCTTCCGTCAGCGGCAATGGTTACTTGCTCTTGCAGCTCGTCTCGGAGATATAGGCTGTAAAGATGGCCACATTTTTTAAGCCTGTATATAAATCTCTTCTGTTAGGCAGAGCTTGTGCTCTTCTCCCATTTTCTTCAAACTTTCTCATGATTTGTGTTGCTGTTTTTTTTTTTGCTTCTTTGTTTTAATGTACGAACCACAAATCCTCAAAACCTCGCCATGTGGATTCGAAAACTAAGTCGGTCTAGATATTCTATGTTAAACATGGAGAAACATTTAGAATTTGTACAGAGCATACTGTATGATTTGAATCATTGTGCTGCTCCACCTTTTTGCTGATTACAGTGATTGCAGTGATTTACAGAAGCAGACGATCAGGCTGTGTTCATCGAGCATACACCCAAACAAGACCTAGTTTTAATATGAGATTTCCATGAAACACACACACACACTAAATTCTTAGCGTGCATCCCAAATACATCAAGTTTTTATACATATAAATTTCATAAACCTGAATATCTCCTGGAGATATTTTCAGCTGCAGATGTGTTTTGCACACACATTTGCACATCCTGGGACCGCATTTGTTATTGGAAACACAAAGCCATTCACAGAAGGCTCTGTTGTTCTGAGCAAAAAAGCTTTTTCTAAAAATACAACACAGAGATCTGGTGTTCGGCCAATTGGATTAGGTGCCAAATCACTCTCATCTCTTTTGAAAGCCAGCTCTGTAATGCAAAGTTTATTGCTTTTGCATTTCCCTCCAAAATAGCTGATTATGTTCTTCAAGCTGAATATGAATTTGTAATTGTTGCATGATTATAAAGTGCAATTAAAGGCATTTGAATACTTCAATTTGATCCGAAAGTGTAGCCTGAAAATAAAAGCAGACTCGGTATAACAAAGAATAAACAAATTCTCATTCTTTAGGCGAAAGTGAAGTTAAGTAAATAAACATTTATGGACTGATATGGTATGGAAATGCTGTAGCTGTGCAGCGCTCTCTCTACCTCCTCACTCTCGCTCTCTCAGGTCAACAGTAAAAGGATCCGACCCACAGATTGACTTATCTACCTGAATCCAATTTTCATGTTCACTGACTGCAATGAGCGGCTTCATTCCAGGATGAATTACGCTTTTTCTATCAGCTTTTGATAAACAAATCGAGCGCTGCTTCAAGCCCCCGAAAGGAAAAAATGTTGAGCATTCAGTATGAATAAATCACGGGTTAGAAGCGCACAGTTCGGGCCGAGGGAGGGGGGGTTATTTAGAAACCGAGTTATGATACCGCAATCTGTCTGCATGTAGCAAAGTGAAAGAAAAGTTATTCTCTAAAGCAAAGCAACTGTCCTGTAAAATTGTTTTCTTTCACATTTCTTTTTTTGTTTGACCAGCTATAACATAGAACCTCCAGCTACAACATATAACCTCCAGCTACAACATATAACCTCCAGCTATAACATATAACCTCCAGCTACAACATATAACCTCCAGCTACAACATATAACCTCCAGCTACAACATATAACCTTCAGCTACAACATATATAACCTTCAGCTACAACATATATAACCTCCAGCTACAACATATAACCTCCAGCTACAACATATAACCTCCAGCTACAACATATAACCTTCAGCTACAACATATATAACCTTCAGCTACAACATATATAACCTCCAGCTACAACATATATAACCTCCAGCTACAACATATATAACCTCCAGCTACAACATATAACCTCCAGCTACAACATATAACCTTCAGCTACAACATATATAACCTCCAGCTACAACATATATAACCTCCAGCTACAACATATATAACCTCCAGCTATAACATATAACCTCCAGCTACAACATATAACCTTCAGCCAAAACATATAACCTTCAGCTACAACATATAACCTCCAACTACAACATATAACCTTCAGCCAAAACATATAACCTCCAGCTACAACATATATAACCTTCAGCTACAACATATAACCTCCAGCTACAACATATATAACCTTCAGCTACAACATATAACCTCCAGCTACAACATATAACCTCCAGCTACAACATATAACCTCCAGCTACAACATATATAACCTTCAGCTACAACATATAACCTCCAGCTACAACATATAACCCCCAGCTACAACATATAACCTCCAGCTACAACATATATAACCTCCAGCTACAACATATAACCTCCAGCTACAACATATAACCTTCAGCTACAACATATAACCTTCAGCTACAACATATATAACCTTCAGCTACAACATATATAACCTCCAGCTACAACATATATAACCTCCAGCTACAACATATATAACCTCCAGCTACAACATATAACCTCCAGCTACAACATATAACCTTCAGCTACAACATATATAACCTCCAGCTACAACATATATAACCTCCAGCTACAACATATATAACCTCCAGCTATAACATATAACCTCCAGCTACAACATATAACCTTCAGCCAAAACATATAACCTTCAGCTACAACATATAACCTCCAACTACAACATATAACCTTCAGCCAAAACATATAACCTCCAGCTACAACATATATAACCTTCAGCTACAACATATAACCTCCAGCTACAACATATATAACCTTCAGCTACAACATATAACCTCCAGCTACAACATATAACCTCCAGCTACAACATATATAACCTTCAGCTACAACATATAACCTCCAGCTACAACATATAACCCCCAGCTACAACATATAACCTCCAATTACAACATATAACCTTCAGCTACAACATATAACCTCCAGCTACAACATATAACCTCCAGCTACAACATATAACCTCCAACTACAACAAATAACCTTCAGCTACAACATATAACCTCCAGCTACAACATATAACCTCCAGCTACAACATATAACCTCCAGCTACAACATATAACCTCCGACTACAACATATAACCTCCGACTACAACAAATAACCTTCAGCTACAACATATAACCTCCAGCTACAACATATAACCTTCAGCTACAACATATAACCTCCGACTACAACATATAACCTCCAGCTACAACATATAACCTTCAGCTACAACATATAACCTCCAGCTACAACATATAACCTTCAGCTACAACATATAACCTCCAGCTACAACAAATATAACCTCCAGCTACAACATAGAACCTTCAGCCAAAACATATAACCTTCAGCTACAACATATAACCTCCAACTACAACATATAACCTTCAACCAAAACATATAACCTCCAGCTACAACATATATAACCTTCAGCTACAACATATAACCTCCAGCTACAACATATATAACCTTCAGCTACAACATATAACCTCCAGCTACAACATATAACCTCCAGCTACAACATATAACCTCCAGCTACAACATATATAACCTTCAGCTACAACATATAACCTCCAGCTACAACATATAACCCCCAGCTACAACATATAACCTCCAATTACAACATATAACCTTCAGCTACAACATATAACCTCCAGCTACAACATATAACCTCCAGCTACAACATATAACCTCCAACTACAACAAATAACCTTCAGCTACAACATATAACCTCCAGCTACAACATATAACCTCCAGCTACAACATATAACCTCCAGCTACAACATATAACCTCCGACTACAACATATAACCTCCGACTACAACAAATAACCTTCAGCTACAACATATAACCTCCAGCTACAACATATAACCTTTAGCTACAACATATAACCTCCGACTACAACATATAACCTCCAGCTACAACATATAACCTTCAGCTACAACATATAACCTCCAGCTACAACATATAACCTTCAGCTACAACATATAACCTCCAGCTACAACAAATATAACCTCCAGCTACAACATAGAACCTTCAGCTACAACATATATAACCTCCAGCTATAACATATAACCTTCAGCTACAACATATAACCTCCGACTACAACATATAACCTCCAGCTACAACATATAACCTTCAGCTACAACAAATAACCTCCAGCTACAACATATAACCTTCAGCTACAACATATAACCTCCAGCTACAACAAATATAACCTCCAGCTACAACATATACCCTCAAGCTACAACATATAACCTCCAGCTACAACATATAACCTCCGACTACAACATATAACATCCGACTACAACAAATAACCTTCAGCTACAACATATAACCTCCAGCTACAACATATAACCTTCAGCTACAACATATAACCTCCGACTACAACATATAACCTCCAGCTACAACATATAACCTTCAGCTACAACATATAACCTCCAGCTACAACATATAACCTTCAGCTACAACATATAACCTCCAGCTACAACAAATATAACCTCCAGCTACAACATAGAACCTTCAGCTACAACATATAACCTTCAGCTACAACATATATAACCTCCAGCTACAACATATGACCTTCAGCTACAACATATAACCTCCGACTACAACATATAACCTCCAGCTACAACATATAACCTCCAGCTACAACATATAACCTTCAGCTACAACATATAACCTCCAGCTACAACAAATATAACCTCCAGCTACAACATAGAACCTTCAGCTACAACATATATAACCTCCAGCTATAACATATAACCTTCAGCTACAACATATAACCTCCGACTACAACATATAACCTCCAGCTACAACATATAACCTTCAGCTACAACAAATAACCTCCAGCTACAACATATAACCTTCAGCTACAACATATAACCTCCAGCTACAACAAATATAACCTCCAGCTACAACATATACCCTCAAGCTACAACATATAACCTCCAGCTACAACATATAACCTCCGACTACAACATATAACCTCCGACTACAACAAATAACCTTCAGCTACAACATATAACCTCCAGCTACAACATATAACCTTCAGCTACAACATATAACCTCCGACTACAACATATAACCTCCAGCTACAACATATAACCTTCAGCTACAACATATAACCTCCAGCTACAACATATAACCTTCAGCTACAACATATAACCTCCAGCTACAACAAATATAACCTCCAGCTACAACATAGAACCTTCAGCTACAACATATAACCTTCAGCTACAACATATATAACCTCCAGCTACAACATATAACCTTCAGCTACAACATGTAACCTCCGACTACAACATATAACCTCCAGCTTCAACATATAACCTTCAGCTACAACAAATAACCTCCAGCTACAACATATAACCTTCAGCTACAACATATAACCTCCAGCTACAACAAATATAACCTCCAGCTACAACATATAACCTCAAGCTACAACATATAACCTTCAGCTACAACATATAACCTCCAGCTACGACATATAACCTCCAGCTACAACATATAACCTTCAGCTACAACATATATAACCTTCAGCTACGACATATAACCTCAAGCAATGACATATAACCTCCAGCTACAACAAATATAACCTCCAGCTACAACATATACCCTCAAGCTACAACATATAACCTCCAGCTACAACATATAACCTCCGACTACAACATATAACCTCCGACTACAACAAATAACCTTCAGCTACAACATATAACCTCCAGCTACAACATATAACCTTCAGCTACAACATATAACCTCCGACTACAACATATAACCTCCAGCTACAACAATAACCTTCAGCTACAACATATAACCTCCAGCTACAACATATAACCTTCAGCTACAACATATAACCTCCAGCTACAACAAATATAACCTCCAGCTACAACATAGAACCTTCAGCTACAACATATAACCTTCAGCTACAACATATATAACCTCCAGCTACAACATATAACCTTCAGCTACAACATGTAACCTCCGACTACAACATATAACCTCCAGCTTCAACATATAACCTTCAGCTACAACAAATAACCTCCAGCTACAACATATAACCTTCAGCTACAACATATAACCTCCAGCTACAACAAATATAACCTCCAGCTACAACATATAACCTCAAGCTACAACATATAACCTTCAGCTACAACATATAACCTCCAGCTACGACATATAACCTCCAGCTACAACATATAACCTTCAGCTACAACATATATAACCTTCAGCTACGACATATAACCTCAAGCAATGACATATAACCTCCAGCTATAACATATATAACCTCCAGCTACAACATATAGTGTGAGTGAGTGTGAGTGTGATATAATGTGACAGCAAACACACTGTCAGAAAAACAACGGGAAACAAACCATGAATGGCTAGAAAATGTTACACTCTTTGCCTTATTTGTATCCATCTATAAATTACAGCGACAAGTTCTGAACAACAGTAAAAAAAGGAGTTATTGAGTACAGTCTAGACCGGCTCTCCATAAAAATGTTAAGAGATAACTTCTGTTATTATTTGGCGCTATATAAATATAATTCCTTTAAATTGACAAGGTCAAGCCTACAAAGGAATGAGATTGATGCCTGCACACACAGGATGTCACCATAATCTAAAACGACTGGGTCGGAGCAAGACATTTTCTTGCTGTGAAGGCAAAATAAAACAACAATAAAAGTCTTAATTTGGGTTGCTGAATACGTCTGTGAAGCTGCAGCAGTGAGAAATGTTGGATTTGTTTTTTAGTAGCAACTTAATCCAGCAGGGATACTCTAGGAAAGCGAAGTCAACTTACAAACGGTAGCAATGGATTTATATTATTGGAGGGGTGCATGGGTGGTTATCAACAGATACAATAATGCACTCTGCTGCTAAAATTCATAGGTGCTATAGTTTTTGTTATTCAATACAAACAAAAAGTAAATGTCAGGAAGATGTGTCGTTTTTTTTTTTTAAAGACAAAGATATAAGATATCCCCAGCAGCCTCTGGCAAAGCGATGATGTCAGGACTTTGCCATTTTGTAACATTTAGGACCCAAGTCCCACACACACCAGGACGTCCTAATGTCATTAGTAAAAGGAAGAAGATACGGGACAGTGGAGGCGAGCTGAACTGGCAGGGAGGAACAACAGGGGATGTGACAGGTGTGAGAGAGGGATAACTTGTAAATTCCTGACGGATGAGGTCATTTGGAGCAGGTGATAAGAAATTTAGATTCTAATTTGATGTGAGGACTGCAGGACTGTTTTATAAACCCCGGTAAAGAAAACCCATAACATATATACAGCACTGAAGTAATAATCACGTAAAAGTCAAATTTCCATATAAATTAAAATCTGTTTTGTTACTCTCTATCCCTAATTGATACTAACGCAACAGTGACTCCAGTCGGAGCATGAAATTTGCGCCTTCAAGCAGTTGGTCTGTAGGAAAAGTTTTCAGAATCCTCTGATGCTTCTTTAGGTGTTAAAGTTTGTTCGGAGCGCTGACGCTACTTTCATTTTATTCTACGAAAAATGTGCATGGTTAGCCCAAGAGCTAACCATGGGTTGTCAAGAATCTTTACCAAAAACTCACTAATTAACATTTTGTATTTTGTCTGTTTGATTTGTAGCACACACAGAAATCACAATGTTTTGGAGGTACAACCAGCTTAATACAAGCCATAATTTACGTTTTTAAGTTACGTTTATTGTTATATCTGGTAGCCTTAGTAATTATGACTGTAGTTGTATGTATGTATAGGGTGGATGGGTCAAACAAATGGGATCTTCACCCAGGAGGCTGGGGTTTGTCTCATGTAAAACCAAAACGCAGTGTTGATTTGAGTTACTTAAGTTTTGTTACATGCATAACTTATGTAACGTATTAATTTTAATCTAAAAAATTATCTTTTAACCTTTACCAAGTGGTTTTGTTGCCTGAATTAACCAAGCTGCAACCATTTCACAAAGTTCAGTGCATATGTAACATTAAAGGACATTAAGGTCTGGTATGCTGTTGGCCCATCTGTTGATTATGGCGCCATCTGAGATGTGGCAGCGAAGCAAATATCAAAATCTTTTCTACGATAATTTTCCATTTAAATGATGATAAATGTTCAAATTTCACACAGGTATGCCTTGCACAGCCATTTTTCTCACTTCTCGATGAAGAGAAATCACATACAGTGTGTAAAGGTCATCTCTTCCATCCTTGCTGATCATAAAAGAATTGTGAAAAGGATTTTCGAAGGGTTTGGAGTGATTTGGATCTTTGATTGTTGGATACCATTGACAAATTTCAACACAAAAAAATGTCACCAATAGCCAAATTATAGTAGTATAAAATTATAATTTAATTTAATGTCACTATTGATTAAATAATACAGAATAAAGCGGAATATTTACCAAATTGTTGTGTTTGAATTGCAAAACACGTAATTTATTCACCACGAGAGTGAATATCAACCAATCAAATATACTCAACCCAGTGTTCCCTTTGCCTACTCAAGCATTACCCAGCCACAGAACATTGCATTTTGGGAGATTTTTGGGAGACATTTTGTGGCCAAGGACAAAGGAGAACAGCTTGTCTGAATGTCACACCTGTTTGAACTGCAAAGGGCTCAATCTTAAGACTCAGTAAGCTGGAACTGGCTGTAATGCAATGCCATTACAGTAGAAAAGCAGGTCAGGGCTGCCGAGGCACAGTTCAAAATGCCACTCTGGGTGAGCTGAAGTCGTTTTACCTCAGTAAACTAAACGCTGTCCGCAGAAAGTATTGAGCACGATGTCCTTTCCTTGACCTTCTCAGGGAAAACAGAAATGCCTCCTAAAGGCCAGCAAAGAAAAGATCGTCTCCAGAAAATGTCTGGGGGAAAAAAACTGCTGGATACATAATGTGTTAGCATGTGTCAATATATTTTTATTTTAGAAAATTCATGTTAATAATAATAGAAATGTAGACATCTCTTTACATTCTTTGATGAGCAATGAAGAAAATATTAGGAATGTTGTGATTAATATTTTTTTCAACTTGATTCCTTGATTGCTGAATTGATTTCATGTATGTATATGGGATTCGGAAAACCCAAACTGAGACCAGAACCATCCTGTAACCAGTGGAACATCAGGTCACCATTTACCAAATGAGTCTGAATGAAAAAACGGTTAGGAAGTTTGGTCAACATGAGTTGGAGATTAAATTTTAATATCTGTCAACAATACCATGCTATTTAAGTTACCCTAAAGGACTAGACTGCTTACCATTGATGCTCCAGGACTACCAGGTCTCCTTGTAGACTTGTCTTTCATTATCTGTTGTGGTCCCGAAGAGTTCTGACGCAATCTTCCAGATTTTATCAAACATGTTTGCAGTTATCAGGGCAGCCCCTGATGAGTCTACGAGCAATTTGGGAGATTTTAGAACTTAAGGATCTGTGAACCCTTAACATTACCCGATAATCCAATAATAAATCTGATTGTAGGGAGGTGTGACTGTGGGGTATATCGGACCAAACACATGTAATCTGAGCCCCACTTTTTGGTGAGGCCGTTCCAAAGTCCTACTGTTGGTTATAATACCTCAAATATAGTGACAATAAATTGTATTGAGTCTTCGTTGATGTTAGTTGCACGATTTGCTTCTCTTATATATATATATATATATATATAATGGACCTCTCTTACAGCAGACAAATCACAAGTGTTACTAACAACATTAATGATAGCTCCCATCCATTTAGGAATGTATATCTATGTGGGCAGGCTGAATAAAAAGCAGAAGAAACCAGAAGCAAAGCACTTAACCTGACAGTAGCCACCAGAAGAACTTTGTGGTGGTTTGAAACATAAAAAGATCAATTAGAAGACATAAATAGAAAGATCTACATTGTGCGTCGTACATTTAAACTACATGAAAGACAAGCACTTGAATGCTAGCTGAAGGAAAAGGCCTTGTTATCAACATACGGTTGGACGATTATACATAGCTGGAAAAGAACAAGTGTAACTAATAACATTAATAATGTTCCATTTACTGTATAGAGCCTTGGAACTGAGTGCAGCCATTATGAACATTTTTAGCTTAGTGTTTTATAAGTCAGAGGGAAATATTTTCTACAGCACTTTGTTTCTATTCGGTTATTTGTTCCTTTCTTTGAGGGTTGTTTTTTTATTATTTTATAGACGTTATAAGCGACTATTCTTCTGTTCCTGAGCATTCTCAGCTGACTTGGCTTCATTACAGTTTTCTGTTGTACTTATCAGACACACTATGTATCATCAGAACTTTTATTCAACGTATTTCATTCTGCACCGGAGCTAAATTTGGAGCCGTTTGAAAGGCGCATTATGAGCATCACCCAAACACACCAACATTCACACAAACACGGTATCATCTAGAGACTATGACAATTAAATTAATTTAGGCCACAGTTACTTTATTCCCAGTGAACACCACGGAACACAATATAGATAAGATACACAAGAGCAGTTCATTAAAATCTTTTATAGCCACATTAAACAATGCAACGACAAAACCACACACACACACACACACACACACACACACACACACACACACACACACACACACACACACACACACACTTACAGTATATGCTTTTTATACTTTAGCAGAAGTTTTGCTTCTCACAGTAGGACATTGGCACATTAAACTAATTACATTAACATTAATTATGACTTTGTTCTATTTAGAGCCAGCTCGTACAACAGGCCAACATTTTGACATGCCCATGCTGTACTGCAAGGGTGCTGGTATTAATGCTATGGATACGGATGCTTACACGGCAAGGCAAGGCAAGTGTCGGGCATTTTGCATGATACATGAATGGGTGGAGTTAAAGTAAAAAATAGACACGCCCAGGAGAAGGAGGGGGGTCTCTCCGGTCACGGTACTTAGCAGGCAGCTGGCTCGAACTCAGCTGGAAGACGGCTGCCATTCAGCTGGCGTTCAGCTTGAACGGGAACTTTTAAGTTGCTACTACTGTATGTCAATTGTACTTTGTCACTGTAACAATTTGAACTGCCACTAAGATAACTATACCTTGAAGAAAAATGCAATCAGGTTAGTATTATATAAGAAAATACATTTATATTCAGTCATTTAGCTGACACTTTTATCCAAAGCGACTTACAACAGTGCAACAAAAAACATGAGATTTAGCATGTCCAGTTGTTGGTAGTGCTAGAAAAGGAGGTACTCTCTGAAGAGCTGGAGGTCTTCAGGAGGTTTTTGATGGGTAGGAACAAGTAGCATGTCCCAACAACGGGGAACAACAATTGTCTTAAACGTATGGGTGCCAGAGCAAGGTGTCATTTAGTGGAGGAGGTAACACACGTCTCTACAAGTAAGTGGGTGCAGAAGCGGAGAATACTTTGCCGGCAAGCAAGAGTAATTTGACAGGTAGCCAGTGAAACTCTCTGAGCGGTGGGATAACATGCTGTCTTGGGTTGATTGAAGACCAACCAAGTCTGCAATAATGTAAAACAGTTGTGCACTGAGGTTAATTCAGAGGTAACCTTGGCGTGGTTTACTCATGCAGTCACAATGAGACCCGTACTAACTTTTTTGGTTTTTGACACTTCCTGTTCTTAACTTAACAAATTGTCTTTTTTTTTTTTTAATTTGGCCTTTATTGCTTTCTTTCATTCTTTGACACTTACAGTGTATTACCATAATAGCACCTCACCTTACCTACCTTGTTGTAACTGTTGACAAAAGAGCCCTGACAGTGTCTGACACCGGCTGCTATTCACTCCTTGATGAGGACACACATGCATTTCCAGGACGTTAGGAGCACTGAATGATTTCTAACCTTAACCAGGCAGGTGATGGGCAGGTGTACGTGAAGGCTGCGGAAGGCCGCCCCGCGTTGGGGGGTAATTAATGAGTCTCCATCAAACATGCACCTTGCAGAGGAGCTGGGCTCGGCCTGTCAATGTCCATTACACTACCGCCACGGACCATGAGAAGCCCTGACTCGACATTCCACAAGAAAAGGAGGCAGAAGACTTTTTTGAAGATACTTTGTGGTTGACGTCAGAACACTGGGAGATATAAACTAAAAAGTATACAGTGTTTATCTGCGGAGAGAAGTACAACATTTCATGTGAGCCACACAAATTTCCCTCTTAGCACATTCTCCACACTGACAAGCTTTTAAATGGCAAGAATGGATGATAGACTGGTATAATCAACGGAACAGGAGGTGAGTAATAGCCCCTCTTAAGAAACTCACTGTTAGATTTAACACTTTATTGAGGTTCCTGGCACGCTGCGCTGCATGAGGGCGTGCACGGCGTTTGGTTGCTTCAGTCAGGTCTGCATGTGTGTATGTATTTAATAATAAATATATAAAAAATAGGAAATAGGAAAAGCATTATATACTATTATATATATAAATACTATGAATGTATGCGTTCACACAGAAGAAACTTTATTTTGTTTCATAATTATAAGTTTTCTATCTCCATATTTTGACTTTATAGTTTATAATTACACAATACATGAAAATGTATTATAGCTTTTTCGGGCGGGAATAATTGGATAATTCTTTGTCTAGATAATTTTTTAGAATTAATTCTTTAAATGTCTGATAAAAGCAACTCAGAGTTAGATTTAGAGTGAGGTACATATCTCTAAAAGTTTGAGATAGTTTTCTCATAATTTCACAGGTTTTATTCTATATATATATAAACATCTTACAAGTGTAAATAAAAAAAATAGAAAATCATGTATCGGCTTCAGTTTCAGCGTCCTGTTATTGTTCATGCTGTCTCACTTTTTTATTGTCATGGTTTACACGTGAACAGAACACATTACTAATTATCAGGAATACGTTTTCCTAATATGACAAGTCAAAGTGTCTATTATAGGAAACACTCCTTGTCGTTTTTAGATGTTTTCTTAATGAATATGAGATAATTTGCTTATTATTACTATTATTATGAGGTAGTTATCTCATATTTGTAAAGATACAGACCTCTACAATTATAACGTAATGTTCAAACAATTACAAGATTCGCATCTCTTAATTATAAAATCCCCTTTTTAATTTTTTATTATGTTGCCAGTATGATTTTGTCTAGTAATTATAATTACATGCTTAGTAATTGTGACATTATCTTCTTGTTATTAGAAGAGTTTTACATGACAATACAATATAATCACATCAAAACCAAACACTGTAAATTCAGTAAAAAGCGTCAAAGTTACTGGTATGAGCTAAATATATATAAATAAATATAGCTAAAAAAAATGTCTTAAACTTAAAAGACCAAATTTTGAAACTTTTATTCCAGATATGTAACTGTCACCTTTTATTTGTCCATCATTCACAGTTGATCTTGGATCTTGATCCATGACCAAACCAACTTATTAACAATATGGCCTGTAAATGTATTTCTTGCATGCAGTTTGAGTTGTTTCTTCTGACCTTGTGTTTGCAGACTGAGGCAGGCAGGGTGATGCTGCTTCAGGTGATGCAGTGAAAAAAAAAGAAGATGAAATACTGGCAGGGGTGTCCCTCAGGGCGCTCTTTTAGGCTGCCAAATACAGCTGATCTGTGCACAGGCTGTATAATTACATGACACCTTAAGAGATAGAATGTCAATCTTTATAAGTGAACTGAAAGTAAAGTGACTCTAACTCTCAGTAGGACGGGGTTGGGCTTGTTAACTTTTACAGAGCGATTTAGGGGGCAATGAGAGGCTGGAGGTTAGAAAAGCGGGAGGTTAGAGGTAAATCTGTTTGCAGACACTCTCCACCACCAATATGTGGGAATATCTTTTGGAAAAATGCTGTTAATCCCTCCAGTTGGAGAATTTATGAGCAGTGAAGCTGTTCTGAATAGTGTTCATTAAAAGAACACCCCAATAATGTAACACAGGTAATCCTATACTTTAGCTTTCGGTATTAGTATGATCAGTATTCATACATTTAAAGTGAAATCAGTCTGCATGCCCTTTCCTTTTTCTCCCCACCATTATAATAGGGGCCTTTGTCTATTAAATCAGGATTTACTGAACATCACAGGGGCCTATTAGGAGGTTCTGATGCAACACTGACGTGGAAATTGCAAATAAGGAATGAGAGGCAGAGCTGTTTCTCAGCGGCATGCCTCCCACTGTGCTGCTGTGCGGGGTGTGACTGCAGCATGTGGCCAGTATCCACAGTGAGTGGTGCTCTGTGCTGATTGCTAGCTCTTTGAAGACGCGTCTGGCCGTGGGTCTCTAAGTAAAGCATGATCAAAGTTGTCCTATGAATCAGTACAGAAAAAAAACAAGAATACAGTATTTACACATAAGAGGACAACAACCCCACAATACATACTGAATATTTAGATGTTAGTCTGGTTAAGGGATGGGCAACGTAAATGATGGAGGGGGCCACTACTTTTCGTTGACATTACCAGAGGGCCACAGAATGACACACTTAACCAGATATGATAAAATTGCCATTTTAAATGTATGCGCGTGTGTGTGCGCAGTAACTTAACATATTTCATGCTCAAATGAATGTATAACAGTTGTAGATTTTTTTGATAAATAGAAATACAAAAGGTTTTGAATGTATTTCTCATATTTAGCTTTGTGCAACGTGTTTTAGTGGCGGCCTAAATTAAAATATTTCATGGCAGATAGCATCTCTAAGAATACTAAACACATACAGTAGGTTTTTCTTTAAATTATAGTCTTCTTCCCATTTCTCCTGAAACACACGATCTTCTTGGTCAAGTTTTCGTTTTCCTCCGCTCTAGGCATATCTGGGCGCTAGAGAAGAAGCACGCGCAAGGCGGCGTCTATCTAGTGGCCAACTGTGTAATTACAACTGATTAAGTGCCGCAGATGACACTATTTTTTTTATCATTTTCAAAAATTAATCTAAGGGCCACTTCGAGTGAGGGCGCGGGCCGTCGTGTGTGGCCCCCCGGGCCTCCAGTTGCGCATCCCTGGTCTGGTTACAACATCTTGGATTCAGACGAGTATGGTGTATGGTGGATACCGCGTTCAGAGATGGCTCTCAGTTCATTCCTGAAAGTTGCTCACTGTGCAAAGAAGAAGCCTCCATGGACTTCCTCATCCTTCCATATTTATGCGCCTACACGGCATGCTTACGCTCAGTCATTGTCTAGCTGAGCCCATTGAGAGCACGCCTGTCCAAGACTTCCTCTGGCTGATCTGGCTGACTTCCTGTTGGCTCGCTGCACACATGAATTGGATCAAACTTTACCATACAGATTTCCTATATTGAATATGATTACTATTTCATATATTAAAAGGAGTTAAATGTATGCACCAATGGACAAACACACATTTGATTTGTATGGTATTTGAAAAACCTCTGACCGTCCCTTTAAAGCTCCTACTGTTGTAATTCTGTGTAATATTTCCTGACGAAGGCCACGCCATTGATGAATTATTACATGTTGATTCAAAATGACCCTGAGAGTGAAAGAGAGTTCGCCTGGGGTGCATTACCTCAACACACGCCAAAGCCCTGCTTTGTCTTGTTGTGTTTGAAGCACTGTTGATTGTAACACCCGCGCTGTGATTTACAGAGAAACTGAACATATACAATCTCATCATGATGGAATTGTGTCATTGACAGATAAGTGTTAGGAAGAGGGGCTTTCTGGGGACAACAGGGTTACAGATAATCTATAAACTGCAATTCTTTTCAAATTGCGGCTTACCTAACATCTCTGTCTCTCTCTGCCAGCTAATCTCGTCAGGGACAGGAATCCAGGCTCAATACCATCGACCTCGAATAGTCCCTCTTATCTTCTGCAACTGCACCTCTCTGGAGAATACTCGGCAGCTGACAACAAAACATAACTGGGTCTGCATCTCCTGGAATGAAAGAGATTCATAAATTGTGCCTCTTGTTCGCCGTCCGCCGAGTTATCCTGGAATTTCTCAGTGGATTTCTCTAATATTTGAGTACAATGAGCAACAAAGTGACGGGAAAACAGGGTGTGCAGTGAGGCAAACTTCTAAAAAGGATCAGAGAATGAGGAAGACAGATGGAGCAAGCAAACAGCAGTGTGACAGTCCAGTACAGTGAAAGGCAGAGCTTAGCATCCTTGCATTGTGTCCAGACAGGCAGGGCTAACTCAGGGGTTCGAGCTGCATGCTGTTCCTGTGATTAGCCCTCCATCTGGCAGGGTGGGCAGAGCGAGCAGCCAGAGCGTCGCAGCCTGCTGCATGGATCTCAGAGTTGGGGCTCTTCCTTTGTATTTGGCAGAGGCAGTCTGGATGCTCTTATTGTCCAGCCCTGCCGACCAGCCTCAGAGGGATCAAACATCTGGCCAACTTTGTTTTCTGGACACTGAAGTCCAATGAATAAGATGTCATGCCGCCACAGATCTGTTGTTGCACCTTTGTTGTTTAGACAGTTGTTCTTGTATATGAAGATTAAACTGGAATTACTTTTTTTGAGGTTTTTGATGCATTAAAGTCGATTATCAGCCGTTATAACAATAGTATAAGGTGCATTTTAAATGCAGAAGCCTTAATTTACAGGCTTATATTAAATACAGTGCTTTATACCCAATTGTCTGTTTTAAAGGTTTCATATCATACTGTTTTTTTTTTGTATTTTTACACACCGTCTTGATCAATTCATTATCATTTACATTTCCACATCACTAATTCTACTAATTCATCAGTGAAAGACTTCCCACACAGACATTTAAGAGATTAAAAAATGTTGCAATCTGTCCCTTTTTTGGTCGGCTATTAGTGTGAAACATCTAAACGAAGTGTTGCTTAGTATTGCAAGCAGCTTAACAGCAAACACAAGCAGGGAAAAGTAGAAGAGATTTGGAGTTTATATCAAAATTCACAGCAATTCATGAAAAAATAAAACGAAAGAAATCAAGTTTATACGAATTTCTAGCCGAATCGCCCAAGCAAAGAGAAGATACTTGGCGATGGCCAAACCAACTGTCTTGATAGGCAGCTTCATAAGAATGCCATGGTAACGCTTAGCAGTCCAAGCACCATCACTGTACATCTGGTCCCACAATATCCACTGGTTAGCACCCGTTATCTGAGAGCCTGAATTATGTACCATGACTCATCTTACCAAGATGGTTTTACTGAGAATTTGTGAGTCTACATGATCATTGGGTTCATTTCTAATTCTTCTTTTACATTAGAAGTAGACCAGGAAAGGGACTGTGTGCGCAAAGACTATTAATCTGCAGAAAGAGTTATCGACAGCTCTACAGCAACAACAATAACAACATGGAATCAACTGGAAACATTCAGTGATTTCTGTAAAAAGGAAGTACAGGACGTGATTATGTTGTTGCACTGACGGAATTAGTGCTGTGAAAATGTACTTCATGCTGGCTTTACATTTACATCTAAACCTCTACAGCAGAGGTAATTCAACCCCCCTCGGTGGTGGTTAAAACCCGTGACCTGTCTTTATTCTGGTTATATTCTGAACCACTCGATTCTCTTCATCACCCAGCGACATAACAAATGACAAATATAAAAACAAGATTCAGTATATTCACTGGAATAAACAATCTGCTTAACAGCTTAATGACAATTTGAAAATGTTTTTTTTTAACTGAAATGTCACTACATTCGTCTTTTTAACAGAAACAGTGTTTCACAATTAGTGTTTGAATAGTATTCGCAGATCTCTGCAAATTCGAAGCTATGGTCAGTAAATCTCAATACTTCTTACAGACTGTTCACATTAAAAACCAATCTGCTGGAAGGCTTTTTTAATTTGAAACAAATGTGCGAAAACTGTTGAGTTGTTGATGGTGGCTTGTCAGTGATCCAGAGATGTTGGAAATGAAATATTTGAATGAAAAGAAGACACTGTTGTACAGATGAGTAGGTAAACGTGGAGGAAGTTTGCATTAACAGAGAAAAGTGGAAAATAATGCCCTGCTTCTTCCTGCTGTTGAGGCAAATGAGCAGGATTTGTGATTAATTTGAGAATGTATATCATATTATCATATAAATATAGTAGCATTTCTATAACAATGTAAAAGCTCAGTTGTGAATTGCAGCAAGTCTCTCTCTCTTTAAGCTGATCAGCAGACAGACGAGAGTTAATGATGTCATCTAGAGACAAATGCTGGAGCTGCTCCACAGACAGTGAATAATGGAACAACTCCCAGGACACTGTGCCAGCAGCCATGCTGATTTTCTCGGGATGTATGAGTACATTTTCTCTCTCACAGCTGGAAGCCCAGTATTCAAATTAAACTCATTTGGATGTGGTGTCTTTAAAAAAACTAGCTCGTGGAGTCTGTTACTGTTTTTTTGTGACGATGAACCAACTCCAGAAATGTTTTGCGACATTATCCATTCAGGTGCTGAACTTAGACAGTCGTCTGTGTTGTAGATGTTGACTTTACCTTCCAAGATTATAGTAACAGCACACTGTACATTTCTGTTTCCCCCTTTATATTGAATTAGTTGAAAAGTCGTGTACGGTATGAGTTTGGGATTTAGGTCTTTAGAGAATTACAGAATAATTTGCTGAGATCTCAGTCCAAACAGAAATACTCCTCTAACATTCGCTACAGATCTGTAGGAAACCTAACCGATGCTTTCTGGCACATTGCTAAATTAGTTTGAATCCTGTTTGCAGGAAAAAGAACTTTGTTACAATCAGTAATTATACATCTTTGTGGACAAAAACTAAATGAAAGGTTTATTTTGGGGCCTTGCACTAACTGATGATAGATTACTTCTTATGCAGACGACACACACATTTACATATTATATTTATAGCTAGTGACAAGTTACTGCTAAAAGCTTGACATGGTGATAACAGCTGCTGAATGGTCAGTTTAATTGTTCCATTCACTCTTCTCTTGTAGTAGTCTGTAAGTTATGTCTCTGTATGATGGCATAGGAGGGTGTAGAAATGGGACGATGTAACACAGCTAACCTAAGATAGCTTTCTTTGTTTTGAACTTTCAGACTTTCTCCACAAAGGTCAGCACTGTCAGGATGGTTTACTTTTGGTTACCAAAACTTATACATAGATTTAATCTGATGAGTCCTTTGAAATCGATGTATTTCTTCATGGAAATTTAACACTTTAAATGCTGGTGTTGTCAGATCTTAAGTATTATGAATAAATGTGTTTGTTGCCGAAGAAGAAAGGTTTGAAAAGTCACTTCTTATATTGAATCCTTAATCTTAAAGATAAAAACAAAAACAAAACAGAAATATGAATTCAGAGGTTTTAAATCAACATTAAGATTGTTACAAAATCAACCACCTGTTTTTCTGCGGTCATTTATTAAATGAAGTGATTTAATCCCAGTTTGACAAACACAGTAAATACAAATACTAAGCAGTGATGTTACATTTACTTAAAGTCTGAGTGAATATCAGTGATGAAGATGAGTGGAGGAAGCCAGATTATATGTACTCTCATTATAACAGATAAATAAAGTAAACATCAGTGGTAGTCTTAATAATGAGTCAGTTGATTGTTTTTAGATATAGAATAATAATCATGAATCTATGCCACTGCGATTCTTCTGTATTTTGTTTGAGCCTCATTTTATTATTTTTAGATCTTTTGTCTTGATGCCTGTTGTCTGGAGAGCAGCACTCTGAGTAGCCTTGTTTCTGAAAGATGCTGCACAAATAAACTTCTCCTTGTGTTCCACCTCCCCGTCGGTCCCTCAGACCACTCCGCCACCCTCCTACCTCCAACTCCGTCTGCCACCTCCATCCACAGCTACACTTACGGTATACGGAGTTCCCGAGTTTCAAGCTTCTCCGGCAGCCCCATTCATCATTACCTGAGGGAGTCGGTGTTAGCCTAATCAAGGCTTTGATTAATTGAATAAGGAACAGTGAGAGGTGGTCCAGGAGCAGCAGGCCTTCGGGCTCAGCCGCTCCCTTCTCCTCGCCTCTCTCCCGGCTTCATGGAGAGATGGCTGGCTTCAGTACGGGCCATATGGTGGTGCTGCTGTGCATAAGATCAACTCCATGCAGAGACGCTGGTACTTGTAAGGAAACAAATCCCAGAACATGAGCTGTGAGACGACTGTGCTTTTTTTTTTTCTTTCAGTTTTCACTTTTGTTACCAAGTGGCTGATGCTGCTTTTGTATGTGATGCATAGTAAATAAACTAGATACATTTTTGTCTGTGTTTCTCTTTCTCCAACTTTTTTTTCTATTTGGTGAATTATCCATTTTTATATTTTATAGAAAACTCTTTAATATACTCAAATGTATTTTGTCTGTTCTACTTGTAATCGTATGTTATTGTCGTATAGTAAACATGTCACTAAACCTCACTAGTCGAGGATTTTTGTTTAACCTGTTAAAAAAAAGATACATTTTGAATATTTCAGTCTAATGTTTATGCAGTTTATACAAAGTATATACAAAGATATTATGTTATATTACTTGTCTTATGTTATGTTATATGTCTGTGCCATAAATCATCTTATGGAATAAAGTCTGTACATCAAATCTGTTCAAAGTCCTCCTGCTTTTTTCTTAAATCTTAAAAATAAAACACACATATATATAGACACAGGTCATGTTACACATGTTAGATGTCACACTCATGTATCATATTCATAAACTCATTGCCACTATGTGTTTTATTTTGGGATGGAAGGGTTAGAAGTTCCAGTAAAGTAAAAACTCATCATGGATTCTTGTATTACTTCTGGCAGCACATGACTAAAATGTGATTTCTATTTAATTTATAATACCTGTCATGTTGTTTTAGGCTCTGTTTGAACTACTTGAACTTTAATAATATTTTTTGTTTGTTTGTTTCTTCATCTTGAGTCTAATTTTAGCTGTCATTGTTTTTTTTCGGTGAGAGGCCTTCATGAAAGCACATGTGGGTTTTTTAATCTCACCACCGCAGTCCCTTTTTTTTCAGTGCATTATGTATTTTATTATTTTGTCACTTGTGCAAATAAGAACCACCTGATTTCGGTTATTTTTGTGCGTGCGCCTGTGGAGCCATGACAAACTTTTAATCCCATCTGAGTGGATACAGGATACCAACTCCTACCAAGACTAGATTTGTCTCGTTCTATCATCTGACGCAGTTTTGAATAAATCAGAAAATGCACGAAGTAAAGTGTTTTTACCTGGAGAACGTCGCTGCCATCATCCTGCAAAAAAGTAAAACAGACATCCGGTGTTGCAGGTACCATAACACACTGCCACGCAGGAGATAAAATGCTCAGCCTCTTCCTCCTTCACTCCTTTCTCACTTGCTGTCTCACTCCCTCACTCATTCATGGACTCATTCGCTTACTCCATCACGCGCTCACACACACATTGCTGTAGCGGCCAGATAAAACATTCTCGCAGAGTGTGAATGCGCCGAGAAAGAAAAATGACATTGGGTAATCACAGTGAAGCATTACCAGTCATTACTCTGTGCTGTCACTCGGAGATGAGAGACAAGGCTGCGAGTCGCGCGAATCCATGACTGCCTGCAGTCGGGCCCAACGCTAGATTGATTCTCTTCCTCCTTCCTCCTCTCATCTCGTTACTTTTTTTTTTCTCTTCGGCTGCTTTAGGAGCCGCAGTTAATGAGTCAGCTTCGGTGAATTTGTTCTTTGCTTTCCTGGAAGGTGGACAGCTGAGTGAATCCACTACATCTGCAGGTTGACCTTGACTGGAATGAAGATTGCTTCACCAACGGAGGCCATGCTGCTGCTGCCACAGATAAAGCCTTAGAAGTGGGATGTATCACTCAGACGCTGAGCGGTTTCAGTCGGATGTAGCCTGTTTCAATTTCAATGTGGCTTGATTTTTTTTATTTTTATGAAAAAAAATGTTTTCACATATTTATCATCGCCATAGTATACGTCTTTGTTAAATTTAGTACTATAGTGACTTTAAATGGACCTACACAGAATTATCAGCTGTATCAGTAGCTTTCCTCAGCTTTATGGAGCTTTATACTGTCCAGCCTACAACACTCAAATACCTAACCTGACTGCGCCGGATGGTTTGTTACTCAGAACCATTTGGGAAGTGAGCATAGGAAACTGCAGGCGCTTCAAAAGAGTGCTTGCTAGGTAATTGGATGAACTATTCGTCTATTACCGTCTATCATGGTTCAACCAAACAGACCTACGAACCATATAACAAACATCTCTCCCTTCAAGAAAAACCTTTAATGCTCAATTCTTTCATTAAATAAATCTATTCTGATATAACTGATGCTATAGCTGCCAGTAATTCCTCGTGAGGTGCTGACGGGTCTGAACCCCTGTGGTTCGGACGCAAACACACAGCGTGAAGCTCGGCAAGAAGGATTCTCGCATTATCACGTGATTTCGGGATCTCATGAGTCTTTGGCTCTCAAGTTTACTAAATATTGACACTTTAAGAGACTAGCTGGTTAAAATAGTGCAGTATTTAGCAGTTAAAGAGACAGATATTTCCCCCAGGAGGTGGTGGGGACCAAAAACTGAACTAAAAGAAGCCGAATGTTGGACTAGTTGGACAAGTTCGTCATTGTAATGGAAAATTTATATTACATGATTGTGTGTTCTTTTATACTCATATATAGCCATGTTTGATCTCAGTAATATTCAAAAAGTTTTTGAGGTATAACACTGTGTGCCTTATAATCTTGTTTGGTTTCACTCAGTACCTTGCTCTTAGAAATCTTTCTCTCATTTATGCAGGTTGTTTGAAGAAGTAGTTTTTTGATGTATAAACCTGACCTTGGTTCTCACCGTCCAGCAGAGCTTGTTAGTGAGGTTTGATAGGGATGAGCACACTTCATTGTAACCACCTGCTACAGTTAGATAAGTGAATCATAATAATGACGAATACTCCTTAGAAATGTATAAGAATCAGTGTGAACATTTTCTGCAGACTGTCTTGTGCATTTGTAGAACTGTTCCTCTTGCAAGAATAAAACGACAAAACCTTTAAAGACCAATTGATTGATTCAAGATCTCTATTTTGTGTCTTTGAATTGCTTCCCAATAATTTCCGCAACATCATCTTAACTGAAAAGGTGGCAATGTGTCAGTGTTGCTTTCACAACCCCCAAAAGACAAAAAACGTCACTGCAGTGTTGTTACATTTTGGGAAATATTCCTAATCTCTTTATTTCTGAGAGTGAGATGAGAAGATGCATACACATACAGATACATAAGTTGAAGTGCTGATATGAAGCATATCTCAAGAGTTCCCAGGAGTGACTTTTTGTTTGTGTAACAAAGGCTAAGGATTAGTCAATGATTAACATGTATTTTGTATTTATTATTTTGTATTTTTTTGTTTAATCTGTGGAAGATGGAATGACCGACTATGGTGAAGGCTCCTATTAGGCCCAGGAGGATCAAGATACTGATGGGTCCTGAACTAGCTGAACTGAAGCGGTCTCTGGTTTCAATCAAGCACTATTGTGTCTAATGTATTGTATATTATGTATTGTCATTGTTGCTTTTGATATAATATTTATATATACACACACATCGATTGTCTTCACCTATTGTATGTATATAATAGTGCTATGTTTAGTATGTGGATACATACGTACTTGCCCATTTAAGATGATTTTGAATTAGATAATCGTTCAAAAGAGAGACCAACCTATTGGCAATAAAGGAGTATGGCTACAGTAATATGGTTTTCTTATACAGTACTGACTGTGGGTATTAAAGAAATCTTTAAAGAATATGATATTTTGCTGTCATGTGAACATGGTATATCTAGGATTGTCACTCTCCGCTCTCTAGCAAACCTGTCTCTGGTCACAGCTTCTCATGTTTCATGTTTTTCCAATAACTGTTCAACTCGTCACGGATTATCCCCGTCACATCGGGAACTTCCTGTCAAACCTGACCTGCTCAGACACAACACAAAAATGTGCTGCTGATAGATTTGTGGGAAATCAGAGAGTATACTCATACTTTGAATATATTCATCCATCCTTAGAGACAGAAAGCTCTTATTCATTTAAGACCGCACGTGCAATATGTAATCTTAGAGATGAACCCTACAGTGCGTCGAAGAAGGTTCTATGTAGATTGTAAATGTCAGCAAATTGTATGTTGGCACTTAATGTGTTTCAGTGAAGGAAACGTCATGGGGGGGGCTACAATTCTTATAAGTAGTAGACTGGCAGTGCCTTATACATCACTCTAACACTTACGCCTCAAATATGATAATGAGGTATTCATGTTAAAATGATACACTGGGCTGCTTGAATCATTTCCTTTGTGGCAGAAGATTTCCCTGCCAAAAAAAAACACAACCCGACAAAGAATGCTCGGAAGAGAAGACGTTACAGCAGAAATGAGCAGGATGTAACTTAAAGTAGCTCTGTCCATTGGTTCTTTCAGTCATGATACCATTGTACTACCTAAATGAATTGCTACTGAGGTCTAAGAATTCAACGACATCCCTAAACATTGGATTTAGAACAAGAGGCAACCAATGTGGCTGCAAAAGGGCCAAAAACTGCAGTTCCTTGAAGGGCCACTTGAGGTGGTCTACAAAACGATCTCCATTAACCCTTGGAGGGTATTCCCGTTATATGTCCTGAATAGTTCCTAAGACAAAATGTGGCTCCTTCCTAAAAACTGCTATAAAAATAATATATAATAATATTTTTTTCCACTTTAAACACGTCAGTCTTTTAGAAATACTTCAGCCTGAAATATACTTCTTTCGCAGAAAACAGTAAAAAGTGTGAAACTTTGCTGCACGTTTTGAATGGGTAAAATGGCGCCACGTGGTGGACAAATATAAAAACTACAAATTGAAAGCCAGTGGTCCAAAATGAAATCTTAACATAAAGGAATGCATTAATTTATGTTAGGATAAATGTGGGATCAAAAAAAGTGTTTTTTAATGGGGCACGTTTTGCCGCTAGGAACTATTTAGGATGCATTTCTGTTGCTAAGCCATTTTAGGCTTAATAAAGTACTGAGATTTCTATTCTAAAAAAATTAAAAAGGAATATCTTTGACCAAATTTTAGGAATCTTCATTCAACACAGCCACATTTCCTAAAAAATAAACAAAGCAAAAAAAAAAAAAAAAGGACCACGAATGGTCCTAAGATGGTTCAAGGGTTAAGGGCCCCATATTAAATGACATAACTTCACAGCAGAAATAAACATGTTTACAGCTTGCTGGTTTAAAATATGGTGGTTGCTTTGATTGACAGTCTTGTTACAGGCTTCATTCATCCTGTCTTAGCTCTACAGACAATACATGACGTTTATGAAACTGAAATATTCCTCAGTGCACAGGAAAACATTAATGGTAAGTACAGTTGGTTAAATTTGAATTATCTTGCTCGATCAAGCTTCTTTTTAACAAGTGTGCCAAATTAAAACACAGTGTCATGTCTTGTTAAGATATTACGACGTCCAAACCTTCTTATCTATCCGCTGTCTTACAGATTATCTTGATAGCTTCATTTGTACATTTCTTCATGCAGAGATGTTGATAACACGGAATAACCTGTAGCTGCATGTTGTACAGAAACGTGTCCACTAACTTATCTCATTATAAAACATCTAAATAACCTGGGTGTATGTGTAATTTTCCTTGTCCACATTGACGTTTTTAAGCAGTGTCTCTGCTCTCTCAGATAGCATTTACTTTGACGAGTACGGTGTTATCCTAACCAAAAACAATGAGCAGAGTTAAGAAAATAAAACCCTATTTGTAATAAACTGTATCTTTCCTTTAAATTTAAAAAAAGCCACACAGACATGTATGTATGCAAAACTACTGTCATGGCTTGTTAGTGAAAATTTCGGACCAGTTGAAAGTGGCAGTGGAGGATAGTCAGAGCCTCGGATTGATGGGGACGGGCAAACAGAAAGTGAGGTTTCCCTGGAGATTGACTTCTCCTCTGTCACTTCTCCTCCGAGGAGAACACAGTCCTAATCCACTGAGAAGGCCAGATACAGCCCCTCTTACATCGCACCCACTGCCGGGGCTATTGAAAGTGATATCTGAGATTACCTTTCATTCTGGCAGGCCGGCCTCCCTTAACCAGGCCGCTGCAGAGTGTGCGTACCCACTGCAGATTCGAGCAGACAGTCGCTCTCATTGAGCAGACAGCCTCCACTTCCCCCGCTGCCATTTCCAGCCTGTACTCCTGCCCAAACACGAGCAGACATCTAGAACCAAGGACACTCTCGCAGCTGATAGCCTCTGGCTGTTTGCTGGACTTCTTTCTGGGGTGCACTCTGGTAAAGTGGGAAAAAAAGGTATTGTAAATGTTACACCAGAGCTGTTACCTGTGAACCGATAATCATTCTTAAGACAGATGTGTCCACCTTTGGGGGGTATGATGCAGGCTGCTTGAGTACATATTTACCCAGACACACTGATTTCTTCTTGTTGTTGTCTTTATTTCAGCATTTTTATATAAATAGATATATTTTTCTGATGCTAGATTTTCCCTTGTTTTCTCCACTCTCTTTGGAGCTACACTTCTTGTCTTGACTAACTGCACTGTAGAAATTATGTTCATAATTGATCAGTCTGATGAAGTCATGCTGTAAGCGGTAAATATGGACTGAGGGTGATGACCCTTTCAGACACAATGCGATTTCCAGTGCACTCAGTGTAGGTTCATCACATGCTCTGGGACTTGCGGTGCATTGCTCGATGCAGTTCGGTGTCCCTTGCTGGGTGGCGCAAGCCATTGGAAATAATAGTGTTTCAGAGCACAATGCCACCATTGTCACGTCTGACTTTCACCCTATCCCTGATCACCTAAACCCTAACCCTAACTTAACCATACCTCAGCCATTGTTTACTTGTTACATAGGTACAACCTTGCCCTAACATTAACGACTATAGGATCGCAATGAGAAAAAAAAAATACAAAAGTATTTTTTTAACTGAACAAAACATGTTTTAATTATGGACCTCTACCAAACAGGTGTAAAAATACACTCTCATCTTTAATCTCCATATAACATGAACACCAAACATGTTTAAAGATTGAAAAAATACATTTGAAAAATGCATTAATCCTCATATAAAAACAACAAGTCATAATCTGCACTTCCTGGAAAAGTCTCCTGTAAAAGGTCTATTATTTCCCCCGAACCCTAAGGAGCAAATGACAATTGAGTCAACTCGACTTTATTTACCGAAGAAATAAAGCTGTTGAAAGCTATAAAATGTGGTTTTTTTTGTTTAATCTTGTAACACTAAATCCTTGGTTCCAGAAATCTAACCCCAGACATCACAGTTATTTCTAATGTGTTTTTGGACTGCAGCGCAAGTACCAAACATTGGCCTAGAGGTAGTTGTTGTAACCATGTTGGTTCTTTACTTAGTACAGTGTTTACAGAGACAGTCAGGACACTTTTGAGAAATGCATCCTTCAGCCTGGTTCTGTGCCCACTGCTAGTGCAGATCCATGTAGCCCATTCAAACAGATCTGAGTGAGTGCGGGCTAGGTCTTTTCCACTGTGTTTGAAGAGACTCGAGCCCAGATGGTTAGTAGTGCTGCCAGATCAATTACCAACGGCACACCAGCAGAGAGAGCAGAGCACAGCACTTAGCTTCCAGGGCCAATTGAACTGATCGCTATTTGAACTTTTACATATCGTCATAGCACGCTGTGACATAAAGGACTCACTAACTTAATACCACATGTGCACCAGTGGAACAATTTGCCGGGGATATTGCTATTTTACCTTCCAGCTCCATTTTTTATTGCTTATTCCGAAACAGCCACCATGGCAATGGCATTAAGTGAAACAGCTGTGCATGTTGAGTGGTGGAAGATAAAGCATTTGCCAAAAGGAAAACAAACAGTGAAGGCATTTGTTGTTGGGAGAGTTGGAAGTGTGAAATGGACTGGTTGAAATTTTTCCATTAATATATTCCAATCACAGCGATTAACAGGCTTTGTACAGACACGCTGATCGCAACAAGTCCTCCAAATTTGACAGTATGTTGTTTGTCCGTGCCCTCTAGAACAGAGGACACATGGTAATGTTTTGACATGATTTGCCTTCCAAAACCATTACACATCAAATCTGCACATTGCAATTTAATACTGCACAGTTACAAGCTGTTGTTTGCCAAGAAATAGTTCCAGAACGTCACTCCTAAATTGTAATTTTTCACAATTATGTTACTGTATTAGCTAAACAAATTAAATATCTTAAATGAGTGAACTGCTGACGTTGGTCCAATGTGTTGAATTTAGTGGCGTCACCTTTTATTATTAAAACTTGGAAAGGAACCAGATTGAAAGTCTTTTCATGTCACTCTCTGTCTGACTATGCGAGCAGTTATAGCAGCAATAATACTTGGAGGTTACAGGGTTCATAATCAGGATGAATGATTACTTGGACGGCTACATTCAGGCGGCTTTCAGAGCTTTCACTTTCCAGCCTGCACTGTGGATTTTGGAACATACCTAATCAGTTCATGGAAGTTTGAACCACTTCCACTCACAGTTTTCTCAATGCGGAGCATTAAGCTAATGCATCTTAATAGTAATTATATTCCTGCAGCCAATTTGAGTGCATCGAAGCTAATGTTTCACTACCCAATACTGGGCGAGTCTACTGCTTAAGATTTACATCCGATGCCCAATTTTCAGTCCAAATGCAACACTTTCCCCTAGTTTCTTAGCAATGTGGAAATTGCATTAGTTTCCATCCTGTCACTGTCAAGGCAAATAATGTAATATTTCTCTAACCTTAACCAAATGTTTTAGTTGCTGCACGGTACATAATGCAAGTTTTGTAGAATCTGTGTGTCTCTTTTGAATGTTGTGTTTCAAAGGTCCTGGGCTCTGACCCAAAACTTACACTCCTGTTTGAGCTTAGTTCTTCTTGCTTCTTGGCTCACACCTCAAACTTTGATATATTTTTATCATTTCAAATCAGCCACGTTCCCCTAGGATGAGTTCAAACCCCCATAATGCTTTGTACCTGTGCTTGAAGCATTTGATCTTCTATGCTCTTAGAAAGCTACTACATGGAACATCCCTGATTTTCAAGTAGCTATCCCAGATGCAACAAAGCCAAATCCTAACTGTGACCTCTCCTTGGATTCAGCACAAACCATATTTTTCCAATAGTCTTTCTGGGTCAAACTCTAACTTTACTCTCTCAAAAAACAAACCCCCAAAATATCTTTGATTTCAAATATTTCCAGGCCAGAAATGTGTGAGTGACCGGAAATCACAACAGTGTAGCTGGGCTCTGAATAATGTGGGAACCTGATTTGTTTTGCACCCCTGCAGTCCACTCAGTGGTTAGATTGAACGGGTTTAAACTGTGATTTGTCCGTTCGCAGTATGTTCAATGATCCAATTCTAATAGTGCTAACCCTGGACCAACCCTTTATTTCTATTTTTAAGCCTTAAAAATAGCTTTTGCTGAAAGAACACGCATTACTGTGCAACTGACACTGAAACAGGAACAGATTTGGATGCTAAGTCGCCAATTTCTTTGACTAATGAATCATTTGTCAGTTTGATTGAACTATTTTTGCAAACCCTTCATCCAAAACATTGATTTGGAAAGGGGACTTTATTCAACCTGAATGCGTCGTCAGAACAATCTGACTGAACCAAATGATGCTTTTGTTACAGGAGAACCATTTCTTTTTCAGGGGGGGCTTTTTATTTTTCACTAGCAACAGCTGAAGACAGACAGGAAATTGCACAGAGAGGGGGTATGACATGCAGCAAAGGGCCATGGGTCGGAATCCAAGTTTGGCGGATGTGATAAGGACACAGCCTTAAGTACATGGGGGACAGGCTCTACCATGTCAACATCTTGACAACTACTAGCCAAAACTATTTCGTCTTACTGTGTATGTCTGCTAAAGTCATACAAAACCAGATCTAAGCTGATGACCAAGGCTACCATACTGAATCTCTCAGCATCACCATCAGGCAAATGGAGCATATAGTATAAAAACCATGGTACCTGGCTGGACTAATCTTAAATTCAAAATTGAAGTATCACACCCTGATTACTAAATTGAAAACAATATTTGATTTTCTGTCGAGAAATGGGAACTGAACCCAATTAAACAGAGAAAGAAAAATGTTATGTGATTCTACCTACCACTCAGCCCTAAGCGTCATAACCGGTGATCTTTACAGAGCCCATCTCTGCCATCTGTGTTTCCGAGGCGGGACCTTTATTGTGTTTTATTCATCTGTAAAGCTTTAACGCAGATATTTCCACCCTATATTTCATCCCCCTTTGACTCTGAACTCGGACAATCATGGTTATAGGCTGTCCACATTCCATTAATCAGAACTGAATCCTTTTACTAAACTGGACTCTTCTGCCACAACGGCTGTTCAAAGGCCATATTTCAGATCTTGTTTTAATCGATTTTTATCAGTAGTCTAATGGCACCCGTTTATTACTCTTGTATACTTGTATTTTATTCCCTTTTTATACTTCTTCTATTCCATTATTTACTCCATATCATGTTTATTATCTTCTATTTTAACCTTTAGTTATCACTCGCTATTATTTGCTGGTTAGCACTGCTTTACAACTCCCTCAACAGTCTTTCGAGGTAAAATAAAGACTGATGACGTGTGTTCATTCTGTGTGTGAGGAATTGTTCTTGGACTGCACGAAACCAATTTTTTTTTAGAGGTTAGTCATTTTGGGAGCTGATCACTGGCAGCGTTCTTGGTACTCTCAGTACATGTGAAGTGTCTCCATGTCAGTCTTTGTTAAATGTTTTTCCAGTATGAGCTGTGAAGGTTAAGCTGAACAATTATGGACTCGATATGCAAACACGAACCAAGAGACTCAATCACTTTAACACAGTTTATTGTAAACATCAGGGAGAGCGGGTAAGTGGGTAAATCTGAGGAGGGGGGTGCCTGGAGTGGTGCAGGGGCTGGTGGTGGTGATGGTGAGAGTCCAAGAGTGCAGTAGTGAGCAAACACAGCAGGATGCGGCGGAGGAGATTTTCACGAGGCACAGGGGAAATCACAAGAGATGTGACATATTTTTCTGCAAGCTTTATTTTGAAAGTCAAATCAGACATTGCATGTTTATTATTGCTAACTTGACTGCGGAGTCCCGCACTTGCCAAAAATGGCAATTCCTTGAAAGGAAAAATTTGTGCCAGGCTACAGAGCAAGTCAGTCTCCACCATGTTAAAGTGCCCAACCCAAGCTCCACTCAGCTACACCCATGCTCCACACATATTTTTGGTTTAGTGAGGACCCGGTGGAGGCAGGACTGCCTCTGAGCTCACAATGCAAACTTATGGGTGACAACATAGAGGCTACGTCCATGTTTTATACAGTCTGTGCACTAGAGGAGTACATAGACGGGTATGATTAACTCAATGCAAGTTAGGCTGTATGTTTTATTGTATCCTGTACAGATGCATTTCTTTAAAAACAATCCAGCAAGACATGTAGATTTAACAAAACGAAGACATCACTCCTTCGCTCAGGAATCAATACGAGCAAATGACATTCTGATGAGTCTTAAATTTAATTCATAACTTTTTTTTGTTCTGTTTTTCCGAGGCATTTCATTTGTCTCCGGTGTTTTGAATAAATACCGCAGTGAAAAGACACTCGGAGAGAGACGGAGGGAGACAGAGAGATGTGCTGCGCATTGTCTAGGCAAACAGCAGCAAGATCCAGATAGAGATCAGAGACGAGGATTGGACGAGGTGGGTATGACTGAAGACAAAGTACTTTAATCACTTCCCCCAGGCCACCGTATAGTGTCGACGATTATCATCAGAGAACATCTGAAATATGTGTGTGCCTGCCCCGAGGCTTATCACACTTGGGGAGAAATCTGTCTTTTTTGAGCCTCCACACTGACCTTGAGTGACTGTGCGGTTACAGGGAGGGACTCAAACGGCTTGAATCGCTCATTCTCATCCAAACCTGTTTTCTTCGTCTCCACAGCGCACAGAGAAGTAGGTCTGCAGGAGGCAGATGGGCCAAAGGCAATCTTGTCGCTGACATTTAGGTCACTGAGGTTTGGTTTTGTGAACTCTAATCTGTCCAGAGAGTTTCTTATGATAGAGGACAGTACTGAAGAAAATCACAAACTTGAGTCCATGTTTGGTAGGTAGCTCTATTACAACATTACTAAGAACAATTAGTTTTAATATATATATATATTCAATATATATATATTTTTTTATTTATTTTTATATTTTTATTTTTATATTTTTATTTTATATTTTATTTTATTTATTTTATTTTATATATATGTTTACATCTTTACGTTTGGACAGAGAGAAACGTAATTTCAATTCTGTGTATGTCTTGTACATTTGCAGTTTTGACAATAAAGCAACTTGAAACTTGAAACAATTCCTTATTACACTTCTATAAAATTGGAGGATGTGAACAAGAGACATGGTCATGGTGAGTGTTGAAATCATTCTATCTTTTCCACAATGCAAACAATGGGTGTTGAACGGGTTTAAAGGGAGTTATGTGGCGGCGATGAACAACATTTTATCCATCATCCTGTCCCTGTTCATTATCACATGAATGTATTGGTTTTTAAAATCACTGAATGTTGCTACAGAGGTATGTACCAACCAGGTCCCTCAGATCCTCGGCATCTGGACTCCTAGTTGTCCCCAGAACCTCCACAAAGAAGTTTGGTGAGGCCGATTTTAGCTGCGGCGGCCCCCATATCTTTATTTATCCTATTTTTAAAAAAACAACTTAAGACATACCTCTTTAGCCTGGCTTTTACCTAAGGTGCCATTCACTGCTGAATTTTTATGCCCTGATCACTCCCTGTTACTTTTATCTCTGGTTCTTATTTACTGTACAGGTCATATCTACTTTCACTGCAACTGTTCTTAAATTATGCTTTTTATCCTATTGGTTTTTTTATGAAAGTGCTCTGTTGTCTATTTCTGTTTTTACTCTGTTTTGTGGGATACAATTCAGTATGAAAGGTGCTATATAAATAAAGAGTTGAGTTGAGTTATATTGCCTGCTTGCCCAGCTCCGGTTCTGGCATGACACTGGCTTCATTCCTGAGGTATCTATGGTAACACAAGCAACACTTGGATTTTCGCTAATATGAAACTACAGTTATTCTAGTGTTTGTCACTATCATATATAATAAAATGATATTTACTGTAGTATGATAAAAAGACAAGTTGCAGTTGCAGTAAATATTAATGCTTAAAATACATAAACAGGTTCAGGTCAACAGGTTTAGTAAAATGCTGCAAGATTTAAACTTGATTTCCCTGAAAACTGCCCAGTCATTGAGTTACAGTCAACACGGCACCATGTTTACTCCCTTTGTTTGTTGGTAATCAGTCAGTGTGAACACAAACTGGACCAGAACTTCAGGCAACAATGTATAATTCAGATTCATAGATTAATTATTGAATCAGTGATTTCTTTGTTTTTATCCGAGAAATGCTCAGGGGTTCACATGTACATTATATATTTTTTATATATGTATATATATTTAGAGAAAGAGGACAGGGTGAGCAGAGTAGACATTTGTTTCAGTGTCTTGTTGGAACATTCACTGACTATGGGCTATAAAGCTCAGCAGCAGCAGCATGTAGGTACTGATGTAGTGTCTTTAAGTAGCTGGCTATTAAGCAGCCATTGCAGCAGTGTGTCTGAATATGACCAGTGGATAGGAACATCACCGGAGCTGCGAGAGCACATTAGAGAGCACGGGTATTCTTAACTGTCCATAAAGTGAGGTGGTGCCATTTGAATAGCACTCGGCGTAATTATGGTCGGCAGCTCATCCTCCGTCAGCATCGTGGCTGATTCTGTCTCCTTCTTTCAATTTCCTGCCTCGTTGAGGATGCCGGCAGATATGCGGAGAGGACAGCGCCGGCAAAGCAACGCAGCAAAGCACTTTATAATTAAAAGTGTTTGGAAAGTGAGGTGAGGAAGAGACGCTGCCTCACTTTGGGGAAGAAAAGCAAGAATGGAATAACAAGGTGAAATAAAAGCTTTGTTTGCGTTAGCGTGTGGTATACCACAAATAGTTGTTAATTGCGCGGTTATCCAAGCATGCCGTTTGATAAATCCGTTAATTCCAATTTCTATAGTGTGCTGCACTTTAGAATGTCATTAGTCACAGAATAATTATCGAGGATAATTTGAATTACACAGGGTTATAACACAGTCTATGCACCTGATACGGAAGTTATCTGGTCCAGTGCAGTTTTTAGGAATGGGAACCGAGTGTGCAGAAGATTTTCCAGCTTCAGAAACGCACATTTTAAAGAAACAAACTGAGGTTTGCTCTCGCAAAACTACATACTATATACACTCTACTATACTATGAATACAGTGGAAGGAGGTTCTGGTGAAAAATGAAAGTTGGTCTGAAATATTTTTAAAAACAAACAAAATTGGAACACTCCCATTCCTTATGGGGCAGTTTCTAACTTCAGCCCGTCCGATTTGAAAAGTCTTCATCATCATATGAGGTAAAACGGCCGTGCAACATAAGGCAAATCTGGTTAAAATGTATCCTATTTTCTGTGGACTAACTTCGCCAAAGTGTCTGTTATGTTTTTTGGCAAATTGTCATCATCCAAAGCGAAGCTGGAATAGCGGCCAACAGTTTGTTTTAAGGAATTATGTGCAGGGTTCCCACACCTTTTTCATGAACAAATTCAAGCACTTTTCAAGCACCTTCAAGCACCAGTTTTTCCATTTTTCCAGCACCTTTAAATAGGTAGCCTACTAGTTGTGTTTGCCATGATGGTCATGGGAAGCGCAGCGGTGCCACTGTATGGCATAATAATATGGGTCTAATTAGCATTATTTCATATGGTGGTAGATTGACTGTTTTGATTTTTAACTAATTGTGAAATTTCAAGCATTTTCAAGCACTTCACAAAAAATTCAAGCATTTTCACAACCTTGAAAACACTGAATTGAAATTCAAGCATTTTCAAGGAATTCAAGCACCCGTGGGAACCCTGTATGTGTCCTTGACATGATGGATCAGGATTAGGTACCCCTGAAAAAGGTTTGAACACAGCTCTACTATATCAGTAAACTAAACACCTATTAGAAATAAGTGATTTTTCACAATAAAAGTATAAAGAAAGAATAACAGTGTTTACATATCACAGTTAACATCCAGGTTGTTGCAGCATTTTACAACCTTCACATGTGAACGCGTTTTATTTAGATTTGCCCGTGACCCTCAATTTATAATCCGTCTCATTGAAAAGTCATTACTGGTCTTGTCTGCTTGATTAGATCTGTGTGTGTGTGGCTTTGATTCAGTGGTTGATTTCACTCGGAGCGGGGAGCGGAGAGAGAGGGGGCTGTTACATGTGTTACAGTTCACAGATCCCTCGGTCTGAGCTGCAGAGACGGCTCTGTGTTCGTGGCATTTGTCTGGCTGAATCACATCAGTGATTTCCACTCAGGAACACCTCTGCATTCAAGCATCTACTCCAAACAGCTGCTGGAATCTAGCAGGCAAACAGGCTGTCAAACAGCCTGACACATCATGTAATAACTTGTCAGATTGTAATACATGTAATACATGGGTCCAAGACGTAGAAGTGCTATGAAAGCTTTCAAGTTGCCTTTTTCTGACTGAATTTACAAAGCTGGGAGTGCGGCTGAGTGGTGGGGGGAAAAACCTCCGGGGTAAAATATAAACACGACACAGCTGTATGTCTGTATGATACAAATTTGGTCTCATCAAATTATTTAGATGTGTCATTTTGGTTTAATTATAGTATCCATTCATTCATATTTAGTGTTATTTGTTTAAGGTTCTTAGTCTGTATTTGTCATTGCTGCTTATCTTGGCCAGGACATTCTTCACAGAGGCTTTTCTGATTCAACAAAGTTTAAATTAATTAATTAATACAGCTTAAAAAAAAGTGTTATTATTGTAGATATTACATTTGCTCATACAATCAGTCAAACAAGAGCTGATAACAGTAGAATGTAAAGATGTTGTGTTGTGTTTCATGAGCTGATGAATAATAAATATAATAGTCTTCCAGTCATGTCCAGTTTTTTATACTCTCAATGCGCGAGAAAGTTGTTGTCACACACACATTAACTCTGTTTATCCACGACAGATGTGAAAATGTGGAGAAATAATCAGGAGAGCGATGCAGTGTTCTTTCCTCAGCAAAACTTTACTTTACTCCAATGATACTATGATTTCCCCACGTACGTGGAGATCAGATTAAGACCACTCTGTAGATTACAGGTCAACGCTATTACTGACATGAGTAATAAATAAAAACAAGTTTTTTAATTTAATACGGATTTGAACAGTTTTGAGTTATTTATTTCTCACAAAAAAAAAAAAAACTGATTTCCTCAAATGTTGTACTCCGATACTTCATTTCAAGTATTTAGTGCACGCTACTTCACCTGATTTAAACTGGTTCATACAGTGTGTAATACAGCCATGCTTGAACTGCCCTGTCTCTTTACTTGTGTTGGCCAAAGCAAGTTCATATTCATATTGCACTTTTCATGAGTTTTTCCACACATTTTATGCATTGACAGTGCAGTAGTGTGACATTAAGTATGGATGTTGTATCCGTAGGTTTATAAAGAGCCATCAGAGTGTGGTGGCTCTGGTCGCTGCCGTCCTTGGCAGACCTCAATCACCTGTCAGTCAAGCGATAAAATAATCCAAACAAGTTTGTTATATACAAATTTAGTCTCAGTACAGTTGTCATGAACAAGAAAATCAGCTACAAAAATCAAAAACTGTTTTCGTACCAGGCTGTAAAAATGTTTAATTCTGCTGTGAAGTTGGACATTTGAACATGTGGACTTGAGGAACTGCAGTTTTTGGCACTGTAGTTACTCCTTCATGCTGGGACGGAGAGAGTGAGGTGAGGTGGTTGCAATACAGGAACCACACTGATAAATCCTACACACTGATCCTTTAATGTGACTGACATTTTTTTTTACCTAATTGAGTGATGTGAAAACATTCATCATATCAATAGCGGAGGTGCTACTTATACCCACGGTGCCTCAGCTGGAAGTTATGTTATAATAATAACAGGTTTGTGGACAGAAATCGACCATAATTGAAAAGTTGACATATGTTAATAGACGACACGGAATTTTTTCAGGAAACTATTTCACACGCTGAACTCAATTTGTGCTTTCTCGGGGGAGTTAAAGCAATCGAGTTAGCACATGCACATTAATACTTTGCTACAGGCATGTAAACAGCTTTTTCCCCTCACTGCAAATACTGATTAAACATACTACAATCAAAGATAAACTGGAGCAGAATAATTCCTTAGGGAATCGCTGCTTATGTAGTAATTATACTGCGAGAGCATCATAGTCATTACGCACTCCTGCTGTCTGTCATTTTGACAGTAAAATCTGTTTTCCGCATCGATTTCATGAGGATTTGATGACTTCTACAGACGATTCCACAATGCACAATGTTTTAATGTTTCACGTAATGGATGTATGCTCCTTTTAGCATATTTAGTATTTATTTAGATTTTAGCATATGTTTAATTTTATTAATTTTAGTACATTTTAATGTCTCAGGTACTTTTATCCTTTTTTATTCTAGTTATTTTAACACTTACTAGTCACTTTAATGCTTGGATTTTATTGCACTGACTGACTAGAAGCACTTCTCGTATCTGTGACAATGACAATAAAGATCTATTCTATTCCATCAACCTATCTGACTTCGTGGAGTAAAGAAAAAGGGTTTCAAAAGGCTTCAACTAAATCTTCTGCATTGTACAAAAATGTATTCTATCAACTGTACGAAGAAGAGCAGAAAGCACAAGAACAAGTTATTCTGAAATGTGACATTTGTGTACACCTCTGCCTCATTTGCTTTATGAGATACCTTTGGCAAATGAAAGTGAAAAGGGCAACTTTCACAGCTCCTTGAGATGAAAAAGTGCCTTTTTCTTTTTTTTCCCTTCTTCTTTTTCTTCCAAACTCTGCACAGAAAACAAACAATTACATTCTTGACTGCCTTTATTTACTCCATGATTGAGCAGTGCACGCAGACAGGAGCGGGCAGATTAATTAACTAGTGCCTGAAAACCTTTATTCTTACGGCGTTGTCACATTGATGGATGGCTGATTAAAGTCAATGAGATGGCTATCAGTACACGAGAGCAAACCAGTCAAAAAGAAAAAAGAAAAGAAAAGAGGGGATGGAAAAAAAAATGAAAGGAAACACACAAATACAGGTGTACTACTGTTAGTGACCGGGAGAGCTCTTTCGGGTTATGGACACCGCTGTGCATCAAGAAGAAAAGCAAGTAATTGGGGGATGGAGGAAGAGGCTGCAAAGTGCAGTGTATCATGCCAGCCGCAGCTCAAATTGCCTGGCTTGTGTGTCTTTTGATGAGGTTTCTCATTAGGGGTCTATACAGCCCAGACTTTGGAAATATCACAGAATTAATTAAAATGATAGGAATGGAGAAAGTGGGCCGCCAATGACAGGACGGCAGAGGGGCCCCGCATAATCATTGTTCTGATCAGAGCCCTATTGTCTGCCTATGAATATGCCTGTTGACGACGGCCCAGCGCCTCTTACATGTTTATCTGGATTTCCCGGTAGCCGGTAGCTTGTTTCCAGCGTGCTGCCGTTGATAGAGCATTCAGCTCCCATCGCTGTGAAGAGGTTCAAAAGGCTTCATTTAAGTTGCCTGAGCACCGAGAGAGAGAGAGGGAGAAGGAGAGCTCACCAGGCTGTTTTCAGTCGGTTTTATCAGCTAGTTTTCAGATTTAGATAGTGTGATTCCGACTGTGTTCATATCTGTGCTTTCTCTCACACAGGCTTGGCTTACTCGTGTCAAGCAGAGAAAAACACAAAATCCTCAAATCCGTCGTCTCCTCCTCCTCTTTTTTTTTTCTTTTTTCACCCCATTTCTCAGACTCTACGCTATAGATTAATCTTCCGTTATTACCCCCCCACCATGCATGCATCCTGCATTAGTTCTGCAGCAGAGCCTTTGTAACGCACAGCTAGTGCTTCAAGGACTTTGGATTGTTGGTGTAATTAAAGCTGCACTAATCAATGATTTGATATTAACAATGGATCAAATGGGAGTCATGTGAAGGGGGGTCCCTCATCGTGACAAACCCACAGCGAACTCGCCCCAAATCTGCACTTCCCCTGAGTTCTTCTTTTTTTTGTAGTTTATTGTTTCTCCCTCAAATTTACTGTTTTGCTTCAGTGTGACCATTCCCATGAACCTCAATTCCAGCAGCAGCAGGGAACTGTTTTCAGTGAATAAGCTCTGATAAGTCAGAACACTATGTGTCCAGCACCAGGCAGCAGAGAGACACGCAAGTGTCAAAGCTGCTGAACACACTGAAGCATTTAAAAAGGTCCAGTGTGTCAGATTTAGGAGGCTTCATTTACAGAATATATCACAAATGGAATAGTACACCAATACCTATGTTTTCATTAGTGTATAATCAGAATTGTAATGTTTATGTTACCTTAGAAAAAGTATTTTATAGCTACAGAAGCTGCTCAGTCTCTTCTATAAAGTCTGCCATGTTTCTACATGCAGGGCTGGATTAACATGGTCAGGGGCCCCTAGGCTACAAGCTGCTGTGGGCAGAGTGCGTGACGCCTAACGTTTATATATGGAAGGCGGATTCCCCACAACCAATCAGTGTCCGGTTATTTAAATATTCATTTTGCGTTAATGAATATGAAAGTTTTTGTTTCTTTTGACCAATTGGGGGCCCCCTGGGCGGCGAGGGCGTGATTTTGAGCTAATGAATATGATATATATTTTTTTATTTTGACCAATCGGGGGCCCCCTCCGAGGCGAGGGGGCGTGGGGGCCCCTAAGATTAAGCCTATGAAGCCTGTGCGATGATCCGGCCGTGTCTACATGAACAGAACAGACAAAGCAAACACTGGCTCCAGATAGGCCCCTTTGCATTTTCAGAAGGGAGAGTGGAGGGGGCTGCAATCCATAAATACACCTCTAGAGACACATTGGTCCTTTAATGGTAAACAAGCAGATATATGTTTTTGATGGTGGTGGGGACCAAACCAGAGCAAAAAAAAAAAGGTGAATATTGGATTTTCATCAGGTGGTCAACTTTAAGCATTTGCACAAGGAAATAAAAGTTGCTATGCCAAACATAAATGAATCCAGATTTAACATTAATAGACCAGAGTACATATTACTGCAATCATCTCAAAATCTCTATGGTAGAAATGGTTTCCGCAGGTTGGTCTGAAACCACTTGCGTACAGGATGAACATTACTTTGAGCATGATTGAGCATTTTGTTGTTAGAGTGCCTTGAATAGCTTCTTTTTTTTAACCTTCAGATCCTTTTGTAAGGCTTTTTTATTGTCGGATCTGTGTTGAGCGCGAGTACATTCTAAATTCAATTTTCAGTTTCAAAAAGGTCACCTCGTATTTCACTCAAAGCGAATATTTTCTTCTCTGTTCTGCTGTGTATCCTCAAGAAGCCAAAGGCGTCAGGATGTAGAGAGAAATACTACTGATGTGTGGGAACATAAATAGACACGAAACAGATCAAAATAGACACTTAAGTGGTTATTATACAGGCAGCTGTCAGTATCTTTGTTTGTCACCATTTTATGTGACAGGAATCAGGTATTTTGTCTGTGCACACATTTTCTTATTAATCAAGCCTCTCGGAAAAGTAGGTCAGTCCTGATGCCTGGTCATTGTGCCAAGATCTGGCAAGTATGTCCCAAAATCTCAAGTCAAGAAAGTAATTTCACAGGACAAGACAAATATGTCTCAAGTCAAGATTACCATGTGCCAGTTCAAGACAGGTATGTCCCAGGTCACGTCCTATGACGGGCATGTGCCAAGTAAAGTTTCAAGTCAAGTTATAGGTATGTCCCAAGTCAAGATCAACAAGTCCGAAGATGGGGCAGGCATGTCTCAAGTCAAGTCCTGAGTCAAGATTACCATGTGCCAGTTCAAGACAGGTATGTCCCAGGTCACGTCCCATGTCAAGACAAGTATGTGCCAAGTAAAGTTTCAAGTCAAGTTAGGTATGTCCCAAAATCTAGTCTCAAGTCCAGAAAGTAATTTCCCAGGACCAGACAAATATGTCTCAAGTAAAGTCCTGAGTCAAAACAGGTATGTTCCAAATCAAGATTACCATGTGCCAGTTCAAGACCAACATCCAGACAGGTATGTCCCAGGTCACATCCCAGGTAAGGACAGGTATGTCCCAGGTCAAGACAGGTATGTGCCAAGTAAAGTCTCAAGTCAAGTTAGATATGTCCCAAGTCAAGAACAACAAGTCTGAAGATGGGGCATTGGGGCAGGCATGTTTCATGTTAAGATAGGAATATGCCCCAAGTTAAGGCAGGTCCTAATCCCAAACATGGTCTTTCTAGTTCTAAACAAGTCATAATCCCCTCACCATTTTAAAAACAGTTTGAAAGCGACCCAATCAGGTGAGTCCTAATATGTCTAATGCTACTACTATTAATAATAATAATGAATCTTAGCCTCTGGATCTGTGTGTTTCTTTCAGGTTTTGCCTGTGTGCAACTGGCTTTTCACACTTTTTCCTGTAACTAATTTCATTTCAGTCGTGTCAGTCTAGTGAAAGTGTTGATTGCACACTAAGAAAAGAAATAAATAAAATAAAACCTGACCTAATTAAATACATGTTATGGCTCTCTCCTCACTTAGAGTAAAGCTTCACCAGTAACACGGCCCCTTGTTTAATTTTCAGTGTGATTGCTAGAGGTGATTCTTGATGATGCTTGATAAACACGGCCCCTGCTCTCGAGTCCTTAACCTGCACTCGCGCAGTGGGCAGCTTGATTGATTGGTTTCTCTCGCTCGGACTGATTGTGGGCGGTCTGAGAGGCTTTGGTTGCATCTGAAAAATATCACCTCCTTCCTAAATATCTTGTTTTTTCGGTAAAAAGGATAGTCCTATGTAGAAAATATGACGGCGTGGTGGTTAGGTGCATAAAAACATCCCTGGTGTGAGTTCAGCACGGGATGCTTGTACCATCATTAGCTTCATCATGATCACTGCCCGATGCCCCCTAAAAAAGAAAAATATGTGTCCTTTTCTAGGTTAATTTATTCCAGTGATCGAACTTCTTGTTCATTGTTCACCTCACTTGCATCTTGATTTATTGTAAAACCATTAACCAGCTCTTCGGGGGGTAAATAGAAAAGTGCTTATACCTGGCTTATTGCCGTGTGTATACGGACTCTTTCTATGCTAACAGTATAATTAAAAGACTTTTACAGTGTTAATTATAATCAGCTAATAATTTGATAAACCTTTAAAAAAAATCAGTTTTAAATTGATTGATTCAATTTGCATTTAAATTATGCATTAAAGAAAAGCCAATTCTTTTTTTTCCCCATTAATAATTACGTGTTTTTATTCTCTCTCTAAAATTAATGAATAAACGAGGAATCACTAAATTAGTTTTAAAAAACAGGATTTTAAATTTACGTTATTATAATTATGCACCGTTCAATCATCACCTTCATCATATTCTAACTCAAGTGGTTTAACATTTACAGTTTTCATTTCTTGACTTCTTTGTCTCAAAGACTCTTTACAAATTCATTAGGACGAATTAAATGTGAGCTAGAATGTGACAGTAAATCACAAAAACTTGTAGATCCTTAATATACTTAATATACAAGCCTTGTTAAAATTACTTTTGAGATTCCACTTCGAAATTCAAAGATAGACTCATAAAAGTGATAATAACACGAGTACAATTGTAAATTAGTTAGTGTAATAGTTTTATAATGCTTCATTTAAATTCAAATTTAATTAATCGTTTATTTATTGTAGCTGTGTGTCTATGTTCTGGGTGTTGGGTTGGTTCAGACTGTTCATGGGGCCTGAAAAAGGTTTTGACTGGCCCCGTCTTTGAGAACAGCATCTGTTCCTGCTGTTGGGTTGAATTATTGCACATGGATCTGACACTGTACCACAGAATTACTTGCAGCTGAGTCAGAGTTCACTTTGATACTCTACAAGCACATCACTTATTGGGATAGTTCAAAGATTTCCACCTGGGGTTGAGGTTAGGACTCTTCCAGCATGTGGTTTTACTCTAGATTTGGCTGTGTCATTTTTTGGGCTTTAAAAGGTGAAAGTATTCCTGAGCTTGGGCATTTTTGCAGGGGGCAGCAGTTCTTTCCAGTCTCTTTTTCCTTTATATATTTATTTTTTATCCTTTTCCTTCACCTACTGAAGAGAGAGAGAGGGATCCATGTACTCAGGCCCCACCATCAGTTGAGCGCATGTTCTTTCTTTTATAAGATCAAAATACTTTAATACTTAAAACTCTGTGACACTTTGGCCTGCACTTTACAAGAATGAATTATGGACAATGCGTCTTTATACACCTACGACAGCAGAACAGTTAATTTACCAATGACTGGTGTGGTAAATGTTGTGAAACGTCAGATTCAGGCACTAAAACTACAGTTAATTCAATTTAAATAGACTCCAGAATGTATGAAAAGTACATTATTTAAGTAAACTTACTTCAAGTCAAATATCTCATTGCTGACTTTTGGTCACCCTGATATTGTCCCTACAGGGACTGTTTTATGCTACGTCACCCGGCTCCTTCCTTTGCCATCAGCATAATTAATGTTTTTTCATAATTACCATTAATGGTTGCCAGGGATCTTAATATGATGCCATCATGGTGGGATAAAATATAAGGTTAAGATTTGGACTTGAACAATTCAGTTAATTTTGGATCATTTAAATGAGTGTGGATTTGATTCTTTTGGCAGTTTGCATTGAGTTACGCTCTAAAGACAGTTTGTGATCATTCCTATTACCTAAAACACATACCACAAAAAAAAACTGTTTTTAGTGTTTTGCTTGAACAAAATTACATGTTCAACTATTTTCAGCACGTTGCTCAGAGCGCCAACATTTTACTGGCATGGTGGTGGAAAAAAAGGCATTTACGTCATCGATAGATTTAGTTTGTTTATTTCTTTTAATTAACTTTAGAATAACACATTTAAGCTGTTTTTGGCATTGTATCCAGCAGCAGATGTTATCTTTTATAGAATTAAATTAAAACAGTGACTTTTTATATGTTGGCATTGAAAACGAAACAGGAACAGGAAACGTTGGCATGCAAACACTTGCTGGAGAAAAAAAGTTGCGCTGGCACTGAAACAAGTTCTGGCACTGAAAGATATTCCATTAAAATAAGACACAGACATTCAATGAATGGATTATTTTTCGTATTCTGTTTTTCAGTGACAATCTCCAGACTTGTTCTTCATTTCTTTTCTGACAGGTGACAGGTGTGTTTTTGTTTTTTTGTTAATGCTGGTTTTCCGTTTCAACTTTCTGTCATCGTTTTGATAAAACCCCGGTGATATTTCATACCGAAGGCTCTTTTATGGAGCGTTTACATTCAGTGGTTATGACTTTGTATTAAGATATTCTGCTCATATCAACAATAGAATGATTGAATAGGCCAGACCTTTTTAAATAAAAGAAAGTGCACTGACAGAAATGGCAAAAACACAAATGATTCCTCCATTGGTATGATATCACACAACTGTTGTTACTCTTGAAGTAGGATAAACATTTCTAATCTAATTTCATGTATCTTGAACTTTTATTACAATTTACTGTGATGTATTTTACTTGTGTATTATTTGCTTTTGAAGCATCTAAAGTAGAAGAGCAAAAGAACCAATGATTTTCTCAAAGAGTCATTTTAGACTCCGCAGGAAAGGACGATGCACTTGGTCAGTCTTCCTTGCAAATGAAGGATTTCCTGAAATTAAGTTGTTTCGACTTGTTCTCATTCCCAAATCATGGAAAAACTGCAGCTTGGTCATTGGCCCAACATTTCAAACTATGAGGTTTCCCTTTAGGAAACCAGAGAAACATTTTAAGTTTAAAGTTTTTACATTTAAAAAGTTAAAAGGTTGGTTAGGTTTAGGCACAAAGACTACTTTGCTCGGGTTCAGAAATTCAGGAAGGTTAGGGTTCAGAAGCAAACACAAGTAAGGTTAGGGTTAGGGTTCAGGAGGGTTAGGGTTCAGGCACTATAGACGCAATACACTGGTGATTAGGCCGTGACAAACAAAGCAGGAAATTGAGATACTGGAGTAGGCGGAGCAGGGGCTGGATGTGACAGGTTAGGGTTCAGGTTAGATGAGATGTTATGTACATCAAATTAAAAAAAAAAAGTAAAGTAAAAGAACCCAACATTGTCTTTTGGTCTCACGTTGAAAATGAACACAGGACTCTTGGGTAAAAGTGTTTGTATTTGTTTGAACCATCCATCCACCCCTTTCTTTATGTGTGGACTGTCAGCTGACTTCGACAGCACATCAAAACATTTAGCCGTTTCTGTCATAGCAGAGTACAGACGTGGCACATACCGTACTGTATCTCTGCATGTATTATGACTCAATGATTGTCTGTGGAAGCTGCAGTGAGTAAAATGATGCACTCAGGCTTGTTAGTGCATCAAAAGAAAGACAATGTAAACCGTTGTGTTCATCGTATGTGAGCTTGAGAGACAACATGTCAAGGCGAGCCGTGCACGACCGTCTCTGCAGTGTCTCCTAATGAGTGCTGCTGCTCATGGCAATTATTCGATGGTGCCGTTTGTTTACCGGAGCTGATACAGCTCTGCTGCAACTGTTGAAAAGAAAAGTGTTAATATGTGGACTGTCACAGTGTGGATTTAAATAAAGTGATGATTTGATGTGATGTGGTACATTATTTTTTTGTCAGTGTAGGAGAAAACGACCATAAATAACAAACGCGACAAGAAACACATTAAACAAAGTCCATGTATGGAGTCCGACTAACACTGTGTTCTGTTTAAAATGTACATCGGGTGTCTGTCTTTGATAAAATGACAGCATGTTGGCAGTGCACATGTTATAGTGAGCCTATAATTATATATTACCGGAATAATAACGATGATAAGGTTCCGGTAGGAAGAACCCATATATGTGGCCCAACATAGACAGTCTAATTGGGTCCATGTCCATCTAAAACTGAATTATACATTAAAAAAAACTGTGTGTAAATTACTGTGTTAGTCTTTTCAGTACATTTTAAACGCATTAGGATGAGTTAAGACTAGTTAGTTTCCGGGGCAAATTTATATGGTGTCAAAATCCTCATGATCATTTTGTATTGTCAAGAAAAATTGACGAATTTGACGAATAAATTATTATACGTGACATTATTGCGGAAAGAGCAAGTTAAACTATTTTATATGCAGTCAGTTTATATACACACACAGTCTAGTGGATACCACTGTAGGGATGGGTTCTTTCAAAAAGGGTCACAAGATAAAGGTGATGGGTTGTGAGATGATTAATGACAGAGGAAAGAAGAAAACAGAACAGAACAACACTCTGACACACTATTTTGTTTTTTGGACTTTTATCTGCAATGAACCGGTAAAAAAAAAAAGCTTGCTTTGATTACCTACTATGAAACAACATTACTCATACTTCTGTGGTCATTTTTGGTAGTAACACAAATGTAGAGTAATGCATGACTCCACACAGAGGTTAAGATTGTAAATTAACTTATTCAGGGTTCCCACACCTTTTTCATGAACAAATTCAAGCACTTTTCAAGCACCTTCAAGCACCAGTTTTTCCATTTTTCCAGCACCTTTAAATAGGTAGCCTACTAGTTGTGTTTGCCATGATGGTCATGGGAAGCGCAGCGGTGCCACTGTATGGCATAATAATATGGGTCTAATTAGCATTATTTCATATGGTGGTAGATTGACTGTTTTGATTTTTAACTAATTGTGAAATTTCAAGCATTTTCAAGCACTTCACAAAAAAATTCAAGCGTTTTCACAACCTTGAAAACACTGAATTGAAATTCAAGCATTTTCAAGGAATTCAAGCACCCGTGGGAACCCTGCTTATTGCTTATATGCAATGTCCTACTTTTTTTTTTAAATTACCCCGACACTGCCTAGGAGTGAGATGAACCTTGTGCTTGGTTTGTCTCTAAGATAGCTCGCCACGGCTTCTCGGCTGCGTAACACTGAGCCCTAACTGCAAACAATGACCCTGGAGTTCATTGATCATTTGAAAGGAATACCCTCAGAGCATTTTATTGGTGTAAATACTATGGCTCCGTTTTTATATTTAGTCTGTGGTTCCTTTGGTCAAATTGCAGTTTGCTTCCAAGGTTTCTAAAAGGGTTCATAGGTTCCTGGAAAGGTCACTACACTTTATTTTGGGTTTCTACTTTAATTTAACACCCATTTATTGTTAATTTTAGTCCCATACAACAGCAAAACATGCCAGTGCTTTAACAGTTTAATTTACTTGCATTACTATTCACAACTTTAAATCCTGGTGCATCACATTCTACCAGTGTTGTTATTTGTACACGCCTTTCAAACACAACGATCCTTAAAATAATTTTCAAGTGTTAAATAAGCGATCATCTATCTTTACTGTCAACAGCACATACAGGGGACGCTCGCTTCATGATATTATGCTAATGATTTGTAGAAGGAAGCAGATTAGAGGTCGTGATGCAGACTCTTCTTCTGATCTCACCGCGCTCCTCCTTAGTGGCTGTCATCGCTCCTATATGCACATCTCTGGCTGTGGCTTGGGGGAACTTAAGGCTTATTTGAGGCGAGCAGTAAAGACCTCATTCCATCTGTTTAATTACAGTGGAGATTAGCAGATTATTTTTGCATTACCGGCGCCTGTCGCTCCCGATCACATGGGCAACCCAGAGGGAAGGGCCGCTCATCTCTTGATAGAGAATTGCCAACTAATTGCAGAACTGGATCGGACTACAACTAGAGAAGTGCACTCTAACTCAACAAGTAGCAGGTGATGCATTACATATCCACATTTAACGTTCAGAGCTCCATCTTCTTTCCCAGTGACACTCTGCTTCAAACTGATTCACTCGTAGAAACTCTCAGAGAGATGGTCAGTGTAGCAGAGCAAAGAGCAATGCTTGCGCATATAGAAGATGCCAAGACGATACATCGAAGGTAGCTAAGCCCCCAAATTCTGCTAGTTACCTCTCTCTCGCTTAGTGTACAGTCGCTTTAAGCACAATAATAGCAAAATTGCAACACCGCCCTGATTCACTGAAGTTGTGTTGAAGTTGCAAATCGCCACATCGTGAATTCCTGGAGGGTCTGTGTTATGGTATCATTTACGGTATAGTCAGGCCTGACGCCGATTACCACTACTGCGCATGTGCGTAGGGGTGTGTGTGTTTATGTGACAGAAAGGCAGACGCAGCAGTGAAAGCTGCAGCCACAGTTTTGAGAGAAAAGCTAAGTAAAAAAAACACACAAAAAACGATGCGTCGACTACTAAATTAGTTGTCGACGATTTTGTTCGAGAAATGTGAGAAATGTTTCCCCTCAGTGATGTAGGAGTGTGATGAGACACCGGAGCGATGCTGCTCTTCATTCCACAGACCACGGGAAACTTTAATCAGCTAACTGACCACTGCTGCTGCTCATTTAAAAAGCAAGCTCAGCTCTCTGCTGCAGGGAAGGACACACTGAACCTTAAACACAACCTCCCAGAGAGTCAAAACTGTTATGTGGGACAGATACAGGCCTTGTAACACAGATCCAGCCTCACTCAAAGGAAACAATTTGAAGTCCAAGGGGCAGTTACAAACTGGTTCTTGATGAACAAGTGTATCTGACAACCTGCACCGCAGTGCTGGGCTGATAAACTGTCCGTACAGGCTCAGTTGTAGAACCTAGTAACCTTGCTATGATGGCAAAACATCATAAAGCTGCTCACAGTCATTACATCCAACAGTTGTTCATCAAAAAATAGTTCCAGCACCATGCAACTCCCCCAAATCCACTGTTTTTTTTGTTGTTTTTACATTTCTGCTTCTATGGGAATGAATGAAAAGACATATGGCTTGTTAATCCTTGCGCTTTAGAGGTGTTTGGACATATCTCAGTACCCTGCTTTCAATGTTTATCTATCTATATATGTCGTAAAGCAATCTCTGCAATCTAAATTCTTCTAGTTATCATGAGTTTGAATGCAAAATGTATTAAAATTTTGTTTTAATAGCAAAAAGTCCAGTTGCAACCAACTGAATCCACCTCGCCTCACCCTCATCCCACCTCCAAGCCATGTAGGAGAAACTCAAGTTTCTGGGAACTGCCTGCTCTGTACATATAAAAGGCTCAATCTTTATTTTCACTAATGAAAACTTGCTTATCTCACTAAATGGACCTTTAAAATACTTCTAGGATCATGGTGACCTTCCACATTATGGGCCGCACAGCTCCAGATAGCGCGGAGCATTTAAAACATGACATTGAGTGACCTAGTGTCAGTAGGACAAACCGGTTAACGGGCTTGCGAGGACTGTATTGTATGTTGGCTGTCGTATTTGCGAGAGTGTTGGTGTCCGTCTGAATGCGAGCGTTGGCGTCAGCCGCTCAAGTGGAATTGCACACGGTGGGACAGATAGGGAGCAGCTGTGAGTAATTGTTTTGCTCAGTTGCCGAGGCTCATCCTGGCCCTTTATAGATAAGCTGGAGTAAATCTCCCTTGATGTCCTGGGAGAGCAGGGGAGAAGATGGAGACGGAGAAGAGCAAACACCAGGCCAAGGCCAGCCTCTGTTTGAACTGCTTCTTCAAGACCCAGAGCTTCAAATGACTTTTTCTATCGGGTAAAAGGAAAGAGAGGGAAAGGGACCATTATTCTGCTCCTCTCGGTTGATGTCGCCGTGGCTTTAATGCCAAGGAGTTGTCTCATATTCATAAGCATCAGGAAGGGGAGACAGGGCGGTGGTGAGGAGCGTCAGAGGGATAGATCGGCTGTCTGCGCACTTGTTACACAAGTGGAGGGACACTGTGAACTGGCTTGGCTTTGTTAAAATGTACAAGAGGGAAAGTGCAACAGGGGCAACTCAACTCATTTCAGTGACTTTACCCAGTTTCTCCACAGGACTTTGAATCATATGCCAGCAAATAATCTAATGTTGAATAAATGTTGATACACCAGCTTGAACCAACATCAAAAATCTTATAAATAAAGAACCAAAATAAGTTTGACTTGAGACTGTGTGTATCCAGTGACCCTTTGCAATAAGGCCTCTGATTTAAGTTGACGGTATTCTGTCCAGTCTTTTACCCGACCGGTGCCCAGGGCTGCCGCAACATTGCTGCTTCTATTGCTCAAATATTTTGTCATTTTACAAGGTGTGTGTTTTCACACTGACTACTGTATGGTCAAAACTCCATGTCATGTTATCTTTAATTTTGATTGATGGTAGTTACCGCCATGTCTTCAAGACGGTAGCTAGCTGTGAACACAAACCCATCCCATAAGGAAAGACAGTACAGTCCCTCACTATAACGCGGTTCACTTTTCGCGGTCTCGCTGTTTCGCATATTATTTTGTATTTTTTTTTTTTTTACAGCGTACTGTACAGTATGAACGCGCATTGTGTTCGGCATCCTGATTGGCTAAGGGAGTACTGTACAAAATATGGCGCCAGGACAAAGAGGCACTGTCAGAGAACTGTGAAATACGCGTGAGTTACTGGTAATAATTTCTTATGTGTCAAACCTCGTAGATTGATCATTAAAATTTTATTTGTATTTGATCTTTGGTTTCCTTTACTAATACAGTATTATACTTATTTTTGTTAAATCTGCAAAAGTTTGAACTTTGAGAGTTTAAATAAGAGAGAAATGTCCGAAAATGTTAATGCATGTCTGAGAATAGTGTATAAAGGTGTGTGGTTAGGGGTTTTACGGCCTTAAAACAAGTAGAATAATTGTAAAAAATAAAGCTAAGTACTTCACGGATTTCGTCTACTGCGTGTTATTTTTAGAACGTATCCCCCACGATAAACGAGGGACCACTGTACATCAATGTTCGTCTACGTTTTGTAATAATCCAATCGTGCAGGGGGAAATATAAAGGAATCCACAGTTATCAACAGTCACATACTTCTGCTTCATTACTGAATGTACTAGCTACGGGAGTACACATATATATGCATGAGGGAAAACTGATCCAGCTGTAATCCAGTATCTGGATTCTCCCTAGACTGCAGCCAAGCAAGAGCTGCAGGTAAATATTCACCTGTGTGTAGCTGTAATGTGTATTTACAGCTCGGATGGTTCCAAAATCATTAAAGCTGGACACAAATCAGTCAGCACAATGCACAGGCACACTGAACGGGGAGCCATTGTGTAGCATACTTCACGTGTTGATGTGTTTATCCAGCAGCTGAAGCTCTGTAATAACACAGATAACATCGGCAGGAATATTACAAGCTTCCGCCTCTGCAGAAGGTGAGCCGAGGAGAGGGAGCACGAGGAGGACACAAACAAAAGATGTATTGAGTATTTATTGCATTTCAGTTGACCTTGAGGGCAAGCAAGGAAAAAAAAAAAAGCTGTACCTATGAACAACAGAATGAAGATGCTCAGCCAGAGAAAATTAATTAGGTGTGCAACAGGCAACAATAAGAGATTTTGTCTTGGGGGCTTTGGGGAGGATCGAGTTTTATTTCATGGATACTTGAAAATAAACAAGACAAATTACATGAGGATTTGTTTTTGGGCAGCAGCCTAAATTGTTACATCTTCATTTTCACACATTTATAGAAACCTCTGAAACCTTTTATTTCACCAAGCTCTTGTCAATGGCATAAAAGTCAGTCTGAGATTTACTCTTGTCCTTCCTCTTGCTTGCTTACTCTTACTGTTTTCTCTTTTTAGCTTCTACCGTCCTCTGGTGACTGTGCCATTATGTCCGTAAAGGTTGCTGAGCCCTGTTACATTGCCCAGCTCCGGTTCTAGCACAACACTGGCTCTGACCTGTCAGTGTTCCAAAAAAAAGCAGCACATCTAACAGGACGGTGCCCAGTGGTGCATATTTTCGGCATCAAAACAGCGCTTCAGAAACCTACAGATGACATCACTCATGCTCTGTCCATTCTTTATACAGTCATTGGCCTGGACCCGCTTTATTCTGAAAGTCTGATGAGATCATTTCTGTAATGATCTGACCTGCACTTATATTTTTGTTTTCCTTTTTCTGTCTCAGCACAGGGACACATTTTTTTCCCCAAAGACTGATGGAACAAACGCTAAATCAGAGATTGAATTAAGTTTAATTAGTTAATGGGACTGTACATGATGTCATGACATCAGCTCAATCATAGTTCCCTGAATTTCTATTGAATATGTTCAATGCCTTTCATTTGCCATTGACATTTTTTCCACAGCACTGTAGTCTACGTCATTCATTCAATGGTTCAAAAGTTATTAAAGAGAAAAGAATGGAATAGAATAACAGGACAATAACAGTTTTTTTTTAAAGACATGTATGCACGCTGTCTCATAACTTGAACTATGAACAAGAAACATTTTTCATGATTTTTCATTTTTGTTGCGTTGTTGTTGGGTTTGTTTTTTTTCGTCCTCAAGGATGTTTAAAGCGAAGGGAGCAGATTATTTGTAAAACCTTCATGTTCAGCTCAGTTTAATGAATGTTGCAGTAGACAGTATTTCCTGTGTGTGTTTGAACAATCCTGTCTCCACATCCATAAAGAATTTCATTGCGACTCGGAGCATAAAAAGTCCCGAACCCCCGTCCCTCTGTAAGGTGGAGCGAAACCCATCTGCGTTCCCCACGCTGCAGGCATCTAACGTACACTCACAGGATTTATGGATCGTTATCACTTAAGGACAGCTGCTCTGTGAGAAACATGAGAAATGTGAGAAATGCTGGTGTTTTATGGAAAAATACCAAAAGTTTGTCTCGGGTAGTTCGGTTTAGAAGTCTTAAAGTAAGCAAGAACTCACTGACACGATGAAGAAAATCCAAAAATGGGCAATGTTCATGAAGGAAGAAAGATGGGATTGGATTGCAGAGTATACTTAAATAATTTCATCTGTATTTCAATGGCCAAAGTAAGATGTTAGTGAACCCTGGGTGTCGTTTAGCTCAGTTGGTAGAGAAACCGCCCCATGTGCAAAGACTCAGTCCTTGCCGCAGCAGCCCAGGGTTCGAATCCGACCTGTGGCGCATGTCATTCTCCATCTCTTTCTTTCCCCACATTCCTGTCACTCTTCAGCTGTCTCTATCGAAAATAAAGCTTGACAAGGCCAAAAAAATGTTAGTGAACTCTATAGGGCAAATAATCTGCGCTTGAGACCGCACTGACCTTCTAAATTACCGCCCTGTACAATGCGTCAAAATCTTCTAGTGTTAACGCAATCAACCTTAAACAGGTTATAATTAATATTTCCAAAATAGCAAGTATCAAATAACAATTTGAAAAAAGGAGTCAACCATATGAAGAAATATCAGCTAAACCTGCAGCTCTTCTCAGTTCCATGCAGCTTTATAGCAATTTTAAGCTCGTCGTTTGGCTCCGACTTCAGTGTTCGCTCTACGGTTCACTCGCGCTGCTCTCATAGCAACGGTTTCAGTCACAGCCGGCAGCTGTTTTTAGCAACGGAGCTCTAAAAAACTCAACAGACTAACACAGAGACTAACTGTTGAACATAGTGGAACGCCGGGCAGCTAAAGAGATAGATCTTTCCCTCAGGGGTTGGTGGAGACCAAAAACAGAGCTCAAAGAGAGTCTTATTGTACGTTTATCGGGTGACACAAACACCAAACAAATTGCTGTAACTGGTGATGAATAAGTGATGACCAAAGTGACTGGAGTTTATTTTACAGAATTTACACTGAAAAGTTTTAATTTGATTTTTTTCCTTAAATTTGCACAAATAAAATGACTTTCTATAATAAAGACATAAAACCGAACCATAAATTTGCCAAAAACACAAACACACAAAGCACAGATTCATCCTCTCACAACTCGAGTGTCAATTCCTGTTATGTGACCGCCACACATTAAGCTCAGATTGATCAACGGCTGTGTAATGTTAACGGATCATTCTCTCTTTCAGCCGAGAACAATCAACAGACAGAGTGGGACATCCGTCAGAGGGTCCCTGGGTTTTGTCAGGTGTATTTTGGTGTCATATCTTTGGACAGCAGCAGTCATAAAGCGCCAGGAGAGGCCAGGGCCACTGAGAGAGAGCCAGCCAGCCCATAAACCCCACCGTGCTGAAATGTTTTATGACAACACACCATGGAAGTGCAACAGCTAGAGATACGAGCCCAGGAACTTCAGTGAGAATATGAGTTTTCACTTGGACGCAGTCTGTATCCTGCTGTAAATAACTCCAGTGAGCTCTCTCCTCACACTGTTAAAAAAAAGGTCTATGTGTGTTTATGGCAGCTTTTTTATTTTATTTGCCGTGCAGCTTTCAGGGCTGTGGAAGCAAAAAAAGAAAAAGAAAAAAAGGTTGGGCTACAGAAGTGCAGGCCAGCAGAAAAGGTTGAGCCGTGGAAAGAAATGGCCTCAGTTCCAGAAAATATCACACAATGAAACCTGCTGCAACCCTTTGTTATGCAGCCGGGCCAGATGAGGTGACAGCTACGGGTGAATCCTAATCAGGTTTTCACCGTGGTGGGTGTTCCCAGAGTGGCTCGAAATGTTAATCCAAGATCATTATTTTTAATTGGGTGTATCATAAAATACCATCACGCTTCGTGTCTTGTTGTCCACTGTGGATAGCGGTGGCATTCTGTGACCTGCTATTGAAAAAAATAAAAAAAATCTCTAGATAAAGAACTCTGATGGATCCCAGCAAGCGTTTTGATGTTGAAGAGATGTTAGTCGAACACTCAGAAAAAAAGAAGTAAGAAGGTAAAAAGGTAAAGATGACTTTAGAAACTGAGAGATTAAATAAATCAATACATTATTATACGATATTAATCCATAGGCTACAATATAACCAAAGCTGGGCACCACTTGTTTATGGAACCACAATTAAATTAATTAAAAAAACATGAAAACAAAACATTCCTTACATAATTGTATCATTTTATTTAATTTTAAAACATTAAATTTCATCATCATAATAATATATTTAAACTGAATTTTTACATCATAATGTCTAATGATGGTCTCTCACTGCCCTCCCGCCTTTCAGCTGAACACAATCTTTACAACTGCTGCTGTAAATAAACCAAATATACAGACAAACACAGAAACATCTACAGTACCTTTATTTATTTAGTTAAACAAACCTAGTTCTCCAGCCAGGTAACAGGTAAAAAAAAGCAGTGACCCGCAGTGAAGAAGTTGAACCAGAATCAAGGTAGGTACTGTAGGAAGGTTGATACTCTCACAGTTGTGTCTTCGTTTGGTTCATTTCATGTACCCAGCTTCTATGCCTGCGTCTGGTTATATATATAACGATACACAGAAGTTTCATTTGGTGTGTGTCGGCTTGTTTGTTTGTTTGTTTGAGAGAGAAACAGCTGGTGCAGCGACATAGACAGTGAATGAAAGCGAGGGGGTACAGAGGTGGGAGACAACACCACTGTAATGAAAAGTGAAAAAAAAAAGAATAAAAATAGGAATACAATGTGATAGAGGAAAAAATCTGGGGGTCATTTTCAAATAAAAAGAAATCCAAATTATGAAATGGTAATGGAATAACAGGTTTTGTGATGAATTGTAAGTGCATTTGTGGGATAATATATATATTCACCATTTATTTATTTATTATTGAACAATTTGAGGTTATTTGTAGCCCTGTGAACACGCAGGGGACGCATGAGAAACTGCACTTATTTTTATGGGTTGGACATTTGAGCAGCCAAATAGCACCCTAATGACCAAACGGGAACCAAATGGCAGCCCATCACTGCCCCGTGTAAGTCCCCCATAGACACGTTGGCTGGAAAGATAACATAAAGCCTGCAGTAGTGCAGATTAGTCACAGTGAGCACACACACAGAATGGCAGCAATGCACCCCCGGTTACTGCTAGAAAATGTTCACTGTCCGGATTTTTAAGTACATATCTGAGTGTGAGTCAGTCAAAAAAAAATAAGTGAACAGGAAACAGAGGATTAAAATCTGTATTTTTGTAATACTAAACATAAAACCTTAAATATAAGTATTCAGAGTAAAAATGCAGTGTAATAAAATAAAAGTTGCTGCATGGTTTCATGTTGGAGACACTGATCTGAGGTATGATTATAGATTATCTCAGATTTATCATTTCATTAACATCGGCCATACAATATTTTATAATTAAAATGCATTGGGTTCAGTCAGAAGAATTTGTGTTGGGCTTACTTTAAGGGAGCACACAAAGAATCTGAGATTGATACATGAAATGGAATTTGGCCATTTTCTTTACAGCACTTCAAGTACAAGGTAAGCTAAACACAAATCAAATAAGATTTTTACAAACTGGTTTTTACAAGTATGAAGCTTTAAATACTTTTCCAGGAAAAAGACCTCCAAAAAATGAAAAACATGTTTTTGTTGAATTTAAGCTCTTCATAATTCTGGACTGTTTTCATTATGGGTATGAAAAGAGACAATGTGTTGCTTTTTTCTTGGTCCAGTATTGATATTGTGCAGAGCTAATACAGTTTCCTTTTATAAAGAATTCCTGTGGGATGAAATCAGTAACCAATTGTGGATAACAACTAAATGATACAGATGGGACTGCACTTCCAAAATTCATTATTTAGCATGCCAAGAAAATGTTTGTAGGGAAGAAAATGGTTGCCAATGAAAACACGATGAACGTGAAATCAAATATTTAGATTTTGTCATGTGTATCCACGTGTCTTGACAGTTTCCATAGCAAATTAAAACAAACATGGACATAAATGTTAAATGCAGCAAGGATGGGGTGAGGGAGGCAGCATCAACTAGCTGTTTTAAGTGTCATGTTATTATTTTGTAATGCTGTATCAGTCACTGTGGAGACTTAGGTGTTCTTCCTGAACCAACTGTACTTTGTTTGATTGTACATGTTCAGGCCATAAAATGCTTCAGTGCATATGCCATTGTCCATGAAAACACCTGTACTTTGTAGACGTGTGATTTCTGCTGATTTTTCCAAGTTTGTCGACCGCTTCGAGGAACTATATTTAGTTTTGGTCTCCATTATTGAAATTCACCACTTTGACAGAAACGGTTGAAAAAAGGTAGACGGGAGCACAAAAGGACTAACGTGAGTCACAGAGAAAGGATTCAATGCGTTTAGAAGCACGGCTTTCATCCTCTATATGAAAAGCTAATCAGTCGGCCTGATTGCAGTGAGTGGCCTTTTGTAACATCTTTAATCCGGTGAGTGTTTTAAGAAGTGCATAATTGAAATTCTGTTCAGGATGGCTGCAATTTTCAGCTGCAGGATAATGAGCCATCAGTTGGCCTTGGCTGGCAGCGTGAGGGACTGTTTTAAATGTGCCATGTGATGAACCTTTGATTGGTTCGCCAATGACTGCTCTATATTGACAATACCAGCGAGGGACAGGGGGACTCTTTATTTAGTCCTCACCCTTATCCTCTGCTGGTCCTAATTAAGCAGTCAGCCAGATTGAGGATCCATTAATGATGTAATTGTTATGCTAATGAGCGCTGCATGCTCTGGAAGTACATCCCGAGTCCCGGTGCATGCCACCCAAATTTTATCAGAGATCTCTAGAATGGTGTTGTTCCAGTTATCAAAGGTGGGTTGTTTGGCTTTCACCGAGATGGGCTCACACCTTCCTCTCTCAACCTTTAAAGACAGACTAAATAAACTTACTGCAGCAGTGAATAACAATTAAGGGCCAGGTTATGCAAGAAAAGAACGGTTTGATTTGACGTTGTTGGAAGGCACGAGTGAAAGCACCATTCCTGTGAAACAGAGCAGAGTGCTGTTTGCTTCCTTGGTTTTACTCGTTTCTTGTAAAAAACAAAAAAAGGCAGATATGGGAGGACTTGTCATGGATATTGATTGCCGTACCCAATAGTGCTGAGTGTGCATTACACCCTCACTGCTATGCACTGCAGGTAGTGCTATGATCGAGTGTTAACGTCTGCGTTCCAGTGAACGCGGCCAGTTCCGGGTCCGATCAGCAGGAAATACACCGGCCTACCAAAGTGAGTCAATTCAGTTAGCTGCACGGCTCACTGAGCTAACAACACTTAACGGATTTTGAAACTTTCCAAGAGTAAAGTCGACCCCTGTGGTGTAACATTATTCCTTGTTGGTCTCAGAGGTTGTGCTAGAACCTGGTCCAGTCCGGGGTGTTGAGCCAGATTCTGTTGCCTGATTCACTTATCAATATTGCCAAACTAGAGGGAAAACCAGGAGATATATTCTGTATAAAATATGGTGTAGTTTCAGTAGTTAAAGTTATAAAGAAATAAATTAGACCCAGCCATACAGGCGATCACTTATACACTATAAAAACAGTGACAAGTGTTTTATTGGATGGATTGGATATTTCCCCGACTGCAGGCTGAGTCATGAACAACTTGTGACACGCAGTAAATTAGCCGTCTGATGCGGGATTCGAACCGGAGCCAGCTGAAGCAAGGACTACAGCCTCCACACATGGGGCGGCCGCTTAACCCCCTATACTACCGACCGCCCCATGAACAACTTTTTATTGTGTATCAGGAAATGGCAAACTCTAAAATACCATTATAAATATCTAAAATGCTTAAATGACTTTTTTTGTCATTGTTGGGACAGATACTTGTGTACAGGTGACATACCCATCAGTAAGTATATTAAGTAAAGCCTCACAAATCTGCTATCATGGTTTTAGACTCTTAATCATGTTTTTTATTATCTGATAATAGCTCATCTTTGCTGTTGTATTAATATGGCGTTGCCATAGTCGCTGGCGGACACAACAGAACTCACGTTCTCAGTGTGACTGACTCAATGAACTAATGACTTCTGGGATCCATGTGGTGCTTTGCAAATAAAAAGTTAAAATATTTCCATTAAATGCTGTAATTAGCTGTGTAGTAAAGTCACGGTAGGAAGAATTACCATCGTGGTCTCATTTAAAATGATGCATTGCATCAGTCAATGCGGCAGTTTGTCTCTACACGCTGTTTTTAATGCACAAACAGTGGGAGCTGTTGATTTGCGGGAGGTAAAGCTGATCTGCAGCGGGACTGACAGGATTTCCTGACTGTGGCAAATTCGTCAGTGGGCGTAAACTCTTAATAAGCATTTAATGATACAAGGAGCAATCATAGGTTTGATTTGTATATTAACAAGAGGTCCAATTTGCATTGACCACATACTGTATATTAAAGGTATATTCATGAACTTCCTGTTCCCTAGACCTGGAAACCAACAGGCTTGTGATGAACGACAGAATGTTGACAGACCCAATTTGTTTTATTAATTCACATTTTTTCGAAAGTGTCTGGGCTTTTCCAAAGAGTTTCCAACAATTACTTCCCAAATATTTAGTTTATTAGTTACATATGATCAATTAAATTACATCTTAAATATTAACATAACTGACCATGGTGATACGTTTCCCTTTTCACTGCACTGGTTACATAAATGATAAAGCCTAACTCAATGCTACACTTTCTTGACGAGAGTTCGGTGAGAATAAAACCCGTCTAATGTCAGGTCATGGAGTCACGTCATGGAACCAAGCTTAGCTTAGCATTAAGGATGTAAACAGGGGAAACTGCAACAAAATCAGCTTCAACTCAATCCAAACCAGTCTAAAGTCAAGCCTTACTGTTTAGAGATTGGACCACATGGTTACGACACCAGGTAATATACCTTCAAGAAGCCGATATATATCTTCAAGAAGACTACAATAAATCTATATTTGCAAAGTTATCTCTTACGAAACAAGGCAAATGGTGCAAATTTAGATATATTCTAGTCTCAGTTGGTGCCAGGCGACCGGCCAGACTGCAAAGTCCTGTTATTCCGCCCCGGCCATGAATTAGTCCTGTAGATAACCCACTGTAAAACTGCACACATAAAATCAAATATGTTTCATTATTAAGTTTGAGAGGCAGCTGATTTTGCTGTTTCAGGGCAGAGCCAGGCTACCATACTTACACTTTCTGACAGCTTTCCAGCTTCCCAAAATGTTGAACTATTCCTTTAAATGTAGTTGTTTGGACACAGTGCACATGCTGCGCTGGTAAATACTGCAGTAATGAGTGGAAAGAGTTTGAAATAACTAAATTATTCTACCTATCTGACTCTGAACTCAAACCAGCGAGCGTCTCCGCTCTGCATTTAAATAAACAGCACCTGTGCTCCTGTTGTGAGATAACCACTCGTGTTATGTCTTGCTCTACATTCTCCAGCTCGAACAATACTTTAGGCCTATTTCACCTCAATGCTCCTCCCTCCACGTTTCCGCCACGTCCAAACCCCTCTGGAAGATGGAGGCACATAAGGTGAATCCTGAAATAAAGTCAGGGGGCCCTCTCTCACTTTGAAAAGTTTAAAAGAGGCCGCCCGTTCTGTGAAATCACTCTTGGTAGCAGAAAAGAGAGCTGGAGGTGTTAATTTCATGGGTTAGGTCTTAAATTGAGCTCTGCAATTTTCTCCCTGAGTAGATTAGAGGAAGGTCTCACTGTCCTCAGGTAAGGCGGCCCCCTCTCCTCCCTCTGACTCATCACATATTGATTCCTTCCACTGCTGCTTGACCCCCACTAACCCGTACACCGCTTGTGCCCCCACAGCTTTGCACGCCTAACCTGTTTATGGGGAAAGATGCACCCGCACGTGGCCGGCGGGGAGGTAGGGGGATCAGCCCCTGAGGGAGGGGGCAACAACAACAAGCCTGCACTGCTGCCAAATGGGTTCAGCCCCCTGGGACATTTGTTGATGACGTACAGCTAGGATCACACAGTGAGAGCATTATCTTCATCCTCGGGCTAAAATGCATTTCATTACTTACATCTGCTGGATGTGTGAGTGGGTGCTGCTGTCAGAAATATCAAGGAATAACAGCAGAGAGAGAGAGAGAGAGCGCCGAAGCGTCTGTTGAATTGTTTATATCACCAAATATCAGATTAATAAAATGGATTCCTCTCATGAGCACTTAACCGCGGCATTGGCATTCCAAATATGTACGCTGCTCTGCGGAGATTTCTGAAAATAAAATCACTCTCGTGTTTAAGGCTGTTTTCTAACTAACAAACTTGCGGTGAAAAGTTGCAAAGTGAAAATGAGAAGCTTTGTTTTTGATCGGCGTCCTCGCCGGGCTATAATTCCTAATTAAATTTTCTCATTGAAACCTCATTCCAGAAAGGTGGAGAACGGCGCTCGCTCTCTCTGCATTGTAATTGAGTCAGAAACGAGCAGCCCTGCGCACTGAGCCGGCCCTGCCTTTTTAAAGAATAATGGCGTCGTTTGTTTTGTGTCCATTACCGAAGAAACGCCGTTTTATTAATTCCTCAACTTGGTTTCCTGCATCTTCCTAATTAATTCCATTTTGTTTTTTCCCGCTAAGGAAGCTTCTGCAGATTAATGATGTGGAACAAAAATGTTGTCGAGATGCTGATGTGCTTCATCTACATGGGGTGAAATTTCTGTCATTAGATACAAATGCCTGATGACTACAACTTTTTCCTTTTCTTTCCTTTTTTTTTTTTTTTAATGCTGCCAGTGTCGGGGTTTCTGTGCCCGAAGGCTTCATTCCGTCTGCGTAATTGATTAGACCTGCGAAGAAATCAAATGACTGTTGATGAGAAACACAATTTAAAAAATAAAATGCTGTTCTGACACGTATCTTTACCACCTACGGTGCGTCTTTACGTCGATCTTATCAACATCTGTAAAAATCCATTCGACAGCATGAGTGAGAATAATTATAGGAATGTAAACAAATAAACTAGGATATGAATAAATAATCTGCAGATGCAAAACAAATATTTGCATGTTTCGATTTGAGCTATCCATTAAAGAAAAAACAATCCTTTGCTCCATATAACTCCTGATCTCAACTCATACTCAAAGTCTGGCTCTTCAGTATTAAAGTAATCTGGGTAAATGTCGTCTGTACTGTGTGAAACTGTAAACAAAAAGAGCTAACGGACATTTTGTGACTTTGCATCAATACTCACCAGAGTGATTGTCAGGGTGAGAGAATGTTTCATTGGTGGTTTTTTATACACGCACATATATAAAGATGGATTACAAGTCGCCACTTTAATCTACTGGAAAAATCTAAAGCCTAAATTTCCCCAATAGCTGCTGCCGTCTTGTTCTGTTTAACGGTATCTGGAGAAGTCTAGTGATCGGGGTTGATCGGGAGTTTTTCAATTTTTCCAGCACCTTTAAATAGGTAGCCTACTAGTTGTGTTTGCCATGATGGTCATGGGAAGCGCAGCGGTGCCACTGTATGGCATAATAATATGGGTCTAATTAGCATTATTTCATATGGTGGTAGATTGACTGTTTTGATTTTTAACTAATTGTGAAATTTCAAGCATTTTCAAGCACTTCACAAAAAATTCAAGCGTTTTCACCACCTTGAAAACACTGAATTGAAATTCAAGCATTTTCAAGGAATTCAAGCACCCTTGGGAACCCTGTCTAATGCTTCGAAAGCTCTGCATGATGGGACAGCAGACAGGAAATGAAGAGCTGAAGTTAGAAAACATTTAACAACTCTGACAGTCTCCTCATGGCTCGACATCCATGATTGTATAACCATCAGCTCATTAATACATATGAAATAAACACAGATGTCATATTAAGTTCTGTGTTTTTTTAATGGTTCAACTGGCGTTTTTTTTTTTTTGGCCTTTTATGATAGTACAGCTGAAGATAGACAGGAAGCAGAGAGAGGGGGAGTAACACGCAGTAAATTAGCCGTCTGATGCAGGATACGAACCAGGGCAGCTGCAGCGAGGACTATAGCCTCCACACACGGGGCGGCTGCTTAACCCACTTACGTCATCCTGTTGCACCTTCTTCTGTTTTTCTGACTGGGGAATTGGAGCCACCTATTGTTTATCTCATGAACCGACTTCTAATGTTCACAGTAGTAACCTGGAAGGAATTCTTCATTTTTACTGGATGGATGATGAGTTGGATGACTGCAGATAGATCCATCTTTCCATCACAACCTTTGAAGGCCTGAGAGGAGCTGAGCTAAAGTAAGGTTTACCCAGTTGTTGGTAAAGAGCCTTTTACTTTGACATCGACCCTTTTTGGATTCATTTCCAGCATTGTGGGTGTGAGTGTGTGCACATCTTCTCTGTTGCAAATGGCACATATAATGTCGCAGTTCCAAAACCTGCTAAAAAAAAAAAAAAAATCGGAGGTGTAACCGAGGATACAGTGGTTGTTCTGTATTTGCATTTTTCAAAGGAAGCCGCACTTGAAGGGCCATGTGAGAGAGTCCTCGCAGCGTGATAATAGCACACGGGCTCTTTTCACACAGCCGCTGCTTTCTTTTGCACACGGGATGAGAGGAGTCTTTCCTCACCTTATAACTCGCTTGGATAGTTTTATTTCAGGTGTCATTCCTTCACACTCTCCACGTTGCATTTCACTTCCCCTCTGCGTCTATGCCGGTAAAAATGCATTTTTCTACTCTCGCAGCAGGCACGGTCGTGATATATCTCCTCCGCTAATCAATGTTCACATCTCATTGTTTCCTTTTGTCGTGATGAATTCGCTTTCACACTTTGCTCGCTGCTCAGGAAAGGTTACAGAGAAATGTCTTTAAAAGCTTGCCAATACCCACAAAAAGAAAAAAAAGGAAAAGTGACTGGCATGGAATTAATACAATAATCATTTGTGTGTGTTCTCACCGCATGAAACTCAAAGCCATTTGGATTATAGCCTACAAAACCTAATAGCTCCACGTTTTTTTGAGACTAAAGTAGGTGACATTATTTCATTGCACTAAATATTTTTTAACACAGGACCAAATGGCAAACCCAAAGAGACTTATCAAAACCTCTGCAGTTTTCTTTAGCTCCATAGAGCTTCAAAGGCTTTTTTTAAATTTGTGTTTTCTGACCTGCAAACTGCGCCATGACCAAATATCATGCATATCTAATATGATTTGTCAACCCCCCCCCCGCATCTCAAACAGGGCACCCTTTAGCATCTGTATGAGACGCCTTTTTCAGGGTTCCCACACCTTTTTCATGAACAAATTCAAGCACTTTTCAAGCACCTTCAAGCACCAGTTTTTCCTTTTTTTCCAGCACCTTTAAATAGGTAGCCTAGTTGTGTTTGCCATGATGGTCATGGGAAGCGCAGCGGTGCCACTGTATGGCATAATAATATGGGTCTAATTAGCATTATTTCATATGGTGGTAGATTGACTGTTTTGATTTTTAACTAATTGTGAAATTTCAAGGATTTTCAAGCACTTCACAAAAAATTAAAGCATTTTCACAACCTTGAAAACACTAGATTGAAATTCAAGCATTTTCAAGGAATTCAAGCACCCGTGGGAACCCTGCTTTTTAACCTGTGGTCAACATTGTGTCAACAGTCGTGTACCCGACCAAGTGTACTTGATACCATAAGTAACACTTGTTGACATTACCCCAAGTCCAGGAGGCATGTTCACTGGTTACTGCTCATTTTTAAGTGCAACTACTTCAATTTTCCTTATTTGAAACAATATCCGATTCCATTCAGCTCACAATACAATTTAAGGCGTACTGATCAACTTTTCTTTCTTACTCCACGAATTAACAAAGAAATTGGTCGACATGCATTTAAATTTAAAGCCCCAGCAGACTGGAATAATCTCCCTTGCATGATTAGGTCTATAACCTCCTTTCATCTCTTCAAATCCTCTCTACTCACTCACTTCCAAACATCCTGTTCTTGTTTTTGATTTTATTTATAGGTGGGCATGCATAAGTGCTCTGTGTGCATATGTATACAAATAGTCCTAGTTTTGCTTTTGTATTTCTGCAGTTGTGTTTGGTTCATTCTTATTTTGTCCATGTATATGTACGGGGGAGGGAGCTATTGGAGCATTGTGGTGAATGGATGTCTGCATCTTTGTATCGTCTGTAAACATTGTATATCTCTGTTGGCAACAAGGACCCCCCTCGAAAATGAGATGATACATCTCAAGGGGTTATCCTTTGATAAATAAAGAATGAAGTTTGGTTTCATGCAGTAAAAAGGGGTGAGAGTCTTGTGTACATCCACCAACCTGCATATGTGGACGAGATGTAAGCTCGGTGCATCCCATACAGACGCTAAAGGATGTGACAAACTTTTGATGTCTTTGAAATGAGAACGCGCTGGCAGTACTCGTGCTCCGCCGTCACATAAGCAATTCAGCGCGACAACGGCATTTTCAATTAAAGTACGGATGCAATTAACATAACGTATTTGACTACTGTGGATTTTCAGGGCCTACAGCTCCTCATTTCATTACTGTTCAGCTCCCGTATCTCAGATATATTTCAGCTGCATTATGATACACTATGTATTTACCGCACTGCAATGGATTACTAAGCTCGGTTGTACGCTTTCATGGAATGAATGTAAACAGTAGCTGCCAGTAAGAGGTGGTGAGAGCAAGCAGCAACATCAGTGACTGGGGAATTACGCCAATGTGTCAAGTGCCAAAAAAAATGCAGTTCCTCGAACGGCCACTTGAGGCTGGCGACAGAATGAGTCGATTGCCATACGCCCCAATAACAAAATGTCACAACTTCACAGCAGAAATAAACATGTTTACAGCCTGGTACAAAAAACTGTTTTGGTCTCTATAGGTAATTTCCCCGTTCATGACAACTGTACTTAGGATGAACTTTTACATTACTCACCTGTTCAAATTATATTAAGGCTTAAAACTATGCAAAATTAAGATTATGGGTGCTGATATGGAATTTTCTATCCTTAGGTTACACAAGGTCACGTGTGGGCCTTGAGGTCCTCAGTATTAGTTGTTTGGTTTTGGTTGGGAACAGAAGAAACACTGTGGTGTCCAGGGTCAAAGAGACCTATTGCTGCCTTCCTAGACATAATAGATAGCTTGCCATTGACGTTCCAATCTGCATAAACAGACATCTGTGTCCCCAGAATAGAATATGTTGACAATAATACCTCCATGGGTAAAAACATTCTCTTTGACTAATTCTGGGTGTGTAGTATTTGTGCTGTTATCTTTGGGTTTAAAGTCGATCCACCAGGATGAGTTGGACAGAATGTGAGACCGACTCAGGCACTTCTGATGAACTTTGAGAGTGTCTCTAATTCTCCTTGATCAAGCGTCAATAAATAATACAGCATAAGACATCAGAGGCTCCTGAACACTTTCTTCCTTCCTGACCTCACCATTGACCTTTGACTTCAGCAATTTCTCCACAACAGGTGCTTTAAAGGACAGGTGGGTGCTGTTGCAGGTGACTTGTTTGAGCCTTCATTTAGCTCCACCTATGCTACACGTCTTTGCCCGTTTTTGGATTAGTGGTAGAGGCAGACCTGCCAAAGATGGTGGCAAGCCACAACACTCTGAGCTTCGCGACATGGATTGAACATCCACGTTTTATACGGCCTATAGGTGAAAGTAGTACTGGACAAGTTTGGAACTGACACTACTTTCTTTGTGTTTTGTCATATTTTGCACACATCTGACATTTAGGGGCAGATAGCCAGTGTTGATTGATGGCCATCATTGAACAGGATGCATCAGCGTGCTGCCACTTTCAACAGCTGTCATCTGCTGCTGGAATAAGAGGGGGGTAATTAATGTGGTGAACACAGGAAACACTCAGAGAGACTGTAGTAAATGACCCCTTTGTGCTTTCTGTGTTTCTGCGTTCTCCTATTGCAACGAAATCTAAAATCTAAAAATCCAAACTGCTGTTAAAAACCTGCAGAAACGTTCACATTGAAGACGAACACAGCCGCCGCCGTACAGCCATTGTTAGTGCCATAAATGATGGAGCCTAATGGAGTATGAGCTGGCATTCATCAGCTGTCATTTCATCTTGGCAGCGAGCCTGACGTGGACCGACTGGGCATAAATAATTTTTTGACATCAAACAAGCCTTTATCTCTTCTTAATGTGCAGGCAGAACTGGCCTTCAGTTCAAACTGTGATCTGGTCCAGCGTGTGCTCCACCTCTGATACACTTTGACTGAATACTTCTTTATTGTGTAATTGATCAATACTGGAGTGCTTGTCTGTGGGTGGAGAGAGTGGATTAAAGACCGATGCCTCCTCGATATTAACCTTGAAAACATGATCCCCTCAGGAGGTTAGCGAGGAATGCTCTGCTCTAATGTTTAATTGTTTTGTTATGACACTGGATACGATATTATATTTACATACTTTTCTGTTGCAACCTGCTTTGTCCATAAAATGCTTTTTTTAGCAACACAAAACATCACTAAAGCATGTCAGGACTGAGCCGCAGATAGAGTGTGATCATCGTAACACACATTACTATTTCAGTATTGTTTCAGTGTCTTAAACATGCGTTACATTTATTTTAGGTTTATTTGCCATTACAGATTACAGATGGAGTTTGGCAGGTTATGTTGACACTGCAGTACAGCTTCTTTAACTTTATGGTCTTACTGTGTGGAAATGTTTAAATACTATACTGTTTGAATAATGAATATATTTTACTTGTCACCTGTATTGTACGTGGTTCTCAGTCATTCCTCTGAACCTCTGATTAACTAATCAGTCATCTGGAGGTCAGGAGGGGTTTGTAGACGAGAAAAGGAGTCCTGTTAGATTTGAATCTCGCCAGTCTCTTAACGAAGTATTACACTTTTGTGTTTCACTTTGTGAGAAATTCCTTTCTTTGAAATTGCTGTCCGATCTGAAAGACTACACAAAATAAGACTTATAAACAAGGTGGAATAAGGGAGCATTAAAATAATCAAGTTAAAAACCTTGTTAGTGCTTGAAAAAGCTTTAAAATGTACAAAACTGTTTATGCACATACTGTGCTGAATCAGGGAAAGTATTTGTACGATATTTAATATTACTCAATACTAAATTATGTATGTGTGCTTTTGTGGTGTGTTTACATGTTTTGTCCAACAGGCTGTGTCATCTCTCAGTAAATGTGATAAGAATATTAATCAATGCATGAATATAGAAGTATCAGCTATTGGAATAATTGTCAAAAAAGTGGATAATGTCCAAGCACGTGTATGAATATGACAATTTCTCTTTATGTGTGTGTTGGAGTTGGTCTGTCCTCTAGGGGATCCACAGTCCACTGCACAGACAGGTGTGCACCAGTCTCTAACTGAAGCAGAACCAGACTCGTGGCCTGGGCAGCAGGACGACTCCATACAACGCAGCGACGTCACGCTTCGTGAGAACACTGACACGACTTCAGGCCTCCCATCACAGAGACTGTGGTGCAAACACATCGCTGCACAAAGAGACATCACACACTGCTAGCACCTTTTGTAAGTTGATCTAATCTCAGTCTCTCAAGGATACAAACGTCCTCCTTTCTTGCTCAGTATTAGCTGACATATAGATGCTAAATGGACACTATCCAGGTCTTGTTAACCCGTTACCAAACCCAATAAACCGAAGTCAGCAAGCATCGGTCAAGAAGTAGCAACTTATCAAGAAACCTCACTGTCTAATGTTGTTGGCCAACAACTAGGCAGATTGAAGACTGACAGATCAAGACATCTTCTTCTAATAAAGCTAGAAGTCAGTTTGAGTCTCAGTTTCACTCGTAAGTCATGAACACAGCGACTTGAGTCAACTCAAGTCCAAGTTGGAATGACTCAAGGCAACATCTCGGCTGCATGACCTTTAAACTGTTGATGGAAGTCACACATAAAGTGACAGAAGACAAACCTGATAGATCCCAGCGGCAACAAAATTGAGCCAGACTTCTCGCTGACAATAAAGACAGTCTTCCAATAATTGGATGGAACATAGCAATGAACCTGTCAACTATATAGGTTGGTTTTAATTGTGTGCTTGACATTGTTGTGAAGGCCAGAAAGAACATATAATTCCTCATGTGTGTTTTGAGTCTCCTCACAGATGGATGGATCCTCCAGGGATCGCCAGTGGATCACCCAAAAGGTGCTAAAGGTTCTAGTATTTCTAGCTTCTGATATAAGCAACACAAAACAAATGGCTGTTTGACTTTGTTTTATTAGTTTCACTGAATAAAAATTAAACTTTCTGTTTCCTTTTTTATTTATTTATTTTCATTTACCACCTTTTACTGCCTTTGCTGTTCTGTGTCTTCTTTCTTTTAGTGGACTAAGAGAACTGCTGGAGAGAAAAATGCTTATTCTCAAAGGACTTTCATGTTGCTAACTATGCTGTGCAAGGGAGCATGAAAAGGCCCCGGCGTAGAGAGCCAGGGCATCAATGGCAATTAATGCAAGTGGTGTCTCAGACAAGGAGGCTAATGAGTTTTAATATACATGCAGGTGAGGGAAAGCTGAGTCGCTGAAGCCCTTAATGAACCCATGACAGCCTAATTAGCCACAATTTACAATTCTAGGATTCTAATCAGAGGCACTGAAATGCTGCCACACATCTTTGTATGAATGAGTCTTTTTAAATGCTCCAATCTGCTGCCTTGATTGATAATTGCCTGTTTTTTTTTCACCCTTCTACTTCTCTATCTATCTCTCTCTCTTTCTCTATGTCTGGTTTGGCCAACTTAGTCTGTAATAATGTGGAAGATTATTTTCATATTCACACATCCAATACAGTCCAACCGTATTTTTTACTTTTAGTCACTGTATTGTGACGTTATGTTGTTGTATCGTTTGATCGTCGTACATTTGGATCTAGTTTCTATGAACATGAACCTAAACAGTACTGAACTACTTCATTCTTACTCAAGTATATACCATACTCTCATTTCTTTCTAAATTCTAAAATCCCAATACACTACAGAAAAGGCTTACGATTTTAATCACATCCAAACCTCCCATCTGTATTTCACCAGACACCCAAAGCGGTACCAACTTCCTTTTGGCTTCCATGTTAGAGAAGCTGAAAACGCACTGCTGTATTTTAATATATACAGTATACAATTTGTAGTACTTTTACTTTCAACACTGGTCTTTACTATTAAAAATACTGTCTACAAACCTACCTTTTTTTTTGCGTCAAATGTTTTTCAATCATTTGTGATTCACTCTAGTTTTCACTCTAGTTTTCAGCAGACTAATTTCCATCCTGCATTTTGTCGCATTATGTCTCCAAAGCATTCTTTGACTAGATTTGTATTTATCCTTAATTTGTTCAGTTACCCTGGATGCAGATTAACAAAAATGGCACCGTTTTCCTGTTTATGCCAGACTGTAATGGTTCACACACACGGTGCCCATTGTGTTGCTCTAGTGAGTATTTTTGGCAGCGGGATGTTGTGTACGTGGGACTGAGTCAAAATAAACTACATGGTGATGAAGAAACATGTCACCCAGTGCAACAGTGTGTTTTATTGCTCTTGTATTGACAGCGATGGAGCTCTATGGCACAATAAAAACATAAATTATCACCAGGCTTATCCTTTGAAAGGTGCAATGTGTCAGATTCAGGTTGCTATATTTACAGAATATGACAGAATATAATATTTAAAACTATGTTTTCCTTAATGTACAATCACCCAAAAAATATGAATCATTATGTTTCTGTTACCTTAAAACAGACACTGTGGGTCCTCTACCTTGGAGTCCGCCATGTTTCTACAGTAGCTCAGAATGGACGAACTAAACACATGATCCTTTATTCTTTTCTTCTTTAATATAATTTTTTAATATCATAATTGTGGGGGGTTGTGAGGTAGTTAACAAGCTAAAAAAAGTAAAAAGAAGTAATATCATATCACTGCATTTAGAACAGAATGTGTCAAGTCCATGAGCAAAAATAAATAGCTTTAAAAAACTTTAATTGTTGCCATGTTTGTGTGCCAGTAAATCTGCTTCAGTGAAACATCTAATTCTGCCTTTTTGATAATAAACTCAGAGTTGCTCCCATTCCCAAAAAGCTATATATTTGGACTTCTTTTATTTTCATTTGTTTAGAGAGAGAATTGCATGTGCATACCACCATGTGATCATTTATTTCAAAATTTTCCGCCCAGATTGCTCATGGTCCTAGAAAACATACCAGAAACATGACATCATTATCCTGGCTTCTAAAAAAGTAATTGCTTTTTGGTTGAAGTAGACACGACCTTAGGACATATAATGACCTGAAAAGGTTTGGTAGCGCTGGTCAGACATAACATCCCTCTTAATAGCCATGCTGTGTCGCATTCGTGATGCCTTTTCTGCCTAATCTAATCTCGATGCCTGTGCGTTAACTCCAGCTGCATGCATCTATCCTCTCTCTCCAGGTGTGAAATTACAGCCGATCTGTTCCATGGCTTTCTTCTCCATGTGCATTGTCCAACAAAGCAGATTCCCAACTTATCCCTGCAGAGGGTACACACTACTGTGTGTACGCGCTCCATCACGGCTGAACGATTATACACCACCGTGAGACAAGGCGAGGTGTGTGGAGGTGTTACGGTTATTCCCCACAGTGCCCACATAAAGCCGTTTAACACCGATACGAGGCAGGTATAAACCAGATTCCCATGACTGCAGACTTTTAGGGTGCATTTACACCTTACACCTGAAGTGTTTCCCCCTAAAGATGAGCATATTTGGGCTTGAACAATCACACCCTGATTGACAAAACAAGCAGGCCCAGATTATGAAAGGGTGTTTTTGTCTCGCTTGGCTGAAAAAAGGACCAACCAACAGTAATTTGTGATGGTAAATATATGTTCAACATGATTTTAGAAGAAATCTCTTGCACTTCATCCATATAAGACATGTATACATTATACACATACATTTACTAGCAAATCATTGAGTTAACAGTAATAAGCTAAATAATTCCTGTACAAGACACCGCCTGTTTCTACCTGTTGGTCATTATTTAGCTTTTAATATGCATGCATTGAGTTTGTAACAATCTTTTTCTGGTCTTAGTCTTCAATTCAAAATTGACCTGATCAAGATCTGACAAAGAGCCGCAGAGAACATTCTTTATTGGCCAGTTAGTACTGCCTATTGATAGATAAACCTGTGTAAAGTTGGTGGAGTAGCTCGTTTAGAAGAAAATATAAGGAGGGCATTGAATGTTTAAGAGGTGAAGATCAATCCTAGTTAGTTAGCATAAGATCAGTCAGATGCATCTATGGCAATAATCAGACAGAACAACATCATGGATGATGTTATAAAAATCTCATTTGGGTTATCTGGGAATGGGTTTTGCTTTAAAAGGGGTGTGCATAAGACATAATCCTTGAATGTTTATAAATGTTTCTGACTGATATTAAGTGTCATTTGGTCAGTTATGTCATTTTGAATGCAACTTAACCCTAACCAACACAACGTAGCCTCATAAACCATAGCAAGCCTAGTAAACAAACTTAAAGGAACTATTTAGAGGATTGGACTTGCCATAAAGAGGTCATTAAGTTTCATTACACGGTGTCATGAATAAATCCCTTGACCTTAACTAAAGAATTTAGATGTTATAAAGTTAATATGGGTGTTCTGACAGAGATATATCAGTGCATTGCATTGTGGGTAATGTAGGATCTTGGGGGGCCTTGACCTGAATTTTAGGGACTAAAAAACTTCTGCAACTGCTGTTTTAATTCAGACTATTATTATTTCGGTACAAAACTTGGACGTGAACACTGAATGCTCAAGTACACTTGAAACTCTCGAGACAGCAAGGTTGCATTTAAAAGATTCAAAAAAAAAACTAAATCAGCTTTTTTTTAAAAAGTTGCTGAGGACTTCCACCCCCGGCCCTCGGGGGGTTGCCTGAAAACCCACGAGAGCAATTTGTTCTGTAAATGGGTCAAATAGTCTGACAGAGTTCTCTGTCTGCTGTTATTTGAAAACTATGGACTTTTTATTTTTTTTAATTTTCCTGCTAAAACTGTTAAAACTTAGTATTGGGCCAAAGCATGCATGTAATTACTCCTGGGCTTATACAAATTCCTGTTGTGAGTGTGTGTGCGTGTTCATCTGCATCCAGGACGTGGCGAGCACAGTTGTTGATGCAAAATTGTCAAACTTCTGTTCTACTTCCAAAATACTCCTCGGCGCGACCGGCTGAAGCCTGAGCTGAATTTTAACAGCATTGTTGTGCAATCTGTCAAAACAATGAGTAAGCCGATTTGTATACAAAGGAACAGAATGTAATTCCGAATGAGAATCTGGGCTATTCATCCCCCTTTTCACAGCCGGTGACAGGTAATTCTCCAGGGTTCAAATATTTCTGGATAACATACTCATATTGCCAAAGAATTTTTTTTTCATCATTGACCTGCACTTCTTCCCCGTTAAATCACATCCCAGGGGATTAAAGGCAGCTATTAAAACCCAAATCCACTCATGTTTACCAGAGGATGATATCAAACTTCAATTGGAGTTTGGGCTTTGGCAGTTTCATTTTGATCTCGATGGGATTTCCTGATCCTTCAAATAAAGCCACAAAAAAAGAGCCCCCCCACCTGCTATGAGCTAAATTAATATGAATGTTTTATTTCGTAGGGATTGGAAGAGTCAATCATTTCCTGACAGGAGGTATGAATAGCAAAGAGCAGGGATTACTGCTGGTGTCGTCTATAGAACGACACACACCAGGTCAACCATGGAAACAAGACTGAGAGGACGAACTTCTAACTTTACCAAAACTATGACAGTATGTAAACCAATATTTTTTATTAGTATAGGGGTAGAACGAAGCAAGGAACCTGTTTCTTTTTACAATAATATATTGTGGGGCCGTGGTGGTAGCTAGCATGACTGCACATGGATAGCTCATATTCAATGTTGTCATTTCTACAGTTTTAACTAGAGAATATATTGGATTCAGCCTGCAGTAACTCTGAGAACCCCTCCTAGGGGACCACTTGTTGAAGACCCAGGTATCAGTATTCATATGCAATAATGAAAAACAGGATTTTTAAAATCTGATTTAAATATTTATATGTATCAGTATAGTGAACTTTCCTTGGCCTTGCCATTAAAACGGAACAGCAAATGTACTCCATCGTGAAAGAATCTGACGCTTTGCAAACTATACTTTGCAAGGTTGGTGGTTCTGTCCTGTCCACCTGTCAAAGTGTCCTTGGGCAACAGTCCCAGAAACTCCTGATGGTCAGCCCAGTGTCCTGCATGATGGCTTGCTGTTTGTGTGTCTGTTTGAATCAACAGACTGAAGACTCTTAAGATAAGGATATAAACTCTGGTGTCTTTATGGTGACTTTACAGGAAAGAATAAGGTCAGAATGTGGTTATCCTAGCACAAAGACTGGAGCTAGTAGTTTTAGTAGTTTAAGTAGATTTGTATTCACAAAGCACCTTTCTGATCTACACACCACTCAAAGCGATTTTGGATTATAGTGATGGCAGTTTTTCTCTCACCTTGGTTGAACACTTTTGTTTGCTGTGGCTCAGGATACTCGATGTATAGGATGTTGATTTTCTAATGGATAAGCAGAGATTAGCAGAAGGTTAACTCACAAATTGTTGACTCAGTTTATGCTCTCTATCTATGAAAAAGAGCCACCGAACAGCATGACATATGTATAAGTGCTTTTTACATAGAATATGAATGTGTATTATTTTAATCGAAGTATGATACAGTACATACCATTTGCTAAATCCAGGCTTAGTCGGGAAGAATATGTTTTGGGTTTTTATTCTCCACCTCACCAGGTGCAAACAGTGCCAATATGTATGAACCAAAAAAAAAAATAAAGTGAATGAACCAAAAATGATCTATATACGAGTTCAGAAAACAAAAAAACAAACAAGAAAACGTGCTTTTTAATAACGCAGCTCTCAAACAGCAAATCAACAACTGTTACCTCCTTTGCAACCAACCACCCACTCCCCGATTAAGGCCCAGGCAGCCCCCTTTTATAGTGGTAGCCCCTCCCACTCGGACTACTACCTTTCTAAAAACAACATCAACCTCTTTTCCCCTTTATGACAGTTATTTCATATGCAGTGATCATGACAACAATTGTATAAAGATTATATCAGTGCGTTCACTGTTTATCTTCCATAGCAGACTGCCTGGTACTCAGATAAAATCGACATTATTAAAAAACACATAGTTCACCGCATCACGTGGTGTCCAATTACGCGCGTCATCCTCCTTTATAATGACGGTGATGCGCGCGCCCTGTTTCTCCGCCGGAAGCGGACAGGTAAGTGATGGCGGGCGGATGTGTTGTTTTTGTGTGTGTGTGTCCGTCCGTGTGTGTCTGTCCGTCCGTGTGTGTCTGTGTGTCCGTCCGTGTGTGTCTGTGTTGTTTGTGTGTGTGTGTGTGTGTGTGTGTGTGTGTGTGTGTGTGTGTGTGTGTCTGTGTTGTTTGTGTGTGTCCGTCCGTGTGTGTCTGTCCGTCCGTGTGTGTCTGTGTGTCCGTCCGTGTGTGTCTGTGTTGTTTGTGTGTGTCCGTCCGTGTGTGTCTGTCCGTCCGTGTGTGTCTGTGTGTCCGTCCGTGTGTGTCTGTGTTGTTTGTGTGTGTGTGTGTGTGTGTGTGTGTGTGTGTGTGTGTGTGTGTGTGTTGTCTGTGTTGTGTGTCTGTGTTGTCTGTGTGTGTGTCTGTGTTGTTTTTGTGTGTCTGTGTGTGTGTCTGTGTGTCCGTGTGTGTGTGTGTCCGTCCGTGTGTGTCTGTGTGTGTGTCTGTGTTGTTTGTGTGTGTGTGTGTGTGTGTGTGTGTGTGTGTGTGTTGTCTGTGTTGTGTGTGTGTGTTGTCTGTGTTGTGTGTCTGTGTTGTCTGTGTGTGTGTCTGTGTTGTCTGTGTGTGTGTCTGTGTTGTTGTGTGTCTGTGTGTGTTGTCTGTGTTGTTGTGTGTGTGTGTGTGTGTGTGTGTCGTTGTTGTGTGTGTGTCTGTGTCTGTGTGTGTGTCTGTGTTGTTGTGTGTCTGTGTGTGTTGTCTGTGTGTTGTTTGTGTGTTGTGTTGTTCAAGACACATACTGTATATATACATTGTATGACTACAATGTCCCCAGTTTGACTCTCTCCATCTTCATCCCCACGTCTATATCTCTTCTGTCACCGATTATTAATTTTATAATGAGCTGCTGTTTTAACACAGGGGACGTGTTGTTTCAGGAAAGCCCAGCTAGAGTGAGTTTAAATGTTTTTGGTCACTGCTGGAAAGGTTTCTAACTCCAGTGCTGCACAGCTCCACATGGATATTCAAACGGTGGTTGGGGAGTCAGTGTTCAAAAATGACTAATAGACATTACAAGGTAAACAATCATATGAATAATAGCAGACGTTATTACCATGAAACTGGGAAATATTCCAGTATGTCGCTGGCATGGCCGTCGACTCTTAGTCTCCTTAAAACTGTTTAAAATTAAGTTTAAACCAAGATAAAAGATTTAAAGTCTTTGTTTTCTCTATTTTTGAATATTGTTTTTTTCATGTTTGTAATTCATTCATTTAAATTCCTTAATCAGCATCCTAGGTCTCCATAGCAACGACGTAATCCTGAGCTACATTATTCAGCCAATTAAAATAGGGAACCGTTTGAAATTTTGCAGTTTCCTCTTTTCGCGTTATGAGATTCAGATTTCAACCCATTTTGCAACATTAGCCTGAAATCAGACTAACATGATGTTGATAAGTGCGGTGATTTATCCTGATTTGGTTGATGAAGTATCCCGGTGTCGACGCTGACTGATTATGGAAATAAACAGTAAATTGTTTTTGAACGCGGGCCACATCTCCTCGGCGCTCCGTGAAGGGCACGGGGAGGTGCTCGGCGTTAACTCACCGCCGTGATGTCAGACTTGTAATGCAATTACAAACCCATCTGTCTCTCATCGTATGACAAGCGCAAAATGTCCAATTATGGTTTCGTTTAAATTGTAATTAGTTCGGCCAAATTTGCCGTCCTCCAGCGTGCTGCATGTGCCTAATGAAAGGGAGATGCATGATTCTGCGCTAAAGAACCTGAGAGATTTCTACTCACTGCACACTGGCTTCTAGATGCACACTCTGCTTTTTAGGCAAAGCAATAATTAATGAGGTTACGGCGACGTTCTTAGTCATGCTTCTCACTTATCACTACGTTTCCTTTAAGCTCTCGGAGGCAGGGACGTTTCTGGTGCCGAGGCCAGACATCCGCTGGCACCCTGAGGGGACAGATTTTTTTTTTTTTCCCCAGGCAATAATTCAATGATATTTAACTTTAACTCAACTTTATTCAACTTCTGGTGTACACTCACAGTTGTGTCTCTGAGTGTTACCATTGATTTAATCATATTTGGGATATGAAACACAAAAAACCCCTGTGTGACTCCAACATCCAGGGTCGTGCCTAAACTTTGATTTAAAGAACTTGGACTTTAAACCCAAAGCAACCTTGATTCTTCAGCACTGACTTCACTGAGAATCATGCACAATGCCCTCCCTCAAGCACTAAATCATCCGAAAGCGGACCTCCACAGCTGCCACAGTCGTCACTCCATTGTTCCCTCGTTCACTCCTCCCAATACAACGATCGCTCAGTCGTTTACTCTCAGATGGGCAGTAAATCGCGATGTCAGACCTGTAATGTTCATCAGTTTGCACCATCACGGACAGCTATTGTGCCACACGGCACTAAAACGCTTGCATTACTTCCATTGTGGGGGGTTTTCAGGGGGAAAGAGAATGCATGGAATAAAAAGAGTGACTGTGTTATTGGAGTGCAATGCTAAATCAGTAGAGGGCTGCACATGCCATTAGACTTCAGCTGCTGGCGCTCTAGGTCACTGGTTTCCAATGTGGGTGTCCTGAACCCGGCTAGAGGTCACCGAAGCTTCACGAGGCCTTGCTAGTTTTACAGTGTGTAGGACGACACATACAGTACATTTCACTCATTTCAGCGAGGTTGGCAACCACAGCTTCAGGCGTCCAAACCAGTCCCCTGCTGACGATACTTCTGCTCATCAGGAAAGTGAACTAAACCATTCAAACAATTAAAAGATTTAATGTAATTATCGTATTTACTGATGGCTATGGTGAGAAAAAAAAGGAAGGATTTCCTTGTTTTTTTTATCATAAATTTTCGCTCTCGTGTTTACCCTCGCTTTGCCTTGTGTACATTTTCATGCAAATTAGGAGCTTTAATTGCATACTGTAAATATTATCAGCCTCAGAACTCCAGGGAAGCTTCTTAATAGATAATAGGCATTGATTTCATTCTCCTCGCGCCGCAGATTGCTCGTCACGTGACTCGGGAGAGAAGAGACGGAGCGGAAGTCTGTATTCAGGCCATGATTAGCCTGTAATCAGCAAAGTACAAACTGATTATTAGCTCCCGCACTCGGCTGTCTTCAGGGAATCTGCTTTCCAGCCGTCTTTCTTCTCCTCTGTATTTCTGTCGTTGATTACAGCATGCTCTGATTTCCATAGCTGCAGCAAGGACACTTTTTTTTTTTTCTTGGTCCATATCTCTCCTCCTCTGACCTCCTCTGAATCCCTGAGGACACATGATTGCCTCTATGGATGTGCTATACGACCGCGGTTTATGGGTTTGTCAATATTGGCCTTTTATTGGGTCAGTCAGTGTCACCCACCTGTGGTAGAGTTGAGGTTTCTCTCTATGTTACTCTTTAGGATGTCAGCCTTTAAAACCTTCACTGCAGTCTCTAAAAAGGCTGCTGCTAATTCGCCGTTCATGGAAATGTCATCACTATGGCTTCAACCGAGAGAACTGCCGCAGTTTCTGACGCTTTTCCATGAAATCTCCGAGACATTTTAAGAGGTTTGGGGAAATAAAAATGGTCAAATTAAAGTTGACCTATGAGCTGCAGCAGCTTCCGTCTTTCAGAATAGCAGACTGTCAGTATCCTCGCGTTGGCTGAGCTCTCCTGTTTACACCACAATGAAAAGCTTGATTGCAGCCTAACGGAGAAATGCCAGAAATAATGTGTGAAATCAGTGCGGCCTCTCTTTTATGGCGGATGCGTCGCTTTAAAAATCAAGCCTTTATCAAACGTTTGCCGTACGGTGTTTTTATTTCTCTTCTTTGATAACGTATGTCCTATATGAAGGACAAACAGTTATGTTTGTAAATATTTTAAAAAAAATACAGAAATGGAAATAATTATTTTATTATCTGTGTCATTTTGTTTTCTACTTCTACCTTCCTTCAGTGAATCAGTGAACATATCCACCATACTGTATGACTGTTTAATGGAAGTTTCCTGACAAGATCTGACAAAAAATATTTTAAATTGACACTGAAACCAAAATGCAGTGAGTTCTCATCAATAATAGTCTCCATAGTGATCAACTTAGGGATACAAAAACAGAAAAAAGTTGCTTAGTTGCTGCCGATTCAGATTCAGAGATGATATTTTCAGCTTTGGTGAAACATTTTCATTTGTTGTGACAGAATTCAAACTGAATTAAGAATACATTGAATGACTTGAATAAATCACTTAGGGCCGTACCCTAATGAGTAAAATTGTCACAGTTAAAGTTGGGTAACCAGGAACTCGAGGAATACTGATGGAGATCAATGGTTTATTATTGCAAAAGCGAGTGTACAAAAGCTTATGGATTGTCAGGCAAGGGATGGTTCAAGGCAGTCCAAGCAAGCAAATAAATCTGTAAAGTAGCGCGCTAAATCCAAAGTGAATCCATGAATCGGGCAGGATCCAAGAAAACAAAGCAGCAGTCCAAACCGGACTGTGAAACAAAGAACACAAGGAACGTCTGGAACATTTGAACATTGAAGGAAGACGAACTGACACGGAGACCAAGAAACACCAGAGGGGAGAATTACAAAATAAAACAGGAAACACTGAATAACCATGATTCACTCCAACATTCATTTCTTGAATCTTCTAAGCCAAGACTACTGCCAGTATTTCAACATATGACATGTTCAGTTAGTTTGTTCGGTTCATTTTGTGATTCCTGGTGTTTTAACATGTAAGTTCAGATCCAACATTCGTGGTAGACCAAGAACTCCTTTGTTAATGGTGGCTTTGGAGATATAACTGATTAGCAGTGATAATAATCTGAAGCACTTAAAGTTACCTTGATTTTTTTTTATTTTTTATTTTTACCGTTTTTTAGGTCTGTCAAACACATCTTGTTGCTGCCTTTCGCCCACAGCAGTGCATTGCTTAGCTCCTAAGAGTGTGCAGACCTGCGTCTACCTTAGCAAACACAGGTGCCTCAAGCAACTCCCACCTCACTTAACCCAAACTATCCCTTTAAACCCTGTTCTGGACCTGGAAATCAAGTCTGTGCTCCCTCTTCTTTCAGCCTTATGAATCCGTCTCCGCGTGCTCTCGCAGATCTTGACTCGCAGATTGATTACAGCTCAAATTTGTTTTGTGCCAGCTCAATAGTTTTGTCATTAATAAAGTGCCACAGCTGAAGGAGCACATTCCAGGAGTCATGAGTGCGCGTGAAAAGGCAAAAAGAAAAGCTTTTTTTTTTTATCTTTCAGAGAAAAATATTCACTTCGAGTGCAGAATAATTACACATAGTCACAGGCTTTTTTTTTTCTGCGCGAGCCTCCACATTTTTTACAAGCCGAACCTGGAGCTGTGTGAGAGCGGGTCAAGAGCCTCATTGATCTCAGTCTCGGTCTCATAGGTGGCTGTATTTTGTTCAAAGCCCTTTGGTGCAGAGTGTACTTCGATCTATGGGTGATTTATCAAGTCTGCAGTGCCCGCGCCTTGCTACAAGTCACAACACGCTGCCACGGTGATTAATTATGTGCTTGAATGGCAATACAGAGTGTAAGCTTGTACATGATGTGACAAGAAGGGTCAATAACCAGCAGTCATAATGGGCCCGCAGAGAGGAAGGGACCTCCTGGCGTGATTATATTTTACAGCACGGGTGGCTGGAGACGCATGCGGAAAACATGACATAACCCAAATATACACATAATTATGCATGATTACAGTACATTGTATTATACACAACAACAACAGCAGCAGCAGAGACAACAGTTAAAGAGGCCCTGCTGTGTTAATGAACACTTTTTCATTCGCTGGGTTTTTACATAGGGCAGAGTGTCGAGTTGATTAGCTTTTCTCAACGTTCACGGTGCGATTATATCATCACAGCATGGTTTGACATATATAAACTATATAGCATGGTTTCTCTTAACCCGTTGTGACCTGTTAAAACTGGTTACCTGTATATCCTCAGCGTGGATATGGATTGCGAGCAGTCGGAGAAGTCAAAGTAATCACTATTTCACCCAAAAAAACATCCTATCATGGGCACCCTACTGGGGTTACATTCCCCCAGGTTGGGAGTTAAGTATATGCTTTACTAGTTAAAGATGAAAAACACTTATTGTTGTGGCTGAATCGTGCTGGAAGTGGAGACTAAAACCAGCACTAAACATAAACCGTACATTTCAGGCAGCAGAGGCAGAAAGCACAATAAGCTGTTAATGTTTGCCCACCTGTTCTAAGGCTTTTATTTTGTAGGAGCATCTGCTTTGGAAGTCATCTGTGTTTTAAATATATAAACTATTTTAAAAGCTACTAAAGCCTGTTGAATCCAAACCAACTGTAATTTGAGTAGCTCTGTTGTCTTCACCAGTCTGACTGATATAATAAAGTTGCTAAGCACAAAAGAAACTTTTCCATGAGGAGAATGCAGGAAGTAAAAAAACGCTTTGTCTCTATTTATCAATTCATTGATTTTATTTCACCGCCCACAGTAGCTGGCAGGGGGACTCTCTCTGCGGTGATACCAGGAAGTCTCATTTTTCCATGTATTACTGCTGTACTTGTATTCTCTCTCTCTTTTGCTTTTTATATTTCGACTGTTCTGCACAACAACGCCTTGTATGTGAAAACAAGAATCCTATTTCTGATTCTGGTTCTGATGGCGACACTGGGAGTCTCAGTCAGTCATTGTAGACGCTGTTAATAAGCTCAAAACGTATAGACGTTAGGAGATTTGCGTGATTAAAAACTGTCTGTGGAGATTGTACTTCAGTCAGCTTGCCAGAGAAAGAAAAAAACAAAACAAGGAACAGGGCGTTAAATGCGACGACCTCGGCAGTGTCTTGGACTCACTGTGGATTGATAAAAGGGAAGCGTATCTGTTGTGTGACATGGGCGAATGATGGACGTCGGAAATGCTTTTTAAAATGCTTTCTATGTAGATTAGCCTCACTTAACTCAGCAGGTAGAATTCTTGGATTAATATTTAAATGTCAAACTACCCTTAAAGTCAAACATCTTGGTTCTCCATCAAGAGGAAACACTGTTCAGGGATGGGCCTTGTTTTATAATGTCTTATTGCGTATTATAATAATTTAAGGTCTAAATGTTTTCTATAGGTTCTTATGACTTTGTTTGTTTAGGTGTATGTATGCGTAAACGACTACAGATGAGCTTTGGCTGTCTTTGTTTGCACATTTCTGTTTAGTAGATCGACAAAGCAGGAAGATATTTATCGTGCCTTTCTCAGGCTTTAAAGGTGCAATACACCAAGTTTCTCTGGTATATTATATATAGAACTTGATGTTTTCTGACAGAGAACTCATAATATACAGCAGCATCGTGTTTTTCAGGCACTCCCTAGAAATGCATTGGTTTGAAATCAGTGTCTAGTTGCCATTTAAAAACTGATAAACTGCATTCATTAGAGCGTGTATGTGCTTTCACACATATTGAAACACACTCCGATATCGGCTCTGTGCCAAAATACAGCCCCTTATTTAGCCTCCCAGAGAGGTGCAGTCACTATTAAAGCTGTGTGTAAAATATCATAGTAGCATTTACTGTAAAGCCTTTGCAGATATTTGTTGTGGACTAAAATGCAACCTGATTATATTCACACGATGCTGTTAAATGTGTAAATGCATCTTTTTTTTTCTCAGCATTTCAGCTATGACTTCAAACTAAAATGGCTTTTTTGTCTAGCCCAAAATAATCCCTTGAGGCTGCAGGGAAGCTGTTAGAACAACGCTTAGTCGACACAAGCTTCCTCTGTGATAGTCCATTTTACATGTGAGCGTAGGTGAAAACAGCCTCCACCCTGAGTTTTTACAAGGCCCTTGTGCCTTTAACACAAAGTGTGATGGATACTTGACGCACAAAAAACAGCAGGGACAAACAGCATGCAGGACTCTCTGCAAGAAGAAAAACAGATTAAGCCGTTTTAATGATGCTCGGAGACAGACGTCTCTACAAAAAAAAGCCACAGTTATGATAAAAATGAATCTTTCTCTGACCTCATTCATGTGTGTCTCATAGCAATTATTAAAAGTGACTTTTAAAGGAGTAGTATGGCGTCAGCAGACACTTCAGTGTTGCGGCTTTAAGGGAATTTCCAAATGGAACTAGATGAACCTCCTGAGATTGTTTGAGAGACCCCAGTGACCTTAAAGATAATAACGAAGAAATTCAGTTTCATTATGCAGTTATAATTCATTTCATTTGTTCCGCTGTTTAACCCAGTATTGCTTCTACTCATAACTATTAACAGTAATGAAACACTGCGCCGTAATTGAGCTTCTAGATCAATGGTGTCCTCGGCTTCTAGTTAATATCTGTGGCACAGAGTTATAAATCCTCACACACAGGCACAACTTTGAAACTATGTCCGTCCTGTACAGACGGCAGTGAGGAACATGGGTATACAATATTAGCCCTCAAATGCAAGTATCATTAAAACTTTTAACTCTAAGTTAGAAGGATCATAGCTGGCTAAAGCTGAGCTGATGCTGTGTGTGTCATTTTGAGATATATAACATACTCAAAATGATCTGCCTCAAACCCGAGGCGATACTGTGCTTTAGCACAGCCAAACTAATTTTCAATTAATTAGCACAAACCAGTTGACACACATGAAGCCCAGAGCTTTCCAGATCCCCGGGACTACGGGAGCCCAGCTCGGCTGCCTGTTCTGTTTGGTTGGTAATACAGTCTTGGGTACGGGACATGATGCAAAATGACACAATCTTTGGTTCATTTACTCAAACTGGAGGATGGTGATGCTGGATCTGGATCCAGAGCAGGATGTCTCAACAGATGCAGTCCAGAATGACACGAGAGGGCACAAATGATCTAAATCCGGAGGTCCCAAAAGGTTAAAGCACATATATGATATAGAGAGATTTTAACTACATCTCAGTGTTTTTTTTATTGAATGGAATCCATTCAGCTGTCAAACTTCAGATTCCCGTCTTAGGTCCACCGATGATCTTTACCCATTTGTAGATTAGCCGAGAAGCAGCAGAGGCAGGACTTGCCGTGATAGCGGCGACCAGAGCCAGCACACTTTGAGTTTCAGAAACCTGTAGGTGACGATGTCCATAGTTTATACTGTCTATGGTGGCAAGTTGGCTGAAGAACTGAACTGTAAAATGCAGTCGAAAGCTCTGAAAAAGATACTTGACACAACATACAATTTTGAGAGAGTCTTACTGAGAGAGAACATGTGGAGCCAGATTGTTTTTGCTCCATTACGTTGAGGAATTTTCAGAAATGAATTCTCAATATTATAAAGTTTGATTTCTAATCATGCAGTGGGATGAGGGTTTTTTCATTACCGAGCGGATTGATCAACAGACGCGTTCAGCTGCTGCTCTGAATCCAATGACTTGGCCAAAGCTCATATTCTCCCAACAAGAATTCATTAAATACTTCCCTTTCAAACTAATATTGAGCACTAAATCAACACTTTGAGAAGCTGTTTAACTGCATATATTTGATGGTGCCACTTGAGTTAACTTTTCTAATAATGAGGGGAAGGAAAGCAAAACAAATTACACTGCATTATTACAGGTTTTATTGCACCGGAATGTTACAACAGTACAAGTACAACACAGTCTACATTTATAAAGTGATTAATGAAATTATATATTGATATTTTTATTGATATTACTATCTGCAGAGACAATAACAGTATATCTGACAAACAACATTATCCTTTATGTGAACATGACATAATTGCATGGTGCCAACACAGAATTGTATTGACTAAAATACCAGCTTTCAATATTATCGTAATGTGCACTGTTTTAATACATGCTAATTATACAGAGTGGCTGGTTCAGGGCATGCTTAGAGTTTAATAACCTCCTCAGTGCTTCATCAGAGGAGTCATCTTTCATTTTTCTTTTTTTGTGTCATTTCCTGCTACAAAACACACACAGAAATGAGACATTAGTGTTAGTGATTATAAAAATATGTGTCATCATCATAAAGATATACAATGTATATTTCAAAACTTGACTGCTGATTCTTCTCTGAGCCGGATTTTTACATAAAATGATTATTATGAAAGATCCCAATAAATGGAGAACAGGTTGGGCACAGGGCTCTCACTGCTTTTGTTTGGGTATTGGACAGAACCAGAACCACTCAGTGAACAAAACAGGTCAAAACATGAAATTCATCGTCCCATATTAGTGTTTTCTGATTTGGTGCTCCGATAACGCATAAAGCCCAAAAAAATTATAAATATTTTTAGAATTATAAGAACAAAAGCGTGTTGAGGTTATGCAATGGGCATGATCATAGTTAATAAGGTGTCACCTGACAATCCACCACAGCCTCTGGCATAACATAGTATGTGTGGTCACACTATAGAAGCTCACGCACGTGTCCTTGAGAAATAGATGCAAGGTGCAAGAATTCGAGGAAACTCTCTTAGACGTGCCTCAACTACTGTTTCCTCCATATTTCATATCTCACCAGCAGCCTCTGCTTTTGTTGTTGTCTCTCCTGGGAAACTCATTCAACTTGCCAGATTGTCTATGAAACACAATGTACACACACTGCACGACCGACCTGGTAACCCACAAACTGATTCATGAGCCAAAAAAATATATATATATTGCTCCCTTTTGTGAGTAGGCAACTGGTAGTATGCTCAATGTAACTTCATAAAATAAGGCTACATTGTGTTTCTTCTACACGCAAGTAGCCAAAAAAAAAGATATTCCAAAACCTAGAAGACTTGACATCATCATTAACCAACGTTACAGCCAACTAGACTGTCCCAGGAATTGCATTTTTGTCACGGTGACATGTTCTCTGTTGCACCATTTTGACCTTGACATGATATCTTTCAAATAAACATTGTAAGCAGCCCTTGGATCCCCAAAGAGAGTCTCGACTGATGCTTAAGGTGTTCTTTATTTTAGTTTCAGAAGAATCAGGTTCACCATAGCACCGTGAAAACTGTGTGTCAGGATATACAAACATAAAAACAAGTCACCATACAGTCTTCACAGTACAAATATAATTTTGCATCAATATTAAAATAAGCGTTCATTCAATCAAAGTATTGCATACATAATAATACAAACTCACATTACAAAGATACAATATTTCAAATAGACAAAATAACCAAACAAACATACCTCACTGCGCTCACCAAGGATGCTTAAATGTTCAGGATGTTTTCTTCTGTTTTAACAGGCGTCACAGTCCCTTTTTGTGCAAATTAAGTCAAAGTTTAAGCTGGAGCCTGGAGAACAAACTTTTTGTGGCTCAGGCTCAAACAAAGCAGCTTCCTGATTACCAACACCTGTGGGTTTACCTTTACCTGTCTCCCTCTTCTGGAGCTACGGTGTCACTCAGGACAAAATCCATTCAACACCCATACCCATCCAAGTCCATACAACAACATAGCAATTATTTTAAGCACACATAAAATAGAAGCATTATTTAATAATTTCAAATTTGATTTTTCTTAAGACATAATATGAACATGACAAATAGTTTTACTCAAACAAAACAAAACACATACAAAAGACTAGTGTGGTCCTTTACACTCCCACCAATCATGTCATGTTGACACATATCATACATGATTCTCATAATTCTTCTAAGGACCAGTCACCACCCCTAACGTGTGCAAATAAGCATAAAATACATGTTCAAGTAATGAGTTATGGATGTCAGCTGTTAGATGGTATGTATGTGTGTACTCTTCTGTATTCATTTTATTCACTTTCAAGAAGCAGAACTAGCTTTTGGATTGGTCTTTCTATGATCGAGGGTTTGGATGGGGAATTAGTTTTGAATGATCTCGGGGTCCCCACTTGCACTCTAACTCTTCGAACCAATCCATCACTATCTTCTGTTGTATCCACCACTCGTGCCAACTGCCACTGGTTCCTTGGGAGGATTTCTTCTTTGATGATGACCACATCATTCACTTGGAGATTACGTCGGGAGACATGCCACTTTTGCCGTGTGGAGATGTTGGACAGATACTCTCTTTTCCATCGATTCCAGAACTGCTCAATCAGATACTGAACTCGTCGCCATCTTTTGGTGCCATATACATCCTCTTTAACAAACTTGCCAGGAGGTGGAAGAGCCAATTTTGATTTCATTAGAATAAGATGGTTGGGTGTTAAAGGCTCAAGAGAGTTAGGGTCGTTTATTCCATCTGTGCTCAGAGGGCGGCTATTGACAATAGCCATGGCCTCATAAAACAGTGTTCTCAGAGAGGCATCATCAAGCCTACCTGCACTTTGGGTCAATGTGGCATTCAGGACATTTCGTATGGTGCGTATTTGGCGCTCCCAAACTCCACCTGCATGACTTGCTGAAGGGGCACTGAAAACAAACTCACATTGCTTCTCAGCCAGGAAATTTTCCAGGGCCTTCTGATCACACTGTTTGAGTGCTCCTTTTAATTCATTCTTCGCACCTACAAAATTTCTGCCCTGGTCACAGTGGAGTTGGCGTACAGCTCCTCTTAGACTGATGAAACACCTAAGTGCATTAATAAATGAATCGGTGGACAGATCCTCCAACATCTCAACATGTACAGCTCGAGAATAAAAACAAGTGAGTATCAAGCCATACCTCTTGTGCTCCTTGCGGTTTCTCTTAATGATAAATGGACCAAAGCAATCCATCCCACAATTTGCGAATGGAGCAGATTCCTCAACGCGTTCTTTGGGCAGCTCAGCCATCCGCTGTTCTTCAACGGGACGCCTCAGTTTCCGGCATTGCACACACTTATAAATGAACTTGGAGACCAATGTACTACAGCCAAGGATCCAGAATCCGTGTGCTCTGAGCTCCATTTGTGTTTGACTCCTGCCCTGATGGCATACTTGAGAGTGATAGTGTGACAAAATAAGCTGTGTAATGTGACTCTTATTTGGCACAATGATGGGATGACAAAACTCTTCACTTAGAGATGCATGTTTCAATCTTCCACCAACATGGAGTATACCCTCAATCAAGATTGGATCAAGACGGAAGAGGGGACTGGAACTTGGAAGACTGTGCCCCATTTCAAGTGTTTTGATCTCTTTGCTGAATGACTGCTTTTGGACAAGGCTTATCAATATTTTGGCTGCATTTTTACGTTCTTCAACAGTCACAACATCTGTGAGACACTTTTGTCTAGAGGCAAGTCTTTTAATTCTTGCCACTACCTTGAGGAGTGTTGTCCAGGATGAGACTCTAGACAGGCGCTCGAGCATGTCTGTGCACTTGCTTGTGCTTGATGTAAACACTTGTATGGCCTTTACCTCTGGGTCACCGACCAGGAGGTTGTTGGATGCACAGGGTTTAAGGTGCAACTCTCCTTTCCACAGGAACTCAGGTCCAGACAGCCAGTTAGAGGATTGAATCTGAGATGCCCTAAGCCCCCTAGAGGCATGATCGGCTGGGTTTTCTGCAGTGTCAACATAATGCCATTGGCTTGGGTTAGTATTCTCTCTTATTGACTGGACACGATTTGCAACAAACACATGAAACCTGCGTGCCTCATTGTTGATGTATGCTAAAGTGACTTTAGAATCTGTCCAGAAGAATTCATCATTAAATTTCATGTTTAGTTCTGATTTTAGGAAGACGCTCAGTCTGGATGCAAGCATGGCCGCTGAGAGTTCCAAACGAGGGATGCTGGTGACCTTTGAGGGGGCAACCCTAGCCTTAGCCATGATGAGGCTGCAATGGACCTTGTTGTGGTCATTTTTGTATCGAATGTAAGAACATGCACCATATCCTATACTGCTAGCGTCTGAAAAGTGGTGCAATTCAACACTTACAATGTTGCCAAAGTGTGGTGGATAGTAACATCTGGGGATTGAGACTTCTCTCAGCCCTTCAAGGCCAGTTTTCCATTCCTCCCACCGTGGACGCAAGTCATCAGAAAGTGGATCATCCCACTGGACATGTCTGCGACAAAGCTCCTGGAGAATGCACTTCCCACTCAGAACAAATGGGGCCACAAACCCCAGTGGGTCGTACAAGGAGGCCACTACTGACAGAATGCCACGGCGGGTGTCAGGCTTGTCCTTTACATTCACATTGAAACTAAAGTGGTCATCTTTGACTGACCACTGAAGTCCCAGAGCGTGTTCCACAGAGGCAGAGCCTTGGTTGAGGTCCAGGCATTCGACACCTGTGGCCCTCTCGGATGGATCTACACAGTTGAGAACTTCTCTCTCATTTGAGTTGAATTTGTGGAGCCTTAAGCCCCCTTTTTTGCACAACTGCTGGGCTTCAATGATCAATTCAGAGGCTTCTTTGATTGAGGGAACACTCAAAAGCCCATCATCAACATAAAAACAGTTTGCAACAAAGGCGGCTGCAGAGGGATAATCAGACTCATACTGTTGGGCCAAGAACTTCAAGCCGAAGTTGGCGCAGCCTGGGGAAGATGCTGCGCCAAAAAGGTGGACAGCCATCTGATATTCTTTTGGCTCATTTCCAAGGTCTCCATGCTCCCACCATAGAAACCTTAAATAACTGCGGTTCTTAGGTGTGACAAAAAATTGGTGGAACATTCTTTCAATATCGCAGATGATGGCTACTGTTTCCTTTCTGAAACGGCAGAGAACTCCCACCAGAGAGTTAATGAGGTCAGGGCCGGTCAGCAAGGTGTCATTGAGGGAGATGCCCAGATATTTAGCTGAGCAATCGAATACCACCCTTAACTTGCCAGGTTTCTTAGGGTGGTATATGCCATGATGAGGTATATACCAACAGACGTCCCCAACAGCTGTCTCTGGAACTAGCTCTGCATCACCATTGCTGATCACATCCTCCATAAAGGTTTTGTAATGATCATAGAACTGCTGATTTGCTTTTAACTTTCTTTTCAAGTGCTGAAGACGAATTGTGGCCAGTTTTTTATTGTTTGGCAGTAGGGGAGGGCTTTGACCCTTGAACGGAAGAGGCATTTCTAAATGGCCATCTGGTCTCTGTCGGATGGTTTCACTAAGGAGCTCAATAAAGCGCACATCATCTTGGGAGACAAGTTTGCACTCTGAATTTTTCTCACTGAAATCTGACTCTAAAACTCTCAGGATGTCTGCAGCAGTTGGCATGGCAATCTCCTTCACAACAACTCTGTGCACGAACCTCTGGCTTCCTCGTCTGTCCAGATGTGGATTTGCTGCACCTATAATGCTCCATCCCAGCTCAGTTTTTTGTGCGAATGGCTCATTTTCATTTCCAATGATGACCTCTAGAGGTGCTAAAGCTGAAGGACAGTCATAGCCTATTAGGAGACCCACATCACAGTCTTGAAGTGATGGCAACTCATGTGCAAGGTGTTTAAGATGAGACCACTGTAAAGCTGTAGATTTAGTTGGTACACAGGATTTGTCAACTGGAATGAAGTCACGTGTATAGGCTTGGCGTAACAGAATGCGGTTGTCATTATGGAAGCTTCTAACTTGTAGGCCAACTACACTGTGACTGGGTATAACTGTATCTACCGCAGTCATTGTACTGAGTTTCAGCCGTAGTGGTTGAGTGGCTACATTCAGCTCTCTGGCAAGATCTTCCAGGACGAAGGTTGAATCACTCTGTGTATCAAGAAGAGCATAAGTGAGAATTTCTTTTTCAGGTTCATTCGCAGATGACAGATAAACAGGAACAATGCTTGAAGTGGCACATGCCTCTCTAATGACAGTATGGGAGTTGACTTTATGGATCTCATGAGATGCTTGCCCCTCTGTCCAGGTGGAGCCTTTCATTGTGGCCTCTCCAGGTTTTTTCACTCTCTCATCATGCAAACATGTTGGATGGCGGCGGCCACACATTCCACAGATATGCTTTGTTCTACAGTCTTTTGTGATATGGCCTTTACGTAAACATCCAAAGCAAAGCTGATTTTGATGTATGAATGTCTTTTTATCTGCCATAGGCTTTGCAGCAAACACTGGACACTTGGCAATGCTGTGCAATTCTTCTTTGCATATGAGGCAAGGTAGCCTGGGCCTGGAAAATGACACCGTTTCTTTTGACTGGGCACTTGTGCTAAAAGTCTTCGCTCTTTTAGATAGCTTCTCATCTGGAGCTCTAGAATTCAGAAAAAAGGGAGAGGCTATAGGGTTACAGGCTATGCGGGCCTCTTTTAACAAAAACTCTGTAAAGTGTTTGAAGGCTGGGTAATCACCAGATTTGTCAAGCTCTTCTACAGCAATCCTACTCCATTTTCGTACAATCCAATTTGGTAGTTTTTTCAAAAGCTTATGATTTTCCTCACAGTCATTGAGTATGGCCAGTCCTTTGACATAAGGCATAGCTTCTGCACAGCTTTTTAAGAAATCCGCAAACTCTCTTAATGCAGAAGAATCGTTTGAATTAATCGTAGGCCATTTCGATAATTTGTCTCTGAATGCTTTCTGAACAACAAATGGATTACCATAGCGGTCCTCTAAAACTGCCCAGGCACCCTCATATGCATCTTCAGAGCTCCGGTAGAAAAACCCCTCCACGGCTCGACGTGCCTCTCCTGTAAGGTAGCTTTTCAGGTAAAGCATCTTTTCACTAGCAGGGATAGGTTTTCTCCCAATTAGGGTCAGAAAAGACATTTTAAAGTCAACAAATTTCAGAGGATCACCAGAAAAGACAGCTGGTTCAGGAACAGGAAGGCGATTTAAGCTTAGTGAACTTGCAATTGCTTCAGCCAGTCCGGCTGTTTCACTCGGAGATGGTGTCTGTGATTGAGACACTGTGGCTCCTGCACTCACGGGCCGATTTGAATTCATAATTGGAGGGGTTTTAACAGGGGCCAATTCATGGCGCTCCCTCACTTCATGTCCCACTCCACCTTCATATTTCTCATATGTTCGAGCACGAGCTGCAGCCACCTTGACATCCATATCTGCTTGCATCATTTTCAGCTTTGATTTCTCCTCCTCTAGTTTCCACTCAACTTCCATTTGCTTTTGCCTCATTTCTGCCATCACCTGTGACTCATGAAGTTTCCATTCACTTTCCAGTTTAGTCAGTTTACTCCATTGAGCTTGCATCTCCTCCATAGACTTTGCTTGCTCTTGTTTGGCTGCAAGCTCCGCTTCTGCATCTGCTCGTTTACTGGAAGCCCGAGAGTTGGCAATGGACTCTTCATCTGATCCTTCAAGCCTATCTGAGATGACACTTTCAGTGTTTGTTCCGCCAAAGATAGATTTATATTCGTCTCTGTTTAAAATCATTCTCACTCTTTGTTTTTCAACTTCTGATTTAAAGGTGTCTTGGGTAACGCCCACTTCCATTCGTTTACTCACTATATCACATATTTCTGTTGTCAGTGTATTACAAGCATCCATTTTCCGCACAACATCATGAGTGTTAGTTGAGTTGCGTTGTAGTGGCTCATAATTTTGATGTACGAGGTCATATCCACTTTGAATATACTCATTTATTTTATCAAGATCCTCCTTTGAACAGAATTGCTTTAAACGTTTCCTACATTCTTTTGCTATCCTCTTCCAAGAGTCATAGGATTTTAAGAATGCTTTTATATGCTTTTTTGCTTGTTCTTCACGCATCTGTTGGCCTCCTTCAGTGAGTTTCCTTTCACGAGTACCAGAGACCACTTTTTGTGCACCAATTGATTTTTCTTCTGTTGCTGGAGGTCCTTCAGAGACGTCTTTCTCACTCCTGGATTTACCCTTTCCTTGTATTACTGACATTTTAATTTAGGATTTTTGTGTTTGATTGCAATTATCTTTAAGTGGTAAGCTGAAATGGAGTTGTCTTAATGAGTGTTGTGTTGCACCTCACATTAAACAAAAGAGAGAGAAATGGACCAATCACAAATTAGGCTATTTAAACTGCATTCAATGGGCCAGAGTTTGCTTGCTTTAACTTCAAAATGTAAAAAAGCTTCTCTTAATCATGTAATTTCAAACAAACAATTTGCATTTGAAATAAAGCCATTGAACATTCACTTTACTTTAAGCATTTCAAACATTTCAGATAACCAAATCTTCTCAAGCATTTAACTCAAACTTCATTTGCAACCAAAATCACTATACACATTACTTGGATCAGGTGAAGGACTGTGCAGAGAAAGTTCAGTTCATCAGGAATTATTCCTTCATTAGAGTTCTCTCACCGCATCTGAAGTCTCTGTTTAAGATTGTAACACACAGCAGGCTTTGTCTTTTGAAACGAAGCCGGCAGGAACGACCCAGCAGATGACCCAGATGTAGCGTTGAGTTTTCACTGTAAGCAGCCCTTGGATCCCCAAAGAGAGTCTCGACTGATGCTTAAGGTGTTCTTTATTTTAGTTTCAGAAGAATCAGGTTCACCATAGCACCGTGAAAACTGTGTGTCAGGATATACAAACATAAAAACAAGTCACCATACAGTCTTCACAGTACAAATATAATTTTGCATCAATATTAAAATAAGCGTTCATTCAATCAAAGTATTGCATACATAATAATACAAACTCACATTACAAAGATACAATATTTCAAATAGACAAAATAACCAAACAAACATACCTCACTGCGCTCACCAAGGATGCTTAAATGTTCAGGACGTTTTCTTCTGTTTTAACAGGCGTCACAGTCCCTTTTTGTGCAAATTAAGTCAAAGTTTAAGCTGGAGCCTGGAGAACAAACTTTTTGTGGCTCAGGCTCAAACAAAGCAGCTTCCTGATTACCAACACCTGTGGGTTTACCTTTACCTGTCTCCCTCTTCTGGAGCTACGGTGTCACTCAGGACAAAATCCATTCAACACCCATACCCATCCAAGTCCATACAACAACATAGCAATTATTTTAAGCACACATAAAATAGAAGCATTATTTAATAATTTCAAATTTGATTTTTCTTAAGACATAATATGAACATGACAAATAGTTTTACTCAAACAAAACAAAACACATACAAAAGACTAGTGTGGTCCTTTACAAACATTATTAATCTGTGCTTTCATTAACAGATTTACATTATTTTTAGAATTATAATGAACTGTTTGGACCTTTTTTTTACTTTAAGTGCTTCATTTATCCTCTGGGTTTCTTAGGGAACGTTGAGAGGAAGGGTTAGTTTGTAATTGGTCATAGGCTACCATGTATTTGCTGCAATGTTTATATGCATGGTAGTGGCTACAATGGTTCCAATTAACAGAAATCCACATAAAGAAATAAAATCATCAATAAAATCAATCAGACCACAGTGTTAACCTTTGTACCCGAATGAGTTCCAGATGAAGAAACTCTTTAAGGCTAAGGTTAACCACCACAGAAAGTCTCCTCCTCCGTGTACACATTCCTGCTGCTTTCCTTCCTCTTTGTTAGCTCGCCTCTCATTTTAATGACCCTGGTTTCATGCCAATTGTGTTAATTTCCACAATATGTAAATTCTGTTAATGTGAATCCCCCTTTGACTGGCAAAAACTGTTGTGAGTTAATGAACCTTTTGTAATTACGATTGCTATAGCAACAGCGGTACCTGGGCCTGGATGATATTACATGCAGTCTGTTTTCGCAGTCAGCAGACACAGGCGACCAAAGCCGATTAAAAAAACGTCTCATAATGCAGAGACATTGCCTCGGAGCACAAATAGGTAGGAGCACAATGCATCGTTAGCCCCTGAAAAACGAAACACTAATGCCATTAAGCCCACAGAATGCAGCATTACAACAGGCTCGGTATTTTTTTCCGCTCTAGCTTTTCATTAGATCGTGTTGTCTGGAGCCGCTTGGCCTAATGAAATCAACAATGAGCCAAATCAAGACTTGACAATTTGGTTTCCGAATAATACAGGAATCGCATAACACCTCGTAATTACTGAACTGAATGTGAGACATGAAAATGAGAAATGGAAAAATGACGGTCTGATTAACCCCCCCCATACTGAGACATGAAATGAAACGAGGAAATCAGAGAAGTGAAGAGAGTGGAGGTGGAGATGCTCTATATGTTCACTCATCTCAGTCCTCACTACAAATACCTCATGTCTTGGTCACAGTATACAATGAGTCGTCCATTTCATATTGTGATTTTAAATCCTAAAAGAAATGTATCACAGTTGACATGCGTTTACTGTAAAGCTTCAAACTGGCTCACAATGACGACAACTGTAGAAATTAAGAGGTGACCTTTGCTTCCAGGAATAATAATAATGATAATAAAAAGAAAAAGAAGAATCAAGATCAATGCAATCAAACCAGTTAACAACAACAACAACATGCAGTTGTAGAATGAAAATAAGACTCATGTGTTGTTTTGTTACCTGAGAATGAGTCATGCACATGCCAAAAAAGTGTTTTCTAGCTTCTGGGTTTACTTTTTGCTTATGTTGCTCACTGAATACGTCTTGTATAGTTTTTCTCCCGCTGGCCTACTACCATAGTTTCTCCTTCATGCTTTGAATAACAGGGCAGGTGGAGCAAGTGGAGGGGGTTGCAGTGCAAATACGCAGGCTACTTAATCCTACGCACTGGTCCTTCAAAGATTTTTTTTGGCCTTTTATGCCTTTAATGATAGGACAGCTGAAGATAGACAGGAAGGAGAGAGATGAGGAGTGACATGCAGTAAATTATCCGATGCGGGATTCGAACCTGGGCCAGCTGCAGTGAGGACTATAGCCTCTACACACGGGGCGGCCGCTTAACCCACTACGCTACCGACCGCCCCACGCACTGGTCCTTTTAAAGATTTTTATTTTATTTTTTGGCCTTTTATGCCTTTAATGATAGGACAGCTGAAGATAGACAGGAAGCAGAGAGAGAGGGAATGTCACGCAGTAAATGGCCGTCCGATGCAGGATTCGAACCAGGGCCGGCTGCAGCAAGGACTATAGCCTCCACACACGGGGCGGCTGCTTAAACCCACTAGCTACAGACCGCCCCACACACTGGTCCTTTATGGATCCTTTCAATATTTTACATAAAAGGTAATGACAGAATATGACAGGTTTAGTAAACGTGCTTGCAGATGTGTTGATTAGCTGAGTTGCTGCCACATCATGGATATGTTCAGTTTCAGATTGACCTCCAAAACGATCATTGCTTCCTGTGTCCCTGCATTATTTGTTGTGTCATTTCTTCTTGTATGCTCAATGTAGCACGTACCGACAAACATTGTAGATTGTATAACACCACATGTGTCCATTAGTTTGTGGGTGGTTGTAACTACCAGAGAAAGTTAGTTGAACCATCGTCTTCATAATTTTGTTTTTTTTTTCAGTCCATGCCGACACATATCATAGAGGAATCATATCGCATTGTTCCTCCTCTCAGACTCCCCTTCGTGAATCACAGAAGGAGGCACAGTGATGGAGAAAACCCAGCGGCTGACAGCCTGTCACAGAGTTAAACTCGGTGTCAGCTGGGCAACACTTTCCCATTGACATTAATTGCAGGTGACAGGGCTAAGTACAAGGCTCCACACAATGACAATGATGACTCTGGAGGAAATTCTTCATGGTGTCCCCTTCGTCTGCTGTGACAGGAGTGATTATCCAGACTAGGAACTTGTCAAGACCACATTATTGGACCTTGACTGACTGAGGAGAACTAATATTGGAGAAAAGACAAAATGCAAACATAATCAGAAACCTCTCTTTTTTCATTTACCGTAGAAGAGCTGGTTGTTTTTTTCTGGATTTAGTCCTATCTAAAGTTTTTAGAAAGGTTGAAGATATCAGTTGTACTCTTTAAGATTAACATTGTATACACTGTTGGATGGATGTAATCATCAGAATGTTTCAAGGAATGAAAGAAATTCAAATAATTATGTCATAAACATGTAATACTGTAGCATGAACATATCAATTAATATAATAAGAAGTAAAGCGATTACACTCACTTCAGGCTATCAGATGTGATCAGTGTTAATGCTGAGTAACATAATTTAACTTGCATTAAATTCACCTCAGGGCAACACCCATAGAAAAGGGAAAATTAATTAATTCAGTCTCAATTCTGGAGGCTGCTACAAAGTTCCTGCTTTATAATATCAATTAATATACAATATATTCACTTTTACATTGTATTTTTTTGGTTATTTGTTCCCTGAGGGTTCAGGGCCATGTCCTGGAATTTGGGGTAACGGCTCTTAAAAGTGGTCTTGTCATAAATTGAGGATTAGATTCATCAGTAGTTGGTGCTGAACATTGATCTGTGAGGCTGTTTCTTAACTCAGGGGTCTTATGAAGAGGAAGGTTAGGGCACGTTTATCATTAAGAAAACGATCAAATATGTAAACAGGAAACAGTACAGTGCAGTTTTTTTTTGTTTGTTTTTTTGGAACGGCAAGAGTGGTCAAGACTCAAATACCTCAACAAATGTTGAATACATTGCCATGAAATTTGGTACAGGCATTCATGTTATGGTGAATGTTGTGGAGAAATTGCTGATGTCAAAGGTCAATGGTGAGGTCAGGAGTTCGTAAAGTGTTTAGGACCCTCTGATGTCTTATGCTGTATTATTTATTGACGCTTGATCAAGGAGAATTAGAGACACTCTCAAAGTTCATCAGAAGTGCCTGAGTCGGTCTCACATTCTGCCCAACTCATCCTGGTGGATCGACTTTAAACCCCAAGATAACACCACAAATACTACACGCCCAGAATTAGTCAAAGAGAATGTCTTTACCCATGCAGGTGTTACTGTCAGCATGTTCTAGTCTGGAGACACAGATGTCTGTTTATGCAGATTGGAACGTCAACGGCAAACTTTCTATTATGACTAGGAAGGCAGCAACAGGTGTCTTTAACCCTGGACACCACAGTGTTGAGATATGGTGGCACCCAGTCAAAGACAAACAATTAATATTGCCGTGGACCTCAAGGCTCACACGTGACCTTGTGTAACCTAGAAAATTCCATAACAGTGAATACTTTGGTTTATGATCAAGTATAATAGAGACAGAACTCAAAGCCAAACATTCAAAGGTTCAAAGGGTTTAACCCATGTTCGGGTTTATTACAGCACCCCTTCGTGGTGGTTCAAACCTGCCAGCCTCAGCAATACTTCAAGATTAGCATATTATCTTTGTTTATGTGTTAGCACGCTGACCATAGCGTTTTGCTCAAAGCACCACTGCGTCTATAAATACAGTCCCACAGAGCTCCCAGCATGGCTGTGCACTCTCAGTGTTGTTAAACAACAAACATTAGTCATAATTACATTGAAATCAGCATTAGTTTTTTCTTATAGTCATGTTCTGCCAAAGTAAAACATCATGAGGATTAATATACTGCAGGATTGATGCACTAGTGGGTACTTGTAGAGGACTACGCAGCTGAGGCAGGGTTTTACTGACGTCACTTATGGCCATTTGGCACAGCATTTAATGAATCTTGTTGTTCAGTGCATTCTCTGATGCACCACCCACCATGCACCGCAGCACAGGCTCATGAATGCACCCCTTACCCCCATCCTCCTCCAGTCTCTTTTCCCTCTCTGCTTTTTTCCCCCAACACCTTAAGGTGTCATCTGCAGAGCTGTAATGGCTGTTTTAATGGTCCTGAGATAAGTGCTTTGAACTCGTTGAGTGTAATCACCTTAGAAATTTCCCTCTGAATCATTTCACATATTTGCAGCATTCCAATTACTCTATAATTTATGCCCTCGGTAAGCTCAGCACTTAGACTATGGGACACTAACACTCTCCACTGAAACTCAAGGTAATAACAATAAATTTACTGTAGTGATGAAAACTTACATGGAATTTTTACATTGAAATGCATCCAGGTCAAGTATTCCAACAGGAAAACAGTTAAGCCATAAAATTCTAAATATAGCATCTGACTCGAAACTCAAAGCGTACTGATGATGGAGACCAGAAGGCTACGACTACTAACAAAGCACCAAAGAAGTATTTTCTATTATAGGACAAAGGTTTCTCAATAAATTATAGACATAATTGTAACATCAATGTAACCAATGTACATATTTAACCCATAGCACCAATCATACTCCTTCTGCAGAAGCCCAGGATTTAAATCCGAGCTGTGGTTCTTTCTTGCATGTCATTCCCCATCTCTCTCTCCTCACATTCCTGTCACTCTTCAGCTCTCTTTATCAAAAATAAAGCTTGAAAAGGCCAAAAAAAAAAAAGAACACACAGAGGTGAAATACACATACTGATTCAGCATGAATGCTGAAACAAGATAGATGAAAGATAGAGGAAGTATCCTCCTTATAACTTCAGTGCTGCCTCATAAACATCATGTTTTCTTCGGTGTCAGCAGTAATGCAGTAAATGTCGTCTCTACATCATACATTTTTACAGTGCAAACAGAACTGCTAGAAGCTAATTCACTATGATGCCAATTTCGTGGTGCAAAACAGGGCTCTAGATAAAGTCCAACTCACTTCACAGCATTTTTTCATTTCTTTTTCTGCATTCATCCCATGAAGCCAAAGTTAAAAATTAACATTTGTTAACAAACAAACTAAAGGATTAAGAAGGATGGATCAAAATCAATTATTAGGATATTTTTTAGGTTCAGATAAATGCCGTACTGTCAACACAGTTCTTATTCCAGTTTAAAACATGGACAAACAGGAAACAACTTTTACTTTTTAATACAAACAAGATAATCCTACAACATGTGTAAAACCTCAAATAAATATTAACAGAATTTCCGAGTAGCCAAACTTGTTTTGAAACACATTCTTCCATTGGATTGGTGTTTTGATGATGGTGGTGGAGAGCAAGGTCCAATGTGTTAGTCCATAATCTCTTATATATGTTCAGCTAGGTTGATTTCTGGTCACTATAAAGATCCTAGCATCTGATTAACATGATTTTAATTCTCATGAAACCATTCAGTGGGCCCTCATGCCCTATGGATGATGGTGGCATTGTCATCCTGGAAGAGACCACTCAGGATGGAAATGTTTCATCACAGGATAAAGGTGATCACTCAAAACAAGTTGGTATTGATCTGAGGTGACCCTTCACTGTAAGGGGACAAGTGGACCCAAACCGTGTCAGCAAAATGCCCCCCACAGGATAACGGATCCATACAGCCACTGTAGGGGTCCAACATTCAGGCCTGTACTATTCTCTTGGTGTACACCACACATGCGCTCATTTATTTCAGCCAACTGCAGCCCAACTATAATATCTACTCTGTGTAATTATCGACAGACTGTTTTGGCAGTCTAATCAGATCTTGGATTGACATTCTCAGTCACTTGAGGAAAAGTTGCTCATCTGCATCCCACCTTACATATTGTAGTAGTTCACAATAGATTACCTTGATGTTTGTGCATTGTCGACCACAACTGCCAACCACGTTTACTAATGTCTTTCCCCTAGATCCAAATCCAGTTATCACTTTAGGGGCAGCAAATAAACACAAAACAAGAGTGGGCCGAGTACTGATCCCTGTGGAACACCGTTTCTTAACCTTTAGAGCAGGAAGACAGTTTTATTATGAAACACTTCTTCTATGACCTGGGTATGAACCCTTTAAACCAACAAGGATCTCAAATCATAGAATTATGTTGTGGTCCACAGAGACAGTAAGATGAAAGATCAGTCATTTGCAAGCATGTTAGGTGAAATCAGGAAGCCAGTCTGTAATGTTTGCAATGGAAAGTTTGGTCTTACTCCCTTTTTGTCATTCAAATGAGTAATTGGCTGACTGAATCAAATGACTGTTCATGTTTCTTTGCCAGACACATTTCTGTTTTGTGATATTTTTAGTGGCTGCCATTGTCAAGGCCCCATTTTGCAAAAAAATCTGTACACAATTCCTGGAAGCTAAAAACATCCCAGTTCTTGCATGGCCTGCATACTCACCAGACGTGCCACCCAGAGAGCATATTTGGGATCCACTTGTACAACAGCATGTTCCAATTCCTGCCAATACCCAGCAACTTTGCAAAGCCATTGAAGAGGAGTGGGCCAACATTTTACAGAACACAGTCAAGAACCTCGACGATTCTATGTGAAGGAGATCTGTCATGCTTTATGAGGCAAATGGTTGCCACACCAAATATTTGCCTGTTTACTTTACAGTTTTAAAATTAAGTTTGCCATCTGTACACATAGATATATTAGATACTTATTTAGCATCTAAGAATTTCAATGCCAGCGACCGTTTAACTGTAATTGTCGAGCATATGACAATAAAAAACCTGAACTACCAGTCAGACAATATTGTAGGAATACCACAGCATACAGAGGTACAGGAATACAACAGATGCATATGGCACTGCATGACATTAAACTAGATCATTCATGTTTCCAGCCATTGTTTAATAATAATAACATGAACAGCTGTACAACTGTTGTATGTGTACAGTATCTGGATATAAAAAACATGACAGAACATCCACCACGGCCCTATCTGCTGTACAGCCTAATAGTTTTGTTTTGGATGTTCAAGCATGATTGCCTTTTGAAATGATGAATAATGCGATCAGGACAAAACATGCAGCCTGTTGAAAAGATGGGCTTCTGCACACAAACTGCTCTGCACAAAGAGGCTGGGGATTTCCATGACACAGTGTCAGGATGATACTCAATTATATATCATTATAATCGTCTCTTTGTTTAATCGTGTAGTCTCATTCAGATGGAGATATGTTGTTTTTATAGACACATAGAGAAGACAATAGTAACAAAACATTGATATTAATGACAAAACAGAAACAAACAATACGTTATCACCTGATGAAGACAGTGAGATGCATTTAAAAGCCCTAAAAAAGCTGGAGTTAACATTTTAGTGACACTTTATGACGCCCTTAATACATTAAAATGCCTCATAAGCACTCGTAAATATTCAGAATTCACACATTGCAAAGTATTTCATAAAGTCTAAAGTAGAAACATACAGTGTATTATAATTCTCACAGTTCTGGTGTTGCATAATCATTTTGGAAGGCATTATTAGCAGGGTTATGATGCATTATAATGTGGTTATATATTTGAATATCATTAAATCTATGCAGTCTTCAGTTGTTTATCATTATAACACCTTGGTACTGGACAGGTCGTGGAGGGATCGGTAAGATGCACACCTCAACTCAACTTGATGGTTTGAGGATATAAGACAGCGAAGAGAGGTGGAAGGTTTTGCACAGATTTGCGACATGCCTTTAAGTCACTGTTACTGTTACTGTTAAGTCACTGATGCAGGAATACTTGCATTAGTGTTAGATGAAAGACAGACACATGCATGACCTGGATGAATGCGCTTTACTGAATTAATTATTTGATCATCATTATGTGATTAGTGTTGGTTTTATCTTCTTTTATCTTAAATGTGTTCAGATGGTCTAAAGGTAGAAGATGTTAGAATATAAAGTAACAGAGATATGTTTCAGTAGAACTAAAAAATAACAGTAAATCTAACATGATGGCAAAGAAACAAGCTAACTGATATTTGCATTTATAGGGTTTGCTCAGCACCTGCCTCTAATAAGCCACTTATCCGCTCCCCTTCTTTTGTTTTTATTTGCGTATGATGGAAAAATTAGTTCCTGTCCGTCAAATCTCGCACAGCTGTCACAACCAATGAAGGAGTCCATTTGTTTCTAGACATTCCCACACTGTGCATTTACACCAATACCAGGGCGCAAGGCAAGGTGGGCCAAGAAATCAATAGAGATTGGACACAGTCCAGTTCCTGCCTCAATTCTTCCCCTATAGTCAGAAACTCATACTGGTAGAGCAAAACCGATAGAGGCAGGAGGAAAACAGGCCTCCCCACTGGATGTCTGAGTTACGAATACTGGTGTATTTACAGGAAATCAAAGCTATAGATGAGGAATATATTTCATATTTAAAGGCTTTATTTACAGAAACCATTTCGGACAAAAGTACAAATAAAGAGAGAGTGGACTGCTGTTGCTACCTGTCCTCTGTATTGAATGTTTTTTTGTGAGAAGCCAGTGTGTTATGTGTCCGTAAACCTTTATGTATTTATTTATTTATTTTTGTTATTTTATTTTAAATTTTATTTATTTTTTCATAGGAAAAGATTGTGAAATTTTGCAATAAACAAAAAAACAACAACACTGGAAGCAGTAAAAAACTGAAAATGTTAATATTTTGCTGGCCCTTCACCTTTCTGCTGCAGGATAAAGACCTCAGAATCAGCTATAAAGTAAACAAGCAGCTCATTATGCAAACGCAAAACCTCCAAAAGTGCAGATTCATGGATACGTTCAGCCAGAAAAACAAAAAAAACATTCATTTGTACTTTTCAATTTGAATTCAGTTTCATCAGTCGAGGTTAAAAGTTAAGATGGAGGAGGTTTGTATTTAGATATTTCACATTGCTGAAGGCGAATGACAGTGTGCGATTTCATCCCACCGTAAAATGTCAGATGAAAACCTTAACGATGTCGTGATAGTCGCTAAAGCCTGCTAAGAAACGTGTGCTTTGATTTATAAGTGAAGTCGCAGAGTGCTGGAGATGGCACAGTGGTGTTTAATGTTAAACTGCTGAGGGGTTTCATTGGAGCTGGCTAAGCATGGGCCTGCCATCTGGTCGGAGCGTTTAGGGAGACGGAAGAGAAAGGGAGGGGATGAAACGTGCACACACACACACGCACACACACACACACACACACACACACACACACACACACACACACACACACACACACACACACACACACACACACACACACACACCTTAGACCAAAAGCATGACAAAGCAGAATTACTAGCACTAGCACAGTGATGTAAAATTTCTTCTCAGTCGTGTTGAAGCAAAGAAACTTTCTGATAATTTCGGATGAATTACAAGCCAATAAGTTCAGCCAGATGCAAAACGTGCAAATAGAAGAATTTTTGTAATGGTCATAGATCTGTGCACAGAAATCACACACGTGAACATAAAACCACCTGAGTGGTTCTGCTTGTGCGAGCCTTCCTGTACGATTTTCCACCAGAATTAAATGTATTTGTTTCCATTTCTATAGTCAAATTTAACCCACATACAGTTAGATCAAAGTTATGCTAACCTTGGCAACTTTTATTTAGCAGTTTAATATAATAACAGATGATGTGTAGTCTTCTGAATTGTATTTGATGTCGGAGAAGGTGTAGAAATATCCCTTATCTGCCTGTGTTGACCCTGCGGAGTCACCTTGGGCGTAACAAATGGTTCAGACAGCTCGCAGTGACGGCACAGACACATCTGATGCCATGTGAAGCCTGTCACAGGTCACTTCTTGAAGGATCTGTCTTGGGTTTTTTCTATTTATTTGAGGAGCACAGCAGTAGCTGAACATCAGTGGGAGAAACCAAATGAAGCAGGAAATGCATGGTTTAGTTCTCTGGCAATGGCCTTGCAAACATGAGTGATCATCCACGGCTAGTGCTAAATAAATGGTAGCCATAGCTTTGTGTAGTAGAGAGTAATGTTTTGTGATTTACAGTTTACTCAATGACACGACTAGAGATGCATCTATATTTTTGCTATTCATTCAAACAGGTCTAGACCACATGCAGGTAATGTTAATATTCCTTATTTTAGCAGGTAATATTTTAGCGTTGTGCATTACGAACATTAGTTAATCATCACTAAACTCAAAAGTTGATGTGCAACAACACCAGATGCAATAATTAATAACACAGGAGTATTTTATTAGTCCAGAATCAGAATCAGAAATACTTTAATAATCCCAGGAGGAAATTATATAATTACATTTACTGGTAACAGGTGTGCAGAGTGTTTTCAAAATTGGCAATGCAACTATGCAACTATAATGCTACATTGGGCGGCAGCTACCAGGAGAGCCAGTCATGAGGGTCGGAGTTGTCTGGTGCCTGTTCCCGATACTCTTTTAGCTCTGTTCTGTCGACATGCTGACATTTAAAAGTCATCACACGTAAATGTCCTGGTATCTGAAGTGAGTTCATCTTTTTTACTGACTTCAATGATACGTGAAATACAATAGAAATGGAAGACAGACCCTAGAAACACCCCCATGGAGGAATGTTACAGGTTGGACCTCTTGGATCTCTTTGTTTTTGGTTGATCAAATAGTAAAAGAGCAACAATCTGGTGCAGAGACAAAGATAATACCAATGGTATACTAATGCAGGCATACCAATGAGATAGCAGAGCTTTTTATTGATGCAGTCAGCATGAAAATCATCTGATTTTGTCTCCAGGAAACTCATAATGGCATCAGGCTCTCAGCATTGAAAAGGATATTACCATGTCTTTATATGTAAGTCTGTATGAGAGTATGAATTCTGTCAATTTCTCTGGACTTTGAGAGGCAGCAGCTGCACTTAACTTCCTCTGCACTGAAAGAAACAGAGACGAGTGTTTGCGTGGTTTCTTTTGGAGTGCTAATCTAAAGGTTGTCTGTGATCCTGATGCAGCCTTTCTGGCTCTGGCAACAAACTTCTCTTTTATGTAATTCCTGTCTCAATCAAAACTTGCACGCATTGTCTAACTGTCAGGATCAAGAGCTTGCTTGTCACAATATTAGAAAACCAGGACTTATTTTATTGGGTATCAGCTCCCTTTGGATAGAAAACGGTGACAGGGACCATTCTGGTCTCTTTGTAAAGCAACAAACTTTATTCTATGACATCCAAAAAGAAATGTAAAAGCATATTTCTACATGAAGGAGGACTGACAAGTGACAAACAGCAGACAATAGATGTGCAGAGACAAGGACATCATTCTTGAACTCTGAGCAGCAGACAGACATTGGACTCAGATGAACCCGTGTGTCAAACTAGAGAAGACAGAGTGTGAGGCGGGAAAGTGGACCTGTCCAGTGTCAGCCATCACACAACTCACCTTAAGACTCAAAATACTATGTGAGAGCACTTTCTAACCCCCAGTCACAAGACATCTAATTGCTAATCTATAATCCTTTTAATACGCTTTTGCCTTTTTCCGATTGATCCTTCTCCAACCGGAACAGCAGCGCCGGGGGCTACATTAATCCTGTTATTGAAAGCCTGGAGTGTGGCTCTAGAAATCCAAATAGCTCTTTTACCCTTGTCACCCACACTCCCCACCCATCAGCTCCCCTGTTATTGCCTGTAATTGATAACCCCATCAAAATGAAACAAAAAGGAACATAAGACAACAAGGGCTTTGTCTCGACGGCGGCGGAGGAGATGAATCTTCTCTGCATTGTATCTGTTGACAAATCTTTCCTTGGAAGCAATATTGCAGTCTCTAAATCAAAAAACACTTCGCCGCTCATGTTATATAACCGCGTGTAAGGTGACTCCTTGATTAAATGTGATAAAAGGACTATCCAAAGATTATTTGGTTTGTAAAGTGGGATGAAACTCCTTTGAATATCTCAAAGTAATACAACAGGATTCATAAGCAAAACGAGCGACGCATAAATTATAGTGTACCCTATCTAAAAGGTCCAGTTTGTCAAATATAGGGGGCTATAATTACAGAATATAACAGAAATTGAATATAGCATTCATAAGTATGTTTTCATTTGTGAAAATAAGAGTTTTATGCTTGGTGAACATACGTTAAGCTTCATTAATGTGTTTTAAGATGTTGCTCTACGTTAAAGCTACTACAGCTGGATGTATAATCAGATCCTCTCCGGTATTTTCTGCCATGCTTGAGATATTTTACCCAGGTCCAGGAAGGATAACAATTAAATTTGCACCCTAACTCATAACTTGAACCTTCAATGCCAGAATCACTCATTGTGATTGAACTTTGCTAAACCTGGCAGGTAAACCACAGCACTGTACACGACAATGGTTGGAAGTAATGTCTCTTTCACTTGCTGCCAGCTGATGTAACAGGAAGACAGAAACAGGATTGCTCTCCATGAGTTGCACTAAAGCCATCATTTGTAACTATTTGTCAAACAATAAATCCACCAAGGTATGGCTGGAATATAATATAAATCTGGGGTGAGAAAACAAAAATTGAAAAGCTCTCCATGCTCTCCCAGAGATGTCAGAAGATACATAAGCCTCTTACCTCTCACCTTTATACCAACTAACATTTCATACAGGTGTTAATCTGAGTGATGACAATGCATCAAAGGGACTTCGTTCAGCTTTTAACATTTCAGCTAATTAAAGAAAATTGTATTCAACTTTAAAGAACGTTTTATTTCAACATCGGTAAATGAATAGCGCGCTTGATTTTAAACATTTTTTTCATTAAGCGATGAGACCATCAGATGATTTTCAGGCTTCACTAGGTTTGTCACAGTTTGTCTGGTGCCTCACGGCACCTTCAGAAAATTATGAAGTGCAAGAGAAGGTAATTTTCAAGTGCATGGGAAGCACAGGTGAGGTACAAAAGAGGGCAGGGTGGTGGGGAAACACGTTCTACCACCTTTGGGGCAAAGTGGTTTTCTGTTTCATTGCTAAAATAAAAGTGTTTGGTTTGTCAGTCAGATTAAAGGAATACATTTTCAGCTTTGTTTCAAACTCCCAAAACTGTGAGATTCTCTAACTTTTTTTAACCTGCAAGGTTTATATTTTATATTTGCATAGAAATATATATATTTTTAAATTTGATTTCACATTTTCACAAGGTAAATTCTCTTTTGTATTATGCCATTTTACTGTAGATATCATAATTTAGCATCCTTAGTGGCACTTTCGGACTATAATGATCATGAATGTCTAAAATTCTGTTAACTTTTGCATATAATGCAATATTAAACAATAAAATCTAAACAAAAACAAAACAAGAAGCAATATATTTTCTTCCTGCTTGTGTTTGCACTGTGGTTGACTTGATGTCAAGGGTCCAATCAGAGAGCTCAACAGCCACTTGCCCTTGCTCTAGTTGGCTCATCAGGGAAATGATTTACATTCAATGCCAAGATTCAGTGCAGGGCGTCGTGTGTGGTGTTCGATGTGAAGCATGTGGGGGGATGCGAACATGAAAGTGATGGATGATCATGTAACATATTTTACTTTGATATCATACATGCTGGTTTAAATCCTGCTCTCAGACCAACTTTCTACTGTGATCATACGTGATTACAAGTGCATCATTATAAATGCTCAAATATCGTGTGTTACAGAGGACAGTTGAGTTATCAAGTCAGCAGAATGACATAACATGAGCCACCTGGATCTACTGGTTATATGAGACCTAGTGTGACAGCAGTAGACGAGCTTATGGCAAAGAGCGAGAAAGTATTTATTTATTTTTCTTTGGATTTAATTTTATATTCATAGGAAAACTGTGTCTCACTTTAAAACAAAAGTCTGGAAACAGCACCCCTGAAGCTTACTAATAAACAGAGCACAGATGATCTTATTTGTTTAACCCATGCAAAATGACACTTTGTTTTTTGCACAGAGTACATAACAGTTATAAATGAGCTTTAAAGCAGCTTGCTGAGAAATTCTGCCAGTTTCAGACAGCACCAAACGAGCCACTTCCAGTTTTTATGCTAAGCCAAGCTCACCAGCGGTAGTAGTGGTAGTATCAATCTTCTCATCTAACTCTCCCCTATGTAATTTCACAAGACACCAAGCTAGGTGTAGATGTAGGTGTAGTAGTAGTTGTGGGTGTAGTTGTAGTTGTAGGTGTAGTAGTAGTTGTAGGTGTAGTAGTAGTTGTGGGTGTAGTTGTAGATGTAGGTGTAGTAGTAGTTGTGGGTGTAGTTGTAGATGTAGGTGTAGTAGTAGTTGTGGGTGTAGTTGTAGGTGTAGTTGTAGGTTCAGTAGTAGTTGTGGGTGTAGTAGTAGTTGTGGGTGTAGTTGTAGGTGTAGTAGTAGTTGTGGGTGTAGTTGTAGGTGTAGTAGTAGTTGTTGTTGTGGGTGTAGTTGTGGGTGTAGTTGTAGTTGTAGGTGTAGTTGTAGTAGTAGGTGTAGATGTAGTTGTAGTTGTGGGTGTAGGTGTAGTAGTAGTTGTAGGTGTAGTTGTAGTTGTGGGTGTAGGTGTAATAGTAGTTGTAGGTGTAGATGTAGTTGTAGTTGTGGGTGTAGTTGTAGTTGTGGGTGTAGTTGTAGTTGTGGGTGTAGGTGTAGTAGTAGTTGTAGGTGTAGTTGTAGTTGTGGGTGTAGGTGTAATAGTAGTTGTAGGTGTAGATGTAGTTGTAGTTGTGGGTGTAGTTGTAGTTGTGGGTGTAGGTGTAGTAGTAGTTGTGGGTGTAGTAGTAGTTGTAGGTGTAGTTGTAGTTGTGGGTGTAGGTGTAATAGTAGTTGTAGGTGTAGATGTAGTTGTAGTTGTGGGTGTAGTTGTAGTTGTGGGTGTAGGTGTAGTAGTAGTTGTGGGTGTAGTAGTAGTTGTAGGTGTAGGTGTAGTAGTGCTTTTGTTGTCTAATTTGAACCAAATAGTTGCAACCCTAACCCTCACCCTTGTAATACCTTGGATAAGGGGAACGTGGTCTCCATACCATTGGATTACTAGCTTGAGGTGAAGGGTAACAATAATTTACAGTAATTATGACAAGGTATGACCATTAATCTGACAGTGATCCACTGATGCTTGGAAATGATCCATGTAGAATATTTAAATGGTTGCAAGTCAGGCATTTCCATTTCAAGTTAGTGCTGTATTTTCTTATTTAAATTTCACTTCTGCCGATGTTATGGCTTCAGGCGTAGTATTTTATAGTGAGTGTGAGCACAGAGTGCAGCATAATTTATCTTTTTATGGGCTTAGCAGATAATGAACTTAGTTTTAACTTAATAGTATTTCAATACAAGTGTGGAAAAAATTGCCTTCTTTCTCGAGTATCTCCATAGCACATGTGTATAATCCCCCCTATTACCAAACACTTAAGCCTGACCCCTGAGGTCATATTAATGTGCGGAGAAAGTGACCTGCCCCGCATTCGACTCTATTAACCCCACAGTCGATAGTGTTCATCAGTCAGAAAGTTTATAAAGAGGAGCGGTTTACAGCAGTTGTGGCAGGAAGTGTGCTTGAATAAAGGAAAGAGGGAGGAGAAAGGGAAAAGGTCAAACAGATAAGACCTGGAAGCGATGTAGCAAAGAGGGGTGTGAACATCAGCAGGTAATTAGTTCTCCTAGATTAAAATGCTACATATTTCATCAGACAGTTTCCAAGGCCCAGAGGCAGTACTCTTTCAGACACAATCGGTATTAATTAAATTGTTTTCCATAGTGTTATTGAACTTTTAATAAGGATAACAAACACCCGTCGAGAGGCCCTTATAGCTGCCTTGAAAGCTCTCCTGAGTCCCCTGGGAAATCTGTATCATTAAACATGAGGGTAACCTTTATCTCCGTGTCATTTCAGACTCACTGATGTAGGTCTAATGGAATTTGGGAATGAGACTAGGAGGGGTGTTATAAGTTTGATAAAGTTTGCCATGATTTGCATTGATTCAGGGTGATTCACACTGATGTGCCCCTGTTAGATGGTCATCATATGTGAAGTAATGATCATGTCAAAACATAATAGGTACTTAAAGGTGTTCAACACCACGGATGTGAATGATTATTGTCTTGTACGTATGATCAGTAAAAAAATCCTGAAAAGTACGATTCAAGATGAATTTTGGACAATGTAAGGTTTTCCATCAGAACATGCATGTTCAAAATCAAGAAAATATTTCCTGTTGTCATATACAGTGGTCCCTCGTTTATCGCGGGGATACATTCTAAAAATAACCCGCAATAAACGAAATCCACTAAGTAAGTTTTACAATTATTATACATGCTTAAAGGCCGTAAAACCCCTAACCACACACTTTTATACACCTTTTTACACGCATTTTGTACAGTACTCAGGACGCAGAACACATGTGCGGTTCTCCCTTAGCCAATTTAGGACGCAGAACACAATGCGCGTTCATACTGTACAGTACGCTGTAAAAAAAAAAAAAAAAAAAAGCATGCAAAATTACACAAAAAAAAATCTGTGAAGCAGCGAGTCCGCGAAAAGTGAACCGCGTTATAGCGAGGGACGACTGTACTGTGGAACTCAAAACAAACTAAACTTTAATAATACATTTTATTTTACAAATGAAACAAGTGTGTACAACAATTATCACCAAATCTGCAGCTCCTATCAGTTATACACACCCGTTTTGGCCACTTTTAGCTCTTGTTTTGGTTTTTAAACCAATTTCTGTAGATAAGTCAAATGTACACTAATTGTGTTGTAGACACAAAGCAGGACAAAAACAGTTGAATGAATCGTTTGCTTGAGTTTTAAGGCAGGTTTTGGCAACAGATAATCAGTCAGTGAGAACCAGGCGAGGGGCATGCAAGCAGAAATGCAGAGGAAGGCTGGAACACTAAGATCGGGCGGTACATTAGTGAGTCTACAATCTGGTATGTATGCAGGGGAGCGAATGGAGGGTCGGGGAATGTGTGGCGGTGACAAAGGATATCAGGTGTTTAGGTATGGCAGAGAAACACTGAGGATAATTTGATCACTGAAGTGCTCAGTTCATAAACTTTGTCTTTAATTTACAGCATTTTCTTGCTGTAGTGCCCAATTGGTATGAGATGGCTCACTTCTCATCATCATCTTATTTTTTTTCTTTAAGGATAAGCTGGCAATCATAAGTGTTGAGCCCTAAAGTGTTACGTGACTGTACTTTTGTGTTTTTCTATACAGTCTTTGATCCTATGAGAGAATTTCCTGGTACTTGCAATTTACCTGTCAATGCCATTCAAAAATGTCCATATGGAAAGTTTCCTGAAGCATTCAGACTTCTTTAATCACATTATTTGTTGGTACGAAATGTCCCATTCTTAAAACTCACAAAATGTCAGAAAGTAAAAATAAAAACACACCTTCGGTTTACTTTTGCCCTTTGAAAATGTCATGCAAATACATGCATGTGTCATCTTCCTGCTCAGTCACGGTCAGGTAATATTTGGTGACTAATGTGTTCTGCTGAATAAAGAAAAGTGGACAAACCCCTGCCGAGGACGTCAGGAAGTCTGACAGATGCACAGATAGTTTGTTTCTCTGTAGAGAAGCCATGCGAGCTGTAAATGCACTGACATCTAAATTACTAATCCAGTGGAACTTTTTCACTGTGGTAAAGAGACCTTTAAACCGCTATCAAGGTACTTCCAAGAACCTTTTCACCGACCAATCCAACAAGGCCAGCCAGGGATTGGAAATACACATTTAAGTTATTTCTGAATATTTCAGTAATCGGTTATTTCAGGTTTAGTTTAGCCCTCGTGAATTTTAATTCCCTTCTTAAAGGGTTTTTCTGTTCCTGAAATTCTCTTCAGCAGTTTCTCTGAAAACAACAAAAGAAGCCTCAAAGCAAACATTTTAATGAAGTAAACATCTCGTTGGACCCAAGATGAACCTTCCCCTGCCACTTAGAATTCCACGAAGATTTTACCAAACCTTGCGGGAAGTGACGAGCAACAGTTTGGAGAGGAGTTGTAATGGCCAGTTGTCTAATTGGGAAGATTCAGAAGTGATTAATGAAAACTAATATTTCATGGCAATTAAAATGATTAAAGCTGGAGGGCTTTTTGCTGTTAGTCTGAATTGCTAAAGGAATGAGGTGGCAACAAAGCTGAGAAGCAAATTGCATTAGTAAGTTGAGGAGAACTGTATTAAAATGCAAATGTACAGCTGTTAATAGTTCTTCAAAAACCAATAATCCCCCACAGTCAGTCATGTGTCAAAATGGTTAATGGAAAAATATCCCAGAGGCACGCGGGGTCCTTTTTCCATTCCGCTTTTGATTAAAGCAGAAATTCTGTTTGGGGAAAAGCACGGTTTAGGTCAGGATGGGATTGGCAAAGATGGCTTAATGTGGGCAGGATCCCAAACTCATTGTTCTGATGCCCTGATTTCACAGATATGTCTTCTCTTGGGAAGAACCCTTATCATGAACAAGAGGACACCAGGCTGCATATCAGATCTGCAGTTATTACAGGCATTCATCAAACAGCTGAGTGGGACACAACCTGTGCAGGGAAATAGTAAAGTAATGCGACGTGCTCCTGACTGGAGAGGAACCAGTGGCAGGTTTTGGCTAAATACACGTTGTTTCTCTTATTATAGTTGGTGATGCTGATGTCATATGAATTAAATGTAGTGAACCAGCCGAGTAAAAGAAATGTCAGATTTACAGATTAAGCAAATTATAAAAGGTCAATTACATAACTGGCTAGAGAGTGCGTTATATTTTATATCATGGCAGATTATATCCAAACTCTGCTTAATTAATATTTATAGTAGATAAACTGAGCTATATTTCTTTTGTCTTACAAGTCATGTTGGCGAAGTACATTTCCCCTACATCCATGCAGCGAACTACGTTTACTGTGCAGTCACATCAAAGTAACTAGAGTAGTTTGATTCGTTCTCGACAGAGAAGATTACGTTCTTCAAATATAGTTACTGGGTAATTTGTAAACAAACATTCATAATTTTAATCCGTGTGGTTCTATTGATGGCCAGTCAGTCTGTATTTTGTAATTTGTACAGACATTCAAGGTCCCCTGAGGTTTTCGCTCTTAAATTCCCAACAACTACTAGATGGATTGCCATGAAATTTGGTCCATGCATTCATGTTTCCCTCATTTTTTACTTTAATTTATTAACACCCTTATGTCCAATACTTTGGTTTATGACTAACTGCCAGGAAAACTAAGTCTCTTAGCCTTTAGAGGTACTAATTACCTAATATTAGCATGATGACATCAACAAAGGGGTGTAGACTCATTGTTGGCATATTGGCACATTCAATAGGGCTGTGGGGTTGGTGCTAAAGTTAGGGACATTGTCTTATTGAATCAATAAGGATTCATCCTCCTGAGAACATGAACATTCTTTAGTGTCCAATACTCAGTGGCTTTAAAATGTCTGTAGATTTGTAGTTTGGTTTCATAGCCATTATATATTCCAGTAACTCAGATTTTTGGTTGTCCATAGAAGCTTTGACATTTTCCAATATCCTTCTGTTGTTATCCCATGTGTGTTTTTTTTTAATAATTGGCAAATATTAGTGTATGAACAAAATGAAACAATACAGTCTACCAGGGTAGGACGTTTAGTCTTCCAACAAGCCTACTGCGTCAACAGTTTCCATAATCTTAAAGCAGATTTGTATAAGACATAAATGCAACAAAGAGAGGAAGGTAGCTGCCCAGCTAGTGTCCAGGCCTTCTGGCTCTCTGGAAGACTGCATCTGCAGCAGCAGCACCTCTATCCAGTACAATAAAGACAGAGGCACTGACTGGAGCCGACAGGTAGAGTCGACTGGTGTATTGTGTTCCAGTTGCCTCCCACTGCCAAGGCAAACCCAGTCATTATGCAGCAGTGTACTCTCCTGTGGACTGTTTTTGTTTGGTTTTGTTGCTGATGTAGGCTTTTGCAAAGCTATTTTAAATTGAGCAAAAGGGTATTTATTTCTCTGTCACCACAAAGTGTCGATTATGTGTTTTCATCAGAGGTTGGATGATGGTGTTAAGTGTTGACTAAATGTAATAAAATTGTAGAGAGAAACTCTGTTTATTGTTATTTGTGTAATCAACATCCACATTACCTGCCAAAAAAGAAAAAAAATGGAGGTATGCAGATTGGTGACAAATTAAAAGAAAGAAACCTGAATAAATATGTCAAGAAATATAACAAATGGAGATCCTTCCACACAGGTGCACTGCAAGGTACATTTAAGGGATAGTTCATGTGTACTCATACGTAGTCATACAATTGGAAAAATGAGGACTCACATTAAACAGTGTAGATTCAGGGCAAGCTGCCAAAGCCTCCTTTAGGTTTCAGTGGCATAACCACCACTGCATTTATCATTTTTTTAGTTTGATCTGAAGAGTTCAACCGCAGTAAACCTCACCCCACACATACTTAAACTAGTGTATGTAGATCAATATGCAGGGTGATTAAGTTGTGTGGACACTTGATGCGTCTTGATCTAATTGGTAATTGTTTTCTGTGTTTACTTTGGGTCAGGTTCAGTGTCACCATTGAAAGATAATTCGTTGAACTTTTTAGGGTTTGTAGAATTACCCAACGTCAACATGTGCTCATACAATCTTTTGACAAAAATTCAACAGTTTGGAAATAGAAATGTCAGATGAATAAATCAGTGATTATTTTAAATATCTGTAGGATCACATCCAGTTTGATAAAAGGCTTCAGTTGTTAGTTGGCAATGCAATTTTATTAGTACGGCACTTCATCTGTAACAACCGATCTATCGTCCGAATCAGCCAGCCTAAACATTATTTAACGTTCATTTCACTCATAGTTCTCAGTGTGAAATATACCAATACCCTATCTAGAAATCCATGACTGCACAGACTGACTCTGTGGTATTGCTGTAAGTTAAAAAACTTCATAATCATTACATATAGAATTAACAGGAATTGTTTCTTTGTGTCTGCGTCTACGTTGACGCATTTAGCCATAGTACAAAATCCCCACTGGCTTGTTAAAAGTGAGCATTGAGGGCAAACTTTTGGAAAGCAGCCTCTTAATGAGGACAGCTATGAAAGCACTCCGCGGGCCGCCAATGAACACACAAACCTGGCATCCACTTTAATTACTGATAAGTTGTGAGCCAGCTAAAGGCAGCGGATTTCCCTCCCCCAGAGCCCCTAATCTGTTTAAAGCCGACTGCTGATCCTAACTGCCGAGTCGGAGGATTCGATGGCAGGTGCCACTGCGAAGTCCCAGAACAGACGCTATCAGTCTCGCATCCCAATCTCCACATCGCGCAGGGACCCCGAATACAAGTTCACCTCTATGTGTCCAACTTCCTGGCGCCTGCGATTATTAGGAAATCTGCTCGATCACACATGGTATGAAATCAAAAATAAGATCCAAGAAGGAATTATCGCCAGGAATGGAGCTTATGTGTTCTGGGCCTTTTTTTAAATGTGGAGGCAATGTGATGTTTTCCACAGACTGTTTACATAGAGTCTGTTTGTACACTATACACATGAGAAATATGGAGGCTGCGCAATTTGTCATAACACAAGTAATTTCCAATCAGAAGTCACTGTCTTAATCGTCACTGAATCTGGACAATTGTCAAACACTGTTACATTATAGAATTACTGAATATTTTGTTATTGCATATGTTGCAGAATTTTAAGTGTCCATTTATTTGCATCTCTTTGGTTTTGTTCCATGTGATCATTTGGAGGAGCGAAACTATCAGAGTGAGACCTCATTGAGAAAGATTTGGGGTATTGGGTGGGTAAAGCTGTAAAGAAAAACTGGTTTATATCGGCTCCAGTTTTATGTTTTGGCCATCAGTAATAGATAATAAAATTGTCAATGTCTGCAGCGTTTTAAAAGTGTGTGTTTCTCGATATTGTGGAAAGAAATTATAGCATTCATGTACAATACTGTTCAAGTCGCTCAGGGCTGTCTTTTGTGGAACGGGAAATAAAAACAACTCAAAAAGACACGAGCGGTGAACTCCAGATGATTGTTTACAGATTGAGTCAGTCTGGGGCATCTTGAGAACTTCACCTACAGCATCACCTCATCTTAGATTGTTTACTCGTTCTAGTCTTTCAGTTTTCTCTGACATTGGGACAGTGTTTTGGAGACAGTATGGATTTTCTGACCTTACTCAAGTAGTGACATCTAGCCAGGCATCCCTACAGTAGCAATTATATCTATATTGGATCATTCTAGTGTGCCCAATTTATGTTTAGTGCAATGTTCATGTCAACACAGGCAAGGCTGGAGGTGAAGATGAGGAGGTTTGCATCCCATCGTAGACCTGACAGTGAATTTTTCCTCAACAGGCACAGTCTTTCGTAATCTGAACCATAACACTGTTTATTTGCAGAGACAAAAAAATTCTATTTTTGTAGAAATGTTTAGATTTGTCTTGGAACACCTAATAAAAATCCACGATACTCCAAAGACATTCAAAAAGGAGAAATTCAACTATTTTCTAGCTGATGTATCTTGTACAGGTGGATACTGGGAGTATTTTGCACACTGCGTCGATAGGACTACAAAATCACTGTATGGATTCCTGTTGTCGACTGCTAAGACTAAAATTAGTTTTAGCTCTCTAGGCCAAAACACCCAACCATAAGATATTGTAACCATCCCCAACAATTTGGTTTTCCTTGTGCTGCCTAATTCTTCTGTCAAGCCTCTTGGGGACTGGGAACTTTGTTGTAATTCAATGTATTACTACACACTGGTGCCATTGCTCATCTGACTCACTTTTACAGCAAAACCCACCAAAAGAACTCACGCATACCAACATTCAATTGATAAAATTTACGGTATTCTTTAATTCATATGTACATCTCCAACCCCCACCCAAGCCCCACCCGCCCCAATAAAGAAACTTTCAATGAATACTTTTAATATATTTAGTCAGTTTTACAGCTTCTGTACAGGATTGCTGTTTTTCATGAAATTCACATCTAGGGCAGCAACATCATTTTCTTTGTTAGAGAGAACCAAGAACAAGCATAAATGGAGTGAACAAGAGGATTTAGCGGGTAGGGGGATAAACACACAGCTCATGGGGGGGAAATGTACAGAAGCAGCGCAATTGGGATAAACTATGTACAATACAAACCATTCATACAAATTAGGCTCTAAGATATAGAATTCAATACATTACATTTGATATATTAAGTGACAATGAGCAAGCCCCATCCCCCCACGAACGACCAAATGATCAATCAGTCAGGTGATCAGACGAGAATGAACCAATCACCCGACAAACTCAACATCTAGCTGCACTAGCAGGAGCACTCTGACGACAGCTGAAGATCGACAGTGTTGCAGTATCTGACCGTGTTAACACATTTTCTCTCCTGGCTGAAACTCGCCCGAGGGGGTGAAGCCTGCTCAGTTCCAGCTCACCCTACAGTACATAGGCATGGACCACCTTACATTTCTAAAAAGCATCAAACTCACATCTGAATCTTCGCTGTCCTCTTCAGCTGCCGGTTGCAGGTTTTGTAAAAACGTCTTGAGGATTTTATTTCATTATTATTGTTATTATCTTTTTTTTTTTTTTAATTCTTTTTAAATGAGGAGTTGATTTTGTTTTTCCAGTTATGCAGGATAAACTGCAGAGCGTAAATAGCACAGCAGGGGCAAACAGTCCATATGTTGTAGTCCAGAGAGTTAAAGCATTGTAATGAAATATGCTAAAAAGGGGAAAACAAAGTTATTACCATCGAGTTTGAAACGAGGTGTGAACTAAACATAACAAATAACAACAAAGGGCAGAGTTTAATAGTGATAACAATCCCAAAAGGACCAATAAACCCCTGCTATCTACAGAGACAAAACATATTTCAGGAACAAAATTCTAACTGATAATAATCACAGAGTTATTCAGGTCATTTTTAAGCATATTATGGTACTATATACCATTTCTAACAGTTAAAAGTAACTGCTTACTCAAAATTCAGAACATTAAATTGGGAAATAAGTTGGGGTGGCTGACACTCTGGTATGGACATGTTTAGGGGCAGTACGGCTAACATACACATTTCTCTGGTATGGGTATAAGCCCCAGTCTGTGCTCCACTCGTCCACTTTTCTGTATGTGAGTGCATGGGAACGTCAGCCAGAGGGGAAGTAAGGAGTGTCACTGTGGTAGTTGTAGTCCGGGCACACTTTCTGCACCAGTTTGTAGTCGGTGCTGTAGAAGGAAATGAAGATGCAGATGACTTTGAAAGGTTTAGAGCAGAGCCAGGAGACGTGGCTCTGGGTCTGCTCCTGGTAGCAGGTCTTGGACGGGTCGAAATTGCAGAGTGTGTTCTTGGCGCCTTTCTCCACCTTTTCGTACTCTATGCGGCAGTTGAAGGACTTTGAGTCCTTGGCGTCGATGACGGACTGCTGCGCGCCACGTCGAACTCCACTATCTTGGTTGGAGGGACCAAGCTGACGGACACGTTGCCCTGGCCTGTGGAGTTGTGGCGGAAGTAGACACTGAAGGTGCCGTTGCCATGATCCACGATTTTACCGGTGATTAGTAGGTTGAGTTTGACCGTCTTGATGTTAGAGTGGAAGTCCCCCCAGCCAAACATCTTCTTGAACTTCCCCGTCTTGACCATTGGCCGCCGTTTAGCTCGCGGCCGCGAGTCCTGCAAGTCTGTGGAGTTCCTCAGCCAGTCCCACAGGTCCTGCTCAGAGTAGGGCTCTGGAGTGTCATAGCGTAGGTCCAAGGCTGTGCTGTTCTCTTTGCCATGTAGAGTCTGTGACAGCAGCCTACTAATGGACATATCCTTACTGCTTTCTGTCCATATATGCTTTAGTGTGGATTTGGGGCTTCCAGATTTGACAATGTCCGACTTTGAGGCGTGAGCACTTGTAACCTGAGGAAGAGAGAAAAAAACATCTGTCAGCTGGTGTGTATCATGTTTAATGAGATAATGTCCTTGTTCCATATTGTTGTCATTTAAATATTTACACATAAGTTTCTCTGTTAAACCAAATTTAGTTTATGGAACACTACTTTGTGGCGTTTTCCTATAAATTCACTGAAATTCAATGTGTTAATTAATAAATTTTGTAAAACATTTGCAAAAGTTGCATTGTTTACATTCATTTGCAGGCTGGTAACACTATGTTATAGCATAATGTCCAAGAAGTTTTCCACAAAAAGCCTAAACTTGGAAAATATTGGTTAAAAAAAAGTAAAATTGTGGTACTAAATGTAGGTAAAATGAGACATTTCGTCAGTGCGCATCAGGCCAACGGATGTGAAAGTCTTTGACAAGCTGGGCTTAAATACAGCATCTATTTTCCCTATTCATAACAAATTACTGAGTTCTTTCAAGGACACCTCGAAACAAATTATAACCAAATAATGAATTAATTACGTCCATAGGAAATAAAGCATCGCTGACTTTTTTTATCCCTTTTGCTGGCACATTGCTACATTTATTGGCAAGCTGCTGTCAACTGTAAAGCGACAACAACCATAAAGTCACAGGGGTGTGTGTTATGTCATATGCCTTAATTTGTGGATGTTAGTTAAATGCAACATACAAGGAGACAAGCTTGTCTCAGCATGAGGTCGCAATAAAAACGAAATGAAAGCAGCTGTGAACATGTAACACCCTAAAATCCCATAATTTTCCAATATCTATATATGTCGATATCAATGAGGTGAGAGCACTATAACAAAATGGTCTATATGAAAGACTTGCATGCTAGTTTTCTGTGTTCCTGTTCAGTAATTGCTAGTTTCACCTCAGCTCCTATATAATATACATGAATTCTGCTGAATTTCAAGGATGAGTGGGTAGGAAGAAATCTCAGTTCAAGGGCCTAGAAAGGCTTGAGCTGGCTCTACTGATGCACGAGCATGCTTCTGTATTGGGTGAAATGATGCGTCATGAGATATTACTTATCTATATCATTCAGGAAATATTGACTTTCACAGTCAAGCATGCAGTTTTCTACAAAATTGACCAATCAAATGTATTCCGCCGGGGGTTAGAGATAATCAATCTTTGCTGCAAGCTTCAATTTCAAATCATGATAGTACACAGGCCCAAATTGCAAATTATAGTGCAGCAAGCTGAGTTAAAAAAAAAGAGGATAGAGAAACATATTGTACCCATCGAATAGAGGGAGTATCTACTGGCTTCACATAGATAAATGCAGTGGCCGTTCAGTGGGTACAGACCGGACTATTAACTAAAGAGTGCTCCTTGAATTGATGATTGATGAACCAAGGGTTTTTACTATTTAGCGCCGATGAGTGGAATTAGGCTCATACAGGCCCCGGTGGAGGTATGTGACATTGATTGCCTGATTTCTACTGTAAGACTTGACAGCAGATCCGTCTTGCTGAGGTTTTTGCATTTTGCGGGTTGCCCCCAGGATCAATACTTGGAAAATAAGGTTTCTCTACCAATCAGTCTGGCCCTTTCGAATTGAATTGCCTCACAGAGCGTCCCTCAAAACACCATGGGGACATGCAGAAAGCTTTACACATACAGGAGACAATGCGTGTACTGTAAAGTATGTCACAGACTGAAAATCAAGATATGATTCTGTGAGGGAGTTTTGGATTAAAGCTTAAAACGAATAGATTTGATCAGAATGATTGTATCGAACTACTTTTACTTTTGTCCAAAACCCTAACTGTAATCTACCGGACAAAGAAAGATTTGTTCTCTAAAAGAACTCAGTGTTTGTTGTCTCTCTTCTCTCTTTGGGGGGCATCAGGGTTCGTCTGCTGTTTGCTGCTCTGAGCACTAAATAAATAACATCACGAAATCTTGGTCTGTTAGTCGGTCGGTCCACCATGGTGGTTGTGAGTGGACGAATCCTGTCGACCTCGAAGATCCTCTGACTTTTCTACTAGTGCCATCTACTAGTTGTGGTTCAGAGTGAAAAATCTAATACATATTTAAACAAATAATACTTGGATTGCTATGAAATCTGTCTTGCTTTTGGTGGTATACTTTAAATGTTAGCAGTATAGTTTGCACAGCTTCGTTAAATACTGGATTATAATTGGTGAATTATGACATTCAGACTGCTGCTAAGGATAACATACAATTGCTAAATAAACCCCATGTCCCGCATCACCCTGTCAGGGTTCATTTTTGCAACAATATCCAACTCACTGTTGATTATCCCAAATTTAAAAAGAAAATGGAACAAAAATGGAACAATTAAAAATGCACAACCAAACGTCTTTGGTTTATGCACAAAGTGACAAAATGACCCCAGCATGACTAAAACTAATATTCATAATCAAGTGCCAGAAGTTAGATTTCATAGGTACAAATGATTCATTCATTAAAGACTTAATCTGAAAACTTACATGCAGACATAATTGTACGCTAAGTACAGACTCTTACATAATAAACCAGTCACCCTCCCCCAGGAGACTGTGTTCAACATCAGACACGCGGAAAATCAAAAGGAGAATAAACAAACAGGAGTTAACAGCTCCCTCGGCGGAGCTGAAGAGAGTCTCAGGGGCTCTATCTTTAGCCTGAAGGGTTAAACTCTGAGAGCACTTGGCTGCGCGAGGCAGACACACTCATGCAGTCATTTCCTATTCAAATAGACGAGGTGGCCTTCTGCACTGGTGAAGAATATCCCAGTTTGGTGGAGGGCGGAGGATTACATTGGAATGGGTTTATGAAAATGTGCCTGCTTATGAAAATGATCTGGAAAAGTCCCATTTCACACATTGCATTTAATAAAAAATATTTAAAAATGGGGTGGGGTTAAAACAGAAGACAAAGTGTTTGAGATGCAGATGCTTTGAGGGGAATCATCTTTTATTTATTTATTTATTCTAATCCTCATAGAAATTCAGTCTTGGCTCTTGTTGTCAGCTGAAGAAATAAAAACTATGATACAAGCCAGCACCACAGCAGCTAAGAGACCACATGTTACCTCATCTTAACCAGCGGTGGAAGTCGATTTCAGATTAAAATAATCAGTAGAAACAAAACAGAGCAGGTAAATATCTGCGACTGCATGATTACAAATCATAGTATTGGACATTAGTATCATTACTGTTTCTGATGCAAGTAACTACAACTGTTGGAAAAGATGTGGAGTAATAAAAAGTAGAATATTTCCCTCTGACACAAAGTGGAATAGAAGTTTATGCATCAAATTAAAATAAATAAAAAGCAGTAACAGGGCCAGATTAACTGGGCATTCAATTAACTAAATGAACTCTGGGCCATTCCACCCCAAGTCCCCTGGAGTGTTCAATATATTGGGTAAGAATGCAGGAGCCACCTTGGAGCCCTTACCCTTTCTGTTTTTAATTGGACTGGCACATATCGCCACACAGACAACTGAGCGCCTTCGCGGGCCTCTGAGAGTCTTGGTTCCTTGGGCAGTCGCTCTCTTTCCTAAACCAGCTGGACATTTATTTTCTAAATTGAAAAATAAATGTTACTCACACTGAGATGAATAGTGCATTCGTTGAGGAATGTTTTCACATTAATGCACATGTGGTGCTCTGCATTGCCATCATGTTCATGTTAGCTGAGTTATTGTTCAATGTTACTTTGTTTTGTGTTGCCCTAAACTGTCGGCAGTGAGCGACATATTCCTCCAGACATTTTTAGTCAACATTAAAGCTATAGTAGGAGTTGCTCAAAGTTATTCAATGCTGACTTCCATCAGCTTGCAGGCCTGCATCCACACTTATCCCCATTCTCTTCCCACTTTTTATCAGCTTTTTTCAGTTGGCACTACAACAAACAGCAGATCTGTTTGAGTTTATTGAGATTGTGATCCATCGGTATGAACAAAATATGAGACAGTTGGCTATGCATGTGTGGCAATATGTTTAGCTCTTAAAGGACCAGTGTGTAGGATTTAATGGCGTGTATCGACGTAGTTGTGTCCAGATGTGGTTGCATCCCCCTCGCCTCAACCTCTTCTTCCTAGTGTGAATGAAAGAGGGGCAAAGTGGTCATGAAATGTGCAAAAAAAAAAAAAAGCCAGTGCTTGTATTCTGTGTTGTGGTTATATATTACATTATATTTCTGTCACCAAATCTTACACACCGGATCTTTAACATGTTGCTCACTCACAATAAACTTACTCAGATTTGATTCATTTCATTTAGTTAAGAATCTTTTCACAGTCCATTGAGGCAGATAAAACCTTCTCTATTTTTAGAATATCTATTCTGGTTTGGTGCTTTATAGTCTACTAGAATTAGGTCAAAGATGTTCTCCTGGGAACGTACACCACTCTTTCTCCAAAGATACTGATATTGATATTTTAAAAAAAACGTTTCACCATTGAAGAACTACTGTAGACTGGCTTTATTCAAACTAATTGTAGTGGTGCCATACGACTGCCACCGAGCACAAACTGCAGTCTGTGGCTGTTTATCTGTACTCATTGTTTGCCTTGTCCAGTGGGTAAGCTCTATGCGGCACATACAGACATGTTTATCTGTGCAGTTCTCAGGTTCAGGCATCATCCGGCATGTTTCAGGCCGAGGGCCAGCAGGTTTGCTGGATCCCCGAGCTGCCAGCTGTAGTGCACTCACCTGAGGGAACGGTGCATCTGGTAAACATGGCCGGTACCGCGGCCAGCACAGGCCTCGCAGATACCTGACTACCGGCCAGACAGCCAGTTGGTCGCCCCCAGGCAAGCAGCACAGTCTCTGTCTGGACTGTTCGGTCCAAACATGAATTCTTTACTAAAGTCTCTGCTCACGCTGCGGAGCACTTTGGAATTCTAAATTTCTTGACCAGTCTTAAAAGTTTTATATGATGGTTTGTAGTTTTCAGTAGATTTATTTTGTCCTTATCATTATCTTCAGTTCATACTTTAGATTTAAAGACCTTAAATTAAGATAGCATATTTGTGAAGTGGCAAGATATATTCAAAAACCTGCTTTGTTAATTAACTTGTCGTCGAACTGAGCCCAGAGAGCAGGAGAGAAATGTTCCGGAGATTTAACATGCGACTGAATCCTGCCAGACATGCTGGAGGGAAAACTTGGCCTCTTGCTCTCACCTCTGAAATCTTGAACTGGAAGATGTCTTCTATCCTGATGCAAAAGCAGAGGGTAGTGTAGGGCCAAGTCTGAAGCTTTAAAGGTGATTTCTATAATCCCACATTTGAATTACCAACCAGTAAAGTGGAAAACTGCGCCGGGGCCCCCAGAGGCTCAGGGGGACTCAAAGCCTCTAGGTTCACTGTGCGGCAAAGTAATTTGAGTAATTTGAATAATTGTTTGGCAATATTGCGTGCACCGCTAAATTACAGTATGAACTGAAACAATAGAAGGCTTAACATGACATCTGTGTTATTACTTAATGTTTAGTTCCTTACGTGTAGAGAGGTCCAAGCAAATCACACTGACAAAGAGACAAAAAAGGGCGAGATTTTGTTTTATTTAATTTGATTTTTGTCCACTTTAGATGAAGTTACAGTGTTACAAGTATTACTAAGCTCTTATGCTATGAATTGAATGAATTAGAAGTATATTTTTGATTTGTATTGTTTTATATCCAGGACTTTAGGCAATATTTGTGTGGACATGAGGGGCTTTAAATTCTACAGCCTTAACCAGCTCATGAAAACTGCACGCTGGGCAGCTGCTGGTTTATAGCACTAACACCCGGCACTGTGGGACCGAATTATGTTTATCTCATTCCTGTTTTTTTCAATAAAACTTGAAAATTATCAGAAAAGCAGCAAGAGAAGTCTGGTGAGGTCACTTCTTTCTATCTCCCCGTTTCCAGATTTGTTTCATTTTCACACTTATAGTCTTCAAAACCAAAGAAAGCTGACTCAAGTAACATCATTTCTTTTATCAGACTTTATACAGCTCCCCCTGGAGACACTAAAAGCTTATTATTTTTGCATACGCAGGAGTACTCCCAAACATTGATGAACACACATTGATATGGACTGATTGGGCTACACGAATCATTTCTCAAATTTGATGTACTGACTGAGGAAATTTTCCTCAAAAGAGGCCGATAGCTGGTTTTGCAAAACAACATGTAATTAGACAGAACACAACAAAAAGACTTACTTATACAACAGTTTTTAAAGCAATGGTGAATTGTTGGAACTGAACAGCCTGGAGTCACTCGACAGGCTGCCAAAGTTTCAGCTAAAGTGCAACCTTAAATCCCAGCAACCGAGCGGAAAACACAAACTAATGGAGTGACGCCGTATTTTTTTCAGCCTTCCACTGTTTTCCCAAGTTCCACCTTCAGGAACTCACAATCACTAAACCGCGCTTTCTTTCTAGAAGAATTCCTGGAAGTTCTTTTCATTTATTCTTGTAATTAACTTGTCGCTTTTTGCTGAACACACAGGTATTATTGATGTGGCTGTGTTATTGTGCCAAAAGCTAAAGAAGAGTGGGACAATAAATCAAATCACAACACGTTGCATTGCAATCCATGTTGTATTGTGAGCTCTATGGTAATTTGTACCTCAGTGACTGGAGAGGCAAATGGCCCGAGAGGGCAGATGGTATTAATTTCATACCGTGCACACTGCGGTTGTTAACAGCAACCGAAACCCCAGGAACATACGACCAGCAACTACATATTGTTCATTCTAGTTTTATGACAAGCAGAAAATGGTCAAACAGAAACACATCACAGGCTTTAGTTTCTAGAAAATGAGTCAGACCGGCAGCATCCCATTTGCTTCTTCTTTTTTTTTTTTTTACCGTCAAATAAGACCGAAGACAAAGGGATCTGAGATGAGATGAGCTCCAGATTCTGCTCTTTTGAAAATTTCTAATCATCATACTCAAGCTGAGGGAGCTGCAAAGCAGGGCCAGAATGAAATGCTTTGGCGAAGAATGAAGGCCTGAGCACAATGTGGCGTATGAAAGAATCCTCATGAAAGCACCGGAGAATGAAAACAGAAAGGGAGGACGAGAAAAAGAGGAAAAATTTGAGGGTGTTAACTTAACAATATAGGAAGAGGAAGAGGGGGGGGACTGCGGAGGAGTGACCCAGAACATACGGACAATTAACCTTCATTTCAGCAGAGAGTTAAGAGAAAACTGAGCCCTCACAGGCGGCGCACTTATAAGTGAACATACTATAAAGGTCTGTGAGGATGTTCGTTTTACAGAGTGAGGCATGCACCCGTACTACTGACATGTTTTCTAAGGTATCACAATTTCCTTCTTTGGGAATGACACAATAATCATTGACTTAAAAACATGTTTTATCTTGTACACTTATATCAGAGTCTTCGTCTGTTTCTTAGAAAGAACTCAAGGAAACAATGCGAAGCAAACTGATAAGTAGAAGAAAAAAAATTGTATGTATGAACCAAAAAAGGAATATGCAGTAAGTCTACAGTAAGTATGGATAGTCTCTGGTGTGGACCATGTACTGTATGAACATCATATGATAACCATACTAACACCAAGCGGAAACTATGGAGGTATTATAGGTGAAAATTCCCCTGTGGCCTAAAAAAAAGGCATTTTCCCCATTGACCGGTCAATTATTTCTCTTTCTATTATGAATTTTGGAGGTTTTATATTTGTAAAACATTCCTCGGGGCTGGGAAAAGCAATTTAACAATCCGTACTATCGTCATAATGTAAGGACTATAGGCAGATCCAATGGAATAAACATTACTGCACATATTTGGCTACGTAACAAACTCAGAAGCTTTTTGGTTTTCAACTTTTCAGTTCTATAACATACCTCTACCATCTACTGAAAAGTCAAGCCAACGCAGAAGTGCCAAAAACTACAAAAGTGAGTCAACCTCCACAAGCCTCCCATATAATATATATAATAAACATGTTTACAGCCTGGTACAAAAACAGTTCTGGCCTCGATAGCTAAATTCTATATAACTCACCCATTACGATTATATAAGGCTTAAAATTATGCATTCAGGAGGTGGCTGCTTCGATTAACAGTTGGGTCTTTTTTGGATTAGCCAGCAAAGGCAGGACTGCCAAGATGGTGACAGCCTACGTCTATATTAACACATAAAGGTCAGATTTCACACTGATTGATGACAAAGTAAAAATATGTTTAAACAATTGTGTCCTACTCTGTATGGGTCTATTTTTTTCACACTTAGCTACACAGTTAGCTGGACTGTTCCATTTTCCATAAGCAAACAATGACTAATAATGATATTTTTTAAACTACAAGCAACAGAAAAGCAGATAATTGGTCCAAATAACTAATAAAATCCTAACTTATATCCCTCCGTCACCCATACTGAACATACAGAGGTTGGACTCGTGCACCGACAGCTCTGTGAACTTTGTAGTTGTTGGCGTGCAAAGAAATTGGTCCCATTATTTCATGTTGCTTTCATGAAACGGAGAACAAAATTTCAGTCCAATTTTAGCGTAACTCAACAGACAGAGACAGACTGTGAATGCAATCAGACAGCGAGTGCCTATTTCCACAGGCTGACGTACTGTAGTCACACTGCAGGAGAAGCAAAGGCTCCATTTGCATCTTGGAGAGATGGAGGAATGTTTCAACATCTTGGCTACAATACACGCGAAACCTCCTCTGGAGTTGTTTTCAGAGATTTAGATTTCACTCAGTCTAGAATGCTTCTGCGTTTAGACTTTTTGAGGTCAGACAGTTGGTAAAATGGTAAGTGGATTTGTATTATATGGAGCTTTTCTGGTCTACCAACCACTCAAAGAGCTTTTACATCACACACACACAATTATACACTGACTGCCGTGTAAGGTGCCAACTGCTCATGAGCATTTTCTATCCAAAACGCTCACGATGATACCAATCTCACCTATTAACACATATTGGCGTCACAGCCATTGGGAGCAGTGTTGGGGTTCAGTACTTTGCTAATGGACAAGTCAATTGGACTGGAGGAGCCAGAAATGGAACCACGACCCTCTGTTGACTAGATGACTCACCTGAGCCACAGCTGACCCACTTATCTGATTTATGGAGTGGCCATAATGTAAAGAAGGATCCAAGAGTGGGGATTTATTATTTAACATATTGAAAGTTCCCCAAGGAGGATTGCTTAACGGGACATGTTCCATTATTTTGGATTTTCAACAACTCTATATGTGAACATCTTCATGCTTATTCTATGTGTGGAAATAATGTGGTGGCACCATATTATTAAACTGCTGCATGTTTTGCTCACTGCAAATGCAATGTAAAGATTTCAGGCAATGTTCTGATGCTTTTTTTATTCCCAAGGTGGAAATTCGTAGATGAACTTTTAATTATTTAAGTATGTTTAAAGGACTTTAGCTAGGAGGTTTTTTTTCCACAGTCGTATCGATTTCGGTCAATTTTTACACCAGGTTTTGTTCGGATCTGTGGCCCTCCGTCTGACTTTTGTATTATTTTTTCTAGTGTCTATTGTGGTGGTGCACAGAAGGTGTGTGTTAGCACCGCTCAGCGTTGAAGTACTATTGCACACTATAAAGTAAATTGAATTTACTGTAAGTGCCACTCTATCATTCCCAGGTGTTCGGAGGATGATTGTGTGGTGTGTGTTTGCATTTGGAAGCTGTGTGGCTGCAAAAAAAAAAAAAAAAAGCAGAGAATACAAAAAAAAAGAAGCATTTTAGGGCTGGCTGCCCAAATAAATTCTACGTGTGTGAAAGACTTTTGTGGTTAACACAGATTACAAACTACCCTCTAATGTGTTTTTGCTCAGCTACATTGAGCAGCACATTCAGACACGACTAAAGCATCCAGAGGCTGCTCTCAGTCCCAATGTCCACATAGCATAAAGTGTTCCTCGGAGAGAATAAGCCATGAAACAAAACCACTAACAGCTATCAACACCCACACTGCACAATATGAGTTAAACTATTGGTGCTTGGCGCCACATTGCTGCTAAGTGCTGCTGGAATATCACGGTTTGCCCTCGTACTTGAGCTGCCTAATGGTCATGTAAGCAGACTGTTAGACACATCATTAGAGCGGACTTTCTGTGTGTGTGTGTGTGTGTGTGCAAACTGTGCATGTGTGTGTGCTCTTGCTTATTTTTCGACCATCATTTAAGCATTCTCTGTTGCATCTAAACACAGTCCAGTAGCAGTAGAGTTATACTGAGCTCATTCCAATATGGACTTCATATCATTGATTTGTACTAAAATGCAGCTGATAAATGTAGAATTTTATGATACCTATGATACATCTGAAGAACCACAAGCACATCTAGACAACACAGTGTTGTCCAGTGCTCGACTCGCTATTCTAAGAGGCCAAAGGAAAGACCACCGAGTCATTAAAATCAATTATTTTCATGGACATCGACTCATGAGAGTAATGACATATGGTGTGATACGTGTGAAAGAGCGAGTCATGGACAAACGTTGCACAGAGTTGAAGATAAGAAAAGGTTCATCCTCCGGGTTCAGTACATTTTACCTCTTCGCCAGATCACTACACTGAAAGAACCTTGACTCAATGATCTGAGCTTTTCTGGTGCTTCCAACCAAAATCTCATGGTCTTCTTGGATGTGGATGATGGAAACGCTTGACTGACCCTTGAGTATAAATTATTTTGCCAAAATACCACAGTCAAGAACTATTTATTTTATTTTGACTTCATGTCATGATCCTCAACAGCTACCGTGACATTAGCCCATTGATTTTATTGACCTGTTGTCAACATACATTTTTCCCAAAGATGGTTTCTGTCATTTTAGGTAGTTGATGTTTGTTTAATTGTTTTTTTTTCTGAGAATTTTGGTTCTAATTCATGATTTGAGCAGGTTTCACATGATGATTGACAGCTGAGCCCTGCTTGTGATTGAGATGACAGATGTACGCAGAGACTGCACAACCGTGCAGATTTTATTTCTGGAATATTTTCCCCATCTTTATAAAGTCCATGTTGATGGTGCACATGCATGATCATAACATACAAGAGAGGGAACCATGTAATTCAAATAAATCCCATTTATTGTTTTTCTCTAGCTTCACAGCTGAACCATAAATTCCAATAAAACATTCAAATTGCTCTCACGCTCATTGTCTTTGACTTCACAAGTTGGAGTCGAGATTCTTTTCTGGTGAAATTCAGGAGCTAATATGTCTCGAGGTACCATAAATCAAAGCCGGCTTTATTTTGTCAGCACGCAGATGGCCCAAATACACAACTCACCTCAATTAAGACCCGAGGAGGGGAGCTAAAGGGGAAAAAGTGTTTGGAGAGGAAAAAGGGGCACCTGTTCGCCTGTCATATTCACGGCTCTTCTGATCAGCGGCTCGGAGCTTCCCCCTGAGCTGTTTCAATGCTGAATTAATGATGGCAAACAAAGCCAAAGCCTCCTCACAGTGCCTTTGTGAGTTCATTCTCTTTCCACTTTGGTCCCTCTCAACTAATCTTCAGTGTCACACTTAATGAGATTTTCAGTTTGTAAAGTAAGTGGAGCAATAACTCCCCGAGCACACGCCGCCATTCCCCATTCCCACCGTCGCCTCGACTGCTTTTAAGCAAAACCACTTTCCTGCACATTCTGTCTATTCTTCCTCTCAGTAAAGGGGTGCATTATGAAGGATTATTGCTTATACAAATCGCATTGAATTATTCACACAGCAAACACGCGGCTGAAAGTACAGTATGCGTTCGGCGTGTGTGCCGTTATTCGCTTCATTATTCATAATGAGCCGTTTCTGCGGCTTCACCCGGAGAGAAACAACAGCGGAAAAAAAAAAAAGAGTCATTAAACATCTTGAAAATGAGATAAATACGCACATCGACATTAGCCGAATTAAAGAAGTTCATTTAGTTGCCATCTGCAAAAGCTGTTTTATATCATGTAATTAGTGTTTTGATTATTGTGATGTAATCTGACTGAGAGGATCTAATAGAGAGCAACTCATTAACGTTTCGACTTCGGCGCAGAGAGATGTTAAAGTTAACACGATCCTCTCGCCGTCGTGAAATTGTATTTTGCCTGACCGTTAACCTCAGACACAAGTGTTGGACTGTAGTACCAGAGTTCATTTTGGAAACTACTTTAGTGTTATTACACTTATTAGTTATAGTCGTTTTTTATACTTTAGTTTTAGTTGAAGACAACTTAAAAACATTTAGTCTAGTTTTAAACAAAGGCGAAAAGTCTCTAAGCCTCTTAGTCAAACTGTTTTTTTCTTTTATCTTCTGTGTCTGTTCTTTGTTCTTCTTTGTGTCTGTGTGACAGAGAGAGAACATTTGATTCCCATGTGTTCTCGTCAATGAAAACAAGACATACAGTTTGTCACAGCGTTTATTATCAAAGTCTATTTTGTCTTAATGTATTTTTTGTTGTTGTCTCAGACTTGCGTCTCGTAGTATTTTGACTGTATCTTGCAGCAACAGCTTTAAGGTCTGGACTGGGTCCATTTAGGTCTAGACCATAGTCCACATATGGTCTATGGACATCTATGTAACTTGGTGTTGGTGTTAGTTTTGCATGGGCTGGGCTCCTCCGTCAGTATTAAATATGCAATGTCCAATTAGATTTTCAAAATAAATCTAATGCTGAGAAATGAGTGATGGATTTACAGGAACTGGGGAAGGTCAGGTGCACTTCATCATGGAAACAATAATAAAGATGTTTCATGTTGTGATATGGTTATAGTTTGGTTAGTTACTATTTTCATGGTTTGAGTAAAAATTAGTTAGTATTTAAAGTTAGTTACATAACTTTTTAAAAAAGTCACCAACAGCAGTCTTCTGGTTTGAAGACCATTCATCCATCCCAACCTCCTTTGTACTTTCATACACTTATTACTCTTTATGCCACATCACCTGACCTCAACGGCACATCAGAACATTATTGTAGAGCGGTACCTGCAGCGTCCTCGTTTGAAATGGCTGATTAAGCTGCCGTATTTGATGCACTGGGTGTGAAAACAGCTGCACGTGCACACAAACTGGAGCCTATCCCAGCTGACATTAGGCGAGAGGCGGGGTACACCCTGTACAAGTCGCCAGTTTATCACACAGCAGCACATAGAGACATAGACAAACAGAGTCACCAGTTAACCTATTAAGTGCATGATTTTTGGAATGTGGGGATTTGCCGGAGTACCCGGAGTAAACCCACACAGACAGTAGAGTCTAATGCAGGTGTAGCTTTGTTGACGGTAACAGGTCTGCTTACTATATTCGTCCTCCCCTACAACTTCAACACCCTGCCCCTTAATGAACTACTTGCAGCTGTGTTTGTGTTCCATTTCTGGAAACAACACAAATGTCCCTGAATCTGAAGGAGCGAAAAAGAAAAGAGCACTTTAAACTAATATTTGTTCCCTCTGAACTTTTCAGTCAGCTATTATCGGAGTGTTTTTAGCAAAATGTCTCTCTCCTCTGAGCTAAACTCAGAAGTAAAAACATGCAGAGTTCTTTTCTGTTCCCCCAGTCGGGCTGCTGCTGCTGCTTGTGCACACAAAGACACAGCGTGTTGTTCAAACACTTTGCTGTGGGATTAGGGTAATTATTTTGATTACTAATTTAGCATTATTCTAATGAACAAATCGGTTCGGTACAGCAGGGATGTTGTGTTTCCTCCTCGTTCAACACATCCTCATACACGAGAGCAGGGACTAATTCAGCTGAAGATGTTTCCAATACAGATATAAATCTCATTCAGAGGTTTAAAATTAAACGTGAGTCACAGATTTGTATGCTGAAGAGGTTATCATTCCTATTATCATTATATATGATTGCTATTAGAGGCGTATGCCTGATATCGGAAAGATACAAGCAGGTTTTGCACGAGAGGAGGCTTGTAAAGCACAAAACAACATCAGCATGCTCGCGCTGTAAATAAAGCTTTCTGCAGCAGTAGCAGGCTGAGGAGGACAAAAGTACAGTTTGTTTGTTATTGTGGAACTTTGCTGTTTTAACTTGTTAGTTCAAATTCACCAAAGTCACACAAGAACACAAACAGACCTGCAGTTCTCGCATTGTGCAAGGTGTTTTCTTTTTGTTTTGTTTTTGTCAATGGAGTCTGGGGGCTTTGAACATGCAATGCAATGGATGTTTGTGGTGGAACAAAAAAAAAGGATTTTACTTTTCATCATGTAGCAACGTGAGCTCGTCAGAGGCAAAACAAGCACCTCAGTGGACACACTGAAGGTCCACAAGTGCCCCCAAAGGATTACACTGCGACTCTTTAAAAACATGGAAAATACCTCAACTTTGAAGCTATTTCTACATTTGCTAATTATTTCCACTTCCTATTTTATTTATTATTATTTGGATTTGGCTTTTTAACAACTCCTCAGGGAAGCTGAGTGACAATGAATGGCAAAACACCAAAAATACATACTGAAGACAGCGAGAAAAGAGATGCGTACAATTTTTTTAAGAATCCGTAGCAAGTGGACTTTGCAAATCCATGAAGATGTTTCACCTCTCACCCCATTATTATCAAAGTGTGGAGTGTAGAGAAAGAAGCACTGCAGGGCTGATGAAGTTAAGTTTACTTGGAATGACCCTTCTCTGCATCCGGAGACTCAAACCTCAGACTCCGGGACACGCTAAAAAAAATATATATATATATATTCAGCAATATGATGGAGATCAGTCTGCTGCTATATTTGATTTGCTCTCATGCACATAATGAAGTTTGTTCTTCTCTCAAGAGTAGAGAGCTGACCCGGGGTCTGTGTGAAGACGGGGAGTAACAGCAGTCAGGTAGAGAAAGAGAGCCACAGGAGCGCGGCCACATCCCATTACTATGCAGATGTGTTTCCTGAAATCAAATTAAACCTATAATCCAATATTTTTTTTGCTTTCACTGACACAGGAAGACCTCATCTCAAAACCTATGACAAGGCGTAATCAATATGATATAAGAGCTGAAGGCATAAATAACTGAGTTGAGACAAAGAGACGCAGTCATAGTGTCACCCCGGCTCTTTTTTATTGGCTGCCTGTAATTACATTTTAGAAATGCTTCTTAGTTTAGTTTTGTCTGTCATTGATTTACAGGTCATGGGGTGACTTTAAAGAGGAAGAGGCGGAGGCAGCGTGGGTGGATTCAGTACCCCCCACATTAATGCACAGTCACTGAATCAGCATTTTCTAAATTAAGCTCCATCTGAATGTGAACGCAGTAGCACTAAAATGAAATTTCATGTTCTTCTGATAATTCATGATTCCTGTGATTACATAAGCATGGTCAGATTAACCTGTTTTTTTTTTGCCCCAGGGCTATTGGAACCCAATTTGGACATACTGCAGCCTGTAGCAAGTATTGCTGCTACCGTTGGTTCCCCGATCTCGGATCCGACCACAATTATTTTTATTTTCACGACCTAGACACACAACTTTATACAGACAGTAAATGCTTGGTGTGCGCTCTTGGCTGCCCAGCCTCTCCTTTGTGTGTCTCTATCCTCCAGCACTCTACTCTTTTAAAAAGGAAAGAGTGATTAGACAACCGTTTCCAGCTGTGTCAATCACCTCACCTGTCTCCTGCAGCCGAGTGCAGGCTTCCTCCACACAGCCTCCACACAGTAAGCTGTGATATTAACTGTAATATTGTAGTGGGTTAGTAACTAGCTGATGAACTCACAAGGAGGCAAAATTGGTCTAGAACTGGGGAAGCATTGTTCTGTGTCTGCCGAGGATGTAAATACGCAACTAAAGTCACCTCTGTTTGCGAACAGATTTGCTGCAAGACTTGTATCATGTGAAATGATGTCAGTGTTGTCGTATAGCTTGTTCGGTTCGGTTGTCTCCAAATAGCCAAAGTCTCAACTAAAACTAAACACAGCTGAAACAACAAGTTTGCTTTTCACCACTCACTTTTTCCCCAAAGTCATGCACACACAAAACACTCTGCAGACATTTCTGACTTGTCATAGGAAGAAAAGAAAAGAAAAAAGCATGAATATAAGTGCTACCAATAAAGGGTTAGTTGGGGTTATTTGAAGAATAGAGAGGCAGACAGGTGGACCGGCACAAAAAAGCTTAAGCAATGTGATGCTGTGGATGGGAGCAGCAACAAAAGGTATTTTAGCTACATAAAAAAGGTATTAAATAAGAGTATTCTTGCTTTTGTAGCAGCGGCAGATCAGCAACACCCATGTGCTGCGAGGCAAAAGTACAATTTCTATCAAAAGAGTCCAAATGTGGTCTGATGGAAAGAAAGTAAATATAGCATACACTTAAACTGATATTGATTTTTTTTTTTTTTAACGTTTTGATGCTGCCCCCATCCACAGCACACAGTCATTTAGGGATTCCAGCTCCAGCGTCCACTCTTGTGTTTGCATGGGGTTCTCTCTAGGCACTCACAGCCCAAACACATGCAGGTTTCTAGGTTAATAGGTGACTCTAAATTGCCCGCAGGTGTAAACGTGGGCATGAATGGTTGTTTGTCTCTACGTGTCAGCCCTGTGATGAACTGGCGACTTGTCCGGGGTCTACCCCGCCTGCCGCCTAATGTCAGCTGGGACTGGATCCAGCCCCGTTTAGGTGCGCAGGTTGTGTTCTACTTCCCCAGAACATTTAATTTTACCTTCATACTGTCATGAATTGATATTCATAGTACACGCCGAGTATAAGTACCTGTATGAGTAGTATGAGTACCTTGTTTTTTATAAAAGATCATATCTAAAGTTCTGAAAGCAAAATCTCTTACGTAGAAAGTTGATCGAGATAACGTGAGGCTTCGTGCAAAATTTGAACCTGCTTCAAAATTAGTCTCAGTTTAGAGTGGTATGCATGTTGTGGTGACTGCTACTCTTGAACAGCAGCAGAATGGCAATGCTATATACCACATAAACTCAGTTTGGAGGACTATTTCAGAGAGCAACATTTACCACCGGGACACATTTCACCTAAACATGCTAAAGCAGAGAATGAGATTAGGTCTGAAATAGATGATAGAACACATACCAGCTTTCCAAATGCTTTAAGGGAACTTCATGCAGACCTGTTGGCACTGTTTTCTATACACTTTTCAATATCCAACTAATCAATGCATTTAAGTTCATATAATCTTGTTAGGTAGAAATAAAGTAGAGTGAACCTACAAGAGTGTCAGAGACCAAGACAAGTCTGACTCAACGTGGGCATAAGGCAGAGACAATTAAAAACTAAGTGTGGCCTCGGGGGCAGACTGGAATAATTCATGATTAAAAAATGAAGTGTGTGGCTGCTATCAGCATCCACCATAACTACAGGCCTGTGTGGATTAGCTACAGTTATATTTGGGAGGGGGGAGAAAAAAGAAAAACTCTAAACCATCACAGGATGATTATTTTTTTGCAAAAGGCAAATGAGAATCAATGGCTTTCCAAGATTCAGGCTGCAAAACAAATTAATCTGATAACTTTATCTCGGCCACTGCGAATAAATCTTGGGCTACTTGGGTCTATCAACAGCATTGATTGTCGTCACTGCTTTTTACTGGTCAACTGAAAATGATATTGTACTCCTCAAAGCTAATTAAAGCATATTCTTATCACGTTCGTCAGCGGTCATAAGGCGAGTCCACAAGTTTCTGGTGCTGATAAGAAACTATTCAGTGCTTTGCTCAGGCCCCTTTACGTGTTATGTAACATTCAATAAGCAATGGTGTTTCTAGCTACGCTAGTGTTTGTATTGGATTAGGCTGCCGGGGTGGTAATATTTCTCTGTTGCTTGGTTGGTTTTATCCAGACTGAAATATCCTCAAAAGTTTTATCCCACTGGGCATGGCTCTGTCTTTTTTTTAGACCTGATGCTGTTTTGGTCTGTACTCCATGTGGTTTAAAATACCCCGACAGTATTTTTGGTACACCAGACTTTGTTAACTAACTTCTTTCTTTGGTTTATGTGCTTCTATCATGAGTAAAGCTGTTACCAATGATGTAGAATCTCTGTCTTGGGTTTGATAATAAATACAAATATCATGTTTCATCTTTAACACAAAATACTGCAATAATTGTCTCACTCAGATTATTTAAATTTGGTACCACAAATCAAAATAAGTAGCTTGAGTTTTATTGCTTATATCGTTCATACTTATCCTCTCATGAATGATGTTAATTGGAATATAAATGTTCTCATAAATATTCCAGAATAGAGAAGGAGCAGCACTGTGTTGTTGCACTGATGTCAAGAAAGTTGGTGTAAAATCTGAGGAATGAAGTGAGATGATTTAATAATGAAAACAGATAAATACTCTCACTTCTAAGAAGTCAGAAATTAAAAGTATTCCCACTGCTTTTTCTTTTTTTTAATGGAATCAAAGTGACAGCCGATCGATGGCTTCTGGCCAGCCTTATCATTCTGTTCCAATTAAATCCACACCAGCTGCTTCCCCATTCAAAGCATGTTGGCCAGCTGCATCTCTTAAACACACGGGTGTGGAGGGAGTTCATTTTCATTCCGATGAAGCCGACGACCAAGCGCTCACCTTGCATTTCAGTTCTGCAGCGTCTTGAGAGGGCCCGGGGACGAGTTGATATGTGGCCCTGCCACACAACATTAATGTGGATTCTGGGTAAATGAACAGCAGCTAGCCTGAGATTATCCCTTATCGGGCTGAGTGAAGCCCTGGTATGAGCGGAGGGGAGGAGAAGGAGGAGGAGGAGGCGACGCTATCTACACTGCTCATTTTTGAACATCATAAGCCAGGTGGGTTAAGGCGGTGGTTCCTCTATTCCGGCTGCTAATGGGAAAATCAAAGGCCTGTGTCGCGTCTGAAGCCAGAGGGTGGAGGCCGCTAAGTGAATGCCACGCTCTGGATTTCATGCCATGTCTGTCTCTCTCTCTCTCTGCGCCTCATCAAAGCGGAGCGGCAGAGGAAACGTGAGCTGTTATCCGTTACCTGAGGACTAATTGGCCCTTTAATTCCATATCAGATCTGTGCTCACTTCAGCGGCTCTGAGTGGCCACGCAGTGCCATTGTATCAAAGCACTCTGTCGAGGTACGCCATACAGCCACCTGTTAAAAAGTCACCCATCCTTTTCAGATGGGCGCACTGGGGTATGTTCTGGTCTTTGTAAAGAGACCTCTAAATGAGACAAACCAAGATGTAAGGAGGGAGAGACATTTGAAAGCGAATACTCGGCTGTCCAATGAAGCTTTAAATGAATAGGAGGGCAAATGTCTTCACCGAATCACCAATATGACCACAAGTTAAAAGCACTCATTCATGTTTTATACGGCTAACTTATGTTATCAGCGTACCTTAAGACTAACCTGTCTTTCACACCTCAGCGTGCTGCAGATGAAGTGCTCGTCGGATCGTCTAACAGTGTCTCAAACCCCCACCGTGCCTGCAAAATCCAAGGGAGCTGCATCTGGCAGTTTCTGTAACTTCTATCACCCCGCTTTACCTGTTATTGGCAAAGTATGCGCACGTGTGAAAACAGGTAGGATCTGGACCTGAAGAAGCCTTGAGAGTTCACTCAAACTCAAACCAGGGATCCGCTCTCTGTGGGCCATGAATATTGGCTCAGATTGCAATATAATGCACTAGTTGTTTTTTTTAGATTCATTGTCATGGACCTAAGTGTTGCTCAAAGGGAAATTCTGACCTCGTAGCACTGCTAAAGAGGGGACACTTTACAGGGCTCCAAGAACATCAGTACCCATCCTCTGGGAACTATGAATATACAATGACTTACTTACATTACCATCTTTATGCTCTTGTGTGAGCAGAGCAACACATGGAAGAAAGTGTGTGTGGATGTCTTCACTGAAAACTCTCTGTCCCTCCATCACCATTACCACCACCATCCATAAACATACATGTCTCATGAATGCATGTTACTGACTGAACTTCTTCCCCAGAGTTTCTGTGCTCTGTCGTCCATCTCATGGATCGTAGCCGCTGTGATCCTGCACGACGTCCACTACACATTATTACTGTCAATATTGCTACCATATCTCCATTACAGAAGAAGATATAATTTATTAATCCCTCAATTCACTCTATTTTAACCCGCACACATGCAGTAGACATGCAAATGTCTATGCTGTTGCACTGCACGTGTGCGGTGGAGTCATGTGCAGCCAGCCAGACCAGCGCCCAGTGAGCTGGGGGTCGGTGCCTTGCTTAAGGGCGGGCACCTTAGCAGTGCCCAGGAGGTGAACTGGCACCTCTCCAGCTACCAGTCCACCTTCCGGTTCCCAAGCTAAGTCCCTATGGACTGAGCTACTACCGCCCCTCTTATAGTTTTTAGTTAGTTGATGATTTGCCGCTGCGGTGCATCTGTGTCTCTCTATCTCTATCACAGGTTCCAGGTTCAGGTTTCTTCCACCGTTTTTCCCTGTTTTTTTTGTTTGTTTTGTGTGCAAGTTTTTCCTCACTCGAACCGAGGGTCTAAGGACAGAGGGTGTCACTCCCTGTACAGATTGTAAAGCCCTCAGAGACTTTGGGCTATACAAATAAAATCTGATTTGATTTATTGTGCATGTACATCCCTGCTGCTGTCTCTACTTGAGCACAGGAGTGTGTATCCTAATATATTTGAAAATCAACCCTTCACTTTGTAGGTCGCCATTGTTCAGCGTCGCGTACATAAAGAGGGATCAGAATTGTTTTTTTAAAAACCCATCATCCATGTTTCCGAGCTCCCCATTTGTAGAGCCCTCGCTCCAAAATCAAGCGCTGATATTTGAACAAAAGGGGTGCACGGGTTGACTTTGACTGTGTCAAGACCTCACCTATTGTCCCGGCAACATGATGGGGCTTTTGTGGGAATAATGTCCATTTAAAATGCTGATTGTCCTCACGGTGTGGCTTTCAGCCTGACGCCGTGTAGCATTAATCACAGAGGACAGCAGCGGCTGACATCCTCGGACTGATGGGAAAAGGCAGGGTCTAATTGTACAGACCAGAGAGAGGGAGAGGATTGAACTGTGTATATGCACGGTGGTGTGTGTGTGAGTGCTCGTGTGTGTGTGTGTATATTTAACATTAAGTCCTGATATATCTTCTTCCTCTGTGCTACAGAGCTCAATTGTTGCCAAAAAACCTATTAAAACACATGAATGAGCTACACTGGGTGACATGTTCCTTTATTACCATGAACACACACACACACACACACACACACACACACACACACACACACACTGCGGTTTGCTTTGACTCAATCCTACATACATACACTGTCCAGCTGTCCTCACTAGAGAAGCAAATGTGGAATAATCCGCCTCTTAAAATACTCCGGCTCTTTTAGGAAATCACTGAATGTTTCAAAAAAACACATTTATTAATTTTTTTCAAATTATAACGTCTTTATTAAGAGCCAGTGGGCTTGGGGCTGAGGCACAGGGTAGGGTTGAGACATGGTTTTGCATATTGTGGCTTCTGGTCTGGATGCACTGTTGATTGAACAAGAGGCAAATGTTTATATGGAGAGCCTGTCGTTGTAAGAGGACATGGGTGACTAGAGAGTGCATGGAATATGTTACAGCATCTGAACCACGAGCTACAAATATTTTTATTTAAATCATGACGACATGATGTAACTTCCTAATTATTTGATTATATATTTATTCACTGGATTAGAAAAATGATGATAGAAAATGACGCAAAACTTATTTCAGGATCTCGAGGAAAAACAAAACAACATAAATAACTGTATGTGTTCTGTATGAGACCTTCCATACCGTGTTTCACCTTCATCCCGCAGCCACCATTATTATCCCAGACCATAATTTAGGTGTAAATAGGGGATTCACGCACAATGCAACACAACAGTGTATCTCCCACTCTCTGCTCTGGCTGAAAATATTCAGAGCGGCTTACACTTACAGTGTGTGATACACAAGTTGTGTGTGTGTGAGAGAGAGAGAGAAAGAAATAGAGGGGAGGATGCAGATTAGCTGGAAATGCCTCACACTCATGGCAGGGCAGGCGGGGGAAAAAAAAAGCAGCGGGCTTACAAATGAAAGTGGATTTAAAATGCTAGATTTAACTTTAAACGGCATTCGCCACAGTCTGTTATCGCTCCACAGGACTGCTTACGGGCGGGGTGGGGTCAGCGCTGAGATTTTCTGGTGAGAAATGCATTTCTCCCTGCAAACATCCGATCCGATTTAATACCGGACGATGGTACGATTCCCCGTTATGTCCTCTTGTGCTGTTTCTTTTACACGTCTGTGTGTCCACTGCCTCTCTACGTCCTCATCCCCGAGCCTTTTTTCCTTTTTTGTGGATCAAATTATAGGAGCATATGAAAACACATTTTCAGTATGATTGTACCTGTATCATTATATTTGACATTTAAATTTCATCTTACCGCATCTCGTCTCAGACTACAATTAAGCGTTTGAAATACTGTCATAACGTCTGAGACAGCCCGTGATGAGATCAAGGTGTTTCAAGGAAACCTTGCTTGAACTGGTTGACTCGCAGCGTTGACAGCTGCAAGTTTCTCCTCCTGAAATATGTGTCTGGTACCGGCAAATTGTTCCAAACAATCATTCAGTCTTTGACAGCGACAAGACAAGTCAAGGCCTAGTGCAAACAGTTGTCACTGGAACCATTTCCTATCAAAGAAATAGTCCCTATGAAAACAGTTGACAGAGATATTTGTTTCCCAGAGTCCTTGTTACCCTGGATAACCCACAGTCTAATTTCACAAATCCCATTCAAATCCATTGTTTTGAGGTGGAGGGAGGAATCACATCTTAGAATATGGACCCACAAATAAGGTTCCATTTTAAGGGTAGCTTCAAATCCATTACCTGGGATTGGAAGCTATACCCTAAACCTTGGTTCAAGTTAGTTGTGAATACAGTTTTAGTTTAATAATTCCATATCGCACAGTCAAGTTTCAGGTTTTAGCAGCAGAGTCTGCTCTAGAATAAATCAACTCCCTGCTATAAAAATAAACCGCCGCATGTTTTACACATCACACGCTTGTTCCCGCAATAAAAAAAAAACGTCGCTCTTGATCAATAAGTCGGGGTGATTTCGAGTGAGACACATTACTAATCCATACAGAAGCAGCTGTCTTTATTTGGCAACATCTGCGATTTTTTTTTTTTCCCGGGTTTGAACTAAGCCTGCCTGATCCACGACTCATCCCGCTTGACGACACACACACACTGCGTACAGTCAGAACGTCTCTCCTCTGTTTGGAACTGGCACAAAACTGTTCTTGATGCGATGCTGCAGAGTTAAACTGCGAGATTTTCCACAGTATTTCACAGTCATTTGAAGCGCTGCGGTATTAGCTGTACTCTGTATTTCTCCTGGTGACTGAGAGCTGCTCGTGGCCATTGAGGATTTAGTCCAACTTTTTAAAAAGAGGGGGGTGGGTTACTGCCTGAGCCATTAACTTGAGACTTAGAGCCAAATAGTTTTTAAATTTTTAGCTGAGTCGAAGATATAAACTGGGGGTTTTTATTGGGGGAATGTGCAACTACAGGAGACATTCTGCAACGGTAATACTGCATCCAGCTCTGTTCAATGTTGGGCTCATTACTCAAAAAGTAATTTTACAACTTATTACGTTCCAGGAGCTGTAATTCACGACACTTTATTACGCTCCTGCTTTAGTGTAACGCCTCTGAAAGTGTCTCGACGGTGATCTGCTCCATCTTCATATCACCAGTGGGTCACTATCAATGACAGTACAGTAGTAGCAACTTAAAAGTTCCTGCCAGCTGAATGGCAGCCTTCTTCCAGCTGATTTCCAGCCAGCTGCCTGCCAAGTCCTGTGAAAGGAGAGACCCCCCTCCCTCTCCTGGGCGTGTCTATTTTTTACTGTAACTCCACCAATTCATGTGATTACAGGGTATGACCAGGAGATGGCGGTTCTCTTACAGAGTTCTTTAAAGTTATTCTACCTGGAGATGACACGGTCATGGGCCAGCCCAGGACCTGTGACGGACCTGTGAAGGACCAGTCACGGCCCTGTCACGGTCCCGTCACGGAAACACAGGAACTTTTAAGTTGCTACATCTGTATAAAGAATGGACAGAGCCGACGTCACCCATAGGTTTCCGCCACAGTGTTAGATGTCCTGCTCCTTTCACCTCCTGGCTAATCTGAATATCGGCAAAGACATGGGTCATTGGCGAACCCGATGAAAACTAAAGGTGATTCTCTTCCTGTAGACTCACGTTCTTTATGGTCTCTGTTGAACTGTTTCCATTTCTCTGTTGTTTGTTTCTTTTATATTGATAAAACACAGTGCTGACCACAGACCACGTTTCTTTCCGGCTGACAAAAAACTATCTCGAAAATGATGCGAGCCCGAGAAGCGCTCTTTGTTTACGCGTCTCTATACCGCCTCCTGTGATTGCAATAGTTTTTAAAAGATCAATAAATGAACGCGAAATAGAAGCACAGATGAAGAACTAAGTAAAAAAAAAATTAAAGAATAATTAAATGATGAATAGTAATGACAGAAGCACTTAAGGCAAATCTAGACTAAAAAGTTGACTTGGTGTTTAAATACAGGATGACACATCTTTCCAGCTTTCCTCAGATTCCTCAGGGAATTTATTCTAACAGCTGCGAGATTAGAAACTTAATGCAGCTTCACCAAAAGTTTTTTTCCTACGCTCTTGGGGACAGTTGAAATATCCATAGGGGGTCTGAGAGCTCCTCCTGTTAGCTCCTCCACAGCTACTCATGATCTGCCTCTTGTTCCCCCTCACACTCAGCGGCCGGTCCTGCAGAAACCTCTCGTACATCCTCGCGGTGGAGCTGTTCTCTGCGTCCCGAGCAGCTAATGTTTTAGGTAATGGCTTGTGAGGCCTGACAGATCGGCCGCACTCCCTCCACCCTTCCCGAGCTGCAGGCCCCCGACGCTCGGAGAGCGAATCCATCAAAGCGACAGGATGAATTAGTGCCGAGACACCTCACTACCTGTTAGGAGGAACTCCCATCAGCAGTAATTGATTTGATAAATGCTCGCATACACAGAATGAGAGACGAGGTAGAGAGCCGCACGTCGGAGAGGAAAGTTCTGTACTCGAGTGAGGTTTGATAAAAACAGACGCCTGTTTCCGGTGACTAACAGCAACTTTTCATTCACCTCTTGTCCACTTCACTACCCTGCACTCAAACTGAAATTAGACTCTTTTTTTTTTTAACAGGAAGCGATTCAGCTGCCTCCTCTGAAAGAAATGTCTTATTTGGATTTAATTAACAAGTCAGCTGTGCCGTTCTAACAGACTTTACAGGGTTATAACCAGGGCAGTAGCTACCATATTGGACATGGAGTTATTATATTGTAAAAAAACTACAGTACACCATGTTGGAAAATAAAATGGTAACAGATCAGACACACATACAAAAAACATCGTATGAAAAACTAAGAAACAAAAGCAAAAATAACAACTACTCCTCCCAAAAAAGAGAAACAGAAGAACAATTCCTGACCATCTGCAACCCCAATAGTCAAAAACAGGAAATTCATCAGTACATGAAATTACCATCCGCATTGTTATAGAATGAAACCGTGTCAATGCGTTATACTGCCGAACCTCTAAATAAACAGCTCAGGTAACCACGGGAACGCATAAAGGTGTAACCCCGATGTTGACGTCGTAAAGTAAAGTCCGTTAACCGTCCGAAGTCACATACTCAGCACGAATGCTTCACTAGTTTAGTCCAGTTTATAAGTAAATGTTGGTTTCCAGGACAGTAAACCTGAAGAAAATGCAGTTTAAACTTGGTTGCAGAAAAAAATGTTTCAACAAAGACCGAGAAAGACAGAGAACTCTTACATCCCCACTTCTTCTTAGGGGTTTGTAGCTGGTTAGTTAGTTGTTGTTGCAGCAGGCAGTATTCTCATTGGAAAAGTGGACGTCCGTATTTTTAAAATCCCGGGAGCAGCCAAAGCAACTATAAAGTATAGATGATCCACCATTTCCGACAGCGTACTGTTTTAGCCATGCAAACTATGATTACACTGGCTCCTAATTTGCTTTAGTTTCAGTTTAAGCCCCATTTTGAAGCTCTCGTTGGTCTCTGCTGTATATTTCCTTTAACACCTTTTCTTCTGCAATAAATGAGTTCCACAGCTGCTTTCACTGTGGGGTAACCTCCTCTCCTCTGTATCTCGTCAGCTCAGACAGAACCACTATTTACTGTACAAAGCTTCTGAAAAACCCAACTGGCTTTTTATGTTTTCCCTTTTTTCCCCCTTTAACTTCAATAGCTTTCCATAATTTCGACTTTATTTTGTTTCTCTGTCTAACCGTTCACTGTCCTTTTATTTAAGTTTTATAAATGGCTTCTAAAAGTGGCTTTTTAAGTCGTCTGTATGCTGTTATTTAAAACATACATTTATTTGTTATCTTCCAATGTGCAGACAAAACTAGAGCAAGAATTAGTATGCGAGGATATGATGCAGTAAACTGCCGTCAGACACTTCTCTGTACCTTT